>JAUEPR010000028.1:0-603945 GCA_030435655.1 Armillaria novae-zelandiae
CTTGGGTTGTAGCAAAGGTGGGTGTGTGGGTGGATCGTTAGAGATGAATAATGCTGCTGTCAAAGAGGATCTCATACTGTCCAGTCCGGTATTGATAATTGTGACGTATTCATCAGAGAAATACACCTGGTTCTGCAACATGTGAGTGAAAAAGCTGATCATCATGGTTTACATAAAGGTGAACCTCTGTCCAATATCGTTCCCACAAGGCGAGATCGTTCATCTGGAGCTGAATACGGTGCGGATCACCATTCCCAGCCTGGAGCATGCGGTTGACAGAGTGGCAGAGCTCAGCCCATGAGCTGTTGACCCGCTCAACTAGTATGGTGGTCATGTTGCAGCAAAGAGGTTGAGATCTGCGGCAGTGCCAAAAATGCATGGAGCGATGAGGCAATTGTTTTAGCATAATAAAGTTATTGGATTTATTTATTACAGGAGGGGTGCAGAGGTGGTGGCCCAAAGTAGGTGTCACCCTCCGGTCACATTTGAGGCACCCAGGTAGCCTATCTTTCAGGGGTGGAGGCACCCACCCTCTCTCAGCCGCGCGCGATCTCACATTTTAGTCCAGTAATACCCAGCATATTCTGTTGTCCCATAGTGTCTGATGTGCATGCCTTCATCTGACTTAGACCCCTTCCAATTGAAGAATCCAGTCCATACCCTCTTCCGAGTCGGAAATCACGCATGCAACTTTCACCAGACACAATGACGTCGCGGTTCTGAAAGCAGGGAATTTCATTGTGAGACCAAAACTCTGGCTCCCGAATTGCAGTCACAAAGGGTTGGTGACTCGGGGCCAAAGATGGGGAGGGGAGTACGGATGAGGCTCTGTCGGTGGCGGTGACATGGTCTGAGGATTGCTGGCACCTGCATTCCTCCTGTAAGAAATTTCTGTGTAGTTAAGTGATTATTTTTTCTCCGTCGGCCTGTGTCCCTCAAGACGCTCGCTGTTTTGGCCGGCTCCTTGGATGATTCGTTCCTGCAGGGTGAAGAACTCGAGTTGCAGACCCCACTTGTCACTTGGTTCTGCTTGGTCACCTTCTCGGCATCTCGAGAACTGTTCGCAGACCAGCGTTACCGAGATTCGGGGCTGCACCACTACCATACGGAGTGATATATCAATGTCTACGAGATACCGTTAACCATGATACATTAAACGCCTATTCCTGCAGTCACTGATTGATATATCATCTACAGTCATGTCCAAAACGGGTACAAACAGGGCCCCAAATCAAAAAACCGTTGCTCACTATCGATGACGACGAGCGCTGCTCATCCACGCAGCAGCCAGACCGACAGTGGCCGATGCGGTCCCAAAATTGGTATTGGATCGTGCCAGGCCTTCTTAGATCGCGCCAGGGGAGTTATGGATCGCCGATTGTTACTAATGATCTTTAACTGTCCAAATTGGTTATATTTGGCCCGGTCCTCTTTCTATATCTGCCACATACAGTGATTTGTTATATTATAGTATGACAATGAGAATAATATTTAACTGAAACATACAGAAATTATTCTGTCATTGAAATGACTTCATTGCTTGCCTCACCTACAATCATTGTCCCAGAAAGCAGCATTTCTCCACAAAACATAATCAATTTGATTCTTGTGTTGCAGCCTGGTGTTTTGTGTATGCACCAGGACATTGATGAGTGTCGAGGATAAATCCTATCCCGTCTATTTCCTTATCTATCATTTTGAACTTACTTCCAAGTCCTATGTATATAGGTAATCGGTCCTTATAGAGGATCGGCCACTTAAAATGATTCCTTCGGTGATTGCCGAACTTGCTGCATGAGCCCAACCATGGGAAAAATGAAAAAGATTCATCAATATCCTGGGAATATTTTACTTTTCTTAGTGTTTTTGTTCGGCCGATCGGAATTAATTGTCCGTCGGGTGAAATTCGTTCCGGTTCCTTTGTTTTTGGCTGTTCGGATTTCCTGTCCGTCTCCTATGACATTTGTTCACTTTCTGTTGCATTTTGCATTGTCTCCCACTATTCTTACAATGACTGATTATATTCTTGCCTGTATGTTCTTATTTATTTAAGGAAAACATGTCTGTTTCTGATCCTATTGAGGTTCCATCCACCAGCAATTCAGACATACAGAAACCTATCAAGTTGCAAGATATACCTCCTTATAATAATACAGAATTACCAGTGATAACAGAAAATCTTGTACCTAAGGGTTGTAAATGGTATAATAATAGCTGTGCATATGATGCTGTATTGTTTGTATTATTTAATATATGGAGTTCAAATCCAGATGTGTATTCTGTTCTGTTCACACAAATGAATACAGAATGGCTGGGTTTACTTGTAGGTTCATTTAAAAAGCATGCAGCAAATGAATACACTTTAGAAGAGGTAAGAGATTTTTTCTGTCATAAATTGTGTAACATGTATTCAAATGTATTTGTATTTGGGCAGAAAACAAGTGTGGAAGCAATTGTAAGCAAACTATTTGTAAGCTCAACCATATTCAACAAATTAATAGTAGAATGTTCTAATCTGCACAATATTAGTGTAATTGAATTGTTCAATTGTTCTATCATACCTTCTCGCAATGGCAACACATCAAAGCAGCAAACTATTCAAGAGTACCTGGATGTCAGCTCAAACAAGACACTAAAACAGAGATGTACATATTGTTATGCACCTGTTTACAAAATGACTTATTTGAATCTGCCCCACCATTGCTAGCAGTGTTAGTATCATCCAGTAATACACCTGCAGACCCCCATATTGAACTTCAGATACACAGTCAAAAATTGAGATATAATTTACAAGGCATAATATGTTTTGGACACACTCATTTCACTGCACAGTATATAGATAACAAACGTAATGCATGGTTTCATGATGGATTGACCCTGGAACATAATGCAAAGTATGAAGGCAATATCCATGAAATTGATTTAGCTGATGGACCTAATGATCAAATACCTGAATTGTACATATACACCATTCAAATTTAAACATAGTTATACAGACATACACCTACAACATAATATATATAATACCATAACATATGATTAAATTCCAATATCATGTATACACTGCAATATAGATGTGATAAAAATTAAGACCATAGGACTTGGATAATGCCACACAAATGTGATGGCCCTCAACAACTAGTTACTATATATAGATTTTACCCCTTTATCCCATTTCATATATTCGCCGCTCCTTTCTTTTACACCTCAGTTGATCACCACCATCTCGTGTGACTAACTGAGGTGTGTATATTCATTATACACTTATATTACTTTGTACTTACGCTACACTGTTACAGCTGTTGTCTTGCTAACAGGTTCTGGGCTCCCATGTTCTTTACACTGGGCATACAACACACACGAAAATACCGGTCAACTCAATAACTCGTACAGACGGTACGAACCAATAAACATCGTAATCCCCTATCATGACAACTACATCTCACCAATCAACCCCCATAAAACTTGACGACAACGAGAAATTCAATGGCGAGAACTGGGCGACCTTCAAAATGGTCATGATGACTGAAGGAAACACCCACAGCCTCATCAATTACTGGGAAAACAAGATAACAATACCGGGACCAACATTATTACCCTCACCATCCACCCCAGTCAACAGCCTCACTCCAACTATACTCGAATATGAACAACGCAAAAGCGTAGCACTAGCATCAATCATCCGTAACATCAAAGACGTATTTGGTGTTGGTATAAATCCCAACAAACCATCTCACGAGGCCTGGAGCATACTCAAGACTCAGTATGGCGAATATTCAGACCTCATACGAAGCCGCAGGGAAAAGATATTGAAGGCCGTGAAATACCAAGAGGGCAAAAAGGTCAGCGGCGATGGGGGATACATTGAGAAGATGCGCAAGCTCTGCAAAGAGGCAAATGATGCTGGAGCCAGTATCGACGACATCAGCTTCAAAACTACCCTACTCGACTCATTCCCTGAGTCTTGGGACCCAGTCGTCAGCACTCTATACACCGAGAAGAACGTTGCCATTGTTATTGGATGACTAGTTGCCCACGGTGAACGTGTGGTAGGACAGAATGCCGCCAGTAACCCCTCATCAACTCAGGAGTCTACAGTCTAAGCACTACAAGCATCGATCCAAGCTTTAACACTCCAAGTACAATCCCTATCCTCAAAGAGGAACAGTGCCCCACGCTCAGACAAGTCACACACCCCAAACGATGCATGTAAAGGGATAGGCCACACCCTCGAAGAGTGCTGGAAGTTAGGGGGCAGAAGACAGGGTCAGTATCCGCCCTGGTGGAAAGGGAAATGGGACGCACCACTCCCAAACTCTGCAAACCTCGCAACTGCAAACCCATCCACATCCGAAACAGGAACTGTTTATGCGAACATCACGGCATTGAATACAACCATCGATGACGGAACCCTGGAAGAGATTGAGAGAGTCCTAAAAGATGAGGTGGCACTAGTCGTCAATAATGCTGGTAAAGAAACAGTAGACAATTCACGTCTGTATGGAGACTCTGGGGCATCCACCCACTTCATCCAAAACAGAGACTGCTTCTTCCACTATATGCCCTTGGGTGAGACATCAGGAAGTTCATCGAAAGCTGGAGCGTTGCTGAACATTCAAGGTGTTGGAACTGTAGCAATGAAATCAACAGTGAACAGATCTCAGAATGTATACACACTCAGCAAAGCACTCCACTGCCCAGATGTATCTGCAAACCTGATCTCAATCAGCAGGTTGGACAAGGAAGGCTGGACAATAATCTTCGGTGGAGGCCAGGCAACGTTCAAGGACAAAAACGGCATACCACAATTCAATGCCACGATGGTAAACGACCTATACATGATAAACGGAGTGTTACTATGCAGCGAGGAGTACACTGCACTCACCACAAGATCATTGGAGGTCGCAGTACCTATGGAAACCTGGCATATGAGGTTCGCTCACATGGGCATAGGACGAATCTCAGAGCTAAAGAAGAAATCTCTGGTCAAAGGACTGAACGTAAAGGATGGAGAATGTGCTGAAGGGAGGTGCGAACCATGCATACTCGGAAACCAGAAGAGACGGCCGTTTGACGCTGACATGGAGCCTGAGACAGTGGTATTAGTGTGGGTAATGGTGGACATATGGGGACCTGCTCATGTCCGATCTATGGGCAGTGCCAAGTACGCTATCATATTCGCCGATGATGCTACATCTTGTCGAACACCATATTACCTGTCAGACAGAAGAGCAGAGACCACTTTAGAGGTGCTTAAACAATTTATGGCCATGGCAGAATGACAGACAGGGAAGAAGCTGAAGAAAATCCGATGCGATAATGAGTTCAAGAGTGAACTATGGAAAGACTGGAGCACCGAGAGGGGAGTAATCATCGAATTTACAGCCCCATATTTGTCCACAGCCAACAGGATGGCTGAGAGGACATTAGGAATTGTATTCGGCACGGTCCGTATCCTATTATTGGAGGCAAAGATGTCAGATGGATGGTGGGCCGAGGTGTGTGACTACACAATCAAGGCTAGTAATCTGCTCCCAATGTCACGTCACCCTGGCAAAATTCCAGAGGAAGGGTGGTCTGGAAAATGACAATCAGTGGCACACTTACGCGTTTGGGGATCCACATGCTATGCAAAAATCCCTGCAGCAAAGGGGCACAGCAAGCTATCACTGCATGGACAAAAAGGCTGGTTTATAGGCTTGGCAGGGCATGGTTCTTATAGAATCCTATTGGACGACACACCTGGCAAAAAAATCATCATCTCTTGTGACGTTATATTCGAAGAACTGGCTCCAACATGTACCATTTCATCTCATGAGGGGGAGATCATGTACGAGGACATTATTGAACCACTCGATGAAACGATCAAAAATCCAACACAGCCACTGATCAATACCGATCACAGAAATCCAATACACATACAGCCACAAGCCAAAGCCCGAATACATCCATCAGAATGCCCAACAAAAAAATCCCAAACCACCAGTGCACACCCAGACACAGCAAACAGCCACGAATCACCAGCCAAGTCGTCCCTCCTGCATACCAAAGCCAACGAGGGCAATCCTTGAATCCAACGAGTACATACAATGCAAAACCGAAGCCAAACAGAAAGGAAACGACTGGGCAAACGACAACTCAGTCCCACTACTTCCAGACGATGACGACGTCGAGGACATAGTTGCTCTCAAAGCATCAGAAATAACCAACATACTTGATAGGCATGACTTGTGGGTTCCAGATGACTATCACGAGGCTATGAACAAGGCAAGGATATGGAGATCGGCAATGGATGCCAAAATCTGAAGAATGGAAGAAAGAGATGTCTGGAAGGTCATTCCGAGGGAACCATGGATGCATGTCATCGATACACATTGGACATACGACAACAAACTCGATGGAAACACCGCAGAACTACTCAAACGAAGAGCAAGATTAGTGGTCAAGGGTTTCACGCAGATAAAAGGGCTCCATTACTACAACTCATTCGCAGCTGTCATGCGATATGAATCTCTTCGGATGTTCTTTGCAATTGTGGCCGCTCATGCACTAAATTTCTGGCTAATAGATTTTGTTGGCACGTACCTCAATGCTGAGCCGCAAGGCGAGAACTACATCTCACTACCACAGGGATATGAGGATGTTGTAACGAGGGACTATCCAAAGGGCAACTATGTGCTGCAGATGATGAGGGCCATGTATGGGACGATGGACGCTGGAAACGCATGGTTCCATGAACTCAATAACACGCTAATCACCCAAGGACACAAGCAATCACGAGCAGACCCATGCGTTCATATCCTGAAGAATGGATCAGAACATACCTACACGTGCACGTATACTGACGACATATCAGGAGCCTCAACATCTGAAGAGGAAGGGAAACACGTCCGCAAGGAAATCGGAGAGGCCTACAAGATCAAAGATCTAGGGAGACATAACAGCGTGCTGGGTATGACAGTTGAATTCAACGATAATGCCGGTACAATCTCCCTACATCAGAAAAACCTATCATGAAGACGCTCGAGACCTTTGGTATGACCGACTGTAAGCTGAAGGCCACACCTTTGCCAGTGGGAAGCTTGATGAACCTGGACATGCAGCCGCAACCAATCCCAAATGCGGATAAAGAGTTTATGGGCAACAAAGATTACCACACAGTCTTAGGATCACTCAATCACATTGTGAATGGAACAAGACCAGACATAGCATTTGCCACCAACTACTTACAACGTTATGCATCGGATGCTCAACCTATTCATTGGAACAGAGCGATGCATGTACTCGCATACCTGAAAGGAACAATCAAGTACCGAATCACATATAACCATGGAACCAGCATTGACGATGGACTAACACCCATCGGATATGTCGACTCATCCCACGGTGACGATAGAACATCTGGAAAATTGACAATGGGTTACGTGTTCACTATGGCAGGAGGGCCCGTGTCATGGAGCTCGAGATCACAAAAACGAGTTGCGTTATCAACATCAGAGGCAGAATATGTGGCGACAGTACATGGTGGATGCCAGTCATTATGGATGGGATCATTTTTGGATGAACTCGAACTTTCGAAGGATCGGCCATACCCATTAAACTGCGACAATAACTCAGCTATTAACCTCACACAGAACACAAAAGGGCATGGAAAATCCAAGCACTTTGCTATGGATTACCATTGGATTCGTGACAGCATACAGCTCGGTGAACTCAATGTACAATATGTCACATCTGAGGATAATCTTGCCGACCTATTTACGAAGAGCCTTCCCAAGCCCCGAGCAGTTGAGTTGTTGAGGAGAATGGGGATGACAATGGTTTAACCACATGGGTATAGGATTGAGGGGGAGTGTCGAGGATAAATCCTATCCTGTCTATTTCCTTATCTATCATTTTGAACTTACTTACTATATATAGATTTTACCCCTTTATCCCGTTTCATATATTCGCCGCTCCTTTCTTTTACACCTCAGTTGATCACCACCATCTCGTGTGACTAACTGAGCTGTTGTCTTGCTAACAATGAGAGCAACCTCTTCCATGGTGCTCTACATGACAGCCACAGATTAACATCATGTTTGAGGATGTATTTCTGGCATGTTAACATACAGATCCATGACATTGGGATATGGGAATGGTTTGGCTCATGGCGGCCATTGTTTTGGGTTTGTTCCATCGTTTTTCTTGGACAAAAATGGTGTCAAATCGATTCAATCCATGGCCGGCTACTGTACCAGTTTACGAGTACTGCTCACATAGTTCAGACTATACGGCCCATTCACTCAGTGATGTCATCAACATTATGCCGTTACAAAAGTTTACCACTTGTTTAAGGCCAGTTCACACCGATAAGCCTGAAAAACCTTGCAGAAACACTCAGAACACCCATAGCTTTCATTGTTATATGCTTTCCCCAGCCAAATCGTGCCTTGGAATTTTCATCAGACAAAGCATAATTTGGACCCGATGGTTAATCAAAATGTGCATGTTGACCTGTATTCTCGATGGCCCTGCGTCCATAAGCCGTTCACGAAAACATCAATCCCAGCAAGGGCAGCATTAAACGCATGCTCAAAGCCATGCTAGAATTAGTGAGTACATTGCATCTCTAGGCTACTTCAAATCTGCTGAATATTTTTCAGGCATAAAAGCGAAATCAATACACCCTGCCGACAAAGTATTAGGTAGTACATCCACATGCACTTTGGAATGTGACAGTGGGGGACAGGCATGCCTGTATCGATTCTGTACCTCACTGCCGCTGCTCATGGAAGCAGACTAGTCCCTTTGCTTTATGATTACTCTTCTGCATCATTCTGTTTTTATTTCTCATAATATGTTTTATTATATTTGAGGTTCTATGTGTGCTAGCAATAGACCATCTACCTGTAATAAAACAATAGAGATTTGTCCTTGATTTGTTCTGATTATGCATGTCCAAGAAAACAAATTGCCGTAACATAAGGAATAACAAACATGAGGTGTGTTGAGTTTCTGCTGTGATCCGGGTTTAGCACAACCGTTGATTGCAGATCCAGGTACGCATGCAGCAAAGAGAGCGAAGACTGTTACAATTTATTCACATTTTTCCCAACTTTCCTCATCTAAGCACCCAAGCGCTTATCTTTGCGACCTAATCACCACTATCTAATCCTTATCATCATACCACCGCACCAATTCCACGACTATAACAGTTGACTACCGTTCTCTCGCTACGGCTCACTTCCGCCACAAGGTTACCACTCGACTTATTGTCATACACTCGTTGTTCACGTGTTGTCGCTTACCGATGGACTTATTATTAGCACACAGACTTTAGTATATAAGTAGCACGACTCTCGCTGTAATACCTCAGCTTTGAGCTATAGTTTATCAATACCGATCTTACTCTCTCAACGACTAGCACCTAGTGCCGCGCCTTTACGAGTCCATCGCCACAGCTCTACTCTGGTCATCGGTGTCCACCGGTATATGACTCAGAGTTTACGCTTGTTTGGATCACGTGAGACCCAGATCTAACAGTTAGCTTGAAGCTTCCCTACGGTTCCTCAGTGCTAGCCACGACGAACCAACCAATGACCCCCGACCTAAACGAAAAACTAACCATCGAACTGGGCGTAGCCATCCTGGCCGCGTTCCTCCTCTGCCTCTTCACCGCCCTCACGGTCCATGCACACTGGGACCAGCTAAATGAATACTTCCACGAACATGGAATCCTCGTCGGAGGCGAGCCAAGGCCTGCCAGGAGGGTTCCCTTCCACTATCAGTCAACAGCCCCCCCCTGCTGCCACAAGGGCCCCACCGGGGGCCTACCCCGAGATCGAGCCCCATAGCTCGCAGACCCAGCACACAAGGAGGCGAAGCACCCCCCATGCCCATGGTGACACTTCCTCCGACGAATTCCCCCTACGCGAGGGGACAGTACATGCACCCATTCGCGCACCCACTCCAGAGCCCTCTAATGCCCCCATGGATGAGCCAGAGCCAAGGCGGTTCTCCGCGGCTGAAGAATATGGGAGGGAGTTACGGACTAGGTTCCGTAGCCTGACCCTGCCCCCTGCCTATGCCCCAGCCCAGCCGGCAAGGGTGGAACGACCCGCCCCTGGTCGAGGGATACGAGTTCCCCCAAGAACGATTGAGGGGCCCGGTAACTGGCCCGCCGAGGACTCCGACTCCGATTCCTCGGAGTCTGACATATTCTCCCCATCCCGAAGACACCCCGAGGCAATCAGAATCTGAGCGCCTGAGCCCGCTCAACTGGTCCCCATCCAAGATGACTATGAGCCCGAGTGGCTCCAACTCATCGACCATGAGCTCTTCAACTGTTGGAGCACAGATCAACTATGGCCAGAACTTGGGCTAGTCGACAGGGACCTACTCGGCCCCATCAGAATTGAGGCCTGGACCCTCCGGAGGGAGGATGTGGAGTCCAGAGCCTGCATACCCCTCGACCACGGACCGATGGCCTTCTCCATCGCCCATGCACACCTACCCCCAGGAACAAGTGGGGATGACCTCGGACTTTTCCTTCGAGCCAACGCGGCCCGAACCCTCCACCTGCCCGAATTGGGCCCAATCATTAGCAGGAGGAGCACGAGGGATAGGAGCGAGAGGCAAGACGATGAACTCGCCGCCAGACTTTGGGAATTGGAGCATCATCTGGGAAGGAGAGACGATGAGTACCTCCGCAGGGTTTGGGTGCAGGAGCAGCGCCACTGCGAACGCAGGGGTCCCAATTAATTTTGAAAATCTTAGCACGTATATACCTGATATGCAATCCAACCCCTTCGCTGCCTACTACCCCGAGCCACAATGGCCAACCCAGATGCCGGACTCACCGCTGGCCTGAACCAGAACCCAGGGATACTATCCGTATCCCACCATGAGCCGACTGTTTGGCACAGCCGGAGATGCCGGAATGGCTGATCCAGCACCACCGCCACAGAATCCCCCCGCAGGCCCAGGCCAACCCATAAATGAAGACGAACGGGCAGCTCGACGCCTGGCGGCAATCGACGAAATGGCACGACGGCGTCAGGCAACTGATGAAGTGAGGCAGGAGTATGAGACAGCCATCCGTCAGGCAAACAATTGGGTGGAGATACACGATCTCATGGGAGTACCCGACCCAGACCAAAGGGGAAGACCAGGGGCACCCGCTCTACCCACCACACACCTGGCAGCACCACACATACCCAATGAACATCGGCCGCCTCATGACCGGGACGACCGCTACTCAATCCCAAGACACCCTGACTGGCCATATGCGCTGCACGGCCCACCAGTAGGACTCGGACTGCCCAATGCCCCATACTTTGGGGTGAAACTGACCCTAATCGCCACCCCAAAACCCTTCTATGGAGAACATCACGACATCCTCCGCTTTATTGGTGATAACATCGCCTACTTCGAGACCTTCTTACCGTTCTTCCAAGAAGAGTCCCAAAGGGTAACCTTCACAGCCTCATACTTCGAAGGAACCGCCAAAGATTGGTGGACTCACAAGAGGCCAGAACTATGGGATGGAGTAAGCCTCCATTTCAGATACCCTTCATGGACGGAATTCGTAGAAATGATCATGGCCTGCTTCAAAGACCGCGCCATCGAGCAGGTCCACGAAAAGAAAATGTTTGAGCTACAAATGGCCAGTGGGACGGCCAAAGACTATTTCCAGAAGCTAGAACAGGAGGCGAAGCTTGCCGGATGACTCGCAGATGAAAGCGACAGAGGACTCCTCTGCAAGGCCGTCCAAATCGGCATCCCCGAATCCTACTCCCGCGCCATCGCCGACAGAGAAAATACACCCGATGGCTATCAGCAATGGAAGGCTAGAGTAGTCAAGATGTATGAGAACCGCACAAGGAAGCGAATCTTCGACCAGACGATCGGACTTCAATATGGAAACCATGGCCAATGATGGGACAACTGACAACCCAATCACCCTGCCAGTGGACAGAACAAACCCACCGGCATGACAAGTTCATCGACGCCCTCACAGGCCACCCCCAGCAGAGACAGAAAGACAAGCACCGGAACGGTGTATGGAGGTCGAGGACAACCAATGGAGATTGACCGCCTCAAGAAAGAGGGTCGGTGCTTCAACTGCAGAGAAAAAGGGCACCTATCCCGGGAATGCCCAAAACCAAAAAAGCTGCGAAGACAGGATACATGGGGGAGGTTCACTAAGGCTGAACTACGCACGATGTTACAGGAGTTGGAAAGGGAACCCAAGGAGAAGACAACCTTGGGCGTCGAGGAGGTAAAAGGCGAGGCCAGCGAGTGATCGATTCCACTCGGCTGGCCAAAGGACATTCTTCTGGTACGCGGTTGCTCCCTGCTGGTCAGACTGATAGTACTTCTGTAGTTACAAATATTTACGTGCATTCAAATATACCAACACTTTTAGCACCTTCCGCCGTGACCAAACCAATAAGAAAAGAATCGAACCAATATGCTCTCCTCACTGATGACAAGGAGATGCCCTCTCAAGTGCCCACAAGGATCAAGAGGGCCAAACAAGGGACAGAGAGTCCCTCAAGTCCGCTTGCTAAGGAGGCCACTGGACCAGTCCGAAAGGCACCTGGCTCAAGCCACAAGCGCACGAGTTCAAAGACACAAGTAAGCGCCCAGGATCAACGAGCTGATGCCCGAGGCACTGCCATTACCGCCACCATGAGGGGAACTAGCCCTCACCCTGCGTTGCCCTTGGGACAAGCTGAGGGTATGGACCATGCGACAAGCACGCGACGATCACGACCCTCATCTCTGATGATGCCTGCATGCGTTGCGCCCTCGACCTGCGAGGTAAACGGGAGTGCGACACTCCCCACTTGTATAGTCAGTGAAGAGCGGCAGAAGAATGGGAAGGACACTTCCAGAACCCTAATCGCCCACAAGGATCAAAAGGGCCAAACAGGGCGAGAGACGCCCTGACCACCGTGCACGACCATCATCGAAGTACCCAACAAAGAAGACGATACCTCATACCGACGATGGCTTGCCAAGGAGGCCGAGAAGCACGCTCCCCCGTCCGTTCCAACGGAGCAGGGGAGGTGCTCACAGGAACCACCTCCCCCGGATAATAGGTGGTACCGACCTTTCTCCGCTGCATGGACCCTGAGAGTGATCCAAGAAGCATGTACACTTGATCAAGTGAACGCCATCCTCGCACTCTGGATTCATAAAGGGAGGGAGGTCGAACACACGGAGGAGTTACTCGAAGAACTCCGGAAGGGAGGGGAACAAGCAAGAGAGCGCCTACATGAACTCCAGAAGCCGATTCGATATATCCAGGCCACAACAACAAAGCGTGGTAAAGACTTGACAGTCACTGCAAAGCTAGAACCCTGCTCAGGTGCACCCGCCCTCTCTGTCAAAGCCTTGATCGACAGCGGATGTACTGGCAGCTCAATTGACAGGAAGCTAGTCCAATCCCATTGCCTAGACACTCGAAAAGCCGCAATCCCAATCCCCGTCTACAATGCCGACGGTACACGAAACAAAGCTGGAGACATTACAGAATTTGTGGAACTCTGCATGACCTCGCCGTCACTGACCTTGGGGCAAAGGAAGTCTACCTAGGACACGACTGGCTGAAGCGACATAACCCAGTTGTCAATTGGAAAACCGGAACTCTCATCTTCGGGAGATGCCAGTGTCAAAAAAACCATCTACCTCTCCCTGACTCGGATCCTGACGACGCGTGGGATGAGGAACTGGAAGAAGGAGAAAGCATCCTAGCAGTCAACATGTAGGAGGAGATCCTAATCCGAGCAGTCCATCACGCCAATGACTTAGCAGCAAAGGCAAACGAAGGAAAACCCAAAAAGACCTTCGAAGAGCTCGTCCCAGAACACTACCACTCCTTCCGTGACCTGTTCTCTAAGGAGAACTTTGACGAACTTCCTGAGCGAAAGACGTGGGACCACGCCATAGAACTTGTCCCCAACGCCGCCTCTACCCTCGACTGCAAGGTATATCCGCTGAACCGCAACGAACAAGAACAGCTTGACAAGTTCCTCGATGAAAACCTCGAGTCAGGACAAATCTGTCCCTCCAAATCACCTTTCACATCCCCCTTCTTCTTCATTAAAAAGAAGGACGGTACCCTTCGTCCAGTCCAGGATTACTGGAAACTCAATGAGATGACCATCAAGAACCGGTATCCACTCCTGCTCATCACCAAGCTCATCGACCGCCTTCAAGGCGCCAAATACTTCACCAAACTGGACGTACGGTGGGGTTACAACAATGTCCATATCAAGGAAGGGGACGAAGAGAAAGCAGCATTCTGCACCAACCGCGGACTCTTTGAACCCACAGTAATGTTCTTCGGACTCACCAACTCGCCCGCAACATTCCAATGGATGATGAATGACATCTTCAAGGACCTCATCGAGACCGGGAAGGTCACAATCTACCTTGACGACATCCTGATTTTTACTAAAAATCTATCGGAACATCGACAAATCATCAGAATGGTCCTGCAACACCTTTGAGAACACAAGTTGTACCTCAAGGCAGAAAAGTGCGAATTCGAGGTATTAGAGACCGAATACCTTGGTGTAATCATCAGTGAAGGAACTGTCCGAATGGACCCGGTCAAGGTCAAAGGAATCGCGGAATGGCTGACCCCAACAAAGAAGAAGGTGTTACAGTCTTTCCTAGGATTCACAAACTTCTATCGAAAATTCATAGAAGGATATTCCAGAATAGTCCACCCGCTAACGCAACTCTGTGGAAACGCCCCCTGGACCTGGGGAGCTGCACAAAACCAATCCTTCCAACAGATCAAGAGGCAAATGGCAGAAGACGTCCTCCTGACAATCCCAACTCAGGAAGGCAGGTTCAGGGTAGAAGCGGATGCCAGTGAAGGCGCAATCAGTGCCGTACTTAGCCAGGAGCGAAACGGAAAATGGAGACCAGTGGCCTTCATGTCAAAAGCCCTTACCGAAACCGAGCGAAATTATGAGATATACGACAAAGAACTTCTCGCAATCATGCTCGCCCTCGCAGAATGGAGGCACTACCTCATGGGAGCAGCAGAAGACGTGGAAATCTGGACGGATCATCAAAACCTTCAATATTTCCGAAAACCACAGAAACTAAACTGCAGACAAGCCCGATGGGTCACCGAACTGGCGGAATACCACTTCACGCTCCACCACAAACCTGGCACCCTCAACAAGAAGGCCAACCTGCTCTCCCATCGCGAGGACCATGACCAAGGACAAGATGATAATAACGAAGTCATCGTCCTTAGTCCAGAACACTTCCGGGCAATGATCATGCCCACGCATGAAGAGCTCCGCCCCCGAATCCTCAAACTACTCAAAGAAAACGAGAATATAGATGCCAACGTCTATGACTCCTTCCTCCATGGCTGAGGGGTCTACAAAGACGGTGAAGAGCTGTCTAAATGCACAGAGCTAGAAATGCAACAGCGTCGAAGACACCGATCACACCCACACCCAACACTACACACACAAACACGCTCAAGTTTGTGGGGGGATTCTAATGCGATGAAAGTAGCGAACCAATACAATTCAATTCTCAATATCTCTAAGATACACGCGCAGCAGTAGCGCTCGTATAATATCTAGATTTCTCTAAGTCCAAAGGCTTTTCTCAAGAACAAGAGGGTGCGACGTCTGTCGCCAGGCCTCAAGGCAAGGGTGTATAACACAACACAACTTTGTCAAACATCTCCACAAATTTCTAACAGTCACTCGGGACTCTAATAACCACTGCACACACTCAATAACACCCTAAACACCACTTAAACGACTGCGCTCGAAGCAGAAACCAATTCCTATTAAATTCAACACACTAATAAACCTCGCGCGTCGCGCGCTAAACCAAAACCTTCGCAAACCCATGGAGAAGTGTCTACACTGACACAAGACTCCGAAACTTCCACAAGAGCCACAGGGTTTGAACCTACGTGCTCGAGCTTCCAACCGATCGTAGACTCACAGGATTCAAACCTATGCAATCCAGAGAAATCCCATCCGACAAGCCAAAGGGTTTGAACCTTTGCCAACCTGCGGAAATAACACAGAAAAGCGAACACTAATCAAGCCAAAGGGTTTGAACCTCTGTGCCTGTAATGCCTCGCGTCACACAAATGCCCTCAAGAACTCGAAAGGGTGACCTTCAAGACACCGTACTCTTATTCTCTCACAGAGCACAAGTCAAACCGAAACCAGACTCTCTGCACGGAGTGCCGCGCTATTTTCTTGTTTAAGCGCGCGACTTAAATCACACAATAGATTTCTGATATGGGTTGTATTCTCTCTCTAAGTTCCTAGCTACTCTAAGTGCTAGAGCGCGTGGCTGAAAAGCTTTGCACTATTACACCGGGGGCTCGAAACTTCTACTCTACATCTATACTACAGTATTTATACAATTCTACATCATACACATCGATACAACTTGATACAGTACTGTTAGAACCTCAGAACATTATTCCTCGCAACGCGCACGCGTTGTTATAGCATGCCCGGGGCTGGACACTTGGTTGGAGGCCTATCTCGAGACCAGATTCTGTCTCCTCATGGTTTATACTCCACTCACACTGCATTCTATACGTTGGCATGTCACTCGTCATTTCTTCGGAGGATACTTGGAGTGGCAACCAATCCTATACACTGTATCTCATTCAAATGTTGAGTTTCTAGTTTTCTCTGGTTGGTGGGGGATACCCGTGGTAAACCTAGGCACTGCGCTCTCTGGCCAAACTGGGTTCTCTCGGAGTTATCTATACTCAGGCATTATTTGGGACACGCGTGCATGTGCCGCGCGATCGGGGCCCTGTGTGTCATCGATCACTGTGTCACGTAGTTCTTCTTGAGATCAGGCATGTCTTTTATTACGGCTGCAGAGCATGTATGCAATCTGTTGGTAGTGCATTCAGTATCGAGTGCTGAGCTCTTGTACTTAGTGTGACCTCAATGAAGTATCATACTAAGTTAGAGCATGCACTCTACCAATAGTCACTTCAGACTTGCGTGCGCATGCGCGCATTGTTATACCGCGCGCGGTGTTGATATCACTGCGCTCTATGTCTACTTTCATACACGCGCGCAGCGCGCGTGGCAGATCAATCCTTCTCATATCATGTCTGTCTCTCATCAATTCATTGGAGCGCGTCTCTGATCTGCCTCTAGTGTATTCACTATCAAGTGCTGAGCTCTCATACTTAGTGTGACCTCAATCAGTATCATTCTAAGTTAGAGTATGCACTCTACTAATTGTCACTCGAGGTCGTACTGCGTGCGACTCGGTATCGTGCTCCATACATATATTACTGCACTCTGTGTGTTTGACACTGCGCTCTATGCATAGAGTATTGCGCTCTTTCTGTATTTTGTGTTACCTCAGTAACTAGCCCTTATACCATGTATGTATTCATACATATCGCAAAATTACACGGCTAGACACGATGCGAGCGTGTCAACGGTCCAGAATGGGAAGGCACAAATATTCTAATGTACCACAACCGCATCTATATCCCAAAGAACGCAGAGCTCAGGGGTACTGTCATCGCCATACACCATGATCACATAACCACAGGGCACCCCAGAGTAGTGAAAACCCTAGAACTCATCCAGAGAAACTACTGGTGGCCCAAAATGCGCAAAGACGTCGACGCATACGTCAAGGGATGTCAAACGTGTCAACGAACCAAGACTGACATGCAACCCAAGGCCGCCCCATTCAACCCAAATGCAATCCCCACTGAACCATGGTCCCACATTTCAGTAGACATGGTCACTGGACTACCCGAATCCAATGGGCACGACGCCCTCCTTGTCATTGTGGACCGATTCTCAAAAGAGATCATACCAATCGCCTGCAATGTCGAACTCTCATCAGAAGGATGGGTGAGAATACTCAGAGACCAGGTCTATGCACGACATGGAATGCCCACTCATGTAATTTCTGACAGAGGCCCCCAGTTCGTCTCCAAATTCATGAAGGACCTATACAAGATGCTGGACATCACACCGAATGCCTCCATGGTGTTCCACCCACAGACTGACGGCCAGACTGAAAGAGCCAATCAGGAGATCATAAAATATCTCCAAATCTTTGTAGACTACCGACAGGAGGACTGGACAGAATGGCTAGCACTCGCCGCCTTCTCCCACAACAACCGAGTCCACTCCGCAACCGGCAAGTCACCATTCTTCGTCAACCATGGAATGCACCCCTGACTCCAATCAAATTCAATCTGCAAAACCCCATTCGACAACCCCAGCACTCAGGGCTTCTCAATGACAATGATAAAAATCCACCAAGACACACAGAAGGCGCTAACAGAGGCCGCTACCACAATGTAAAAACAATATGACAAGAAGACAAAGCCGGCTCGCGGGTACCAGGTCAGAGAACGAGTCTGGCTAGACACACACAATCTCAACCTACCACGTCCAAAGAAAAAACTGGACGACAAACGAGTAGGCCCATTCCTTATCCTCAACAAAATAGGAATGGCAGCGTACAAACTGAAACTCCCACCACACTGGAAGATTCACCCCACGTTCAATGAAAAATTACTGTCACCTTTCATGCCACCCGCATTCCCCAATCAAGAAGTACCACCCCTGCCTCCACTGGACCTTATTGAAGACGAAGAGGAGTACGAAATTGAAGAAGTATTAGACTCTCGAACACGGAGAGTACGAGGAAAGAAGGGACAGAGATCAAAGACAACAACGGACTACCTGATCAAGTGGAAAGGCTGGACGAGAGAACACAACTTGTGGGTACGAGAAACAGAAATGGAACATGCACAAGAAGTGATCGAGGACTATGAACAACGCATCCAGCATGCTGGACACGTAGAAATAGCCAAAATCGTAACCAAAGACGATAAATACACGGAATATTGGGAAATTCTACACAACAGACACAACACCCCCAGAGATGAACCCTAATGGCAGTCAGGACAACTGCCTTAACGAGGGGGTAATGTTATGATTTATTCACATTTTTCCCAACTTTCCTCATCTAAGCACCCAAGCACTTATCTTTGTGACCTAATCACCACTATCTAATCCTTATCGTCATACCACCACACCAATTCCACGACTATAACAGTTGACTACCGTTCTCTCGCTACGGCTCACTTCCGCCACAAGGTTACCACTCGACTTATTGTCATACACTTGTTGTTCACGCATTGTCGCTTACCGATGGACTTATTATTAGCACACAGACTTTAGTATATAAGTAGCACGACTCTCGCTGTAATACCTCAGCTTTGAGCTATAGTTTATCAATACCGATCTTACTCTCTCAACGACTAGCACCTAGTGCCGCGCCTTTACGAGTCCATCGCCACAGCTCTACTCTGGTCATTGGTGTCCACCGGTATATGACTCAGAGTTTACGCTTGTTTGGATCACATGAGACCCGGGTCTAACAAAGACGATGTCCATCAATCGATTCTGATCCCAGGGTTTGCAGTATTTATAGACAGTTAGCAGAACATATTTTTAGACAGAGAAGTGCACTGTCGGGGCACTCGTCGATGGATAAGGGCGGGGAACCGACGTCCAGCGAGCAAGAGATTTTGGCTATGAATGAAGGCACGCGATGTCCATGTGCAGCTGATATATTGTAACCGTGACTGCAGGATCAGTGCATTGATGTATCATGGCCATGTATATTGACCAGTCTTTGATATATCATTTCGTTAGGTGGCCTTGGGGGCTGGGTGTCACTGCCAGGTGAACTTGCGCCCCAAATAGAACGATCACGATTTGCGGAGTCAGCAGCGCGTCACACCAAGATGTTCTCATGCCCCGACCATGATGTCATGGCAGGAAATCCCTCTGTACTGGTTGCAGGAAATAGTAGAAGACCCTGCATTGAGCCGCCTCATGCCATGATCATCATCACAAAATGGACCCTGCCTCGGACTACAATTACACTACATAATAATATAAACATGTCACTTGGAATGATCCAACTTCTGACCATTACAAAGTTATCATGTCAGGTCCTAGGTGAATTATTTGGGAGGTCATGCCACAGTTAAATATTTGAATCCTTGTTCAAGAAGAGGGCAGAAATGAGACCCGATGGTGAGTCATTTCTCCACCGTCTTCAGTTGCAACGTTGCCATACTCGACTCTGTGTCGTCCGATTCCAAATCTTCTTATTCCTCTTGGTCGAAGTCTAGCATGCTCGAGAAGGAAGGAGCAGATGCTGACAGCATACAGACGTCTGATAAGACGGTATATGTGTAATATTTCCGGCTTTCTCTTGTATACCGACTGTAGAGGTTATTGCACCAAACTGGATTAAATCAATATGTATTTACTTAAGCAAGTATGTGGTCAAAACTTACCGTAAGATTGAACAATATAGTTATGCAAAGGCTTTCCATTCTTCCCTTTTCTCAATGAAATTGTTAGGACTAGCCCTGAGTAAACCAAACTAGAGTAAACCGCTAGACTATGCCGGGTAATACCCAAAGTCCAACAGAGTCTCAGTATTGTCTGGTTGTGATCAGAGACTAATGCTACAGTCAGGTCGTTGCGAGTGAATCGAGAGAAGAATGAGGTTGTATAAACTTTAGCTCGAAGCTGAGTATTACAGCTGAGAGTGTGCTACTTATATACTAAATGGTAGTACTAATAATAGCTATTGACAACAGTGATGGTGAAGATTTATAGAAGTTGATGCGACCGTTGCCCATGTGATGCATATAGTGCCAATGTGAAGGTTCTGAAAGGTAAAAAGTAAATAAATCGTAACATTACCCTCTCGTTAAGGCAGTCATCCCGACTGCCATTAGGGTTCCCATTCAGGCTCTTCTTGGTGTACATTTTTCCCAGTATGTTTTGACCATTTTTTTCCATTTTCGATGCTCAGAGGCTGCCTCTGGTGGATAGTCTGGTGGGTCCTTTATCCATTCTTGGCTTCCATCGCCTGCCTGCCTTTTGTAGCTGAGTACTCCATTGTCATCGTACTTTCCATCCAGGATCATTCTTGGGTATTTTCTGACTTCGATCTGGACCGTCGCGGTTTTGATGGAGTACGCATAGGCTATCATGAGATGGCCTGCGCGTTTGGCTTTCTTTTCATAGTCTTTGATTGAATTTCTGGCGTGCTCCATGTCTTTTTCTCGTACCCAGCTGTTATGTTCCCGGGTCCAGCCTTTCCATTTGACATAGTAGTCGGTGACGACTACTGGGAGCTCCCCTCTCTTTCCTCTGACTTTTCTGGTGCGATGGTCCAGGACTTCTTCAACTTCGTATTCCTCTTCGTCTTCAATTAGGTCAGGTGGAGGTGGTGGTGGCTGTTCCTGATTGGGGAATGCGGGTGGAGTATATGGGGAGAGGAGTTTCTCGTTGAAGGTGGGATGGATTTTCCAATGAGGTGGGAGTTTCAATTTATAGGCGGAGGCACCGTATTTGTTGAGAATAAGGAAGGGGCCTACTCGCTTGTCGTCGAGCTTCTTTTTGGGACGGGGGAGACTCAGATGGGAACTATTGAGCCATACCCGATCTCCGACTTTGTAGTTGATTGCGGGTCGCTTTCTCCTGTCGTATTGTGCTTTCATTTTGTCCGCTGCCTCTTCAAGTGAGGCCTTTGCCTCGGCATGGATGTTTTTCATCTTGTCGGAGAAGGACTGGGCGGTGGGATTGGTAAACGGGTTGGCTCGGTGAGAGTCTGGGACGATTCTAGGGTTCTGGCCGTAATTAACCATGAATGGGCTTTTACCGGTGGCGGAGTGGATACAATTATTGTGGACAAAGGCGCCGATTGCTAACCATTCGCTCCAGTCGTTCTGTAGGTGATTGACGAATATTCGGAGGTATTTTTCAATTTCTTGGTTGGCCCTCTCTGTTTGTCCGTCGGTCTGAGGGTGGAACACTGTGGATGCGTTTGGGGTTATGTCAAGTAGTTTATAGAGGTCTTTCATGAAGTTTGAGACGAATTGGGGACCTCGATCAGAGATTACTACGCTGGGCATTCCGTAGCGGGTGTATATGTGATCTCGTAGTATTTTTGCATATCCTTCCGAGGTCAGCTCCACGTTACAGGCTACTGGGACCATTTCTTTTGAGAAATGGTCGATGATCATCAGGATAGCGTCAAACCCATTTGACTGGGGTAGACCGGTTATCATGTCCACCGCGATATGAGTCCAGGGTTCGGAAGGGATTTCATTGGGATGGAGGGGCTGCTTTTGCTTGTGTGCTTGTCTTGGTTCGTTGGCACGTTTTGCATGCTTTGACGTAAGCCTCAATGTCTTTATGGAGTTTTGGCCACCAGAATTCTCGTTGGACGAGTTCCTTGGTTTTGGCGATTCCTGGGTGGCCTGCAGTAATGTGATTGTGGGAGCGGGATATGATTTCCCCACGAAGCGTGTGGTCTCTTGGGACGTATATTCGTCCGTCATAGTAGAGGAGTCCCTTTGCCTCTGTTATTCCCCTTTCATGATTGAGGGACCCTGCAATGCCCTGATCCCATTTCCCGTGATCTCTGGTGGCATCCTTGACCTTAGCGTGGGTTTCTTCATCGGTGGGCATGATCATCGCCCGGAAGTGTTCGGGTTTTAGGACAATTATGTCCTCATTGTCCTGTTTGCCTTGGCTGTGGTCATCTCATCGACTCAGCAGGTCAGCTTTCCTATTGGCGGTGCCAGCCTTGTGGAAGAGGGTGAAATGATATTCTGCGAGTTCCGTTACCCATCGGGCTTGTCGGTGGTTGAGCTTTTGGGGCTTCCTGAAGTATTGTAGGTTTTGGTGATCCATCCAGATTTCGAATGTGTCGGCGGCTCCCATGAGATAGTGGCGCCACTCCGCGAGGGAGAGCATGATAGCTAGGAGTTCCTTGTCGTAGATTTCGTAGTTCCTTTCTGTGATGGTAAGGGCTTTTGATAGGAACGCAACTGGCCTCCACTTCCCATCTTGTTGTTGGCTGAGGACGGCACCGATTGCTCCTTCGCTTGAATCAGCTTCCACTCTGAACTTTCCTGTTTCCATCGGCATCGCCAGGATGACGTCCTCCGCCATCTGTTTCTTCAACTGTTGAAATGCCTGATTCTGGGCGGTTCCCCAGGTCCAGGGTGCGTTCCCCGTAAGTTGAGTCATAGGGCGGACAATTTTTGAATAATTTCTGATAAAGCGTCGGTGAAAATTGGTGAAGCCTAGGAATGACTGTAGCTCCTTCTTTTTTGTCGGTGTGGGCCATTCGGTGATTCCTTTGACTTTCACTGGGTCCATCTTGATTGCCCCTTCGCTGATGATTACCCCGAGATATTCGGTTTCCAGCATTTCAAACTTGCATTTCTCCGCTTTTAGGAATTGTTTGTGCTCCCTCAGCCTTCTGAGCACCCGTTTTACGATTGCTCGGTGCTCTTGGAGGTCCTTGGTGAAGATAAGGATGTCATCGAGGTAGATGGTGACCTTTCCTTCCGCAATTAGGTCCTTGAAGATATCGTTCATCATCCACTGGAAGGTGGCCGGCGAGTTCATGAGGCCGAAGAACATTACTGTTGGTTCAAAGAGGCCTCGGTTGGTTCTGAATGCAGCCTTCTGCTCGTCTCCCTGTTTGATCCGTACGTTATTATATCCCCATCTGACGTCCAGTTTAGTGAAGTACTTTGCCCCCTTAAGCTTGTCCATCAACTCCGAGATGAGTGGGAGTGGGTATCTGTTCTTGATAGTCATCTCGTTGAGTTTTCTGTAGTCTTGTACTGGGCACAATGAGCCGTCCTTCTTTTTGACAAAGAAGAATGGCGAGGCAAAGGGCGATTTGGAGGTACGGATTCGTCCCGTGGCCAAGTTCTTGTCTAGGAATTTGTCGAGTTCCTCCTGTTCATGACGGTTGAGGGGGTAGACCTTACAGTCTAGGGTCGACTGCGCATTGGGGGTCAGCTCAATTGTGTGGTCCCAGGGCTTTCGTTCTGGGAGCTCATCAAAGTTTTCTTTCGAGAAGAGGTCTTGGAATTCTCGGTAGGCTGGTGGTATCATCTCCTCAAACGTCCTTTTTGCCTTTCCAGCATTTGCCTGGGCGGCTAAGTCGTTCGCATGGTGTACCGCCCTAATTTCTAGGGCTTGTCGCATGTCGACCGCCAGAATGGTTTCCCCTTCTTCTAACTCTTCATCCCATCTGTCTTCTGGATCGGCGTCAGGTAAGGGGAAGGGGTTTTTGTGGCATTGACAGCGGGCAAATGTGATTCTTCCCGACTTCCAGTTAACTACTGGATTATGTCGTTTGAGCCAGTCATGACCGAGAAAGAGGTCATTCTTTCCTAGGTCCATGATGGCAAGGTCAATCTGCTCACTATGGTCGCCAATTGTCATCCTTAGCTCTACAAACTCAGTGACATCCCCTGCCTTATTCCAAGAGCCGTCCACATTGTAGACTGGGACAGGTACTGGCAGTTTCGAGGTTGGTAGTTGGTGCTTTTCTACGTAAGCTCGGTTGATGGAGCTTCCGGTACAGCCACTGTCGACGAGCCCGTTGGTTTTCAGGGTTCGTCTGTCGGCAAGGGTTTCAATGTTTACCAGAAGGACTAAGGCTCGCAATGACGCTCCCTCTGTTCGGCGGATACATTGAATGGGTTTTCGTAATTCATAGAGTCGTTCTCTCGTGACCTCCCCTCCTACCTTGAGCTCATCGATTAGGTCGGCTATGATCTCGCTGACCCGGTCTCAATGAACCCAAAGTGAAAGGGCAGCTCGGGCCTCGGACTCAGTACGCGCTTCCCAAATCGCCTGGAGGGTCCAGTCGACCTCAAAGGGTCTGAACCAGGTGTGCCCTGGGGGAGGGATGCATACCTGATCTTTAGCAGGGGTGATAGGGGGGTCCCGTCTCTCTCTCTCTTCTTCCCGTCGCTGTTTCTCTTTCCATATCTGATAGGCCGTGTCCTCGTCCTCGTCAGGTACCTCGACGAGGGTGGTGTGCGGCTGTTGGGGCATGCAGGCCCCCGTTCGGCCCTTCTCGCAGGTGTTTGCGATTTCCGACACCGGGTGACGATCTTGGGGGGGCCCTTCCCTACGATCCCGGTTGTCGGGTCTTGCCGTCTTGAGTCTTCACCGCTCTTCTTCCCGGTGTTCATTGTCGTCCGTTCCTTTGTCGGATCCCTCCTCTGACAAGACGGCTTCCCTAAGGGTTGTTCCCTTTGCGTCCGGTGATTGAACATTGTTCAGTCTTGATGCAGCTGGATGCGTTCCTGCACCTTGAGCAGACACGCAGGGGATCGTTGGTGCTCTCGAATGGTCAGAGGAGCCTAGGGGGAGGAGGTCGGTCCAGGGGGGTGGGGAAGTGGAGCGTTCAGAAGGTGTTTTTATATCTTTTTCTAGCTCCGCAAGCGGAGCGTAGCGGTTGTGCGATTCTTTTGGGGTGGTCGTTCTGGAAGGTGTCGAGGCAGGTATATTCGAATGCGTAGGTAAACACGTGGTAACTACAGAAGTACAATAAGTCCGACCAGTCGGAGACGAGCACACACCCTGGGTTTTAATAAGTCCGGCCGAGCAAGTGGAATCGCTCACTTGTCGGCCCCGTCTTTTACTTCCTCTATCTTTGTAGTCGAGGGTGTCTTCTCCTCGATTTGTTTTTCCTCTTTCTCGGCAGTGGCGAGTAATGCTCGCAGCTCCTGCGAGTTCCACTTCTTTCTTTCTTTCCTTGGTTCCTTGCAGTCCTTTGATAGGTGTCCTTTCTGGTTGCAATTGAAACATCTCCCTTTGGCTCGCATCCGATCTATGTCCATGGGTTTCCCCGTTCCTCCATAAGTTGTCCCGGTGGCGGTCTTCTTATCCCCTGACCCACTTGTCGCACCAGCAGCCTTTTGCCCGCTGCTGGCGTTGTTATTTGGGCGATTGTCGGGGCGTCGACTTCCATAGTTGGTTCGGTTGTAGGCGAGGGCGACGGACCATTGTTCATGCATAGTCGTTATCCGGGCCTTCCATTCTGCGTATTGGGTTGGGATGTTCATTCCCATGTCTGTGATGAATCTGATGTAGTCTTCGGGTACCCCTTGTCGGAGTGCCCTGACCATTGCTCCTCTTTCTCCAGTGTCATTGATCCTATCTGCTAGTTGGGCTTCCCCTTCCAGTTTCTGGAAGTATACTACGGCCGATCCGTTTCCCATTCTTAGATCCATCATCTTCTTTTCGTGTTGTTCCTTTGCCATGGCGTCCATGAATTGTTCTTGGATGATGTGCATGAAGTCCGGCCAGTTGGGGTAGCGGAACCTTTCCAGTCGCTCACTGTAGTATTCCATTCGTCTGGTGGTCCACCATCTGGCCGCTGCTCCTTCGAAATAGGAGGCTGCGAACAGGACTTTTAAGGTGGAGTGGAAGTAAGAGTCGTGTACCTCGAAGTATGCGACGCAGTCCCCAAAGAATCAAATTATGTCATTGTGCTTCCCTTCAAAGGGAAGAGGGGTGCGTAGCAGGGTGGGTTTGACGGAGGGGAATAGGTCGTCGTTGTTGGCAGGGCCCATTGGCCAATGGTCGTTGGGTGGTCTTGGGTATTTCGGAGGTCGTCTTGGAACCGAGAATCGGTCTCAGTTATGCCCGAGAGAGGGAGGTCCTGGGGGAGGAGGATCTGGGGGTCTTCTTCCCCTGTGGGGTCTAGGGGGAATTGGGGGGGCCGGTTCGGCCAGTTCCTTACCTTTTCCTTCTACTGGGTTGAGGTCCCAGTATTCGGTTAGCTGTCGGATTTTCTCTTGTTCCTTCCAGATTAATTCTTCCATGTCACCCCTTTCCCGTATGACCGCTTCTCTTCTGATTCGAACTTCTTCTGGGGAGAGGAGTTTCCCGTCCTCAGTGTATTCTTTCCTTGATCCGCTGGCTTCTCCTGATCTGGCGACTAGTCGGCTTCTGGTTGGCCAGGGATAATATTCTTGTCTCCTGGTTCGGGGGGGAGGGGAATCAGGTAGAGGCCTAGGCCCCCATGGCTGATTCCTGGGTGAAAAACCTCAGGACGGGTTCATCCCGTTGTATCTGTTCTTCCCCGATCCACTCGTCGTAGGTAAGGTCGTGGTTAATCCTCTCCCAGGTTTCTTGTAGGGCTCCCAACTCTTCAAAGAGTACCTCGAGCTCTCCCTCAGTTCTTTCTCGTAGAGTTCCTTCTCGTACTCTCCTTCCGGGTCGAGGTCCATATACTCGTTCCCTCTCTCGTTGAGACGGGGTGAGTTCATAGCCTCGAGTTCCTCTGTAGAGCTCCACCGAGCCCGGGTCTTCTCCTCCTCGTCGGAGGTAATCTCTTCATCTGAGGTTCCATGCCTCTGCTCGCTGTTCTCCGAGGAGGCGTCGCTGGTGGTTGGTGAGGTCCGGCCAGACCCTGTCTGGTCCATTTGGATAGAAGGGGCTCTCGTTGAGCTCGCTTCTTGTGAGGATCTCCTCCATCCTTCGGGGAAGAGGGTTCTCGTGCTTGCTAAGGGCTCGTAGTCTTGTGTTGTACTGTCGTCTGGTCTCCCAGGACTGTCTCGACGGCTGGGGCCTTCCGACTTGAGCGACTGATAGACGCTTGTTCCTGAGCTTGTGGGCCCGCTGCTCGTCGCCCGGGGTGTCATGAAGGACTGGCCAAATGACGAATCTTCCCTCGACCTCCACATACTCTCCTGGAGTCGGGCTTGGTACAGGTTGGGAGGGGCCCGCTCTCGGGGTCTCGTGAATAGAGATGGTCTCCGTGTTTGAGGAGGAAGATTTAGATGGAGGTTCGGAGGGGAATCTTCCTCGAGGATCGGGGTTTGCAACCCGTAGACTCCACGGCGGGGGTTCTGTGTTGATGTCTGTGTGGGGGGGGCTCTGTCTGAGGACGGTCTCTCGGCTAGAGTTGGATGGGTCCTGGCTGGTGAGGTCCTCCTCGATTCTGGGAGTTCTAGGTCTTGGGCGAAGGGGGTTCCGAGCCCTGGAAGGTCCAGCGATGGGGCCCTCGGGCTCGGGCTCATTGGTTCTTCTGTCAGAGCTCCTGGAACTGTCCTCCGCCGGGAGGTTGGCAGTCTCAGGAAGCCTTGTAATCTCTGTCGTCGGCTGGACCCATGGGGGGGGGAGGGGTCCAAGGGGAACATTATAGGTTGGATTAGGGTGGAAGGGGATGGGTTGTAAGGGAATGGGTGGTTGGACTGGTTGAGGCGCTGGCCAAGTGCGAATGCACCAGGCCTGCAGGTTGTTGCCGAAGTAGACTAGGACGACAATAGAGACTCCAAAGACGACACTGGATGATACTAGTGCGACGATTAGGATGTTTTGGTTGAGTGTCGTGATGTCTGGGGTGATGCTCATGGGTTCTGATGGTGGCTAGCACTCAAGGGAATATAGGGAAGCTTCGAGCTAATTGTTAGGACTAGCCCTGAGTAAACCAAACTAGAGTAAACCGCTAGACTATGCCGGGTAATACCCAAAGTCCAACAGAGTCTCAGTATTGTCTGGTTGTGATCAGAGACTAATGCTACAGTCAGGTCGTTGCGAGTGAATCGAGAGAAGAATGAGGTTGTATAAACTTTAGCTCGAAGCTGAGTATTACAGCTGAGAGTGTGCTACTTATATACTAAATGGTAGTACTAATAATAGCTATTGACAACGGTGATGGTGAAGATTTATAGAAGTTGATGCGACCGTTGCCCATGTGATGCATATAGTGCCAATGTGAAGGTTCTGAAAGGTAAAAAGTAAATAAATCATAACAGAAATTGCTACATGATGTAGACTGTAATAGAGAACCGTACTTGGCCATCCAACGAGCGTGAGGTATCATCCACATTTAAACTTTCCGAAACATATCATGTCACAGTTATTGGTTCCCTCCATGGAAACAACCACAGGAAACCCAGATGGCCATAGCGTTGCAAGATGTTGGTTAATTCTGTCTACCTCATGGAAACTTCTACAAGATATCTTGACTGAACGAAGATACGGACTTCATGTATGAAGCATAGTGGCGAAGGGGTCCCATACTGGTAAGTCTTGTGTGTAGGAAACCCACAGCAACAGATGCTGCAATTTTGGGAGGAATTCTATAGAAATAAGGGCATCCAACAGAACCCAAATTTCCGTACTCCTCAAATGACCAATGTCAAGGGACACCAGACTGTCCATCAGCAAGAGACCATAGTCTTTGATGGAGACCTGAGGGAGTGTGACAGGGTGATGAATGGCTAAGCTGGTAATGGCGCAGCGAGAGCGGCACACGAACTCATTGATCACCGGAACAATGTCATTCATATCGGACGCGTTGAAGCTAAAAATCATGAGGCAGTCTAAGGAAGGTAGGCACAGATATGCAAGCAGACACGGTGATGATACAAAGATGCGTTGTACATTGGGAAGATGGACAGAATGAGGAGGGAAGAAATCAGGGCCATGTTCTGCTTTTGCACTAAGATGGCATTCTACAAGAGACCGATAAGCTTCAAGATTAGAAGCTTTGCCCACGAACGATGCCAGATGGGTGATATGAAGAGGAAACAAAAAATCACCGAGCCCAAAAGGGTAATGCAAAGCCACCTTTCGAAGGCGGGGGGCATCAATGAACATCTTTTGAACATCTTTGGATAGCTCCTCTCTGCCGAATGGCGGTACACATAGAGTTTTCACAGTCAGAGATTCCAGACAAGGGATCTTTCCGCGAACCGCCTTCAACTGCTCCAATATAAAGTCAAGGTTATCTGTAGATTCATGTTCCTCCATCGACATGACTCCTCAAGGATGATGGAAAAGGCTTGAATGGCCCCGATCTCCTTGTCCTTGTCCTCAAGGTTAAACACGATATCGAGAGGATAGTGGGCCGAACGAAGAAGCATGGCTTGGAGTGCAGGCACTGTACTACAGTGACGCTGTGTCAGGGTCACCAATGACTGGCTTGTCTGATAGCGCAGCTGTGTCATCAATGGACGGCTTGGCCGATAATGGAGGGTTATATGTGACCACAGCTGGGGATAAGATAAAACAATATCTCTCCAAACACCGCACACATGACTGAGCTTCCATGGACCTTGTGAAAAATCCAGCGTCCCTAATTCTGATGATGATCCCCAGGCTTTATTGCCATATTTGACCTCATTCCGGGGCTCTGAATTCATGTTCCACAGCGAAGTCTGTACTTCGTGAAACACAACATGAAGGATCTCGCTGGGAAGGCGTCGGATTGGCACTAGCGTTGATGAATAGGAAGCCATGGATTTGTGGGCAACATCGCGACGGTGTTCCACCTCAACTCTTACTTCATCGATACGATCTAGCAATGCATCGTATACTGAGATCTGCTGTTGCAAGACCTCGATATTTAGGAGTATCCAATCACGGTCGGTATCAAGGAATAGTCGCATTGCATGAAGAATACCAGAAATTTGAGAGTCCAGGGCATTGGGTGGGAGGACAGGGTCTGGTACTGAACGTGCTACTGCATCCAAGTGGAACATCGTGCCTGTTGCATCCATGGTGCCTGTAATTTTCCTGATTTAATTTTTCCTTTATCATAGGTATATGCAAACATACTTCTCTTGAGTATTCGACTGCCAATTATGTTGACAGTCCATCAGAGTAAGTCAGTAAAAGAGTAGACTAGGAGCAGCAGAGGTAGAGCAACTGTAAGTAAGTAGGACAATCGGTAGAGATGTTGGTGAGTCAGGTTCCCTGCCAGCATAACACCTGTCACCTTCAAGTCACACTATGAACCAGCCTTACTGAGCGTCTACCATAGGGTACAACTTGAAGATCAGCCATGCTACCATCATGAGGCAGACAGCGAGACATGTCACCAATGCACAATAATCCTCGACTTCGACAATCTGCCTTCATTTAATTTTGTCAATCACCGGCGCCTGCTGAGCTGGACGGTTCTCTCAACATCGATTTGAATGAGTTCCAGGCTAACCTCCTTCCATGAGTACTGTCATTTATCATGTCATATATGCTCTTATCCTCGAATCAGTTTCCCCCATATCCATTTCCATCTTGCCACCTGTGGCCCTCTGCTTTCTATCGAGAACGCCATCCATAAACAGAACTCTGTAGTACCAATTACTCTCTTGTTTCGAGACCGGCAACCAGGTCATACAGCAGGACCAAAAGAGTGTCTTAACCCTGACCAGCCCTTCTCTACTGTAGTGATGTTGTTCCCAAGAATGTTTACGTTTGTCACATCGTACGAGACCCATCTGGTCTGTCGTTTCTTTACCAGTCGAAATGACAAAACAATATAGCTACACAGAGAATTCTATCCTGGGTCATATTTCTTGGTAAAAAGGTAAAATTCCATGGCTTCATCGGGCTTGGCTCCTTCACATTTCCTTCTCAGATTACGCACCTCGCCACATCATTTACTGTCGTCTACAATCTCCGCACTCCTACTCTACTCAAAGAGTTGCATCTTGAGGAAAGACATGATGGAGATATCGACATCCTTCCTCATATTACCTTCCCCGCAGTCTGACGTCTCTCAGTGTCCTCCTCGAAGCTACTTCGACACCTGTGTCTACCTTCCTTGGAAGATCTCACATTTGACAACTGTGGGACGACTGTTACCGATGCTCGTATAGATGTAGCGGCTGCAATCCTTACCAACTTTATCCGATCTTCTCTCTGTTCCCTCATATCATTAGCCATCATGACTATGATCATATAAGCGCCAAAATTTCATCCAAGAGACACTCCCACGCTTAAATCTCTCGCAAACCTAGAATTCCAAATCGACAACGATTTGCAAGACATTTTCTACCATACATTGATGTTCCCCATCCTTCTCCCCAATCTACAACATCTGACAATGTGTCTGCTGCCACCTGAAATCTGGGAAAAGCCCCTCCTAGCATTAGATACTCTATCTACATTGTTGGATTTGCGTCGCCAGCATCTCCGTTCTGTCAGGTTTGATTGCCCCATCATGTCCAACGTGCAAGCTACTGGGATTTTGAACATGCTTGCGCCACTCCGGCAGCTTGGAGTAGACTTGAGGGCTGTGGGTGTACACAGCTTGGCTGAGATTAGTTTCGGAAATTTCCCATAAGTGAAGGTGTTCTTGAGTGTCCAGTGTACGAATAACAGTGTGTCAATTATGCAATTAGGTGGTACTGACTTCTTTGGAGGTGTCCGACACCCCAACAAGGTAACATTGCATGATAGCTTTGATATTTAAGATTAAAATACTGCCCTTGGATTAGGACCACCACCATGAAAAGGGGTGGCTCCAGCGTCTGGCCTCTCCACAGCCCAAGGGACTAGTAATCAGGCTCGCCTGATGAAGCTAACAGACGTCTCTATGCCTAACAAGCAGGAGGAAGCCTATGGGCACTGCTACCTCCCTAGGAGCGTGACGTTCACCACTTAAAGGGAACTCACATGGAACACCACTGTGAGGGCACTGCCCTGGCAGTATCTAGACGATAACTACCACATAAACAAGCCTAACAGATGTAGAATAACTGGAACATTAGCCACAGGTGGCAAATACAATAAACTAAACATGACAAAAATGACGCTGTCGTATGGGGAAACTCGGACACCCACTCATCCCGCACCCACCACCGTGGTGAACCAGACTGAACCTCCCCCCAAACCCTACCAGAGACCACCTGGGAAGAAACAGAGCGACTCAACGCACAAAGCAGAGGGGAAAGAATTAGCAATAGGTATGACCTACCAACCCCTTGTGCAATGCTGACCCACCCTCTAGTAGACTTACAGAAAAAGCAAGACAATAAGGCCATGAATCTGCGAAGGATGATGCCAGGCAACCCTACAGAACAGGAGGAGGGAGATCAGACACGAGATAGAGTGGAGGACACGCCACGGAGCAAGCGCCCCACTAAAGCCATGAGACAGGGCGACAACTTCTTCTGCCAAGAAGACATGCACCAAAACGTTGAAGAATGCACGCCAGCTGATGAACACGACCCATTCCAAGCGGACTCATCACTCTCCCATCACTCCCGCAGTTCATCCCGAAGCAGTGACTGGCTCCACCGCTCCCAGGATGAAGCCAACAAAGTACAGGACTTGTCATGCCAACCATCCCCATCACCTGTTTATGTCCCTGCCATGCAACTTGAGCTGATGATGGGGAAGCTCCAGGTGAGTCTGCAGAAGGACTTCAACGATAAAATCGCCGAGTTCAAGAGACAGAAAGAAAAGGACCGTGAGCTCTTCAGAGAGAGAGAACGGTCCCTCCACAGACGTCTCGAAATGGCGACAAATGAGCTCTTAGAGGAACAGAACCATCATGACCACACACAGGGTCTCTCTGGCCCTCAGGAGTATGAGGAGCTTCTCAGGTTACACGCTGAGAAAAGCAGGGGAAGGCCTGAACAGCCCACCAACCCTGCAGGAGGGAGAGATGTAGACCCCGGATGCAGTGAAGAAGGCCAACAGGACAATGGAGATGAGATGGACGAGGACAACAACCTGATTGTCCCAGAAGGCACAACCCCCCTCCCCTCCACACCTGTTGACCTCGCTACATGCCCACCGATATACTGTACCAAGGATATTGTCTTTGAAGGAGTCGACCAAACGAAAGTTGACTGCTACCTAGACCAAGAAGCTACCCTTTTCTTTGTATGCTTTCTGGGGTGCAATGCACTTCTGCATGACTGAAACACAGGCCCTAACATCCTAACGGGTCTTCAGAGAGAACAAAACAATGTGGATACGTTGAACATGACGATTGCAGCTGCAGCACACCAGCTCATCGACAAGAAAGGACAAACACTGCCCCCAGGTCCAGGCCAGCCACCCCACACCCTCATCCTCTCAGATGTCCCACCGAGACTGGAGAGAGCAATACAACGCAAGCATGTCTTCATCTACAGCCCGGGGATGGCCTTCATTGCCCTGTCTGCCAAAGACATTCTCACACCCCGGGAGACGTTTATGGGAATGCTACATGCAGGGAACTCAAGCAACGCGATCCACCATAACAATCCTGCCAACACCAACCTTCACAGAGAAATGGTGATGACGGTGCTCAGCAACAGCCAATTAGTACGAGACACTGTCATGCACCTCTTCCGCTGTAGGCAGAACAAAGTAGATGCATGCATTGTGGAGAACATCGACACCCTCACCCTCAGACCTGCTCAGGCATCGGTGAAGACAAAAAATGTCCCTCCCACCACAGGATATGCCCTATACATGATGCCCCCAAGAAACACCCCCGAGGCTGTGATCGCTGTATGGATAGATGCCATCAAAAGCATCCACGTAGACCACCCAAAGATGGTCCTGTCATACCACATACGCCATGACTTCAAGTGCCGCATATGCAAGGACATCTCGCACAACGATCCTGACTGCCCATGGCCCAGAACCGACGGCTACCTTGGACCAAAGAGCGATACCATCTTTGGGAAGAGCGACAAGGCTCGACCACCCACAAAAGCCAGGGGATTCCAAAGCAGGACCAGGGGACGTATGCGGGGCTAGATGGGAGTCGGGTGCCTGCTACATTAATCTCAATTACAATGACGTCCTGTAAATTTCAATAGACAAACCCAACTCAGCCTTTTTTCTCAGTTTCCATGAGCCTGACTCCCGCAATCACACATATGGATGGATTTATTGACATCAAGAGCCGGTGCCCTTGATGGACAGGTAAGTCATATGTTTCGGTAGGTACTAACGTACTAGCCCAGAAAGCACCAAATCGGTAGGTGAAGTATCGAGTCGGCAACCCCGGTAAGTCCCTGCTCGAAAGAGCAGGGACACTTTCACAACCCCTCTTCCTGTCAACAATACTAACTATATACATACTAACTCAGACGGTCTGCTGGTAATTGGTTCGAGCTCTTCTCTTGCAGGAGGTGTGGTGGACTCCCCAGTCAGTCAACCCACTGAGGATAGCAGGAGATTCAATGGAGACTGTACATCACCGCTATGGGCAGTGCCATGAGCAACAACAGCCATGGCTACAGGCAATACCAGCCTAACAGGGACTAATATATTAGACCCGAGAGGAAACCAACAGCTGGACCTCCAGGAACCAATGATGAACCTGATGCGCATGAATCCAATAGCGCAAAGTGCCATGGCATGGGACACGTCCCAATTGAACAACCTACAAAATGACATGCTCAGCCTAAGAGGAAGCACATCTCGCCCACCAAGGCAATTCTCACAACATGAAGTGAGCCCCAACTATCAGAGTAACATGAACATGGACTGTAACCATGAAAACTTCCAAACTTGTATACAGAGAGTTGCAGGTGTTCGGAGGAAAAAAAACAAAAACCAACCCAAGTAAATGAAGCAAGCCATATATGCGCATTGCAGCCCTAAACATCAGAGGAAATGGTGGGGTCAACATCAATGACCCAAGAAACAAATGGGTTCACATAAATCAAGAGATGCATGACCGCTGAATAGCTGTGCTAATAGTGGGAGAAGCCCATCTCAATAATGAACGAAAGGAGAGTATAACAAATGTTTTTGGTAAACTACTACACATTGAACACAGTGAACTACAAGATAATCCGAATGCCAAGAGTGTTGCGATCATCCTAAACAAAAGACTGACCAAAAGCCAAACAACTAAATGATGGGAAATTATCCTTGGACAGGCCCTCCAAATCCAAATTGAGTGGCACCAGGGTAAACCCTTGACTATCCTGGGGATATATGCACCTAATGAGAGTGGTGCAACAAATGCTAGATTCTGGAAGAAAATACATGACTTCTATGAAGAAAACCCACAAGTTCCACATCCAGACATTATGGGAGGCGATACAAACATAGTTGAAGACCCAATTGACCGTCTTCCTGCCAGAGCAGATGCAGAGGAAGCTGTTCTGGCCCTAGATGGGCTTAAGACCAAGCTGAAACTTTATGATGGGTGGAGGTGCACCAACCAGACCGAACGAGACTATACTTACCAGCACTCAAATATGAAACTGGCAAGACTCGACAGATTATATGTCATCCACAAAATACTGGAATCATCACGAGAGTGGAAAATAGAAGATCCAGCCATCAAGACTGATCACCGACTGATCTCGGTACAGATAACATGTGATGAAGCCCCAAAAACTTGTTAGGACTAGTCTCAGGTAAACCAAACTAGAGTAAACCTCCTGACTATACCGGGTTACACCTGAGTCAAGCGGAGTCTCTTGTGTTGTCTGGTGTGGACTGAGTGCTAGCTCAACGACTAGTACGTTGCAAGTTATTTGAGAGAAGAATGAGATTGTAAACTTTAGCTCGAAGCTGAGTATTACAGCTGAAAGCATGCTACTTATATACTAGAAAGATAGTTCTAAAAATAGTCCTTGGTGATGGATGATGGTGAAGATTTATGGAAGTTGATGCAACTGTCACAAATGTGATGCATAAGGTGCCGATGTGAAGGTCTGAAGGGTAAAAAGTAAATAAATTGTAACATTACCCTCTCATTAAGGCAGTCGTCCCAACTGCCATTAGGGTTCCCATTCTGGTTCTTCTTCTTGCTTGCTGTGTACATTTTCCCAGTATGTTTTGACGAGCTTTTCCCATCTTCGGTGTTCGTGAGTTGCCTCTGGTGGGTAGTCTGGTGGATCTTTTATCCAGTGCTGGCTTCCATCACCTGACTGCATTTTGTAGCTGAGTACTCCGTTGTCGTCGTACTTTTCATCCAGGATCATAGTTGGGAATTTGGTGACTTTGATCTGTTTTGCCCTTGTTTCAATCGTGGATGCGTAGGCTACAGTGAGTCAGCCTGCGCGTTTGGCCTTCTTTTCGTAGTCTTTGATTGAATTTCTGGCGTTCTCCATGTCCTTTTCTCGTACCCATCTGTTGTGTTCCCAAGTCCATCCCTTCCATTTGATGTAATAGTCAGTGACGACTACCGGGAGTTCTCCTCTTTTTCCTCTGACTTTCCTGGTATGGTGGTCCAGGACTTCTTCTACTTCGTATTCTTCCTCGTCTTCGATCAGGTCTGGGGGTGGAGGAGGGGGTTGTTCCTGATTAGGGAACGTGGGCGGCATATAAGGGGAGAGAAGTTTTTCGTTGAAGGTCGGGTGGATTTTCCAATGAGGCGGGAGTTTCAGCTTGTAGGCAGAAGCACCATACTTGTTGAGAATGAGGAAAGGTCCCACTTGTTTGTCATTGAGTTTCTTCTTTGGACAGGGTAGGCTGAGATGAGAACTGTCGAGCCAGACTCGATCTCTGACCTTGTAATTTATGGCTGGTCTCTTTTTCTCTTATCGTATTGAGCCTTCATTTTTTCTGCGGCTTCAGTGAGGGAGGCTTTCGCCTCATCATGTATTCCTTTCATCTTGTCGGAGAAGGACTGGGCTGTGGGGTTCGTGAAGGGGTTTGGACGATGTGAGTCCAGGATTATTCTGGGATTTCAGCCGTAGTTAACCATGAACGGGCTTTTGCCGGTAGCAGAATGGATACGGTTGTTGTGGACGAAGGCGCCGATTGTGAGCCATTCACTCCAGTCATTTTGGAGGTGGTTGACAAATATGTGGAGATATTTCTCAATCTCTTGGTTTGCTCTTTCTGTCTGTCTGTCGGTCTGTGGATGGAATGCTGTGGATGCATTCAGGGTTATGTCGAGTAGTTTGTAGAGGTCTTTCATGAAGTTCAAAACGAATTGGGGTCCCCTGTCAGAGATTACTACTTGGGGCATCCCGTATCGGGCATATATGTGGTCCCGTAGTATTTTTGCATATCCTTCTGACGTTAGTTCCACATTGCAGGCAATTGGGACCATCTCCTTCGAGAAACGGTCAATGATCATTAGGATGGCGTCGAACCTGTTTGACTCAGGAAGACCGGTTATCATGTCTACTGAGATGTGAGTCCACAGTTCGGAGGGGATCTCATTTGGGTGAAGGGGAGCTGCCTTTGGCTGGGTGCCCATCTTGGTTCGCTGGCAGGTTTCACATGCTTTGATGTAGGCTTCGATGTCCTTATGGAGTTTCAGCCACCAGAACTCTTGTTGGATGAGCTCTTTTGTTTTGGCGATGCCCAGGTGGCCAGCAGTGATGTGGTCGTGGGAGCGGGCTATAATCTCTCCATGGAGTGTGTGGTCCTTCGGGACATAGATCTGGTCGTCATAGAAGAGGAGTCCGTCTTTTTCGGTGATTCCTCTTTCATGATTGAGGGATCCCAAGATGCCTTGGTCCCACTTCCCATGGTCCCTTGTAGCGTCTTTGACCTTGGTGTGGACTTCTTCATTGGTGGGCATGATCATTGCCTGGAAATGTTTGGGTTTTAGGATGGTTATGTCTTCATTGTCCTGTTTGCCCTGACTGTGGTCGTCTCACCGGCTTAATAAGTCAGCCTTTCTATTGGCAGTGCCGGCCTTGTGGAATAGAGTGAAGTGGTACTCTGCCAGTTCCGTTACCCATTGCGCTTGTCGGCGGTTGAGTTTCTGGGGTTTCCGGAAATACTGTAGGTTCTGGTGATCTGTCCAGATTTCAAACGTTTCAGCAGCTCCCATAAGGTAGTGGCGCCATTCCGAGAGGGCGAGCATGATCCCCAGGAGCTCCTTGTCATAGATCTTGTAGTTCCGTTCCGTGACTGTGAGGGCCTTGGACACGAATGCGACTGGTCTCCACTTTCCCTCTTGTTGTTGGCTGAGGACAGTGCCGATCGCTCCTTCGCTTGAGTCTGCCTCTACCCGGAACTTCCCCATTTCTGTCGGCATCGCCAGAATTACATCTTCGGCCATTTGCTTCTTCAGCTGCTGAAACACTTGGTTCTGGGCAGCACCCCATGTCCAGGGTGCGTTTCCAGTAAGCTGGGTCATAGGGCAGACAACCTTTGAATAATTTTTCATGAAGCATTGGTAAAAATTGGTGAAGCCCAGGAATGACTGTAGCTCCTTCTTTTTCATTGGTGTCGGCCATTCGGTAATTCCCTTGACCTTAACCGGGTCTATTTTTATGGCTCCTTCACTGATTATTACTCCTAGGTATTTGGTTTCTAGTACTTCGAATTCGCACTTCTTGGCTTTCAGGAACAACTTGTGCTCTCTTAGCCTTTGAAGTACTCATCATACGATGGCTCGGTGTTCTTGGAGGTCCTTGGTGAATATGAGGATGTCGTCGAGATAGATGGTGACTTTTCCTTTGGCGATCAGGTCCTTAAAGATATCATTCATCATCCATTGGAAGGTGGCTGGTGAGTTGGTGAGGCCAAAGAACATTACCGTGGGCTCAAAGAGTCCTCGGTTGGTTCGGAAGGCCGCTTTTTGTTCGTCCCCTTGTTTGATCCACACATTATTGTATCCCCACCTAACGTCCAACTTGGTGAAGTACTTTGTGCCCTTGAGCTTGTCCATTAACTCCGAGATGAGGGGGAGTGGGTATCTGTTTTTGATGGTCATCTCGTTGAGTTTCCTGTAGTCCTGGACCAGGTGTAGTGAGCCATCCTTCTTCTTGACGAAGAAGAATGGCGAGGCAAAGGGCGATTTGGATGGACGAATTCATCCTGTCGCTAAGTTCTCATCCAGGAACCTATCAAGCTCCTCCTGCTCATTGCGGTTAAGAGGATAGACCTTACAGTCGAGGGTAGACTGTGCATTGGGGGTCAACTCGATTGCATGGTCCCATGGTTTTTGTTCTGGGAGTTCATCGAAGTTTTCTTTGGAGAAGAGGTCTTGGAACTCACGATAGGCTGGTGGTACCATTTCTTCAAATGATTTCCTTTCCTTCTTGGCATTTGCCTGAGTGGCTAGATCATTAGCATGGTGTACTGCCCTAATTTCTAGGGCCTGTTGGATGTCAACCGCTAGTATGGTTTCTCCTTCTTCAAGTTCTTCATCCCATCGGTTTTCGGGGTCAGCATCAGGCAGGGGGAAGGGATTCTTATGGCACTGGCACTGGGCAAATGTGATCTTCCCGGTTTTCCAGTTAATAACCGGATTATGCCGTTTTAACCAATCGTGACCTAAGAAGAGATTATGTCTTCCCAAGTCAGTGACTGCGAGGTCGATTCGTTCACTGTGACTGCCGATTGTCATCCTCAGTTCTACGAATTCCATGACATCCCTGTCCTTATTTCGGGAGCCGTCTGTGTTATAGACAGGGATGGGCGAGGCTGCTTTAGTGGTTGGCAGTTGGTGTTTTTCTACATAAGCCCAATTAATGGAGCTTCCGGTGCAACCACTGTCGACAAGCCTCTTGGTCTCAAACTTTCGTTGATTGGGGAGGGTTTCAATGATTATTGGAAGGATTAAATCATGGGCTGGGGCTCCTTCCATTTGGCGGATGTAGCGAATGGGTTCTCGAAGTTCATATAGCCGTTCTCTAGCGACTTCTCCTCCCACTTTGAGTTCATTGATCAGATCGGCTATGATCTCGCCGACCCGGTCTCGGTGAACCCAAAGCGAGAGGGCAGCTCGTGCTTTGGACTCAGTACGCGCTTCCCTGATAGCCCGGAGGGTCCAGTCAGCCTCAAAGGGTCTGAACCAGGTGTGCCCTGGGGGAGGGATGCGTACCTGGTCTTTAGCGGGGGTGATAGGAGGATTCTGCCTCTCTCTCTCTTCTTCTCGCCGTTGCTTTTCTTTCCACATTCAATAGGCCATGTCGTCATCCTCATCGGGTACCTCGATAAGGGTGGTGCACGGCTGTTGGGGCATGCAGGCCCCCGTTCGGCCCTTCTCACGGGCATTTGCGGTTTCCGACGCCGGGTGGCAATCTTGGGGGGGCCCTTCCCTATGGTCCCGGTCGTCGGGTCTTGCTGTCTTGAGTCTTCGCCACTCTTCTTCCTGGTCTTCGTCGTCGTCCGTCCTTTCGTCGGGTCCCCCTTCTGACAAGATGGCTTCCCTAAGGGTTGTTCCCATTGCGTCCAGCGAACGAAGGTCATTCAGTCTTGTCACAGCTGGATGCGTTCCTGTGCCTTTAGTGGACATGCGGGGGATCGTTGGTGCTCTCGAATGGTCAGAAGGGCCTAGGGGAGGGGGGTCGGTCCAGGGGAGTGGGGAAGAGGGGTGTTTGGGAGGTATTTTTATATCCTCCTCTTTTTCTATCTCCACTAGTGGAGCATAGCGGTTGTGCGATTCTTTTCGTGCGGTCGTTTTAGAAGGTGTTAAAATGGGTATATTCGAATGCATGTGATGTAAACAGGGTGTAACTACAGAAGTACAGTAAGCCTGACCGGCTGGAAGCGAGCGCGCACCATGGTTCTTATGAAGTCCAGCTGAACAAGTGGAATCGCTCACTTGTTGGCCTTGTCTTTTACTTCCTCGACTTTTGAGGTCGAGGGCATCTTCTCCTCGGCCTGGTTCTCCTCTTTCTCAGCAGTGGCAAGCATTGCTCGCAGCTCCTGCGAGTTCCACTTCTTCCTTTCCTTTCTCGGCTCCTTGCAGTCCCTTGACAGGTGTCCCTTCTGGTTGCAATTGAAGCATCTTCCTTCTGCTCGCATCTGATCTAAGTCCATGGGTTTCCCCGCTCCTCCATAGGTCGTTCCGGTGGCGGTTTTCTTATCCCCTGACCCACTTGTCACGCTAGCAGCTTTCTGCCCGCTGCTGGCGTTTTTATTTGGGCAGTTGTTGGGGTTCTTGGTTCCATAATTGGTTTGGTTATATGCCTGGGACTTCAACCGCTGTTCATGCATCGTGATGATGCAGGCCTTCCATTCTATGTATTCGACGGGGATGTTCATTCCTATGTCGGTGATGAACTTGATGTAATCCTCGGGTACTCCTTGCTGGAGTGCCCTGACCATTGCTCCCCTGTCTCCATCATCATTGATCCTGTCGGCTAGTTGCGCTTCCTCTTCCAACTTCTGGAAGTATCGTACGGCAGAGCCATTCCTCATTCTGAGGTCCATCATCTTCTTCTCATGCTGCTCCTTGGCCATGGCGTCCATGAATTGATCCTGGACGATGCGTATGAAACCGGCCCAGTTTGGATAGCGAAACCTTTCTAGTCAAAGGCTGTAGTACTCCATTTGCTTATTGGTCCACCATTTCACTGCGGCTCCTTCAAAGTAGGAGGCCGCAAAGGGGACTTTCAGAGTGGCATTGAAGTAAGAGTCGTGGACCTCGAAATATGCGACACAATCCCCAAAGAATCAGGTTATGTTGTCATGCTTTCCTTCGAAAGGGGTGGGGGTGCATAGTAAGGTCGGCTTGACGGAAGGGAAGAGATCATCATTGCAGGCAGGGCCAGTTGGCCAGTCGCCATCGGGGGGTCGCGGATACTTCAGGGGTCGTCTTGGGACTGAGAATCGATTGTGATCTCGTCCGACGGAAGGAGGTCCAGGAGGAGGGGGGTCAGGGGGTCGTCTTCCTCTATGGGGTCGAGGTGGAATTGGTGGGGCTGGTTTGGCTGGGCCTTTTCCTTTTTTTGGGGGATCTAGGTCCCAGAATTCATTGTGTACAGCAAGCTTGGCGGTAAGTTCTGCTATCTCGGTTTCTCTTTGCCTCCTTTTGGTGGCGGCATCTTCCCTTCTGATTTTAGCTTCTTCTTCTTGCATGGGGTCGAGGCCCTCATTCCATTTTCCTTTCTTGCTCGACCCTTCTCCTGGGTCTGCTCTGGTGAAGAGGTGTCCATTGGTGGGCCAGGGATAATATCCCTGGGTTCTTGTTCGGGGTGGGGGGGAATCAGGCAGAGGCCTCAGAGGCCAGAACAGATTCTTGGCGGTAGTACCTTCAAAGCGGTTCGTTTCGCTGTATGTGTTCCTCCCCCACCCACTCATCATAGGTGAGGTCGCGATTGAGCCTCTCCCAGGTTTCCCGGATGAAGCCCAGTTCCTCGAAGAGTTGTTCTGTCTCTCCTCCTATTCTCTCTTATAGAGTTCCGTCTCGTACTCTCCTTCCAGGTCAAGGTCCATATACTCTTTCCCATCGTCGCTGTGATTGGGTGATTTCATAGCCTCGGGTTCCCCTGTAGAGCTCCACAGTTCCCGGGTCCTCTCCTCCTCATCTGAGGTAATCCCTTCTTCTGAGGTCCCATGCCTCGGCTTGATGTTCTCCGAGGAGGCATCGCTGTTGGTTGGTGATGTCCGGCCAGACCCTGTCTGGTCCGTTTGGATAGAAGGGGTCTTTGCTGAGCTCGTGGGCGGCCAGGGCCTCCTCTACTCTGTGGGGTATTGGGGGTTCAGCCTGGCTGAGGGCTCTTTGTCTGATGGTGTACTGTCGCCTGGTTTCCTAGGTTTGTCTGGCGGGCTTTGGTCTTCCAATTTGAGCGATAAGTAGATGCTCATTCCTGAGCTCCCGCGCTCACTGTTGGTCATCCACAGTGTCATTGGTAAGGGGCCAAATGAGGAACCTTCCCTCGACCTCCATGTACTCTCCTGGAGCCAGACCACGAATGGGTTGGGATGGACCTGCTCTCGGGGTCTGGTGAACAGGGATGGCCTCCGGGTCTGGGGAGGAAGATTCAGAAGAGGAGTCGGAGGGGAATCTTCCTCGAGGATTGGGGTTCGTAGCCCATAGCCCCCGGAGCGGGTTCTCACTGAGAGGGGGTGGGCTCTGTCTGAGGAGGGTCTCTGGACTTGAGCTGGAGAAGTCCTGTCTAGTGATGTCCTCCTCGACTCTGGGAGTTCCAGGTCTTGGGCGAATGGGGTCCCGAGGCCTGGAAGGTCCAGCGATGAGGCCCTCAGGCTCGGGCTCAATGGTTCTTCTACTAGTGCTCCTGGTATTGTCTTCCGTTGGGAGGTTGGCAATCTCAGGATATTCTGCAATCTGTGACGTCGGCTGGACCCATGGGGGGGAGGGGTCCAAAGGGAACATTGTAGGGCGGGTTAGGGTGGAAGGGGATGGGTTGTAAGGAGATAGGTTGTTGGACTGGTTGTGGTGCTGGCCAGGTGTGTATGCACCAAGCCCGCAGCTGGGTTCTGAAGTAGACTAGGACGACGATAGATGTTCCGAAAACGACGGTTGATGATACAAACACAATAATCAGGATATTTTGATCTAGCGTAGTAATGTCTGGGGTGAGACTCATGGGTTCTGTCAGTGGCTAGCACTTGAAGGGAGTGTAGGGAAGCTTCAAGCTAATTGTTAGGACTAGTCTCAGGTAAACCAAACTAGAGTAAACCTCCTGACTATACCAGGTTACACCTGAGTCAAGTGGAGTCTCTTGTGTTGTCTGGTGTGGACTGAGTGCTAGCTCAACGACTAGTACGTTGCAAGTTATTTGAGAGAAGAATGAGATTGTAAACTTTAGCTCGAAGCTGAGTATTACAGCTGAAAGTGTGCTACTTATATACTAGAAAGATAGTTCTAAAAATAGTCCTTGGTGACAGATGATGGTGAAGATTTATGGAAGTTGATGCAACTGTCACGAATGTGATGCATAAGGTGCCGATGTGAAGGTCTGAAGGGTAAAAAGTAAATAAATTGTGACAAAACTGGGCGAGAGAGATGGTCAGTCCCACAAGTGGTACTGACTGACAAGATATTCATGATTTATGCAATCTCAGAGCTGCAGAACACTGCAAAAGAGATGATGAAGATCACCACAGGACAGGAAATAAGAACTGATGAACACAATGCACAAACCTTATTTGAAGCATATAAAGACAGAGTGATAGATAAGGCAAAAAAACACCAGAAAGAAATCATACCAAGAATAAACAGGGAGATTGAGAACTTAGAAAGAGAACAAAAGAAAATCGTGAATGATGATTGCCAGGATGATGAGAACAAGATGACAGAGTCTGGAATTATTATGGAAAGGATCCGAGAACTGAACAGAAAGTGCCATGGAAATAAAAGAAAAAACATCTGCCTACTACACAGACTAGTGTTATGATTTATTCACTTTCTTACCCTTCAACTCTTCACATCGGCACTATATGCATCATGTTCCTGACAGTCACATCAACTTCCATAAATCTTCACCATCACTGTCACTAAGGACTATTTTTAGAACCATCTTTCTAGTATATAAGTAGCACACTTTCAGCTGTAATACTCAGCTTCGAGCTAAAGTTTACAATCTCATTCTTCTCTTGATTCTCTCGCAATGTACTAGTCATTGAACCAGTTCTCGGACCACACCAGACACAACTGAGACTCTATCTGACTCGGGTGTAACCCGGCATAGTCAGACGGTTTACTCTAGTTTGGTTTACCTGAGGCTAGTCCTAACAATTAGCTCGAAGCTTCCCTACACAACTCTTATAGTGCTAGCCACTCAAAAGAGCCTCATGAGCATCACACCCGACATCATGACGCTTGAACTAAAAGTACTAATTGTCGCGCTAACAACAGCCGCCATAGTCCTTGCAACAGTCATCATTGTTCTTGTATTCTTCAGTGCCCAATTAAGAGCCTGGTGTTCTAACACCTGCTCATGAAGAAGGCAACCATCCTACCCCCGCCAACCCCCCTATCACTATAACCCACCCTTCAATGTCCCACTCCAACCCCTACCACCGATGTTCTACCCTGAGGAGATTACAGGATCTACTAGAATTGATGCCCTCCCAGAGAACTTCGATCCCCAGCCACTTCCTGAATGAACCAGCCAATCCACTGAGTCCAGAAGCCCCATCACTGGACCTTCTGGAACTTGGCACTCCATTCACACCAGATCTAGGACTCTCTCCATAAGAGAGAAGGATATCACCGACTTCTATGACCCAGGAACAGAACCCGAGACAGAACCCGCTCTCAGGGAGAGCCGAACCCTACCACCCGAGGAGGGGAGGTTACAGGTTACGAACCCCAGTCTACAAGGATGACTCTCCCCCAGTACCCCAACAGGAACTCCCGAGCCCACAGAGACCATCATTCTTTCCTGCAGCCCTTCCCCCGAGGCCGGTCCTTCATCACACCCACGTAGGGAGATCGGAACTCAGCACCAACAACCCATTCTGGATTCTGCCCTCGTCACCCTGGAGGGATGAAGCAGGATCATCTGGACAAGAGAGACTGGAGATCCAAGAGATATTGAGCAAGCACGAGAGCTCTGCCACAGAAGGTTACTGGTCGGCCATATCGGGAGATCCCACCCAGAGCAACAGGAGTGGGAGGACACCACTGCCTACAATGAGCAGCTACGAGACCTTAGCAGACACGAGAACCTGTATCATTACCAGGTCGAGGCCCAGCTCGCCGCATTCGAGCTTGGCGAGAACCCGTTCTCCCTCGAGGGAGAGGACCGAATCTGGCCGGACCTCTCTGATAGACAGAGGGTACTACTCAACAGGAGAGGAATGGCATGGAGCCTTAGGAGAGATGATTACCTCCAGCGTGGAGGGATCGACTATGGAACCCTTGATCAATATAGGAATCTCTTCGCCCGACCCCTATCTGATGAGGAGCAGCTCTGGGAGAGGGCCTATGGACCTCGACCAGGACCCATACTACCCCGAAACACATTATGAAGAAGGACAATCTATGAGTACAGTAAACTTGTCGACATACTGGAACAGATCAAGGAAAGCTGGACCGACTCCCATGAAAACCTCAACTATGATGAGTGGGCTCGTGAGGGAACCATTAACCATACTCAGCCAAGGAGAAGGGTGGTACTTGAGGAATCTCCTGTACCCGACCCTGCTACCTGATTCCCCCCCCCCCCCCCCCCCACAAACCAGAACCCAGGGATATTACCCCTGGCCAAGGACAGGACGCCTCTTCACTGGGGCAGAAGAAGGAAGCAGCAGAAAAGGGAAATAGAACGAAGGGCTCGACCCGATGCAAGAAGAATTGGCACAGACAGGCAGAGCCACAGCAATGAGTGAGCATGAACAAATGATAAAGGAGTATGAACGACTCCAGATCAAGTTACATGAACAAGTAGAGTACTGGGACCTTGACCCACTCCCATTCGATACAGGAAAGGGAAAGGCCCCAGCAAATCCCCCTGCTGCACCCGCACCTGCACCACCACCACCCGATAGAGGAAGGCCTGGCTACCCGATGGGACCTCCCTCAGCAGGGCACAGGAGAGACCTCTACTCGGTGCCCCGACGACCACCCAAGTACCCCCCTCCCCCGCCTCCCAACTGGCCCACAGGCCAAGCCACCAATGAAGACCCATTCTGCATGGTCAAACCTATCCTCTCCAGAACCCTGATGCCGTTCTCAAGAAAACATGACAATATCACTAGGTTCTTCGGGGACTGTGTGGCATACTTCGAAATGCATGACACACACTTCCATGACAGGGCCAAGATCCCCTCAGCCACCTCGTATTTCGAAGGCCACGCTTCTCAGTGGTGGACCCTGAAGCGGATGGAATTCTACAGCGAGACCAAGGGGCACTTCCGCTACCCGAGCTGGAATACCTTCATGTGAATGGTCTGGAACCAATTCATGGACCCAGGAGTAGAGGAAGTCCACAAGAGGAAGATGAACAACCTCCGGATGGGAACCAGCTCCGCAACCAAGTACTTCCAGGAGCTAGAGGAAGAAGCAAAGCTCATGAACCTCATGCATGACATCGGACCAAAGGGCTCCCTGGTCAGGGCACTCAGACAGGGGGTACCCCCAGACTATCCACAATTCATCGCCAATTTAGGACAGAACATCCCAGTCACCTACTATGACTGGAAGTGCAGAATTACAGTGATGTACGAAGAACAGGTAAAGAACCAAGCCTTTAACCGCGCCAACTACAGAGACAGATGCCCCAACAACCGCCCAAACAACAATGCCAGCAGTGGGCAAAAAACTGCTGGCGCGACAAGTGGGTCGGGAGATAAGAAGACCTCCACTGGAGCAACCTGGGGAGGTCCGGGAAAACCAATGGACATAGATCGGATGAGAGCCGAAGGAAGATGCTTCAATTGCAATCAAAAGGGGCATCTATCCCGGAACTGCACGGAGCCAAAGAAGGAAAGGAAGAAATGGAACTCACAGGAGCTGCGAGCAATGCTCGCCACTGCTGAGAAGGAAGAGAAGGTCGAGGAGAAAACACCCTCGACCACAAAGGTTGAGGAAGTAAAAGACGAGGCCTTCAAGTGAGCAATTCCACTTGTTCGGCTGGACTTTATAAGAACCCTGGTGCACGCTCGCTTCCAACTGGTTGGACTCATTGTACTTCTGTAGTTACTTCCTGTCTACCTATGCATTCAAATATACCCCCTTTTACACCTTCCAGAACAACCACACCAAAAGAATCGCACAACTGTTATGCTCCACTAGCGGAGTTAGAAAAAGAAGAAAAACCTATAAAAACCCTGTCAAATGACCCATCCTCTCCACCTCCCCGGACCAGGCCTCCCCTAGATCCCCCTGACCATTCAAGAGCACCTGCGACCCCCCGCGTGTCCCTTCAGAGCACAGGAATGCATCCAACTGCATCGAGACTGAGTGACCCTCAATCGCCGGATGCAGAGGGAACCACCGTTCGGGAAGCCGTCTTGTCAGGGGGAGGACCCAACAACCGGACGGATGACTATGAAGACCAGGAAGAAGAGCGGCAAAGACTCAAGACAGCAAGACCCGATGACCGGGATCATAGGGAAGGGCCCCCCAAAGATTGTCACCTGGCACCGGAAACCGCAAGCACCCACGAGAAGGGCCGAACGGGGGCCTGCACGCCCCAACTGCTGCACCCCACCCTAATCAAAGTACCCAACAAAGACGACGACACTGCCTATAAGATCTGGAAGGAGAAGCAACAAAGGGAAGAAGAGAGAGAGAGACAGAACCCCCCCATTACCCCAGCTAAAGATCAGGTATGCATCCCTCCCCTAGGGCACACCTGGTTCAGACCCTTTGAGGTCGACTGGACCCTCCGGGCTATCAGGGAAGCGCATACCGAATCAGAAGCATGAGCCGCCCTTTCACTTTGGGTCCATCGAGATAGAGTTGGCGAGATCATAGCTGACCTTATCGATGAGCTCAACGTGGGAGGAGAGGTTGCCAGGGAACGACTCTATGAGCTGAGGGAGCCGATCCGATATATTCGATGAGCAGAAGGAACCCCATCCCAAGAATTAGTCATCCCAATCACAATTGAAACCTTATCCAATAGGCGGACACTTGAAACTAAGGGGCTCGTCGACAGTGGGTGCACCGGGAGCTCCATCAACAGAACCTACGTAGAAGAGCACCAGCTCCCAACCAAGAAAGCAGCAGTCCCCATCCCCATCTACAATGCGGACGGTTCCCGAAACAAGGCCGGAGACGTCACAGAATTCATAGAAATGAGGATAACAATTGGTGGCCATAGTGAACGGATTGACCTTGCCGTCACGGACCTAGGAAAGAACAATATATTCTTAGGTCACAACTGGCTAAAACGGCATAACCCGGTCATCAACTGGAAGACTGGGAAAATCACATTTGCCCGCTGCCAATGCCACAAGAATCCCTTCCCTCTGCCCGATGCTGACCCTGAAGACCAATGGGACGAAGAGTTAGAGGAGGGAGAAACCATCCTGGCAGTCGACATTCAGCAAGCCCTGGAAGTCAGAGCAGTACACCATGCGAATGATTTAGCCACCCAAGCAAATGCAGGAAAGGAAAGGAAATGGTGCCACCAACATACCAGGAGTTTCAGGACCTCTTTTCAAAAGAAAACTTCGATGAACTCCCGGAACACAAACCCTGGGACCATGCAATCGAACTAACCCCCAACGCACAGTCAACTCTGGACTGTAAGGTCTATCCCCTTAATCGCCATAAACAGGAGGAGCTCGACAAGTTCTTAGATGGGAACTTGGCCACAGGGCGAATCCACTCCTCCAAGTCACCCTTTGCCTCACCGTTCTTTTTCGTTAAAAAGAAGGATGGCTTGTTGCGTCCAGTCCAGGACTACAGAAAACTCAATGAAATGACCATCAAGAACCGATACCCGCTCCCGCTCATCTCGGAACTAATGGACAAGCTGAAGGGTGCAAAATACTTTACCAAGTTGGATGTCAGATGGGGATACAATAACGTGCAGATAAAGCAGGGAGACAAGCATAAGGCGGCGTTTCAAACCAATCGAGGGCTCTTTGAACCAACGGTGATGTTTTTCGGTCTTACAAACTCACCAGCCACCTTCCAATAGATGATGAATGATATCTTCAAAGACTTAATCGCTGAGGGAAAAGTCACCATTTATCTCGACGACATCCTCATCTTCACGAAGGATCTCCAGGAACACTGAGCAATTGTAAAGCAAGTGCTCCGAAGGCTGAGGGAACACAAACTATTCCTGAAGGCCGAGAAGTGCGAGTTTGAAACACTTGAAACCGAGTACCTAGGGGTAATCATCAGTGAGGGAGCAATCAAGATGGACCCGGTAAAGGTCAAGGGAATCACTGAATGGCCAACCCCGACGAAGAAGAAGGAGCTACAGTTGTTCCTGGGTTTCACCAACTTCTACCGACGCTTCATAAAAAACTATTTGAAGATTGTCCGCCCCATGACCCAGCTTACTGGAAACACCCCCTGGACATGGGGTGCAGCCCAGAACCAGGTGTTCCAACAATTAAAGAAACAAATGACCAAAGATGTAGTCCTAGCAATGCCGACAGAAACGGGAAAATTCAGGGTAGAAGCTGACTCAAGCGAGGGAGCAGTAGGCACCATCCTCAGTCAACAACAAGACAGAAAATGGAGACCAGTCACATTCCTATCAAAAGCCCTCACAGTCATGGAGAGGAACTACAAAATCTATGACAAGGAGCTGCTGGCCATAATGCTCGCCCTTGCGGAGTGGCGCCATTACCTCATGGGAGCCACTGACACATTCGAAATTTGGACGGACCATCAAAACCTGCAGTACTTTCGGAAGCCCCAGAAACTCAACCACCGACAAGCACGGTGGGTGACAGAGCTCGCGGAATACCATTTCATCCTCTTCCACAAAGCAGGCTCCGCCAATAGAAAAGCCGACCTACTGAGCAGAAGAGATAACCACAGTCAGGGCAAACAGGACAATGAGGACATAATCGTTCTAAAGCCCGAACACTTCTGAGCAATGATCATGCCCACTGACGAAGAAGTCCATACCAAGGTCAAGGATGCTACAAGGGACCATGGGAAGTGGGACCAAGGCGTCGCAGGATCCCTCAATCATGAAAGGGGGATAACTGAGGTAGACAGACTCCTCTACTACAACGGACGAATCTATGTACCAAAGGACCACGCACTTCATGGGAAGATCATATCCCGCTCCCACGACCATATTACCGCTGGCCACCCAGGCATTGCCAAAACAAAAGAGCTCATCCAGTGAGAATTCTGGTGGCCAAAGCTTCACAAAGACATTGAAGCCTACGTAAAGGCATGCGAGACCTGCCAGCGGACTAAAATGAGCACACAACCAAAGGCAGCTCCCCTGCATCCCAACGAAATCTCCTCTGAGCCCTGGACTCACATCTCGGTGGACATGATAACTGGACTTCCCGAGTCAAATGGATTTGACGCTATCCTGATGATCATCGACCGCTTCTTGAAAGAAATGGTCCCAATTGCTTGCAATGTAGAACTAACCTCAGAAGGGTACGCAAAAATATTACGAGACCACATATATGCATGATACGGAATGCCCAGCGTGGTAATCTCCAACCGAGGTCCCCAATTCATTTCAAACTTCATGAAAGACCTCTACAGATTACTCGACATAACCCCGAACACATCCACAGTGTTCCATCCACAAACTGACAGGCAAACGGAAAGGGCAAACCAGGAAATTGAGAAGTACCTCCGTATATTTGTCAACCATCTTCAGAATGACTGGAGTGAATGACTCGCGATCGGTGCCTTCGTCCACAACAACCGTGTCCACTCCGCTACAGGCAAGAGCCCATTCATGGTTAATTATGGCCAGAACCCCAAAATCATTCCAGACTCGCATCGTCCAAACCCTTTCACAAACCCCACCGCCCAGTCCTTCTCCAACAAAATGAAAGGAATTCACGAAGAAGCAAAAGCGTCCCTCACCAAAGCCGCAGAAAGGATGAAGGCTCAGTACGACAAGAAAAAGCGACCAGGCGTCAGCTATAAAGTCGGAGATCATGTCTGGCTCGACAGCTCCCACCTTAGCCTACCCCGACTGAAGAAGAAACTCAACAACAAACAAGTGGGGCCTTTCCTGATTCTCAATAAATACAGTGCTTCTGCCTATAAGCTGAAACTCCTGCCGCACTGGAAGATTCACCCCACATTCAACGAAAAACTCCTATCCCCTTACACACCACCTGCCTTCCCCAATCAAGAACAACCCCCCCCTCTGCCTCCAGACCTGATCGAGGATGAGGAAGAATACGAAGTAGAAGAAGTCCTGGATCACCGCACCAGAAAGGTCAGAGGAAAAAGAGGGGAACTCCCAGTAGTCGTCACTGACTACTACGTCAAATGGAAGGGATGGACATGGGAACACAACAGCTGGGTACGAGAGAAGGACATGGAAAATGCCAGAAAGTCAATCAAAGACTATGAAAAGAAGGCCAAGCGCGCAGGCCGACTCACAGTAGCCTATGCATCCACGATCAAAATAAAGGCAAAGCAAATCAAAGTCACCAAGTTCCCAACAATGATCCTGGATGCCGAGTATGATAACAATGGTGTGCTCAGCTACAAAACACAAACAGGCGATGGAAGCCAATACTGGATAAAAGACCCACCATACTATCCAGAAAAAGCAACCCACGAGCGCCGGAGATGGGAAAAGCTCATCAAAACATACTGGCAAAACGTAACTACAGACGACATCGACCCCAAAAGTACATGAGAACCCTAATGGCAGTCGGGATGACTGCCTTAACGAGAGGGTAATGTTACGATTTATTTACTCTTTACCCTTCGAACCTTCACATTGGCACTATGTGCATCACGTTTGTGACAGTTGCATCAACTTCCATAAATCTTCACCATCACTGTCACTAAGGACTATTTTTAGAACCATCTTTCTAGTATATAAGTAGCACACTTTCAGCTGTAATACTCAGCTTCGAGCTAAAGTTTACAATCTCATTCTTCTCTCGATTCTCTCACAACATACTAGTTGTTGAACCAGTTCTTGGACCACACCAGACACAACTGAGACTCTATCTGACTCGGGTGTAACCCAGCATAGTCAGATGGTTTACTCTAGTTTGGTTTACCTGAGGCTAGTCCTAACACTTTGACCTTGCAATTGAGCCTCTAGCAGAAAATTTGAGGAACTCCGACATCAAAGGAATGGATATACCAGGGCGCCCTGATCTGGAGAACCTGAAAGCAATGTTATTTGCAGATGATATCACCATATACCTAGACGAAGAGGACAGCTTTGAGAGCCTCCAACAAATCTTGACAGAGTGGTGTAAAGTGTCAGGTGCAAAGTTCAATATCAAGAAAACAGAAATAATACCACTGGGAACCCCGGATTACCGAGCCAGAGTCATAGCAACAAGGAAGCTACAACCAGATGATGAGGAATGTATACCCATCTCAAGTGACATTCACATCACAAGAGAAGGAGAAGCCACAAGAATCCTAGGAGGATTTGTTGGCAACAATACGGCAAACACAGTGCTGTGGACCCCAATCCTAGAAGAAATTAATGAGAAACTGGAACTATGGGAAAGATCCCATCCAACCTTGGAAGGAAGACGCTTAATAATACAAATGGTAATTGGGGGGAAAACACAATACCTTACCAAGGTCCAAGGGATGCCAAAAAACGTAGAACAAAAACTCGAAAAACAAATACGAGAATTCCTATGGAAAGACAAAAATGCCCCCGTGAGCTTTAATAAGATGAAACGCTCCAAAAATGAAGGCGGGAAAGACATACTGGACATTGTAACTAGGAATGAAGCCATAACAGTGACCTGGATCAAATCATTACTAAACTATGGCACCGACAGAGCACTCTGGGCTTACTTTGCTGACGCCATAATTGCTCACCATGCACCAAAATGTGCACTTGATTCAGATGATTTTACTAGGATGAGCATGTATCTGCAATCATGGTGAACCAAGACACAGAACCTGCCACAGGACCTAAAAGAAATAATCCAGGTCAGCAAGAAACATGGAGTACGGCTAGAGGGACTTGCCTTCAGCAGAGAAACCATGTGCAAAATGCCAATATGGCTACATTCTGAGACAGACAAAAGATGACACCTACACTTGAACCAGAAAGAGAGCTGCTGCCTGAGGGAGAAACATGGTGTACGACATGTAGGCGGTGCCAAAGTCCTCGCTAAATGCCAGAAGTTACCAGGCCATAAGAAAAATAAAAAATGCAAGTGTTGGAGATGTATAATAGCATGAGAACATGGCTGTACAAACCCAAACAGATGCTACAGAAGAGCAGAGACAATACTCGGGACCCTACCCCCCAAGTGGAACCCCTTACATGAACAACCAGAAGACGCTGAAGTGTCGGTTAACACAATTGACAAAGAGAGTGAACAAGAGAGCCGAAGTCAAGAACACACCTTCAACAAACAAATAACAGACCAAGGAAACCTTGCCAATGCCTTCCGGATATTCACTGAGGGGAAGATCTGCAATGAACTACCCCCCCCAGATATTGAATGGGAAGCATCTGAAAACAGTGACGTACTAGAAATCAGGCAAACGGCCTATACGGATGGAGGCTGCACAAATAACGACAATGAAAATGCAATAGCCAGTGCAGGTGTATGGTTTGGTCAGAATGACCCACAAAATAGTGCAGTACGACTACACAATGACCTAGGAAAACCATCAAATCAGCTAGGAGAGATCACTGGGGCATACATAGCAACACGAAAAGCAGATGAGACCCAGCCTCTGGAGATTATGAGTGATTCACTGACAATGATAACAACAACAACAACTAATCTAAAGAAAAACAAAGACAAAGGATGGATAGGTGTAGCTGATGCTGAAGCCTACCAAGCCCTAGTTGCGAGCATGAGAAGTAGACAAAGCTCAATGACCCTAAAATGGGTGAAGGGTCACTCAGGCATAGAGGGAAACGAAGAAGCGGATAAACTAGCCACAATAGGCCTACCAAAGGAAGACCCAGATGTGATAGAATTCATAGTTGAACCCACGTATAACACAACGGGGGCAAAACTCCAAGCAATATTGCAATTGAGGGCATATAAAGCCATCAAGATAGTAAAGACAAGGAACAATGATAAAACATACCGAAAACAAATACAACAACGAAGAACTCAAATAAACCTAGAAAGGACATGAGCAGCAGCAGAGGCCTTAACAGGACAGCAACCCACAGACAAACTAATATGGTCTGGCCTCCACCACAAGGACTTCCTGAATGCAATCAAACAATTCCTATGGATGAAAATGCATGACGCATACAAGGTCAGATCCTGGTGGGAAAACAAACCCGGGTGTGAACAGCGAGGCAGATGTATGAAATGCAACCAGATGGAAACAATGGAACACATTCTATTCGAATGCGAGGAACCAGGACAGAGCCAAGTCTGGAGACTAGTACGAAGACTCTGGGCAAGAAAAGAGTCAGAAATGCCTGAGCCAGACTTTGCGAATATGCTCACAACACCCTTGTTACAGATACATGGACAAAATGGCATGAAATTGCTTGGAGACACTAGACTAATGAGGATAATAACCATGGAGGCAGCCCATCTGATCTGGCGCCTCCGAAACGAGAGAGTATTCCAAAGAGAAGGGAATGGCTCGACATCAGAATGGGAAATTAGGAACAGATTCCTATATGCCATGAACGAAAGACTCCAGATGGATCTAGCAGCCCTAAAAAAGAAAAAAGCAAGGAAGCAGGGAGTCTCCACAGAGACTGTGCTGAAGACATGGAAAGGAGTGATCAAAAATGAAGGAGATCTCCCTGAAGACTGGACAGGGACAACCGGGGTTTTAGTGGGTATAGCATTGTAGAGGTCGCAGGGGGAAGAGGGTAGCGAAGGGAGGAGAAGATGGTGGGAAGGGGCAGAAGAAGAAGATGCGATGTCTGATGCAGAGCCCCACACGGAGTGCATAAGGCATTTCCTCAGGGTTTATAACACAAGATGCGAGGTCGCAATTCCTTGCACATCACACGTGGGCAAATAGAGACGACGATGTCGAAAATGCTCTACTTAGACTAACTACATAGAGCACTCTTGAAACCAATAAACACATCCACCAAAAAAAAAAAAAGATTAAAATACTGGAATTGAAAGATATTTATTTTTAGCAAAGTTTCAAATCAAAATATTGAAGTAATAGTTGTAATATCTTTTCAGTATTCCTGCTTTTCTTGGGTTTTGAGGCAAATTTCCCAAATATCAAAAATATATTCAAAGTTTCTTCACTGTATTTTTGACTAAAACATGATTAAAATAAATATCTTTCAAATTCAATATTTGAGGTTCAAATATCAAGACCACTATGCAGTGTAAAACATAACGATACGATGTGTTTGCTGATGATACATCAATTCAATCAATGGCGTCGTACGAATGTCACAGGAACATCTTTAACGCCCAACGTGATCCCCATCGCACCATCCAAGACTCTGTCGAGCCAGGCCTGCTTCGTCTCTCCTTCCCTAAGTATGGGTTTGACCGACCAGTCCCGGAGAAGGCACGTCAAGAAGCACACAGCCTCGGTGGTAGCGACCTTCCTCCCGAGGCATGCCCGTGGACCTAAGATTTATTGATTACGATATGATTGAAAGGAAACTTGGGAAAAAATGTGTCGTACCAATGCTAAACGCGGTGAATGCCTCGGATTCATTAGAAATACCGTGCCACCTGGAAGGCTTGAACTTTTCGGGTTCTTCAAAGTATCGAGGGTTGTATTCTTGAAGTAAAGTGAGCATAGCGTTCAGTATGGAAAACAGGTCACATACGGATGCCAACCATGTCAGCTATAATCTATGACGAAAATGGGTACAAGTAAACGTGCCAATGTGAATCTGAACTTACCTTAAAACCCTTTGGTATTGGCATTGAAATAGTTCCCTCCTCGCCAACTGGTCTTGGCACTTGTATGACTGTGTCTTTCGTTGCTTCTCGGATCATGAGATGTCCCGGGGCTGCAGCACGTAGGTGAGGATAAGACAATAAGTAGAGAGATGTTCTCACGGATCATTCGCATCGCTTCATAGAAGACTGCCAGAACTTTGTCAAGCTTCGTGTAATCCTCAAATATCTATAAACCGCAAGGTAAGAGAGCACCGCAGCATGGAAGCAATATTCTCACAGGTTCTGTCTGATCAGACAAAATGGATTTAATCTGGTCGTAGACTTCATCTTGGATATCGTCATAGATGGCCAGAAATCCTAGGGTCGCTGCCAGTGTATGTGCAGTGGTTTCTACGACGTATTAAATAACCGCAGTCTTGGTGGCTGGGAATACATACCGTGTCCAGCAAATAGCATGATGAAAACATTGCCGATCTGAAATCAAAACTCGGCCACAGTTCTGTAAAAGTGGGCAGTTGAAGCTTACCACTTCTTCGTCATCAAGTTGATATTTTCCTTCTTCATCTTCGCCAGCCTTCATAATCAAATTGAAAATTGTATGTGTTTCCAAGTTGTCCCCATCGAGATCAATTTCTCCGCTCGTGATTTGTGCGCGCCGTCTTATCACCTCGTCCCTCATAAATTTACCTAGCTGCTCATGTGCCGTGTTAGAGTCGCGTATACTGTAACACCACGTCAGTAGCTGCGACGACCATTGCTGGAGAAGAGGCATACTATTTGAATGGCAGGCGTTTGACCCACTTAGGAGCAAAAACGGCAAAAGCTCCAGTATCCGATATTATCCTAAATGCTTGCTGTATGGTCATGGCATGGTTATGGGATCTCAAAGGTTCTTCCCAATGAGATGATATGCCAAAGCCACATGTAGTGATCACAAACAAAGCGAGCTGAGGAAGGATTAGATCAGTAGAGTCATTCGCAGCGGCATGGCGGCGCACCTTAAACGTAATTTTCTGGACCGATGGGACTGATACCTCATGCCTATTGGCCCACTGATCGGTAGCCAGCATTTCGTAGTAGATTTTTCGGGTTTTATTCCAGACTAGTTTGTACCTTGAAAGGATGAGCAAACCGATAGACACGAATATACAACATACAGGTCATTATTAAATGCAGGACCCATGATTCGTCGATGTCGGCGCCATACGTCTCCATCAGCTGCAGCCAAATTCATCCCCCACCCTCTAGTAAACAAGGTCAATGGAATAAGTGAGCGAGATAATTCTCATGGGGCTCACAGCAGAATCTTACTGGCGTTCTCATGTTTGATAAAATCCGACTTGTGACTCCCCGACACGACCTGGCGTGTCACATCCAGATTGGAAGTATAAATCGCTGAAGGACCTGCCAACCAGGGGACGATCGACACATTCTCGCCGCTCCTGTACACTGCACCAGGGTCAGTAATCCACTCAGGAGGCTCGCATTGGACTTACTTTGGAAACGCCTCACCCAGTGCATGTCAATACCATTGTACCATTGTGTCGAATTGAAGAAGGCTCCCGGAGGCCCCAAGGGATAGAACATTGGTCTGTGACCTGGGAGATTATTCGCGGCCTGAGGAACGATGAGAGGGATGCCATGTATTATAGGAATGAAATAACCTGTAGTTTGTGACGAAATCGCAGTAACCTGGAGATAACAAGGATAGATAATACAGTCCAGAGGATTGCGAACCATTTCGATTGCCCACTGAGAGGAATTAACACTGAGCTGAAGTCAGTAATCACCATGGTGGTTAAAGATACGAACAGTAGCCAAGCGACCCTGAGAATTTGAGGGGGTCCGGGCTGCTCGGCTCGGAATCAATTCTAAACATAGGTTCCTGAGATCACAAAGATGGGCCGTCACGTCATGCGAATTTCTTCAGTATGCGGTGAGAATTTTCTACTCGTACCATCATGTATCAGTCATTTCCTTAAGTAGAACGCACAGATTTATCACAAGCGCAAGGATAGGCGAGAGAGAGGGAGGATTCCCTGACTGTCGGAAGACTTTAGTACTTGATGTACCCTGGGAAAGGAAAGCCAACTGCAGAATACTTCTATGTATATAGATTTCGTGCCCTCGGATCATGAGGGGAAGAAAAATAACTCATATGCGCGACAGCTTCTGAGCCAACAAACACCGAAAAGCAACAATCGTGGGGTCAATTCACCCTGTAATAGCATTATTGCAGCATGGCATATTAGCGTCACATCTTCGGGAGAGTGTCAGAAGTAATGCTCGCATGCCTAGTGTTATCACGATCGAAGCATCCGTTGCCTATACCTCTTTTGTCTTGCCTGCCCTGAGGATGGGTTTTGACTATCCAGTCTCGGAGGAGGGTCAAGAAACACACAGCTTGGGTCGTAGCGAACTTCTTCCCAATGCAAGCTCGAGAAGACTAGAAATCATTCGTCAAAGAATAAAAGAGATGACATTAGACATACCGATGCTAAAGGCAGTCAACGAGTCCGATTCGTTTAAGACAGTGCCGCATACTTTTCGGGTTCATCGACGTACCGAGGATTATATTCTGAGGCGATATGACTTAACGACTTGTATTATTATCAGTGCAGAATACCGTCACGATTTGAAGCGCTTCTTGAACTGACATGCTGCCATCCTCGGATACCTCAGGCTCATCCCAGGCTATTGAGAAGCCAAAGCCACGAGGTTGCATATGCATGATACCTAGCCGTATAATCAGTGCCATGTTGGCGCTACCTCGAATATTATCTTCTGTGCGGCCGGAAGGGCTACCCATTGATCGGTAGCCATGATCCTATTATCAGTCGCCTTGGAAAGTAAAGCATATGCACAAGAAGTGTATTGAAGTGAATGCGTCACATACAGGTTATTTTTAAATGCCGGTCCCACGACACGTCGATGCTTACGCCATACATCTACATCGGCTGCGAACAAGTTCATTCTCCACATTCTGTGCGATATGAATAGTTATCGACGTGAAGGTTCATCTGGCTCACGACAAAGGCCCTGTACCAAAATTTCCTTTGTTGAAATCTGTTTTGTGACTACCCGACACTAGTACTTCAAGTCATGCAACTTGAACATACAAATTAGATGTGAAGATGTCAGGGTCACCAATCCTAGTAGTCAACCATGGGACAAGGCGCGCGCTATTGACACCTTCAACCACATTTGTCTTTATGCCACGTTCTCGCCAGTCTGATACCCTAGAAGGATGTTGGCGGATCAAGTGTCGAACATTGTGGTGCGGTTGACATCAAAATCTTCGTTTGTCATGCCAGGGAATTTGTTCTCCTCCTCGGCCTCGCTTACTACGTGTTATTACTTCTATTAGGTGTACAAAGTAGATAAATAGTGAGATAAACAACGATGACCCTCGCTCGTTTGCGAGAGTTCCCTGCTATACCCGGGTGATTAGAGAATAATTGCTCATCTCAACAAAGAATTTTAATCTCCAATCTGCAATACTACACAAAAACTCATGATCAAAGCACCTTGCCCAATGACAGTCCATGCTCTTGTTCCACCACGACGTTGGGGGAAATGCTTCAGGAAGTACTATAGGCTGGAATATACTAGGTCGAAGCCCTGGAATATAGTCCGCCGCTTTTTATTCTGAGGTGAGGACAAAAAGTACCGTTGAAAACGTGCAGTGCCCATAGACTTGAAGTTGCGCCGAAATCGAACTATTTTGAATGAAAAATATGCAAAACAGGGCAAGGAGAAATGAAGCGCATTCGGTTCCCAGTAAAGTCTATCCAGCGGCACGCTGGTCACAAGGCAGGGCTTCGAATTACTCAGTTGGCATTTCGCGACTGGCTGCCGCCTGTATCATGCAATGATCATTCGTGAAAGTCATACGGAAAGGGCTGCAAAGGTTCGTACAGATACAGAGATTGAGAGAGTCAATATCAATTTAGCAAATGCAAGGTAAAAGCAGAAAGAGTCGATATTGATAGGAACAAGTGGTGGTATTGCAACAAATGCAAACAGGTTCAACGGTCTGCACTCAGTTCCGCTGTACTATAGACCTGCGTCTCTGAAACTTGCGTCGTCGCTGTTGGAAGGCAAGAGAAAAAATTACAGAAAATAGTCAAGCAGCGACCAAAAAGTCAAACAAATAACTTCATTGAAGCTGCACCTGTGCTTGTCGGTCGAGATCTGATACGACTGATGCGAAGATTTCGTGAACAATCTGGCAAGGCTTATTGTATAATTCTAATTAAGTGGAATTGTGGTATAGAATGTCCTAAATGGGCAAATATCCCTAAACATTTTAGTGGCAACTTCTGAGTGGCGGTAAGAGATCATCCGCGGGAATACGGCCCGACGTCCGGCTTTCCCGGAGCCTGAGGATTTTTTTGGACTCTACAAACTCTGCATTTTGTTACACGCCGCAAGTACACTATTGAATGGGCCAGTGCTCGTGCTTACTCCTATATCTGGACCCTCTATTCAGTTCTCCGTGTTCTAGCTTCAGGCCTGAGGTAGCACGATCTAAAATTCATCTACAAAATGAACCTAGCTCTTCAAGACCACTGGCATCGGAAATGGTAGGCCCATTTATATGAGTGGGCGTACTGTGGTGTGTATATTTTCTTTCTTTTTATAATTCAGACTTGCCTTTAGCCAGTAACGCGAATTTGGATTAGCAGATGAGCTCGTATTCGCCAACAATCCAAAATTCCCTACGACACTCTCTGCTGTCTCTGGCCACCGGAAGAGGAATTGTTTCGCTAACACCTCTGTGGATGAGTGGTCGCCATGACGGGTAACAGCGGCAGGCGGCAGGTCGTTACAGAACCTGATGCGATAGATGAAATCACTGGGGTGCGCCATCATCGATGAAGTTGCTGTCGCTGGTGCACTTGGCCTTCGGTGTCGCCAGCGAAACTAGCCCTACTGCAATGGCGCCTCCAAATGAATTTCTCGCTATGCTTCAGGACAATACAGGATAAACTTGTGATGAAGGTGAAACGGATATGTGATTTTACTACCTGTTTGACTAGGCTCCCGTGGTGGTAGCTATCCGCATTGCTTTCCTCGTAAGACTAGTTTTTTTTAGCACCGCCAACGGATCAGGCACAAAGAACACGAAGAGCATGATACGTACGATATCTCACCATCACAAAATGCCACTGAAAAGTTTAGATCACCCAACACCAGGAGATGTCTTTTCCCGGATACAAACAAGGACGAGAAGTTCTAAAACTCCGCTCACAGTTCCTATGCAATGGGGCCGGACCCGCGTCACGGCTTCCCGATTTCATATAGTTGTCGTGCTTTGTTTGAGCCGGAAACATCTGATGGTGCAAAAAAATTTCAAGACTATGTTAATAGACTAGTAGATTAAAGCGTGCAGGGAGCGAACACTGCCGTGAAAGCTGGAGGCTCTGTCAGTAAGCATCCAATGTGTATGCTCTCAGATACTTTCTCTTCGGTGAATGCATTCTGCTGGTCTTTCGTCCTGAAGACTTCTCGTAATGATGGTTTATGACTTCATTTCACTTTTCAAGGCTGCCTGTCATTATTCTCATCAATTCCGACTAGTCCGCGGCATCACCTGAACTTTGGATGACTCTAACGTTTTTTATCCACACGATTTGTGCACCTTTTGTAATCTCACCCGACAAGAGCAATGCTGACGGGGTCTATTGTACTTCAGCAACTCCGAGAACAGACCAAAAGTGGGTTCTTGTGCAGTATAAAGTCAACCTTTGTAGCGGATGACCTTCAGCATACAGTAGCATCTGAGAAATCGGATTGCCATGGCTTCGTCTGATATCACTCATGCAAAGTTCTCCTTAAAGTCTTACCCGTCTGTTATCGACAATCCTGCCAGTACGTGTTTTGTCAAGTACTATTGCTTCTTTAGCTTACGCGCTCGGCTTTCTTAGCTCTATCGCTAACCGATAAAGTTCGTCGATAGTAGATACCCAAATGCTTAATGGCGACTGACCCCACGTTTACAGAGCTCGATCCATTGGAAGGATGAAGCCTGCGATATCCTGAAGCTCTTTATGGATCACTTCGACACCAAAGATTTACCATCCGTTTCGGACCCCATATTTCAGGCTCTCGCACTCAAAGAGGCCGAGCGACGCGAATATTCCGTCGATGAGCTAAAGCCCTACTTCATGCTCGGCGTCAAATCTACTGTTTCTGCATACCACTACCTTGGTGACATGAGTGTGAAGATGTACGCCACCTTCTTCCACATGTTCATGTTATATCTCGACGATCTCTATCCCCGTGATGTTAATGTCCAAAAGGGAGTCATTGATTTCACTAAGGTATATATTTTAATGGCTCATGGCTCCAATACGCGCTGATTCTTTTATGAAATATTAGCGTTTCACGTCATCGGAGAGACAACCAACCAAGATTTTGAACTACTTCGCTGATCTCCTTACCGAAGCCTACCAAATCTTTGGCAAGATCACAGCTGACCTCGTCGTTAACACTGCCCTCAAGTTCCTGAACGGTTTAGTTTTGGAAGTTGAGAGCAAGAATGAGCCCGTGAGCTTTAGCTTTATCTATGTTATCCAGTACACTCATCCTGTGATTCAGACCCATCAAGTCGAAGAATATGCCTTGTACCTCCGCCAATTAAGCGGATTCGGTGAAGATGCCGCCATATTCGTTTTCCCTAGGGAGATTCCCTATAACTCGTATATCCAAGCTCTTCCCTGTATACGTGATTTCATCAATTTTGGGAACGACGTTCTGTCGTTTTACAAGGAAGAATGCGAAGGCGAGACGCATAATCTCATATCACTTCTGGCTAACGCCCGGGGGGAGCCAAAGACTGGGACCCTCCGTCATCTGGCGGAGCAGTGCATCCAGGCATATGATAGGGGGTTATATATGCTGGCGCAGCATGAAGAAGCTCACAAGGCCTTTGAAGATTTCGGGAGAGGATATTTAGGCTATCATGTGGGTACAGAAAGATACTTACTTAGTGAGCTAAACTTGTAATTCTATACACTCCTTCTATGCAATTGACTTAACCCTTGTGCGTGAAAAACTTTTGAAAACAAGCATAACTGAGGGGCTTCACCGATGAACTCTGCAAAATCGATGATAACGCCAAGGTTGGTTAGTTGGTATTCTGCGATCCGCCTGCGGCCTGTATCATCATTTGTGAATTGATAAGGAAAGGCTGACATATGTATATAGACTGTACGAAAATGATGTATACAATATCAAAATAGTAATTGCAAGGTAAAAGCAGAAAGAGCCGTCATTGATAGGAACATAAGGAAATATTGTGGGATAAGAAATGCAGGCACGTGATCTGCACTCCCTGTTCCACTATATACTTGGGTTACGAATACTTGTGTCGTTGCTGTTGGAAGGCAAGAGAAGAAGCTATGGGAATCATCAGACAGCGACCAGAGTTGAAAGAAGTAACGTACATGCACACAAACTGCAGAACCTTGTCATCTTTCGAGATAAAATTAACGTGTATCAATCCTTTACAGATCAACACGCCCAATACGGGCATGACAACCATGCGCATCACCGCTAGAGAGAGAATGGCTCCTACTGGCATGCTCGACCACTGACTCCGGGGAATGTTCAGTCGCGCTAGCGCGGATCCCAGGCATATCAAACCAAGGGGAACAGAGGCCGCGCCGATGAACTCTGCAAAATCGATGACAAACGCCAAAGGTGGTTCACCATCGGGTGCCGAGGGCATATAATAACCATCGACTTCAACGAAAAGGGCTTTGACGGGAGTGATGAGAGCGATGACGAAGGATATAATGATAGCTAGAGACGCCGGCATGCAAATGGACTCGAATGCCGCACGCAGGGCGGGCAAAATGGACTTCCATCGATGCGCAATGGGATGGATGATAGGGCTGGTTGGCAACGGTGGACAGGAAAGGGAGCCGTCTTTATCCTCCGCGTGGATCGTAGCTATTGGTGGTGGAGAAACCGACTCGGTCCTGCGAAATGTGGTCTGAATAGCTTCGGATGAATCCACGATTGTCGTGTCTTCATGGCATAAAATGTCCCGTCCAGGATAAGGTTGAGTGTCGACGGATTCATCGGCCACCTTCTCGCACTGAGTCCTCTCTGAGCTCTCGACCCGGTTTTCACAATCATGTTTGGGATCGGCTCCGCGGCGTAGCGCCTTCTCTTTCAGAAATTTGGGCAAACCATGAAGAAGAAATCTTCGTCTTTTACGAATTTTTTCCTGAACTTCCTCGGGCTCGACTTCAGGTCCCTTGAAATCCAACGCGATGAGCTTGCTTCCCCCCAACGGAAAAAATGTGAACTAGCGATATTGTCAGACGGAGATTTCTTCGTGAGAACGTTACTCGCCATGTAATACAGGATCAGCGCTGAGATGTAAGCCACTGCAAGGTCCTGGTCTTTCTCGCCGTTAAACGGTGCATTTCCAGTGATGCTCAAAATAACAGCAGTCGCTAACATGCATGAGTAACAATGTAGACATAATAGAGATTAGCGGCCTCACGGATATCACCATAATTCCCCCATCCACCGGCAGCAAGCATACCATAGCGGAAACGATGTGGAACCCAGAAGAACTGTTTTACCAGCCAAGCCAGGCCAACACCCATAAACTGGTAGATAGCGCCAATCGCAAACAACGGTCCTGGAATGAGATAAAATTAAGCATCGGAGAACCGGAATTCCGTGGGCAGGAGATGGGCGGTAAAACACGCAGCGGCGACTGAGCACACCTAAAACGCTAATATTACTTGAGGAGAATGCAGGGACCAATTTCGAAAACATGAGGCATGGCATCGTAATATTCTGTGGTTGAGCGCAAGTTACACACGGATCCCGAACGAAAAAACATTTATATTGCTTACCAACGCGATTTGTCCAGCGCCTCTGGCAGCGGCGGCCGGGAAGATGTCAGCTTTGGTGATAACGAAGCCTCCAAGCACGCTCATAACCCTGAGACGGACAAAGAGTGAGTAGAGGTTCGGCCGAGAACAAAAGTTCGAAACTCTGACTGACAATCGTAACAGCGGTCGGAAGGAAATCCATATGAGCTGCCCTGCAGAAACCATGGTGGATTTGAGTCGTGAGGAAGGACGCGAACAAACTTTTCAAAGCGCTGGGGAATTGAATGTAAGACAACCTCGTTTTCCTCGGGTTAAATAAGCTTTAAGAGTCAGAGAAATAGCGACACTAATTGGAAATACAGATAGCCGTCGAATTTATGCCCCAAACTGCAGGCAATGTCAGAAAGACATATTCTAGACGTGCGTTAGTGTAGGACGGGCACTGATAAAAGGCCAATTAAGGAATGAAGTAGGTTCTCAGGATAACGTTCTGCTAGCCGAGGGGGTGGTCGGACAACGCCGTTGGGTTCTTCAGTTCTACCGAGAGAAATGGAGGTCCTCTGCGCTTGTTAATGGGGTGAGGTTAAACGACTGTGGGGAAAGGAAGCCTGGACGAGGCGGCACCAAAAACATGCGGTCAACTTGCCCGAACTCGAGTCTCGGGAAAGCCTAAATAAACACTTACCGCAACGCCAAGCGTAGGGTGAGCGGTTTGCGAGCAGATAACAATTCAGTGCGACGCCTTGGCCATAAGATGAGAGTCCTCAGAGTCCTGGGCCTAAATTCTGAGAAGGATATCATTTCACCCAGATCACAAACCTTATTCTCGTGACTCGCCTCGAATTTTAAGCGAATCGACGACATTCGGGGCGGCCTTCTCACTGCTGTCGAGACTTTTCATGTAGTACGGCAAAGCCCGCGACCCGTTGGCTTTGATGGCATCTTGGACATACTTTGAAGTATTTCCAACCCGTATGTCGTTACCCCTATACAAGAAACGTTGCAGGCGTATGACCATGATACAGGTAACGTTAGAAACGCCTCATGCTTAGGCAGTCCTGGTAGCGAACCATGAGGATACCATGTATACGGAGGAAATCAGAAACACGCACGGTATCAAGTCTATACCACGAGGCTTATTATGGAATGAAAATGATAGATTAACGGGGGAATTTACAGACCTGCCTCGGAATTTTTTTTAGGATTCGTGGCATCAGAAGACATTCTTCACTCACCAGATTTCCTGTATGGCGAGAAGCGAAGTAGATATTTATTACGCGGCCAAACAAAATAAAGAAGTATACTATATTAGAAAAGCAGGAGACCGCAACACATGTACAATTTTACAGATAGTAGTCGCACATAACCAATGGTACATAGATGCCAAATCGTACAATAGGAAGAAAGGAGGGGGACCGTCATTTCGAAAACATAGAACGACTACGCACCAACCCGCGTCATTTGAGTCTGGCTCTCCACATCCCCAGTCGGGTTTCTCGAAAAGCTCCTCAAGAATGCTGGCCTGAAAGACCCGGACAGCAATCCGCCGCTTGGGCGGGGAGTAGAAACGCTGGCCGTCGCCATGGACTCTGCAACACCGTCAGAGTCATCTGCACTTTGTTCCTTAGTAGTAGTAGATGCTGGCTCAGGAGGGCTGTTCGTGATGCGCAAAAGCGATGTATATGCTACGCAGAAGTATTAGTATCTGAGACTCACAGGACAATGTCAGAATTTCACTCACGCTGTCGACAGACAGGGCAGAACCATCCCTTGGCCTTACGCTTGCGCCTTGGGTGGACTATGACCGTAGGCGTCGGGGTAGGAGCGGGTGCAGGGGTGGTGGTGCCATCGGCGGTTGTAGCACCTTCCGTGGTAGTGGCACCTTCCTCGGTGGCAGTAGACGGAGCCGGAGCCGGAGCCGGCTCTTCAGGTTGAGTGATTGTCCCACCGGCACCAAACTCGACCATGTTAAGCGCGCAGTCTTTGCATGCAACGAGATGGCGACACGGCAGAAGGATGACCTCTCGTGGAGAAGATAGGCAGAGAAGACACTCTGAAGACGGCTCATCTTCTGCAACAGGCTGCGGCGGTGGCGCAGTCGTAGCATCCGGCGGGTAAGTATGCGAGTCGGGAAGAGGTGCGGTAGGTGCATGAGTGGCGGTGGAAGATGATGACAGACCATATATTTCATGTAGGTGGAATGTATGCGGACCAATCTGGGCTGAGATAAGTACTATGTTGCGACGAAAGGGGAATTGTATTTACCGTGGCCTCTCGCTTGACGACTCTGACGACCCAAGGTCTAGCATCCTCGTCGTCCTTTGATGGTTTGGGTCCGAAACGAACGACGTGAAGATATGTCAACTGCTCGTTGGGCGAGGCCAGTTCCGTTCCCTGCTCATCGAGAGCGGCGAGTCGTATGATGACCTTGACGCCATCATCCACATCTTCCTTCTTTTCCTCCTTCACTCCATTGGCATCCCCATCGTGATTAGTTGAAGGCTCGGCATCAACGACAGCCAGAGCGGGACCTGAGACACTGTGATTATGCGTACGTTTTCGGAAATGGAAGTGGGAGAAACGAAGCCGGGATTGCCGGTTACTGGTGTTGGTAGTCTCGGTAGGAGGACCAAGGGCTGTGGTAGTAGGAACGGAATCGGAAGATTGCTCGGCTTCATCAGGTGTCGTACTTGTAGCTGCCGGTGGAATTGAGGGGCTCGCGCCAGGGGTTTCAGTGGCATCTTCCCTGTGAACGAACCTGTCAAGCTCAAGCGTAGCTCCTTCCTCGAGTTTGAGGACCTTGCCAAACCCTCCCTCAACGACGGTCTCAAATACAAGTAGCTTAGATAGACCGTTGGGAGAAGTGCCTGCAGGGGCGTCAGGATGATTAGCATCGAGTAGGACATGCACATAGATTCCGCATTTTGGTGCATCGCAATCGAACTCGAATTCCAGACCATGATGGTGATTATCTGGTACCGAATCTTCGCCCGAAGACAGAGGAGATAATCGCAGAGTAGGTCGCTTCAGATTAACTAGGGCTTGCAAGGTAGTCGTGGGTTCGCTCGCCTGATAACGAGTCAATGAGGTCGTGAACGGTCCTGTAGGATAAACTGACCACTTTGCTCTTCTCTATCCATCCGCGAACCACATCCGGCGTGAGCTCGTCGGCGAGCACCTTCTTCTCCTTGTTTGTGGTCCAAGCAGGTCCACTGCTGACTATTCCGATATTAGGGCCAAACAAAGAGTCTGGGTGCTTCTTGCCCTTCTCCACAGGTGGAAGTGGTGGAGGAGGCGCCAGGTTGATTACAGTCGCGTTGATAGGACTGGCAGTAGCAGTGGCCGCCATCGTCGTTTCCTGTCTCGCGCGGTTCCAAGCTGAAAATGAACTGTGATCTGTGGGATGTAACTGGGTCAGCAGCAGGTTCATAGCAGCGGTAAGGGCCCAGCGTACACCAAGTAGAAATACTCATGGAACGGAGTAAGACGGTGACAATGGCGGGGAAGAACAAGGAGGAAGGTAAGCGAGATTGCTGTATCCACTTCCTTTTCCGGACCATCATATAGTGACATAATCATGTTTATTTTTAGCCCAATATTATTCTCGTATTTACACCCGAGAGTATACTGAGATGCTCTTGAAGTTGAAATCAGTCTCGGGCTTATTGGACGAGAATAACATCAGAACGGAGCCAGGTTGACAGAATCTGTTTGCCGCAAAATATATATTCATTGAGATTACAGCCCCATTCCACGGTCCACCGCGGTGGATACATGATCCCATGACTACTGCGAGTTTGCCTAGAGCATATATTCATCGAATGCATGGATTTAATTCATGTCATGGATATAGGACATAGAATGGCAAAATGAAAGAGTACAGAAACTCTGGAACTCATGCTATCAATGAAACAACACCGCCAGCCTCCTTGATTTTTCGCCTACATTTGCCGATTAGCCTGGGGCAACAAAAAAAAAATTACAGGTATACATACTCTGCGATTGCCGACACAAAGCGGGCTTTTACGATGAATGGCAGCTTGGGCAGTCTAAAGGGGACCACAATTAATAACGAAAGACAGAACGCAATTCTTTATTCGACTTACTGTCCGTTGCCCAAAACCTTGCCGTACCCATGTTGCAGGGTGTCAATGACGGGAACAACCTCCGAGTTCTCTGTCAGGCCCTTCTTTTCCTCAGCGGGTACCAAACTCCATAGCTTGTCGACGTTGATGATTGGACGCCAGAACTGGTTGCGCGTGAGGTGGTAGTGACGCATACCAACCTTACCGAAGTAACCAGGATGGTATTTATCAAAGTTAGTCCTAGAAACCACTTAGATATCGTTCAAAGCTCCATTCAAAGAGACGCACCTGTGGTGGTGGGCACCACCAGCCAAACCACGACCTCCAGGATGCTTGCGGTGCTTTCCTACACGTCCATGACCGGCCGAAACGTGTCCACGGTGCTTGCGAGTCTTCGACAAGTGTGTCGGCATTGTTTTCTAAGTAAAAACCAGTATCAGCATTCCATCTTGAAATACAGGCCCATCGTCATCCAGTCCGAATTCGTTCCATCCATCCTAGAAATTCCGTTTCGACCAGCTTCAACGACGGATTCATAGATGATGGACCATCCAGCACTGGTGACAACGAAAATATGGACAGCAAGGGCATGAACACTGACCTTGAGGGAGGTTTGAGGATTTCAGTTGGCCGACGCAAACTTTGCCCCAGCCGTTCTGGGCCTGGGAAATTTCTGCCACAGTCACAATATGGACAAACATGGGCAACGCGTCCAATTTTTTTTCCGAACTACAACTTGCACTCATCCTCTTCCTTGGTAAGTTACGTTCTATGCTTGCTCTCTACTTCGATGATGGCTGGCCTTGTGCCATTATTTATTGTCGGTGATAGCAATGATCACAACTTTCTTTCGCTGAATTTACTCGCTTGTCTACGAACATTTCTGACTTTCCTCTCTTCCCAGTTCCCCCCTCAGTTTCACGTTCGGTGAGTTCCTCTCTTCGACTCTCCTAATAAACGATTATACCTATCTATAATCTGTCAATCCCCCGAGTGGTGATGCCACTATGGCGATACACGAACCATACATGGATTTATGATTATTTTTTTTCATCTGATATTGTTGCAGCTGAAACTAACACCCTTTGGTTCGCATTACAGGCTTCACCGTCGCTCCGTCTGATATAGCCGTGAGTTTCTCTTCTCCTTGATCCTTCCTAAGATTAGAACAGTTCATTAAACTGCGTCCGAGTACACGTACGATGGCGATGCTCTGAATGTAAATGACATGCATGGCTTGATGATCCCTTTCTTTCTTTTACTTCCGAATCCCCGACCTGATGCTAACAAATCACTCAGGATTCTCGACCATGAACGCCCCCGAACGACAAGAACTCTTCGTCCTTGAAGATGGCGAGCAGCCGTAGGCCAACTTTTCTCTTTGGGTGATATGCATTCCCCACCGGCGCACTAGTGTAATCGTCACCGAAGACACCAAGATTCCCAACGCTGCCACCATCAAGGTAATCAAGCAAGACCATACCCTAGCAAACCTGGTTCGAGCGTGAGTCATTCATACTTGCATCTTCATCTGCATACCTACTCACTGTCCTTCAACAGACAACTGTTGTCAATGCCTCAAGTTCTGTTTGCCGGCTACAAGGTTCCTCACCCGCTTCATCCATACTTCCTGATCAAGGTTCAGACCGATGGGTCTGTGACGCCACAGGCTGTTATTGAGCAGGCGTGTACAAAGCTCATCGGCACCATGTCTTCTCTGGAGGCCAAATTCAAGCGAGAATTCTCATTCAAAGATGTAGAAGGTGCCGGGCCTGGTGTCGGTGGTGTTCCCGATGATCCCTACGGCGCTGGAAGCGGTGCCGGTGGCACCTGGGGAGGGAAGGATTATTTGGACTTCTAGAGTGTACATTGTCTATGTATGTATCAATATATGTATTTTTATAATGATTCGATGTCGGTTTCTATGTTTCATGTAGATTTTGAGTGTGCATTGCACGAAACGGAACGTTCCATGAATGAAGACCCTAGTAATCCGGAAATGGGTTGGGCGGCATGAATAGTGTGGACTCGAGGTGGCTATCTTTGTCGGCTGCGAGTAGGAGGGCGGTATCTATATAATAATCCAGCCTCCATTCCAGAGAGCCAAAAGTCTTCCATTCCTTGACTTCGAAGGGGGGAAGGGCGTCATTCTTTGAGGACGAAACGCCCGTAGTGCCAGAGTAGTGCTCGCGGTAAAGAGGAGGAAGGATGATTCAAGCTTTTAGGGTGGGCCCTGCTACTGGCATGTGCCTAAGTATACCTGGAGGATGTTTACGAGAACGCGGCAATAGGGCTTTCTGCTATCTTTGCCTCGAATCTCAGCCACGATGTCGAGACACTGATGCCGAGGGGTACAGTTACAAAGAACAACCTGTAGCGACAACATAGCGAAGGCAGATCGAACCATTGACCCGGCCCGGGGCCACGAAATCATCATCTGGGGCCCGGACAACCCTCGCATTGTGCGCATGATATGCCCGTAGAAATCTTCCGTTCCCGACCACCAAGGAAATACGACTTTTTTTCGGATGGAAAAGCCGTCGGCACCTCTTCGATTCAGAGCGGATTAGCTGAGATATTCCACAGTAAGTCCGATATAGTTAATGCTGAAGAGCAAAGTCAAGGTTTCGACTGAAGAATAAGCGACAGCGCGTCTGATCGGCAGAGAAAAAAGACAAGAATCGTGTTCAGAATGTCTTTTAAGGACTGAATCATAATAACCACTAGGGATGGAGGCCGGCTATCCGAGTCGCAGGCGCAAGTGAGAATGTTGACTCGATCTCAAAGACAATGTTCTTCCGTTTCCCGAAGGTGAAGGCAGCCATGTGTCTGTAGCAGATAGAAAGGCGGACAACTAGTCGCTATGGCCAAAGTGCTGGGGCATCTGTACTGTGGGTCGAGACAGAGACCGAAAGGACCGAGATGAGTCTACAGGACTTGAATGAAGAAATTTCGGACCCAGGTCATTGGTATGTAGTTGCATTCGAATCGCTACATGGCAAAAGCCCGTACGACAATTTTTTTCCTATTCGTTACTGAGCGACGTAGTATTCCTAGAGGGGATAAAAATGCATACCGATTTAAAGTTGTCGGCCGCCCTTTGAGGCGGAAAAACAAATCCTCAGAGCAAGTCCTGTTAATGTCCACGAGCCGACGTATTATTTGTTAAATGAAACGTGTCCCAATGTCTGCCAGTGAGTTTAAGTCAAAGTTTACGCTTCGTCCCAACTTCGACCTGCCACATTTAACAGTTGCTACACCCGTTGTAACACACAGTGGAACTCGTACGCCAACTTGAAGGGCATTATTCTGAGTAAGGAAAGATTGCCAGAATGAAGAAGAGCAAGAGCATGTGGAACCAGGAAACTCCCGTTCTTCGGTAAGAGTATCACGTGGTCGTGGCAATGGACACACACAGCAGCATACAACGCGTACGCGAGGCTACAACGTGGGGGACCTTGTCTTTCTACCCTCCGTCTCGCCTCTATCTAAGCGTCGGCCCAGGCTATGTAAGAGAACTCTATCCATTCAATTTATGTCAATGATTAATATTTCACATCGAGCGCAGTATTTGAAATTTTCAATTGGCACTGCCCGCCGCACCGGCACCGCTCACTCATTACCCATGCTGATCCTTCATTTTACCTAGAGCGCACTCTAGCCACCCGGACTGTAAGGTTAATTATGCCCCCCATTCTTGTTCTGTCAGTGGGACGATATTGCGTGTTCTCTGAAATGTGGACTGTCTGTACTTTTGGTTTGGGGCTACTATGATAGGCATCTCGCCGAGTAAGGACTGCATTCTTCTAAGCTTACCGGTTGTTCCCTCTCTCCTCAGTCCTGATGTGTGATGCTCGGGTATATGAAAGGCCCCGAATCAATGTTCAGACCGACTTACCCCGTATTCACAAATGCGGCAGCCCCGGACAATCTGATGAAGGCGGTTATTAGAACCTACTGAGATGGCTACTATGTTACCGCAAATTTACCTTGCCCGGCATTATATTGTAGGGGGATGGCAGTTATGTACATCGACCACCATAGCGAATAGAAACCGGTTGCCGCCTGGCAACCCCGCCATCACAGCTCACGGGTCTTGAACCCCAGGTTGTAATTACTGATTACATGCATCAGCTCAGTGTATGGATGCAACCCCGAAGGTGGCGGGTCCCAGGAACATTTTGAGCCCGTCCATCGTGAGACTGGATTGCACTGCGCGTACGTGAGGAAACGTCACATTCTCGAAAAAAAAAAGGTGACAATGGACCCGAAGGTGAAATTCAAGCAATGTTAAATTGTTTGCACCCCAATTAAAATTAATATTTGCACGCGACTGCACGGATGCGCCTGTGTAAAAAAGGTCGCGTCTGCCAGCGCTTGTACAGTTCTAGGGTGCCTTCGTGATCTATAATTGAATAGAGGCGGTACTCCGTCCGATGAAACCAGAGATATGGGTATCAGAAATGTCTGTTACCGATTTTTTTTCCAAGTGATATTTTCTCAGCAAAGCAGGATGGCATGTTTTTTTTTCTCTCACTGGGATGAGCACGGGATGCTTGGGAGGTGATTGTATTCACAAAGATGGAAGGGAGCAGGTGGTGAGAAGTAAATTTGTTTGGTGATCTTTTGGCAGGCGTGCCTGCCTCGCCACGAGGCTCGATCATCCCGGCAGTAGAACTTTCTCATGACGGATCCTTGTGTCGCGGTAAGGGTTTTCCCCCTCTGACCTCCATCGGCTGCGACGACACGAATTCTTATAACGACCTACGTACGGCTGGTACTTTCTGTCTGTCTGTCGCTGCCAGGTGCGTATCGCCTCAATATCCCGCTTTTTGGCTCGTTCCTGAATGTAGATGATGAATAGAATTTGAGGGAAGACGACACAATCTACCCATCTGTGACGGTTCTCTCTGCGATCCCAACATTCCTTCATACCACACTCGTTTCACATCTTAGTCCAACTACAAGTACGTCGTGATGTTCACACCACCGCCATCACCTCTTCAAGTACCTGGAGGCGAGAGCGTTCAGGAGTCGGTGAGAGAAAATACTATGCTGGTGGAAAGCAAACGGAGTACCGGACGCAGAGCGAAATGGACGGTGCTCTTCATTCCGCTGGCGCTTGTGCTCATCACCGCATCAACGCGGTACATCACACATCCGGTAGCGTTCGATATATTCTCCGAATCCCTACCACTCGATTGGCATACCATATCCACGAAGGGAACAGACTGGCGACGGCACAAAAGACATCCACAGGATGCCGAGCAGACAGTGGTGGAGACATCCGTAATCACTGGATCGACCGCTACACTCGTCTTTTCCTCGACACCAGCAGCATCCGCCACATCCGCCACATCTACATCTGCGGTCGCAACGACAACGATCCCTGCAAGTCAACAAGCATTACCCACAGTCCCTACTGACCCCGACCTCCCTACTCCCTTCCCTCAGTCCTTCGATTCCGATGTTAGCCAGAACTTCTCAAGCATGACTTGCTACCAATTCTTTACGAACATGACCAACACCGCCGCGTTTCGCTCGTGTAGACCATTCTCGGTTCTGTTGCAGACATCATCATCGTTCATAAAGGTCCGTTTCTCGCCCCCCCTTGTCCGTTGAGCATACCGCTTATCAACTTTACAGATGCAAGACAATCTTACGGAGCTCAATGATGTGATCTGGGGTATTTGCAACCCAACGCTCGGCTATTCTCAGTGTGTTACGAATATGGCGTGGTTTTCGTCCACGCTGAAAACACAGTGTCAAGCCGATATCGAAGACAATAATTCTAATGCCGTGGATACGCTTGCGTCCCTGCAGGCGTATTCTACCATGTACACCGCTGCCTGCCTCACGGATCCTACCACCGACACATATTGTTACGTCAATGCGGTTCACAACTCGGACCCTTCAGATCTCTATTTCTATGAGCTGCCATTGGGAATCACTGTGCCTAACTCGTCCACGCCGTCATGCTCGGCTTGCACGAAGAGTCTGATGACTGTCTACGCCGATGGGCTAGACAATTCGTCGACTTCGGGCTTGTTGGATGATCTGAGGAAGACTTATCCTCCGGCACAGGAGCTAGCGACGGGTAATTGTGGATCTGATTACGCACGAACGGTTGCGGCTGTCGCATCTGGTGCGCTGATATTACGGGCGGGTGCAACGGGTGTTTTGGTGATATCGGCATTAACTGCTTGGACATTGTACACACTGCTTTAGACTGCTTTCCTCGTTTTCTTTCGTTTTACGGGTTGCTAGTTGTCTTTATTTATCACCTTTTTATTGTGTTCTACGTGTGTTGCACTATGACTTTCATTCTTTAGTCGTGCCATTATATATCGCTCGTATTTACTGTTGATATCTTATCATTCAGAGAGTGCACCTCTCCTTGTACTATCTCTTTCCCTTCTGCATGACAGCCTGTATCACGCTCTCTTACAACACTCCTTCCCCAAGGCGCTTGCACAGCTCAAGCCTATAGACATCTATATCGGTTTCAGCGGTGACTGTTCTCGTGTTAACCTAGGTATTCCTATTCTACATCTGCAGGGGACACACAAACACGTTTACTCTTGGCCATTTTAATAACGGACCGTGTAAAAATTTCTTGAGCTAAATTTACCTACTTCCCGACTCTATTATTATAACGTTACGCTTCCCACTCGAATAGGAACAACGCGACTGAATTAAACCTGACGTCAGTGCCGTCCCAATTCGGGTGTTGGGATTTTCAGGGTACTGAGCTCCCACCTTGTCTTTCTACGCTGACTGCGGATAGGATGCCTGGTCTTCGTGTCCTTGCAGGCCCTTCACTAGAGGCTCTGGAGCCTATCTCGCCTATGGTGAACACGAATCAACCCCTCAGAATCTCTTCAGACATCTTTGACGGCAAGATTCTCGTGAACATCAAAGGTTTTACGAATTCGCACCCAGGTGACGTACGGGAAAGCGAGTACTTCTCCCGCCAGGATCGTCAAGGTATTACTTGGAGTATCCAGGTTCAGGGTAAGCTGTGCATGTCAATTTCACGACAGTACATTGAGCATGTCGTGATGTCCAGGCAGGTTCTTGAAACCATACTCTGCGAATGACATTTTGTTTGGAAACACCTTTGATAGGCCACTCAACCTCCCTTGGGGATCTGGAGCTGCATTGAAATTTATGACGTGAGCAATTTTGGTGGAATGTTGTGTTCTTGCCACTGAAGTATATTTCTTGTTTGCAGATACGTCGACCCTGTCCTTGAACACGACCTTGCTTCTCAATCGAAACCATGGGCCTTGTCGCCGCTCATAGCGACAATGCCCCACTTTGTCCACTCACGGTTGAACAGTGATGTTCTGGACATAGACTCGGCAAGCGTGGGATTAGCGCCATTCCCCGACAAATATACGTCTATTTCTGATGATACCTCTAATCTTTATCTCGCCTCAGTGTCAACAGGCTCTCCTTGTTCTTCTACATCGTCTCTTTCTTCCTCTTCCTCCTCCTCCTCTGCCAGCTCCAGCTCTAAATCAAGAATTTCAAGACGACGCAAGAAACATGTCAATCAGAATTTAGCCACCCTACAGACCGCATCCCAGCGCCAAGCATTCTTCTCTTCAGAGGAGAACAGACGCATGGTTACATTCTCCGACCAGGTGCAGCCATACCATTCCATCCGCTGAACAGCATTCTGATTGATCTTATAGGACGTGATCACAACAGACTTTTGCTACGGATTCCTCGAATTCAGTCCGTCACTCGCCTTGCGGCTTCCTGGTGGTATATCTTTTGATCTAATGCGGTACTGGGATGGACAGCCTGTTAGGTTTGTATGCTGTGAACGCAACAAAGATGCGGAAACGGAAGGAGATCCCTGGGGGAGGACCTTTTGGTGTGTCGTGATCGAACAGGAGGAGTGAATTCGCATCGTTGCCTTAGTCGTATAGTTAGTTACCTGGAACTGAGACCATTAATAGTAACATGAAATCAAAGAGATTGTTAGTAGGCGGTGCGGGGACCTAGGACTTCAACGCGAATAGCATTTGAATCAATCATTCAGGGGACTCTAGACTATAATAGGTACACTAGGCCTCGGCGGGTTAGAATATGAACGCACCATGGGAACGAAACCCTGTTAACAAGTAGGGAACTGCGCAACATGTGAAAAAATAGGTCAAATGGGATCCTACTAGTCGTGATCTAGGCCCGAATGTGCTGCGGTTTTTATACAGACAGACGTCGTGTATGAGAAATTGTGTACTGAAAGAACAAAATCAGAATGCAAGGCAGTGATTTTGATCGAGGGAAAGATCATTGATCTGTGGGAACTTTTTTTCTTCCAAGAAGTTTGCCGCGTCATCGGCCCGGCGAGCCCTTGGGCCTTCTTCAGGTTCTTTCTACTTTCCCAGCTGATATTTTTTTCTGATTCGGCGCATCATGATAGCGCCTGTGCGTGGTAAGCTCGCTTGTAATTTGTTCCTCGGTACTCATATGAATGAATTAGTCAAATATTAGAATTATTCACCGCACTCCTGCTTCAAGGGGCCGGTCCTATTTAGTGCGCCTAGATGGAGACTGTGTCTGTAGGAGCATATTCTCAAGCAGGCATGCCAACGGTTCCGTAGATGGATTCTGTGCCACTTCTGGCAATTATATGCGCCGGGGAACTAGCTCTTACCGCGAGGAAACGAAGCGAGGAGTTGCTTAACAACGCGAAGTGCAATCACAGGCGCGTGATGCGAGTAGGTGCCAGATGGGTACCTTCCTTGGACGTCGAAATTTCTACGGCCAGGACTCCTTTCTTCACTGCTCCCATCCTATGAACGTGTGGGAGCTGGGCATTTTCAGACACGCTTGGTCGCTTGGTATTCTTGGCCATACTCCGTTCTGTCTACTTCTTCAACGTTAATATGTTTTCTTCCAGCTCTGCTTCCAAAGTTTGGAATCCTATCTTCAAGCTGTATTTGCTAGGCATTAGGAAATGTTCGAGGCAGCCCGTGCCTGCTAGGTTGTCGACGACGTGATGGATGGGTTGAACGGACATTACCATGTCTGACGCGCCCTTGGAACTCTCTGAGCTGCATTGAACAATGGCACACAAGTAAGTCAAATTCGTCATTGTTTTGTCCCCATTTCTGACTCGACGATACCTGTCGACACACCGCCTGACACATCAATGAGTTTGCGGCACTGTTAGGCAACACTTATAATCACACTGCGTGCATTCTACGTCTCATGCAGACGTAGGCCGGGTCACGATGATTGTTAGCGACGCGACGTCTGTTGATAAGATGACTTACCTCGTATGGTCACTTCCGGACTTCCACCACAGTGGGGTGAGTTAGCCAGCACAAAGTTGGACAATACCATTGCTTGAAGAGTCAAGACCGTTAAGTGAGTTACCTTCGTACTAATCAAGTAGCCCATACTTATACACCCACCCAGGGTGGCTTGATCTCTGCAGCAAGTTTGCAAAGACAAAAGTTTCCTAGTCATCACTTTCAATCGAGTCTAAAGCCTTTGAGGGCTGCACCGAGTTGATCTAAAACTTGCGGGGCGTTCCGATCTTAGGGTCTAACAGGTTCGACCTTCATTGGCACACTGCGGCGACGCTGTTCCGCGCAGGCTTAGGCTATGATCACATCAGCGACTATCGATCGCGGTTCCCTTCTGGTCATGTGTTCGCGTCTTCTAGCTTCTAGGCTACCTTCGTTGTTCTTCATACGAAACGCTTCCAAGTCGACCTCGTGAAACCGTACCGGGTCAGGATTTTCCATTGTTCCGTAAAAGTTTCCAGGAGAAGGTTTGACAGTCACAATGTGGAAGATAGCCGATGGGCGCGACAGGTGCTGTTCCTAGCGTCTTCCCACGATTTGACGGATATTTCGCATTCGTGCATAGACGGATCGAGCCTGCTTGTGCCCGATTTTATGCCGACTGTGGAAGCAGGAAGACCACCTTATCGACGGCGACCCGAATCTTTTAATTATCCAGAAGGATCCCATTCAAGCCCCCTTCCGTCACGGTTCCCCACCGCACAGAGCCTCCTAAATATCTGCTAGAAGTTCGCTGGTCTCGATTGACAGGTCAGTCGGGGAGATAATCGAAGATACTGCGGAATACCACCAGAGCCCTGCACCTTGACCAAGCCATACGCTTGCCAGTACTTGACATGAGGCATGCTAAGAGCCCACTGCCTTGTTTATTTCCGAGGCTAAAATTCCGTGTTCTGGACCCCCCCACCTCCTAAATGCACTGCTCATCCAACCCTCTTTTCTTTTCTCTTTCCTCTGTATGGACGATGAGAATCACGACTTGAAGCTTGAAGGAAGCTTGAGACGCGTCATAAAAGTGCAGCCGAGACATGACACATTGGAGTGGATCCGGTGCGCTATATATAGACAAATAAGTACAAAATCCATTCGATCGGTTTGCTTCCTCTTCCTCTCACCACCATGAGCGACGACATCTCCACTTCCCCGTCGGCGTCGACGAAGACCTTCGTCACCGCCCTCGTCTTCAACTCCGCCGTCTTTGGTATCGAGATCGCTGCATTCACATTGCTAAGACCCTACTTCAAGGCGATTTACGAGCCCCGCACCTATGTTCCAGCTCCGTCCAAGAGGATTCAGCCTCTCTCAAAAAACATTTTCTACTGGCCAATCGCGGTCTTCAAGGCGGACTACAATGATATTATCAATGCGAATGGCATGGATGCTTATTTCTTCGTTCGCTTTCTCCGTATGATGGTCAAAATTTTCCTGCCGATATGGATCCTCTCCTGGGCCATCCTGCTTCCTGTCACCAGCGTTAATAGTCGGGTGGGCAACAACGAGAAGCTGGACATATTGGTTTTTGGAAATGTGGCTACCAATAAGCAGCAACGGTATGCTGCGCATATAATCCTTGCGTGGTTGTTCACAGGTGCGTTACGTGTTGATTTAGTCTGTTTCTCGTATATGACTTCTCGCAGCCTGGGTCCTTTACAATATCAAGAATGAAATGCGCAACTTCATCATTAAAAGACAACAGTTCCTCATCAATCCCGTGCATTCCAAATCTGTACAGGCGAAGACCATCCTCGTCACCGGCATACCCGCCAAGTACCTTTCGCAGGAAGGGCTCATGAAGATATTTGGCGAACTTCCTGGTGGCGTCAAGCGCATCTTCATAAACCACAACCTCAAGGAGCTTCCTGACGTCTACGATCGTCGCCTCGACGCATGCAACAAGCTCGAGTCGGCTGAAAACAAACTCCTCTCCATTGCTACCAAATCGGACAAAACGTCTTCCGAAGAGACAGCCGCGGCTGTTCCCCAAGACAAACGTCCTACCCATAGGCTTGGATTCCTGGGATTATGGGGGAAGAAGGTGGATTCCATTGACTGGGCTAGAGAGGAGATTCAGAAATGTTCTCAATTACTCGACGAGGGCAGGGCAAAACTTGAGGACGAATCCGACACGACCTATCCTCCACTCAACAGCGCGTTCATCACGTTCAACCGACAGATCGCAGCACATTTGGGAATGCAGGTTCTTCTTCACCACGAACCTTACCGAATGAGCGGTCGCTATACCGAAGTTGCACCTGACGACGTTATCTGGGCTAACCTCGGAATGAACCCATACGAAATGAAGGTACGTTTCGCTTCATTGTCTCGAATTCTATTGTGACTGAACCGGCGTTCTAGGTTCGGCTAGTGATAAGCTATTCTCTCACCGCAGCTCTCATTATCCTTTGGGCGTTCCCCGTGGCTTTCGTCGGTATTGTCTCCAATGTGTACACGCTATGTAGCACGGCGAGTTGGCTTGCATGGATATGTACATTACCTGGCCCAGTTCTGGGTATCATTTCGGTGAGCAAATTTCTCCCTCCCTCAAGAGACATGAACACTCATCATTCTGTTTGCTAGGGTATCCTTCCCCCCGTCGCTCTCGCAGTTCTCATGATGCTCCTTCCTATTGTTCTTCGTTTACTGGCGCGTTTCGAAGGTATTCCGGAGAAGACAGGCCTGGAACTCAGTCTTATGACGCGTTATTTCATCTTCCAAGTCATTGTGAGTCACTTTTTGTCGTAACGCGTAGACAGGTTACCAACGCCGCAACAGCATTCATTCCTTATCGTTACCGTATCCGCTGGTATCATTGCGTCTCTGGACGGCCTCATCAACAACCCGACGTCTATTCCTACCTTACTTGCTCAAAACTTGCCAACATCTTCCACTTTCTTCTTGACGTGAGTTCAAATCCTGATCGTAAATGAAGAATACTAAGCTATCTTTAACAGCTATGTGATTCTGCAGGGTCTCTCTGGAACAGCATCCGGATTTTTGCAAATCGTTCCACTTGCTATCTATTACGTGAAGCTTTACCTTCTCGGAAGTACGCCGCGAAGCATCTGGGGGATCAAGTACGGTGCCCGCAACGTCGCCTGGGGCACTCTTTTCCCTGGTATTACGTTGTTGACCACTATTAGTGAGTACAAGCAGTGACACATATGAGATACTACTGATCTGCGATCGTAGCTCTTGGATACTCCATTATCTCACCCATTATCAATGGTCTGGCCTGCGCAACTTTCTTCTTGTTCTATCAATTGTACAAGTATCTCTTCCTGTGGCAATTCCAGCAGCCCGATGATACAGGAGGTTTGTTCTTCCCGAAGGCGATGCAACACATCTTTGTTGGTTTGTACGTTGAACAGGTGTGTTGGCTTCTCTTCTCCCGCAAGCAATACAAACGGAGTATGTTTGCAGGTCTGTTTATGCGCGCTCTTTTTCCTTGCCCGGGACGAGAATGGCAAAACAAGTGCGGTAGCAGAAGGTGCCTTGATGGTTGTATTGATTATTTTCACTGTGAGTGGTCTGTTTGGTCATAACAGCTTGGGCTCATGGACAGCGCAGGTATTCTTCCATCTGATCATCAACAACTCTTATGACCCGTTAATCCACGCACTTCCTCTCAGCTTGGTGGAGAAGATGGAAGCTGCACAGGTTGATGAGGAAGAGGAGGACCTGCCCAATCGCACCGGGTCCAAGACGCGTTTAGCACCTAACAGCTCTCAGCAGGACAAGCCGGAGTCAGCGGATCGGCCTGAGAAGGAGAAGATTGCTTCGACGAATTCAGACGGTGATAGCGAAGGCTCACATGATAGCGGAGGTGGTGTCACGAAGGAATATGACTTTATGGCGGCGAAAAATATGAAGGAGCGGCAGAAGGAGGAAGACAGCTATGGTTTCGCGCATCCTGCCGCCTCGAGGCCGCAGAGGATTGTATGGCTTCCCCTGGCTCACGGTGCTGTTGGGGAATTGTCCAAGTCCGAGGCGAGAGAATGTCTGGACCGCGGGGTTATTGTGAGCTTGGTCGACGCTGAGATGAACGAGAAGGGCAAGGTGGATATCACGGGTCCGCCGCCCGACTTGGTGAGGGAGGAGTAAGTGTGCCTTTCATATTCTATTTTCACGCCGTCTCCGGATAAACAATACATGATTCTTAATGATTATGTTACGACAGTGATTCGGTTTTCTATACCCTTACCTGTACTAGTCCTGCTATTCCGCCTTTCATTCCGGATCGTAGTTATGTTATGAGGAACAGTATGCAAGTATGACATTTGTACCTTTATTTAAAGTGTTATCTACGAATCTGGGCATTGAATTTTTCAGCGTCGGAAGGTTTGCATGTGTACGGGAGGTTCTTGAAGAACCTGAAGAAGGCTTAGGTTTTTGAGTATTAGTGAAGAGTGACTCACTCATGTATCGACTTCTCTTTAGATTTGACTTCGAATTATGAGAAAGGTAAAGTTGTGACCGAGTCAGCCATTCTTGCGTCGCTCAGAGACTCACAAAATCAATGCGATACCAAGTCCTTCAGCATTTATATATATCATCGCAAATGTGGTAAGATTAATGAGCATGTATCTAAGAGAGGAAATATAGATGGTATGGGCGGAAGGTCACGGAAATGAATCTCGTTCAAGATGAGATGTAAGGCTTTAACGTCTACTTGACAAACTGGACAGAGTCGGTACACGATAATAGTGAATCCAACAGTTACTGGAAAATCACTCCATTGTAATTTATGCTCCATCTTCTTGCGTTTCTCCTGTGGCACTCGCTTCATGGCGGCTACTGCGACGTAATAACAACACAGACTCGGAATCTCCTGTTGCACCTAACGGTGACTTCGTCAGGAACACATAATATATCTTTCATGAATGATATTCACTTGCCTTTGCAATGTTTGCAATGTGGACAACTGGATACATCTAAGTAACAGTATTAGACAACTGAATGTTAATCCCATAGCATGTCTGCGTACCAATTTGAGTCTGGCAGAAAGAACCAGCAATGAAATTGAACAGGGACCACATTGCAGAGACCATGGCAAAAGTTGCCACGAAAACGCTAGATATGGCTGATAACATGGACTTTTGGCGGAAAATTGGTCGAAGATACGACACAGAAGGAACCCGGATGGTATCATCATCTAAGTGATTTATACCATCCGAATAAGAGATAAAAAAATGTCCCTGCTAGAGCGCACTTGTCGTATGCAATTTGCATACGAGTCGTTCACCACAAATGTAGCTTTCATGTACGAGTAACTTCCGAAGGAAGTATCACCGATATCACAATTAGGTGTTCTACCGCTGGTCGGAGGCTGGAAGAGAGAGACCGAAGATATGCTCTTATTGAACATAATTGGCGACGGGAATATCTGATTCGGGCGGGATACACCCAGATCGAGACGTATAGCGCTGTATATGGCCTGAAGGGCATTTTGGAGCACTAGTTGAACGTTGGAAGGAACTTCAAGCTCTTGATCTGATGGTAGGATATTGCCACCGGGGGTAATATTCATGTCACCTGCAAAATTCCTAAGTCAGTTCTAAACATAGGTGCGAAACGGTGTCTCACTAAAAGAACTGTCTTGTCCATAGTACGCGGTCATCCCTGTCGCCTGGAACTTCGCAACATCATCGTCGCAAGGGGGATGATCGAACAGAAATGGGTCGGATTGGATGGTCCGTTCAGTAAAGTAGGATTCAGGAGGCTCCCCGTTTGTGCAAACGCAACAGGCAGATACCGAGAGCTGAATGCCAGTAACATCCTGAGCGGTAGTAGGTGCCGATTCACCTTTATTATTAGCAGTCAACGTGACACTAGACAAAGGTCTAAGTTATTGGCTTCAAAGCATGAAGGCGATGGATAAACAGACTTTTCTGAATCCCACCCATATTCCTAAGAGGATAATATAAGCCGAGTTTGTTGTTAATAGAAGTTGCGGATTTACCAGATCTCTGAGGATGCCATCAAGATCGTATACAGAACTCAGAGGAAGCTCAAGTTCGGGCATACGATCTTGCATGGAGGAATGATTCAGATTTAGAGTCATTTTGTAGTAGGTAGGGATCCAACAAGAGATGGTTGCCTAAAAAAACTTCAGTTGATTAGTGAGCCAGTATATGGGCATGGCATAGACTTACGGAAAACAAGACTGGCTCTTCCTTTCGTAAAGACAATGATATGTTCAACTAGGAAGGTCAGACAGAACAGCTGTATCAAGGCAATAGACTTACCACGTCGCATGACGATAAGGGGTTATTACAATATGGGAACGAACTCACTTGTAATCCCTTATAGGGAATGGTTCCCCTCGGAAACACTGTCGCAATCTCATAGCTAAAGACGGAGGAATGTGTTTGTATCGTATCGCCCACTGTGAATGTCTGTGGCATAAAATTTCCTGCTGTATGTCTCAGCGATGCAGGAATGATGTTTGAGAATGGAAGTGATGAGGAAGTGACGTTTGGAGTGTATGTGAATTCCTGGACAATGTCATACGCCGATAGAGGAACTAAGAAAACACATGAATCCCAGTTAGCGCCGTCATTAAAAAATCCCAACTTACTGTTGACGAAGACCAGTAGTATGGTCAAGCCTACAAAAAAGATACAAACGAGTGGGGTTGTGCCTCTCCATGGGTAGGCTAACAGTGATAAAAACCTGTGAGTACATAGATCAACTGAGAATGTGTGTCTTACGTCGCTGAACATTGTGGCCAAGTTTGAAATTCTGGGCTGCCGATGTTATTTGACGCCACAACATCGTAGAGAACGGTGGAAAGCGAGGTCCACGCACACTCAAACAGCTTTTAACGGCGACCTAACATCACGTTTCTGTGATGCTGTGCGTGCAATGATAATACCTGGAAGTAATCCAACTCTAATAGGATATCTATTGCTGAGCATACCCCAAAACAAAGAAAAAACGGGATTCCGTCACCTGTGGCACAAAGAGGGCTCCCAGCGGCACAGCAGTTGTTTAATGGGATTTCGGTGGGATCACCTTTATAAGGCTTCTTAGGCCGCTACGTGCTGGCTCAACTGCCTCATACTTGTCGAACTGTGCAGTACTCTCACCAGTACCCAGGCCCCCGAACAATCACACACAATCCTATCCCTTCCTCGTCGCCTGTTTGGATACCCCGAGTCACATCGTAGTTCTCGAAATAACTGCCTGGATCACAAGATCTGATAAAAGGGCACACTCCACTATAAGAGATCAGAGATGAAAACAGCCCCAGGACGGCGTCCAAGAATAAAACCTTACAAGAAGAAATTGTAGTTCAATCGTTTCGAACTGGAACAACGCCCGCGCATCCTCGTTTAATTCCTGTCGTAACACCGTTAATAAAAGCAACTGAAAAAACAGCAAAACAGCATGTATGTATACAGCTTCAGGTTGGGTACCACGGCTCCTTAGCTCTCGCAAAAATTAACATTACAATCTGCCACAGCAATCAGAAAGGAAGCTGTGTATTCAATATAGAAATAGGTGCTCACTCGGGGCACTGTTCTACCAAGGCTTGGCTCAGGGAACCAACCCCAGACTCTGAGTCCAAACCCCGCACGTTGGCAACGTTCATGATCAGATAAAGTCCTGATCAAAAGGCCATTGGCCCAAATATCCTGCAATGACACATGGGGCCCTTGAGATATTAGCGTACCAGGGAAATCGCAGAAAGATTTCTTGAACTTGGACAACAATTACACGTGCATGTCAGCAATGAGCGTAGATCCGAATAAAGTCATCCATCCACTCAGATAGATCTTCAGGCTGTGTAAGCAAAGGCACTGCATAGGATCTATCCAACAAGTTCAATCATTAGCTCAGGATCGAGGACACGAAGATGGAGATCACGGAGAAGACTGTCGTGGAGCAATAAGTGAAGGTTTCGAGGTGTACTACATCACAATGAGACTCAGAGCACTGAGTTGATGTTACAGATGAAAGGCTCGCATTGGGGCAACCACAGAGCGGCGTCAGATCAGCAAAAATAGCAGAGCAGATTCTAGGTTCCCATCGGACAGCGAGCACAGCAGTTTAGTGAGCACAGAAGGATGAATCTGCACCGTGAATAAAAATGACAATCTGTCTCGTTATAACAACGGTGTCGCTGTAAACACTACAAAAAGGTTTGGTGGCTTTGTTAGAAGACGAACTTCAGGCGGCCCGGGATATTCGGGCCGATTAATCGCAGTTTTAATTAGCCCCTAAGAACTGTTTTTTTTTTTACGCGACATAGCACGATGGGATACCCACCAGGCTGAATGCATACATATACATCACGGATATTAAGTGATACGGTACGGATAATCAATGACTTAGGTCCCTTCGGACAGGCGAACAGTAATAGAATCCGATCAAACAGTGTGAGCCAAAGGCTGGTCATGGGCTAGATTCCTTAGTGTCGGACGGTGGTCGCTAACTTCGCTCTATCAACATACATGTAAGACACAGTAAGTAACATTGCAACAAAAGAGTGTGTTTCCATACCGATATGTGCGTAAAGTCACCCGTCGTCTCAGTGCCCGAGGTGTGCTTAAAACCTACAAGCATAATTTCTGTTAGCATCTCAAAAACCGCTCAGTGACAGACTCACAGATCGTAGCCAGAGCCACGGGATTTTCGGAAGCACTACCTTCACCATCCATCCTCCTCGTAGATGGATCACTGCGATGCATAACCTTGAGGAGAATAAGAGTTGACAAAACAGTTAAGCTGTAGATGCGTCCAAGTACAGAGAATAAAGAATAGCATGCTATTCCACCATAATTAACGATTAAAGCACTCAAAATCGTAAAGCATGCGCACCATTCCAGACAACGAAGAGAAAGATGGTCATAAGTGTCGTGGATATGGCTGTTGTGAAGCCGCAGGTCAATGCTTGGACAATGACACGTCGTAGTACGCTATCAATTCATCATCAGTATACGAAAGGGGCCAGATTCTCTGAGATTCAGATGCGTACTTCTTTGTCGATGTATAAGGAGTTTCTATGCGTAAACATGTACAAGCCAGAGAGAAGGCGATCGTCAGGTCCGTTAGTGCACAGATCCCAGAGCTGATAGTGGAGCGTCAGCATTCAAATGCACCGCTGTACCAAATTGCATGATCATACACTATCAGTGGTATGGCGGGTACAAGGGCCATCGGGTAGATGATAACATGGATGGTCGATACCAGATTCAAGATCATCTAAGAATGCGTGCCCGCTAGGTTGTCAAGAACAGTATACCATAGCTAGGTAGTAGAACGACTCACATATGCTACAATAAGAACAATTATCCACCCTGTGATCCACTTATTTCTCGCGCTAAGCTATATCTGAGAATAGCCCGCGAAAGATCCAAAGAAAACTCACATCGTCCAATGTCGATAACAGAAGAAGGCCTGCACAATCGTCGCAGAGCTATATGTGAGCAACTCGATAGTCGGGACGGTCCACGTAAAAGTGGGTTGCAATGGGCCTGAATATTAACTCGGTGACGAGTTGTAAACCTAGAGCTAAGGGCAAAGACAAACCATGGCTGTTAATTAGATACTAGGAAGCCACATTAGCACAAGGGATATCAAGAATCCCTGGTAACGTACCATATAGGTGCTAGCCATAACGACGATCGAACAAGCCCCGTCCAGGACCAAAGACGCCGAGATCCAGTATCGTAGCCATCTCGACGCTGAGAAGTGATACAAGTAGTAGACACTCAAAGAAACCTGGGCCGTGTACAACAGCACATTCAACCACGAAGTCGCTAAAAGTGTCCTATACTCGAGTCCTTCTATTAGATGATCTCGATTTAGAAATGGAGACAGGAGACTCACCCCGAAGACACGGCACCATGCAATGAATTCCAGGACATGACGTTGGGGAAAAGAAGGGAGACGTCCAAGCGGAAGAACAGGTTTATATGTATGCCACGGCAGCACCCCTGCAATAGCGAACATCATGGAAAACTCCAAAAAAACGGCCATCTCAAAAAGAAGAAGCAAGGAAATTCCGGGCTCTTCAAAGGTCTCGGTGATTAGGTATAACATTACACCCGCCGCATTGAATACAAGGTCAGGGTTGAGGAAGTTGTCGAAACTTGATAGGTGGGGTGCCGCGCTAAATATCGCCGCACAGCGTGCCCATGACAGGACATAGCAGGTGTAAAGGAACAGCTCCGTCACCTCGGCAGGACGTAGCTGGTTTAAAAGCCCTCTTCGGGCCGGTTGCCGCAGGTGAGCGGAAAGGCATGATAATTAGGTGGGTTCTGTAGTAGTATAACTGAAAGGAGCCAGTGCTGGATGAATCGCGAACTTGATAATTTACAGTGAATGAATGACTGCTAAATGCTGTAATGAGAGTGCGGTAACCTATGTAAGGTATTATTGTCTTCTCTTGCGGGTAGTATCGTATTAAACAGTATGGATAGAACATCGGTCGCTTGCTTGATGTCTGGAGCGGGGATATGTTGGATATCGAACAGTTTCACTCTGCGGATATCCAGTCAGTTCTATACAGCGGCAGCTTGGAAATGTCACAGACCCCAGAGCTGAATGACCGCCGCTCAGTGGCGATAGGATCCACATTATGCTTAAAGTCTACAGCGTTTCGATTCGTCAAGGGTTTGACTTGACAGCAGCAGCAACGAACTCACAAATCGGACTTAGAATTGCAGGTTCTGAACAAATGTCGGCACACGCCTGATCGCCCTGACTCGTAACTTTGAGCAGGATCAGATTGAACAAAATCGTCAGGCTGTATATGCGCCCGAGAATGGTGAATATGGTATAAAAAGCTAGTCCGATGATCAGCTCGGGGTTCACACTTAAAAAAAGGTTTACTTACCATTCCAGGCGGTGAACATAAAGATGGACATGAGTGTCGTGCAAAATGCTGTCGTAAAACCACAGGTTAAGGCATGGATCGTGACGCGGCGCAGGAGACTAAATCGATCCTTTGTTAGATGTCGCGGTCCCAGGCTGAAAGACTCACTTTCTCGTAACCGCATAGGGTGACTGTATGCGTGACAGTGTCCACGCTAGACACCCTGCAATCGTCAAGTCCGTGGCTGCACATATAGCGGAGCTCGCACTAGTTCTTGGTCAGCTACACCTCCCAGAGCGATTGAAGGCGGATCTCACATGGCAAATGGGACTGTAGTAGTAATACTATCCGTTGGGTGAAGGATGAACACTATGCATGATATCAGGGAGCAGATCATCTAGATTTCATCAGTCATCGCTACCGACAGATCGAGCAGTCTACTTGCATGCACAGTGATAAGGACGGTGATCCATCCTGTGATCCATCTGTTCCGTGCGCTACAAACAACTAAGGAAATCAACGGAAGAGAATTGTGGGGTACCCACATCGTCCAGTATCGATAGCAGAAGAACGCCTGCGCAACCGAGGCGGATGTATACGTGAGCAAGACAAGCGTAGGGAGCATCCACATTGATATTGGGTATAGCGAGCCTGAATATCGCAGTTAGGCGTTTACAAGACATTAAACTTCAGGCGAAAAGCTGACCGTCGTTGATAATCAAATACTATAAGCGTGGCGTCGATAAATGTTCTGCACTGTGGAATGCACAATTGACTCACAGTATAAACATTAGCCATCACAACGACCGAACAGGCCCCGTCAAGAAACAAGGACACCCAGATCCAGTAGTACAACCGCACTGCCGTTGTGAAATGGCCCAGATAATAGATACTCAAAGAGAGTTGAGAGGTATACAACATCACATTCAACCAGGAAGCCGCCAACAGAGCCCTAAACTTTCACGGTCAAAGAAACACCAGCTGGAATACACACTCACCCTGAAGACACATTCAAATCCGTCGCCATCCAGTGTCAGTAAGAAGGAGAAGGGGCTTTTTTAGATCTTCTTCTTCTCTTCTGCCAATGGGACGGCAAAACCGTTTAAGTACATCGTGAGGAGCCGAACGACCGCATTTTTCAATCATTCCAAGAAGCCTAAAAGCCAAAAACTTTCATCGTTCCCAAGGGATAAAATACAAATGACTGTGCTTCGTTGTGCTCCCGAATCCGGACGCGACATTTGTGCACACGTGGAGGTCGTCCCGCAGTTGCCGCGGCTCCCCGGCACACGTGGTAGCTCGGCGGTTAACGCATCCAGTGGGGAAATATTTCTGGCGTATCGAACAGCCTGGCAGGCTTCGAGTTCCATACCCTTTCCCCGTCTTCCCCGTAATCACATATTCTAGATTCTGCTCGGAAATAGTGAGTTTTCTTTGAGCCGAAGCCCAGTGCGCAGTCGATCGTTCAACGGTTCAATCTCGATCGCGTACGGACCAAATTTGGCATACACCAGCATATCACATCTTCACGACTGCAAAGTAGAATCCTCCGCTGGACCGACAGCCTGAAGTAAGTACCAATTCGAGCCGATTCCAACCGACCTGAGAAATAGCATTGAAGCCTGCTTCTGCATCGCGGGCTTTGTGCCAGGCGTGTCTGAGATTTTAAATAAGAGGCCGCAACTTGTAAATCATGGGTGTTTGATGTTGCAAAGTGTACATGAAAAAACCAGAGATATGTATGTCTGATGAACTGAGGCATCAACGATGGCATCGTCAACAAAATATCATGCCAGTGGTACGCACCGTAATGTACAACTGTAAATTGCAGTACCGTGAGAGTTGACAAGGCTTACACTCCAAGAGTCTTGAAAACATCCATGTCGATTATTTATTTCTAGTTACAACTATGTCCGTTCGGTGCCTTTTTCACCTCAAATATCCAACAGAAAGCCGTGTGTGACATTTTTGCAAGTGTACTAGGTTCCAAACATTGAACAGCCTCATAGCCTTAAAGACCAGATGGCATCATATCAAAGTGATTCGGAACATGACACTTGTACGTGTAAGATCAAGATTGAACAATTGATTCATCACTGCATAGTATTCTAGACTCGGCTCGGAAACAGTGAATTATGTTTGAGCCAAAGCTTGATTTGTTATGCATACGGTTGACTTGCCTCCAACGAGCTCGAATCAGTCCGGGAAGTAGGTTTGGGGCGTTCAATATAATGTATACGCCCGTCATCGATGACGCTGGACCCGCAGAGACACGAGCACCGGGGACCCTCGTTCTTCAGCGTCGCGTAGTTTGCGTTGGCAGATGACACGGACTCGGGATGTCGGATCGATAGATCCATCAAGACGATACGATCCCTTCCCGTGTGAAGCCGGGAGAAGTGGGTGGCCCTTCGGTCATGAAAGGCGAATCCCTGAGATTTCCCGAGATTTTCAATACAGTTTGAACCCGACTCCGAGCCTTAGCCCGAAATAGAAGAATCGACTAATGGACAGGTAGACTGTTGCCTGAAAATCGTGGGTATCCGGCCGGGAGTAAAGGCTTCCTGCGACAAAGTGGTGTTTTTAGCCTTGTGCAATCAAGCATTGATGGTTTAATTACAAAACTCCGTGCCATTGTTGCTGGATGGCTTCAATTCAAGAAGCTTGGAAATTCACAAGGTAGGCGTCATCCCAAGTCCATTGAGGTCAGGTGATGTGACATCCATGCCCAAATTGAGCAAACCAGATGCTCGAGGAGACGTAGGACTTGCTACAGGCTAGATATTTCAGATATCGAACATAGAAGTTGTTTAAAACAAGTATAAGTAGCACTGTGTGGTGGTCTTGATATTTGAACCTCAAATATTGAATTTGAAAAATATTTATTTTAATCATGTTTTAGTCAAAAATACAGTGAAGAAACTTTGAATATATTTTTGATATTTGGGAAATTTGCCTCAAAGCCCAAGAAAAGTAGGAATACTGAAAAGATATTTCAACTATTACTTCAATATTTTGATTTGAAACTTTGCTAAAAATCAATATCTTTCAATTTCAGTATTTTAATCTTAAATATCGAAGCTATCATGCAGCGTAGTCACAAATGAAAGGGATTTTCCGAGATAAGCCTGGAGCGAGGTACGAGCGTAAGGCTTATCGGAGGATAAGATAAGCCAAGGCATAGCCGTTAGCTCGATACGTTGCCAAATAACATGATTATTTGGGGATTGAACCCAGCGAAACGTTGCTCTCTCCTTCCACGTCGTCTCACAAGCTTTCTCTGGCCAGAACACGGCCGTTTCCCTGTTCTTTCGTTCGTTGTTCGTTCATTGTCACTGTTGTCTCAAATCCTCTCTTTCCCACACACTCCCTTCATGACGAACATCGCTCCCGCGGCAACAGCACCTACTCGGGTCCGCCGAACTCACAAATCAGACGCCGTCAACGAGGCTCTTCGCACCCTTCCCTTAGGGGAGAGGCTCGCCAGGAATGCCGACATCGAGACCCGCAACGAGGCATGACACATCAAGCATTTCGACCACGTATCTGACCCAGTCACCCATGCAGACGACGCATCGGATACAGAATCGACCATCACGATCGACAACAGCGAGCGTGCTTCCCTGCGCAGCCCGGGGGTATTCTCTCTGTATTCCAAGTACCCAAAATCGATTGTGGCCTGGCTAGCAGCAGAAGACATGAAGGAGAAGAAGAAGAGAGAGGCTCCAAAGTCGACAGAGGAGACGCGCGAGGCCAAGCGTCGTTGCAAAGATGGCTCGGATCTGAGGCCTCGGGTGCTGGGCACCCAGCAACAGGTATCCTTCCAGCAGATCCTTTATGATACTGACGATGCTCGTATCCATATCCCGCTCCCGTTCTTCACGAACAAGAGCCTACACTATATCGCCGTCAACGCCGCCATTCTGCCTACCCGGAAGGTCAACGCCCTCGAGAACGACAAGAAGGGTTTCAACATCATCGATATTGAGGTGTTGACCCCCACCCTGGGCAAGGAACTGTCCATGGACTACGGCCTCCACGCCGAAGCTGCAGGTAACTTCTACAGGTTCCAGAGGTCGCGCGATCCACAGGGCTCGTGTGGCTCTCACTCCTCATGGTACGAGAGCCACATCTCGTTCTTCGACCGGCAGCCAGACAAGATCAAGTTCTGGGACTCTATCAAGGCCCTCGAGCTTGAGCTACGCCTCGAGCGCCTCAGCACGCCTACCGAATTCGACCTGGAATACTACGTGCGCCGGTACGACGAGGTAAAGAACAATGCTCGTCTCAGAGCAGTGTTGAAGGAGGAGATGGAACGGGAGATCCAGGCGTCTGTTGAGGCACGCATGCGCGACTTCAAGGCGAAGGAGCAGCGTCGCCCCTCAGGAAGCTATTCTAACAGGTCTACTCGGCCCTTTTCAGCAGGCAGCAGGAAGTCAGGCTCTGCGCCCAGCTGCATTGTCTGTGAGGGCCCACACATCGTCACCAGGCACTATGATGGTTCGGTATCGACCAAACCACGCTGGGCACAACTCCAGGGTAACGACGTCTTCACCCCAGACGGTCGCCGCATCTGTATCGCCTACAACCTCCGATCCTCTCGCTCCTGCACCCACGGCGCCGACCGCGTCCACGTCTGCTCTCTGTGTGGCAGGTCAGACCACGAAGCACTCTCCGGCGTCTGTCGCTCCACTTCCACCTGATTTCCTTGCTGTTGCTCTGCCGCCCATGCTCGTGTACAATACCATTGCTTCAGATATCATCATACGTTCCCCGCTACGCCCACCGACCACCCCTAATTCAGCGCTATACTCTCTGGTGGTCCACCCTTATGATACAAATGCTTTTGAACGTCTCCTTGCTAAACATGACCTGACGATTTTCTACCCGGATCTTTGCAGACATCTCCGGGAGGGTTTTCCTCTTGGCCGCATGCCGGCCCTACATCATACAGTAATCATCCCCAATAATCCATCCTGCTTTACACACCCCTCTGCTGTCGACGACTACCTCCGAGAGGAGGTCACTGCCGGGCGTATACTCTCCTTCTTTGATTCCTCGAGAATCTTTTCTGAGCTGGATCAAGATCTATGGCATCACGGACGCTACTGCATGTATGGAATTACTATGCTAACATCATAAGCTACACTAACGTGCAATGAGAGCTGAATATACACACATTTTCCTTGTTATCAAAATTTCATCTCTTCTTTTGGGGGGAGACAAACACTTTATTGTCCACTTCTCCATTTTTAAGAGCTTCAACAGCTTGTACTATGTTTTGTGGTCTTTGTTTAAGGTGATTCAACTTTGGTGCCATGATCAGGAAGCTTTGCGACGCGTTGAGACACGTATAGTAGCGCGGTGATGCTCTAAATGCGTAATTACTTCTTCCGTAAGATCTTTCTGATAAAATCCTTATTGTGATCGAATGAAATAGACTTCAATACACAATTCCTATCTTCTATTTTTTGGTATTTCTTGATTATTGAAATAATATTTTGATATTTTTGCCCAGATTCTTCGAAAAATATACAGTTACATAGAATTCAATATTTCAGCCAAGAATATTGAATTCTCCACGCAGTGCCATATAAAAATAGCGTACCAAACTTAGGCTTTTACATTACAGTAATCTTAAGGAAATACATACTTTTCTCGTAAATTTTAGGGTGGTGACAAGGCCAAAAATGACCCAAAAAAGTAAGAACTGTAGGATCGACAAGTGTCGTGCATTCTCGAGATCTATGGCTGTCCAATGTCAAGAGAGAAATACTGTCCTCCTTGGACTTCATTTACTTCACAACATCGATTCTATTACCTACTCATTAGTGTACAGAATGGTAGATAAATAGGTAGCCCAAATTTGATGACCCTCGCTTGTTTGCGAGGGTTCTCTGCTAAAATCCGAGTGAGCGGCTGGAGCATTACCGCTCATTTCAACAAGAACAAAGCCTTAGAATCCCGGGCTTGATACACCGCGCGACAGGGTATTATATACGTGGCCTATATAATACTTCTCTCAAGGCTGCGTAGGAATTATACCCCGATCTCCTGGCCCTATTTTTAAGATCAGTATGGCTGTGTCCCTTAGCCCAAGCTACGGTGGCGCCGAACCCTCCCAGGCACCAAGGACTTAATGTGCAATGATACTAGAAAACTATACCAGTAAAGAACTAATCTATGTACAACCTTTAGCTACTGGGCGACACGAGCGAGCGCCACCGTACGTAGATTACGCGTAGCAGTATAGTCCAAAAAAAGGGTGTGGCTGTGTGACATGTGGGATACACGTGGCCAAGACGCGTCTTTGAACGCGTTTAAAACTGAAACTTTGCGTAGAATGGAGAAACGCCGGAACAAAGGCGATAGCGCCCACTGATTGTGAATGTGAGGGATGAATGGAGAACATGGGAGCCCACATCAGTGAGCGGCGTGCAGGAGATCAAGATCGTGATATGCATCAACTCTCACCGATGTTGAGACTAGTGAGTCATACGTATGTAAGAAGTGTGCGAAGGCAGCGGAATTCCTGACGAGGAGTATGACACGGGGATGACATCATGAGGATGACGTCGGTAGACTGAAAGCAAATAGTATAATTTAGTATAGCACAAGAAGGGATAACTAGAAGGGAGTTCTATTGTATGTATGCGACGAAGAGCAGTGTTCCGAAGGACGAACGAATAATACAACACCCAGGTATAGTAGATGATAGCAGTTGCAAGAGACCAAAATACACCTCCTCACGCCCAGCCCAAGAAAAACGGCAGCTAGCATCGTATGGGACATCACCTCGCGGCGCCGGGTGCGGGTGATGATGCGATGGATGATGTACCGGGGGGGAGACGCAGCGTGTGAGCATGCGATGACATAAGGTATAGAGACGGCGGTGGAATAAATTAGGGATGGGCGAGCAAGTCTACCCGCGACCGATGTACTGCCAGAAGGATGTATTGGGCGGCTCTGTGCCCTGTGTCGAGTTGTCTAAGCAAGGGTCAGAAACTGTCGAAACTGGTCGTCGAGACAGCCACGGTGACTCACGTTCGCGTACACAGACCCAGACCTGGACGCCCCTCGTCTGTGGATCCCAGACGCCACACTGCTCATACAGCCGCCAGTGGACGTTGGCTGTCCAGATGCGAGTAAACTCGTCAATGGTCGTGGGGGGATGAATGCTGGCCATGGCGAGGAGGGGATGATTGACGGATAGTTGGGAGGAGGCCCTTTTTATAGGTCGAGACATGGGGACGCGGCGAATCAAGCCGGCGAGCAAACTGGGTCGGCTCATCTGGTCCGATCCGACTCAATGGCCCTTCGCGACTCAATCCACATGACCCCCCTTGCCATTCCTGGCGCCACCCTACCTTTTCGGTGGATCAGATAACCGTCCTGGCTTCATTAATGAATACTTTCCAGGCAGCCCCGCCACGGGATGTCTCGTTCTCTTCACAGAACAAGCCCGGCGACACACCACCGAGTCATAATTACCTTGGTATGTGTAATTATCAAACAAAGGGGCGAACAGCCTTGGTGGTGCATTTGATGATGCCTCGTTTTTGCGTTTTCGCAATTGGCGGTAATGGGGGCCGTTGCGGTATGCGTTCCATTGCACGGTTGCCAGTGCTGTGCCCTACATGCACCCACTGTAACACGTCTGAAACATATCCAGGAAGGCAGAACCGAGATACTGGTCCCCCAGGCGACACGAACACGAGGCGGCGGGGCAGTCACGCCTCGAGGACACCATGCCGCGGGAGCAGCCTGATCGATGGAATAAGCTGAAGTGATCGTGATTAGACATGTCCTCGGCACTTGCTCGTACCGACGGCGGTCGGGAGGGATCGCAAGACGATGTGTAAGCCCCGATTATCGGCGGACCCATCCCTCGGCAGCACGGATCGAACTTGAACGTTGCAGCGGTTCCGACTGTTCCTGCTACATGGAACCTTTACCGCAATTTTCGACGCCTCTTTCAGTACAGCCTGATGCCCATCAGGAGCTCAGACAAATTCGTATTAGGCGCCTCGCACCCACTGTCAGGCCTCAGGGGTGATACAGTAATTGCGAGAGCAAAAGCGCCCGCCCGGCCACTCTTTCAGCTCCCAATTCAATCGAAAATTGCTGCGAACACACCGCAAATGAAAGAACATAATGGGAACAATGGCCATCGCTGGGAAGATTTGATCCCGGGAGGTGATACACACGTTTGCATGACAATCAATCTCTTGTGCATGTCCCGACGGCGGTGAGCCAGTTCATGCTTAGCAGCGCTTAGTTAGGGACGGCATCATGTGGTGCGCTCCCCCTTTAAGGGTCGCCAAGGTTACATACCGTCGAGGGGGCTGTATGAAAAACAGATATTGAATAAATACTTGAATGGTAAACGCCAGGACGAATATTTGTAGATGCCAGGTGGAGTCGTCGTGGTGGGGGACGTCGTCCTGATCGAACAACGCCCAACCCGCAAGGCGGCCCGAGCGTACTCTATAACTTTATCGGAGCCAACCTGTCGTCTGTGTGTGGGGTGGCGTGCATCATTTTCCCCACAGGAATCGACGATGGATTTTCCAGAGAACATCAGATGCGACGTCGGAAGAGATGAGATTTGGCGAGCATCGACCATTCGAAATATAGAAGGTCAGTGCCAAGATCCATTGGCTTCGGGTTTACGACGCGATGGCGAAAAAACCGCAGCAGGGGGGGCATTCTCGGTAGTTGGATAAGCTCCGTTGGATGGTGATACCCTCAAATCGCGAACGACGGATTTTGTACATGCAGTAGCGTGAAAATGACATCGGTCCGAATGCCGAAAAGGGTTGGTCACAAATGTGACTCGCTGAAAGCAACCGCCCATGTCCTACCGATGTACAAGTTCCCAGAATTTGGTCGTACCCTCAAGGAAGGCCCACAAAAGAGGTCCCCCAGAAATGTCGTGCGTTGCCCTCGTCTGGGAATAGCCTGCACGGCAGTTGATGGACGACGTGCATACAGATGATAGGATTTGCGGGCGTTTCCGCCTTGGCTCTGGGCGCGTTTATACTGGGCAAGCAGACGATGGCGAGGAGGAAGAAAATGGAGCTGCAGTGTTATAGGGAATGTGAGTGGCGCTGTGTTTTTTGGGCTGGGCCGTGTCTGACTGGGTTTGCAGCGATAGAAAAAGCACGAGAGACTGGTAAACCGCCGGGATAGATACAAGCTACCCAGTAATCAAATTCTGCTGCATGTCATCCGATATTGAATCATCGTTCCCCTGGGGGCGTCAGATGAGTGTGCATACGGCCAAAAAGTGCAGCGATGAATAAGTTCCCGCCCTGTATGTTGAACTCGCAAAACTCAGCAGCAAGTATGCGTCATGATCCCGTCCAGTGTCTCACCACGAAGAACGATTTCGTCATTGCTGCATGTCTCAGTTAGCTTGCCATTTATATAAGCTCACATGTGGGAACCAAATACGAACTTTCTTTCCCTCGCTCGTCATGGCATCATCCTCGCAGTTTCCAGGCAGCAACCTCAATCCCCACACCGGGCGGGTACGTGCTCGCTGCAGAAGGGAGCACCGACGCTGACGTCCCCGCAGAAAGCGATTATCGCCGTGGGAGCTCTCGTTTTGGGATACACGTCGTTCTATCTGTTCCTCGATAGGAAAGACCGTAGACGACGCGAGGAAGGCCGGCTCGCCCTGTGTGCGTCACCTTTGTCGTCATCAGTAATGCAAATTCCATAAATTAAATTAACCCTCTGTTTTCAATTACATATCCAGACGAGGAAACTATAGCTCGCTCCAAGGAGAACCACGGCGGGTACCCTTTGCGCGCCACTGCGGGTGACAGCTCTCCACCTGCCCTTCCTACACGCGAGCACGACGCACACCATGTCACCACGGACCACCCCCAAGCCGGCTCGTATCGTGCTGGTGGCCAACCCACGCCACAGAAACCTAAATCCGACAGCAGTGGCCAGGCGTATACGAAGTCGCCAGATTATGTCAAGAGTTATGAAAAGATCGCCAAGTTCCAGGATGGTGAGGCTGGGAAGAAGATGTAAAATTTGATTGTACCAAATATTTTGTTTCTTTGAGTGTTTGTACGCGAGTCGGGTTGGTTAATTAAAGTCCATGGTCAACGGTATTTGACAGTAGTACTTCATAACTGCCGTGTCGCTGTCCTTCTGGAAATGGCGGCGTATACGAAGTCAGAAGTCGCTAGATTATGTCAAAAGTTATGAAAAGATCGCCAAGTTCCAGGATGGTGAGCTTGGGAAGATGTAAATGTGATTGTGTCAAATATTTTGTTTCTTCGAGTGTTTGTACGCGAGTCGGGTTGGTTAATTACAGTCCATGGTCAACGGTATTTGACAGTGGTACTTCATAACTGCCGTGTCGCTGTCCTTCTGGAAATGACGGCGTACACGAAGTCACCAGATTATGTCAAAAGTTATGAAAAGATCGCCAAGTTCCAGGACGGTGAGCCTGGGAAGATGTAAATGTTGTATCAAATATTCTGTTTCCGCCAGAGCTCATGTCTGCACGCCAATCGGGTTGGTCAAACAAAGTCCATACTCAACGGGGGTTTGACAATGGTACTTTATAACTGCCGTGTCGCCGTCCTTCCAGAACCAAAAAGCAACGCCACGAAACAGCTTCCGTTTACTCGTTCGTTTTCACTTTGCAGTTCCGCAGGTAATTCCATTTCCTCAAGAAAATATGGACGTCAGAGAAGATGTCATAGGTGACTTCAGCCATGATTCTGGTTTGCCTTTAACGTCGGACGACATGTGGGGGAGGTTGTTAGTCAACGGGTTTTTCTTAATGAGTTGCTCCAACCTCCCGGGTCGTGGTTTTTTGGGTGCTGGGCGTTGAACGGACATGCGGCAGTACGTATACTGGAATAGACTGTCGGGTATGTGCGCACCGAAGACCGTTCTCTTGGTCTAGCACCGTATTTTCTCTCAACCAAGGTATGGGAACTATTATTTAACATCCATTTATTATTTAAACACGCTAATAACAGATTATTAACAGGGCACCCAATAAATGTAATAAGTATCAAACATTTTGCCAGGATCATGCTGCCTGTTTACACCATGAAATCACAGCTGCTACAGAATATTCCACCGCTTCATCCCAATCACTTGGTTTATTGCTATTCTCAAAAATAATGACACTCCAAAAATAAAAATAAAAGGTTTGCGTTTTATTTGGGCCCTGCTAAAAGGCCTCTGAGCCGGCATTCAGAGATTGACATCATCAATGGTTTTGTGAGTTCAAGTCTCAGGCTGAGATCGGGCTTCGACAGACATCGTGTCAAAACTTTTCTTTTTGTGTTTCGGAATTCTAGTCATTTTCTGAAAATAGCAATAATATCCATTTGAACTGGATCCAGATATCAATCTCAATGCTCCATGTCAGAGGATTCAGGAAATTTCTTCCAATGAGTCACCAACAACACCAAGGCCTGCTAGCAATGTTGACGGAGCCGGAAGGGATGTGAATGAGATTGATTGGGACATTATTTAATCAGTTCTTGGTTTTTTAACCACGCTTTTTGTTAGACAGTCAAATTTTCACGTGGCATTTACATTATTAACAGTTAATAACTCCTGCATAAATGCCCTCTCACAACCCAATGTTAGATAATATGCTATTAACCCTACCTGAGTCTCACCGACTCGCCCAAGGATGGGAACACAAACAGAAAGTTTCCTACTTCCTCATTCGGAGTAGTAGGACTCTGTATTTCGAAGTACTTCCCTCGGTCGACCCTAATGCCTGCCAGAAAATCGCAACGTTTCTTGATACCCGAACTAGTGGTTTAGGACCCGCAACTCACTTCGAACTCGGATCAGGTACCGTTCATACGTACAAGTACGCGTGTATTCCCAAGAAATCATTAATTTACCGGTGACATGATACTTCGTTCTCTTATTTATTATGTTTCTGACCCAGTTCAGCGCTTACAACTGAATTGCAATTGACCACACGGGTCGAACTAACGTCGCACTATATTCACTTGCTACCCCTCGACATCATGGCATCGCTCCCGACACCAACAGCTTCCCTTGACACTATCCATCTAAGCATTCTGATTGATTTAATTAATTTCCGTGCTACACACAATCCCCAAAGTCCGCATATGGTCTCGATCCTAGTAGCAAGTCCTTAAAATAAACAAAAACCACGTCCATCTAAACTAGTGCCCACGTCTCGCTTAGTACGAAAACTTCATCAACCACGGGTTTAATACAATCTGTAGCCGTGATGGTAAGCGAGAGGCACAAATCACAGAGAAATGTAAACGCACCGGTAACAGAATATGGCATCCCACGACAAGCGACAGTGGGATGATTAATGCAAACTGATACCCCCAGATCTGCCATTCATAAGGAACAGCAGGGCTCGCAAACACAATCATCATTATGATGAGGGCGAAGCAGATAACAAAGGACAGCCAGAAGCCTTTCAGGATGCGAGGTACTATACGGGGAGGGGTTAGCGCCGGGACGACAGCCGGAAAATCATAGGAACACGCACCTTCAATCCAGAACGTTGATTTCTCCACCTCTTTACCGGTAGAGCCCCATGTCCTACCAAGCCGTTTAGTTGGCTCACAAGGAAGATGGCGACCATACGTACATGTCATACGAAAACATATGTGCCAGGAGAGCGGTCGACAGGTGAATGCTCAATCCGCCGAAAAAGAATAAGCTTCACAGGACCAATCAGCGTCGGCAGTTCATGTTACGGCAAGTCCGATGTTACTCACAAGAAGGGAACCCATCGCAAGTTCTCGATCAAGGCAGGGAACAGCTGGCGGTGCCCGAGTCGATATTCCAAAAGCGTGAAGCCCACGTTGCCCAGGGCAGGAAACACGACCACACAAGCAAGGAGAATCTCGAAGCTGTGCAAATAGAACTTGTCCAGCTCAGGTGCCAGGCCTAAGAGGAGGTAGTTGATAATGGACCCGACCGTGGCTGCTGCAATCCCATCTAAGGAAGAACGTGTCAAAGAAGCATTCGAAGGTCAGTGATACCTGACTTACAGTACGAAAACATGTAGGATGACATTCCAATTTTATAGTGTATCGGGGCTTTGGACCACATGAACCCTCTCAGCTGAGCGCTGATAGGACCTTGCCGCCACCATCTCACTATAGGATTGAATATAATCTCGTCGCATCCTAAAAAGATACTATCAGCCTTCTGCATGTTCCGAGGTCCCTAAATTAGTTTACCATATGCATATTTCTGCCTACGCGACCAACACGAGTAAGTAACGCACCACCAAACTGGATAAACGGCTTACCAGCGAGCCAACTCGTCCACAACTGTCAAACTCACACCTTCTTTGAACCCACCATTAGAATACGTGGCCCAGCGCAGAGTATACCCCCGGAGTAACAGTCTTAACGCTAGATCGAAATCCTCCGAGACGTTTGCTTCCGACCATTGCTTGCGTTTCCCATCTGCTGCGTCAACAAACGAAGCGTCTTGGACCGCCGACCACCGCAAAAACGCGTTATGTCCCACGAACGGAGCCACCTCGCCATTGGCGCACCCGTACGAGATACACTTGTTAATCCGTCTCGTGAAGTGCGTGATCCCATTTTCGAAATAGTGATGCGCCACTTGCATAACGTCTTCGTGGCGGACACAACGTCAGTCAGACGTATATGAACGAGGTTATCCACATACCTGATTCGTGCTGGATAATGGCGACATCCTCGCTCTCGCCCATTTCACGAGCAGCATCTCTAAAGCAATCTTCGGGTACGATGGTATCCGCGTCGATAATTAAAATGACCTCGCCGACACGTATACTCTGCCCGTTGCTGGCCCAAGGTTTCCATTTCCTACCACTCTCCTCGTACATCTCCTCGATAGCCATATTCATCGCCCGATCTTCGAGCGACATCCAAGGATGGTCATTCTGGTCCTCTCCCTGCGCGATAAGATCGGCTAGGTGCTTTTCCAGCTTGATCGAAAGCGCCAGACCGTAGTTCATGCTGAGCAAAAAGAACGGACATCGCATTAGTAATGTCACTTTATAACCGAGATCTGAACTCGCTCACTTGCTGGCTTTCTTGAACTTTCCAGCCCTCTTGAACCCGCCTTCTTTGGAGCTGTGTGGAGGTCTCGCAACCCATCCGATATTGTGGTTCGCATAGAAGTCGATTCGCTCTTGACGGTCCTTTTCAGGAATGAGCTGAAGACCGTCGTCGCAGATGAAGATCGCAGAAGTGCCACCCTGTCTCGCGTACGTTTGCATCGCCTTCTTGATGGAAAATACAGATGGGGCGCTATCACGACATCATAATTACTCAATTTGATGGTGGAAAGAAAAGTGCGGTAACTCACATGGTCAATTCCAAACTTTCTTTATAAACTGGAAGTTGAATCGTTATATGTGGCAGGTTGTTATCAATTTCGGGATTAGGTTCAGGACGAACAGCCGAGTAAAAGGCGGAGTTTTCATGATATTGGGCTACAGGACCGATTATAAGACTGATGTTTCCGATAAGCTGGAGGCAGAAGAACTGCATTGATGACGTCAGTAAAGGTCATGGAGATGCAGGGAAGTACTTACTAAAGAGACACAGAAGATAACAGGTAAGGTGATAACTAGAGCGAACCGAGTCGCGTTATGGTCCAGTGCATATTCTTCCAAGACAATGGAAACACCAGCACCCACGAAGTCTGTACGAAGGTCAGTTTTTGTCATGAGGACGTGATAAAGATGTAAAACACATACAAAGAGCCATGGCAGCACCACAGCCTGCGTAAAATGGGCCGAGAAGAACATTCTTCCGCCTGTGCTGGCGGCGCTTACCCGCTTTCTCGAGGTCGGAGGTTTGATTCGTAGGAGGAGATGAGTCGAGCTTCCAAGACCACCATCTACTCTTCTTCCGCGGGGCCGGCGGCGGTTGAGTGGGCGTTTCCTTCTCGGACACATCCGAAACTGACGATGTTACCGGTTGCAGATTGGCTGATGATGACATCGAACTGTGAGGATCGAGCAGGGGAGGTGTATTAGCGTCCCGCTTCGGTGCGCCTCTTGTTCTCCAGATGTATTTGATGAGCTTTTCCTCGAAATCCTTGCATAATGGGATAATGGCGTCTACAGCATAGGCCCAAAGGACTACACAGTCATCGTTACGCTAAGAACCCGTAAAAATAATGAACAAGCTCGCGTCGAATTATAATGGCTTACAATGAATGCTCCACATTGATCCTTCTCAGCTGTAGGAAGCATATCCATGTTGTCGAGAATTTGGATACGGGTACCGTGATCAATTTGAATCCAGGTGTCGTTAAGCGGTCTATGAAAAGGAAGATAAGGGCCGCCGAAGAGTCATTCAAAATAGTACTGACGTAGACGATATCACGACATGAACGCCTGCAGTCTTGATTTTCACAGCCACGACCGGATTCAACCTGCGTACATTTTCCTCGAAAGGAATGAGAGCAGGGGTCTCGTATGGAAAAACACGGAAACTGTTTGCAGGAGTAACGCCAAACGAATCATGCGAAACAGCCGAGGAATTTACTCGAAGACAGACACCGGTAGTCTGGGAAGCATGGGCAGGAAGGAACCAATTATTAGGGAGTGTATTTTCATCTGCGGTACCATCAGCTTTTACATCCACTGGTAGGTACAAAAGACTTACAGATATTATGCAAAAGAGCGTCGAATGCATCGTAATCGCTGTTATATATTGTAACAGCAGAGCTGGGGATGCTGGCTTGAAAACTGGCCGTGGTGGACATGTTCGTTAACGGGGAACTTGAGTCTCGCAACCCTCACGAGGCAACGGGCGGTGTGCTTATATTGAAACTATTGCTCTTCGAATCAGGCACAGGCGCGAGGGCAAGGGCCACCAATCGCCATGCAGATCTGTCCATCAACGTCAGGATGGTGGTATTGAGCATACAAAACATAATACACACGGTACTAATGTGAGGCCGTACCGTACCTCAAACGCGTTCTGGTCGGGGCCCGTGGATTTTCAGACCAAAACAGAGGACACAGTTGCCGAGAGAGCAGTCGGTAGTACTCAATAATACAAGCAGTAATGCCTCGTAGAGCATCCTTCGTCCTCAGGGAATTTTTCCAGAGGTACTCCAGGGCAAACTTCAGTTTGTGTTTGTCGGCATATGGAATTGCCGGCTTCTCCCTGTTAGAGCCTAGAATAGTACGCCTGGTCAGCCATGGTAGCACAATTATGAGCAACTTCACAAATTGCAAGGGACGCATAGAAGCCACTCCTGGCCCTGTGCCATGATCCCCGTACGAGACCCGTTCACGATCCTTATCCTTGGTGTTCCGATGTCAACGAATGCCGCCAAAAAAAGTCGGTGAAAGGCGTCGGATGCATCGAGCAAGCTGTGTATTACTGTCATGTCATGTGACGGTAAGAGGAAGAAATGTGTGGCCGCCGGCAACTTGTCAGTTCAACTTTCAACCACCATGTTCCTGTCGGGTGTCCTTGACCATCCACGCAGCTCTGGTCTCTCTACTCCCGCCATATCGACGATGATGGACTGGCAATTGCAAACTTTCTCAGCAGGACCGGATCAGGGTCTCTACGTACGTTTCAACAGCGACGTTGACGGATCGCAAACAGTATAATGCCGCCGTTATCAGTTCTTCTATACATTATGTACGTCCTGGGCCTGCTTCCTCGACCAGGCAAGCAGCATACAGATAATGCATATGCTATCTCGGCGCTAAGGAACGTTCTCTGTGCCCGGAGATACTGCTTGAAAAACTGTCGCGTTCCTTTTGCACATATACTACCGCCTTGATATCACCGTGCCGCTAGGTACGCTTTCCATTATGTCCACATGCAAGGTACTGATCGCCTTCAAGTGAGCTGTCTGTTCTATTTCCGAAGATCAATGATGAGGAGGTGTAATGAGGCCGACAGAGACTTCTAAAGAAATAGTCCGACTCCCATCCTTTCACCACCATGGCTTCTTCGTCATCTGTAGCACCGTCCATTGTGGTGAATCCTTTCGAGGATAGCCAGAGCTATGTCCAGCCCTCTTTGACACAGCGGCGGCCTCTGGCTCCGCGGATGCGTTCAAACTTGCTACCAATTTCACTATCGAATTCTACTGATCCTGCCACTCTTCGTGAATTCGAAGTATCCAAGCCATGGGTCCAAAATCCTAACTTTCGAGCTAGGATTTCGTACTGGATTGTCTATGCAATGGTCCTCGTTGGACTAGCCGTTGGTGAGTTCACTCGTTAGCTTCTTGAATTTAAACTGACGAAATGGGTTCGCTGGTTGGTGCATTGCCCCGGCGAAGAACAGGACCTTGGTGCAAGCCTGGAGCATTTTCACACCAAGAACGATGCTTTACTAGTCTCAAACTCAATGAGAAGCAGCCCTGTAGGGCTCCAACTTCTCTTCGTGTTCTGGAACTTTTGAAATATCGTTCTTCTGGTCTGCCTGGGGTCCAGCCTTGCATAAGTTCTTGTTTTACCACGGATATATATATGCATCTGCCAAACACTTTAGAGCGCATATAGTCGGATGTCTTTCCGGCGTGGTAGAACAAGATCACAAGGTCCTGTTTTTCCCGCGCAAAGTGCACCGCTTCCGTCGCGAATCCGCAACTCCAGGTGCCATACAATGCTATCTCACCTACAAGAACGTAATGCTCGACCGTCAAGACCTGTGCCTCGTAATGGAGGAACAGTTCGACGGAACCGAAGACGATGTCTTTGGACCCAATGGATACTTTATGAGAGAGGTAGACGCCAGTGGATCCGGGTACGCTCGTTCTTTTTCAACCATTTAGGTTACTCATCTTTCCTAGGAATGGACAGTTCGAAATGACAACCTCTTCTTCAAAGAATTCCTACATCAAGGATGGAATGTTGTATCTTGTACCGACACTCACTGAAGATATCATAGGCGAAAACAATGTGTTGGACGGATACGTCTACAACCTCACGGACTGCACGTTCAATGTGACACAGCCAAACGACGGGTACATCATTACCGGCGATGGAACAACTGCAGGCTCTAGAGTAAGCTCCGCCTTCGTTTCCATTTTCTCGAGCTCACTAGGAAACATATACAGAACTTCGATTATGCAGGCTATTACCATGCGTGCAGCGCTACCTCCAACTCTTCAGCAGGCACTGTCATAAACCCGGTGCAGAGCGCTCGTGTCAGCACACTCCTCAGTGCCCGAGGAGATCGCGGGGGAAGCATCAGATATGGGCGAATCGAAGTTCGTGCCAAAATGCCGACTGGGGACTGGATGTGGCCTGCGATCTGGCTACTACCAAAGGACAGCGTGTATGGTGATTGGCCACGGAGCGGTGAGATAGGTTAGTCTAACTTTTATCTGTAACTTTATGAAATCAGAGCTCATCGAGTCCTCTATAGATATGGTCGAGTCACGAGGGAACGGAATACGATATACTGCTCGTGGATCAAACTACGTCCAGGGTTCTCTCAATTGGGGTCCAAGCCCCGCATTGAACTCTGTGGATAAATCTTTCTCCTGGTGGACGTTCCGCAGAGAATCGTTCAGCTCCGCGATGCATACATACGTCCTTGAGTGGACGGATGAGTTTATCCGGATTTATGTTGACACGCGCGCACACACGCTGCTTTCGTTCAAGTTCAAGAAATCTTTCTGGGAGCTCGGTGATTTCCCGGGTACGACCACGACTGATGGCCACCAGGTGCCGCTGGAGAATCCCTGGGCGAATGGGACGTTCTTGGCAGCGCCTTTTGATCAAGACTTCTATCTGATTATGAATGTTGCGGTTGGATCGACGGGGGGATGGTTCCCCGATGGGCAGGGCAATAAGCCGTGGTTGAACGGTGCTGGGTGTGAGTACTGGGCTCGGTTTCTAATATCCGACTTCCGTTGCTGATGATGGTGTGACCAGCTGCGATGCGAGATTTCGCGGAAGCAAAGGCGTTATGGTACCCGACGTGGCCTCAGAATCTGGATGATAGGGCGATGGTTGTGTATGTTATCTTTTCTGCCTTCTTGTCGTGACACGTACTGATGATGTTTCGCTAGGGACTATGTGAGGATGTACAAGCATTGTTCCGGGTCGTAACGATTCAGGCATTGGTTTTTATTCTCGTAGGGTTATACTTATGTGAGAATGTACAAGCATTATTCCGGTTCGTAACGATTCGGACATTGGTTTTTCTTCTCGTAGGGTTGGTTGTTATGCTTAGACATTGTCCTGGAAATTTTTTCATTACTGATATCCTATAGTGAAGTGTACACATTCATTAGCTCATTAGCTTCCGAAATTTTTAATTCAGACAATCATTTAGGGAGTCACAATGATGTCTCAAGCGAGCAGAGCTCATGTTGGAGTTTCAAGGGTGGATTTAATTGCTACAGCAGGCAGTAATCATGACTATCATCATTGCACGCACAGCACTACGCTGGACGTGATGATGGGTCGTGGTTAAGACAGCTGTTCTACTCATTTGAACATGCTATTCACCGCTGTCCTGTCAAATAAGATCGTCGCCCCCCTTCAAACTTGCTACCATGTTCGGTGACGTGAGTCGTACATCCCGTCCGTTTACGCAGCCGATAGTACGTACGTATGTTTGTGTCGCCGCTAGCTGGCCTATCCGTTCAAACGTGGGAGGTACAACGCTACGTGTGTATTTTTTTGTTTTGTTAATGGACTCATAGAGTCACTGTCAGTACCTAGTTGTATCCCATCGTATGTCATATTCAGAAAGTCGACATTTCATCAATTTCATTACATCGCGCAGTATTCGGGAATTCATTCCTACGTCACAAGAAAGATGAAGATCTTAGGCGGAGAAACGGCACGAATATCCGGAGCACTTGAACACGGCGGGCCGCCCAACCGCAACCTTCCACCTTCACCCCATGCGAGATTCAGCGCAGTTATCCATCTCTGTGCGCCTGCAGTATACGCCTTTGTCATTGAATATTTTCTGAACTCGTTGATCTATGCATTGGTATGGCTCTGAGTCGTGGTAACCAGATGTCAAAGTGTTCAGAAGTCGCAGATTATTTACAGGTCTGCTGGCGTAGATTTTCCTTCTGCTCCTGAACAATTCATCTGTACCCTTATGAATTTAACTCACCATGTGCCTATTCATTAGTTCCATAAGGTACTCAATGGTACGGGTGCTACAAGCTTTGCTTTACCGTACTGACTAAATATCTGTAGAGCGAAACGGTCGGATATCTTCGCCACAACCAACGCTCTATTCGCACTATTAATACCATCTCAGCTTAGCGATCTGACATGGCGACGATAGAAAGCGCTCTCTAGTCTCAACGCTTTACGTCCGACATTCACTGAATGTAAGTAAACTCTCAGATTTCGGATACCGATTATCCAGTCACGACGTCAACATTCATGTTCGTCTACTTGGTCATACTCATGTCCCATTATCTCCTCATGCATAGCATAAGTTAGCGAACCTATATCTGAAGGGTATAACCACAATAACCCGGTCCGAATGTCCGGCGAGTCAACCAATCGGTGAATCCTTGGTGGAACGCTTGTACGACCGCTCAACTCGAAGCCCAATACTCATGAAATGACCCCGGATTTTCAGGCATCGTACGCGACGATCACTCCGGTATTCTCACAGATGAAAATCGTCTAGTCCTTCAAAACTCGATCTAATCTTGATATATGCCATGTCTGATAGCATCTCTGATTTGCATCATTCTACTTTAACAATGATAACATGGTTATGTCATTGGATCTTCGTGTCTTCACGGCGGCTAACCCAACAGGCTCATGACTGTTTTTCCCTTTTTACTGTTTTGAATGGTGCGTCTCGAAGCTTTGCTACTTCTGGACCTCGGCTATTAATTGTCACAAAGTGTATTCGATATCATATGGGCTCTATTCGGGTGTATTCACAGTATTGATTCTTATTCTGCTCAAGGTTTGTATCGTAGCGACCTATCAGCGGAGGAGGTGGGCCGTCGTTCTAGCAAACCTTTCTAATTTTAGTTTGTGAGCCCGCCTGTCGTTATGCACTTTACGGGGGTGGTTGATGGAACTAATTCTTGCAGGCTTTGAGAACACCTCGAATGCCGAGATGGGTACCACCTAATCAACTGAGGATCTTAGCGAATATTCAATTTTTCGCACGCACTCTTTGATGACATATCAGTTCACTGCACCTGGTTCCTAGGCCTTCATTGCACCGTCCATGCAGGGTAGAGGGGCCCGCTGGCGTCGTACACGGTAATATATATCTGTGACTGATTATACACTCTCTTACGTTTGAATGTCTTCTAGTTCTCCTTCCACTCACGTTCTATCAATTGGTCTTATGGGTGACTGGACGGCCAACACAGCGACCCTAGGTTTGAATGGCGGTGATCACGAGATAACTGAAAGTAACAAGGCCCCCGACGTCGGATAATCAGACTTCCTCCAGGTGTGTGGCATCGGGTGTAATGTTACTTGTGGTCACCGCAACCTTGGAATTGATTAGTAGTACCTCAAGGACCCCCACTTCTTGGGGTCTTCACCAATGTTTTTCAGTTTTAGCCTTCGCGCTATTGAATACTTGACGGAGGTACTTCTTCGGGATATAAGGATCGTTCTTCCGTTTGGAATTGAAGACGTTTGTCGGCCTCTCCCTCCACACCCAGGAGCTAGCAATGACATTAACACCGGTGCATTTGACTCAGTCTCTAGGGTGCGTTTCTCAGGTCTCCTTATTCGACTAGAAATTGCTCATAAGGAAAGTGTAGGACGGTTCTGGCCGTGTCGTGGCTAAACGCAGTTTTGTATACATCGCAGGTCGCCTTAAGCGTCTATTATTTGCGCCACTTCACAGCGACGAGGTGGTTGCACGGCTGGATTTTCGCGTCGTTGCTCATTGACGGGGGTTGTACAATCGTTGGTATGGTTGGCGTTTACATGGTGAGTCACCTGAGCCCTTGCTATATCTTCTGTTCATGTACTAGTCTTCAAGTATCTTATCCATGACCAAGGTTTGTCTTTGTAATAACTTCGCGTTCACAAACCCGTCATTTTATCAATAACTAGGTCCATCGCACAGCATATATACGTGGGCCTCGAAGATTGTAGTTTTATGCACGTATTCCTCCGCTTCAATTGCGCACATCTTTTTCTGCCATCGGTATTGGACGATGTAGGTGTCTCCCGGGGGTTTCTCACACTTTATTCTCACATATTATTTAGCTCTGGGAATAAGTGGATTACGGGATCGATCGCATGTCTTATTACAGCAAATGTGAGTAGCTCCCTTGGCCTGTACTATATATCTTTTAAAAACGGATGACTGTAGATGCTTGGCACTCTGGTGTCCACTATCATGACCTCTCTCCATCCCCATGCATTCGTGTTAGCCGTACCCTTGACACTGTGAGGTTGTGCATTCTTGATTTAGTGCCGTGGCTGACACTCTAGCATGAGTTCTTCCATATGCGCAACAACCGACGTATCGATCGCGGTTTCTTTGGCTTGGACGTGTTGGCACATAAAAACGCCTCACGCAAATACAAAGAAGTAAAGACTTCTCCTTTCTCAAATCTAGTTCTCTCAGCTATTAATGAAGTATTTACTAGCTTATTGCGACGCGCCGCGATACAAGCATTAACTTGCGGCTTCACGACGGCCATCTTCACAATTGTTATGTCCATTTCTATTTTCATTGTCTGGAATAGTGCGCACTTTCAAGTTTATTGCTTATCTTCAGTATTAACTTAGTATGGAACACTAGTATTTTATGCCTGCTTTGCCGTGCTTGGGCGTGTTTACAGCTTAACAAGTCTAATAACTCTTATGCTGCTAAAAGTTATGAATCGTAGTGACTCCCTGTCAAGCAGGGCAGATGCCGACTCTGATTCTTCTGAGCCTGTGGTCCTAGATCCGATTTGTGAGTCTATCATTGAGGGCTTTTACTGATTGGAGATACTGACAGAATGATTCTGTAGGTTTTGATCACACGTTGGATACCCAGGCAGGCAAAAGGCAATCATCGAATGGTGTATGCGTACCGAACCTCGAGCTGTCGTATTTTTTTTACTTACTGGATTTTGATAGAACTTCGACACCACTCATCGCTCGACACGCCCTACCTTCACAACTATATCGAATGATCAGCATTTCATTCACACTACTTGATTAACTGAGCCGGCTCATCGATCCTCAAGGGAGGCATCGATTGGTGTGCCACCGTTCGGCATTCAAAGTACATTCATATCGTAGATTGTTAGATTTCATATCATAGATAGAAGGTTTTGGAGAGGACGTTAATCCCGTTGGACATCCATCTGATATATAACTATGTTGTGCTGTACAGTGTATATAAAATACAAATAAGAACTCAAATGCAGCGTACAGAAATACTTTGCCTCTTTCGAGGAAAGGCGGAAGACGGTCCGAAATGCCGGTCGGTACTGAAAAAATGTGTGGCTGTGCAAAAATTGAGGATGAAGGCCAACTACAAGGTTAGCTCCATCGGATTCGACCTTTCCAATGCTTACTTTCCTTCTAGTTCTCTAATATCTGCGGAACTGTCTACCGACAAGGTAATGTGCTATTCACCGCCGACGGGAACTCCCTGTTGAGTCCAGTGGGCAACAGAGTCTCTGTATTCGACCTAGTAAAGTGCGTGTTCTGAAAGGTCCACGGACGTCGCTCACACTGAATTAGCAACAAGTCTTTCACACTACCATTCGAAACTCGTAAAAATATCGCTTCGTTAGCGCTAAGTCCCGATGGGAACGTTCTGATATCCGTGGACGATGGTGCGTGTATTTTTCGTTTCAGTTTCAATGATCCGGTCTGGACTGACGATTCTAGACGGTCGTGCCCAGCTTGTGAACTTTCGAAAAGGAGTCGTTCTGCACCACATCAACTTCCACAAGGTTGTCAAAGATATAAAATTTTCGCCGGACGGAAAGTAAGCTCGCTTTGGAATGGGTAGAGAAAGAGCAGCCAGCTGACAAAGAGTAAATAGGTTTATCGCTGTCACGCACGGTGCGCATATCCAAGTATGGCGGACACCGAACCATCTCGCAAGGGAGTTTGCGCCTTTTACTCTCCACCGAACGTACACAGGGCACCATGACGATGTTCTGAGCATTCAGTGGTCATCGGATTCCAAGTGCGTCTAGACCTGTACCGTAATTACCGTGAGAGACTGAATAGTATTATTGCGCAGGTGCTTCATCTCAACTTCGCGTGATATGACCGCCCGGCTCTACACGCTGGACCCTGTGGAAGGGTTCCGTCCCAAAACCTTTGCTGGACACAGAGACGCTGTTTCAGCTGCTTACTTTTCTTCTGATGGTCACACGGTATGTCTTCCCTGCTTATCAACAATAGCACCAGTGCTGACCGTCACGATCAGATATACACGGTCAGTCGTGATGGCGCGGTCTTCACTTGGAAGGCTAAATTACCGGAAGAGTCTGACTCCGACGAAGTGCAGCCCATTGCCTCTACCTCGAAGGGCTCTGGGTTCCCTGCCAATTCAAATTCTATTATCAACACCCGCTGGGGTATCTTCGAAAGACATTACTTTAATCAGCCAGGAACCAAAGTCGTGTGCACCACCTTCCATGCACCTTCCAATCTTCTCGTTGTGGGCTTCTCTACCGGTGTATTCGGCCTTTGGGAAATGCCTGAATTTTCCAACATACACACTTTGAGCATATCACAGGAGAAGATCTCCTCCGTCGCTATTAATGCATCAGGGGAATGGCTCGCTTTTGGTGCGAAGAAGCTTGGACAGCTCCTGGTGTGGGAGTGGCAGTCCGAGTCGTACGTTCTGAAACAGCAAGGACACTATTTCGACATGAACACCCTCTCTTACGCCCCTGATGGCCAAACAATAGCCACGGGCGGCGATGATGGGAAAGTCAAAGTATGGTCAACACATTCTGGCTTCTGCTTTGTCACCTTCACGGAGCACACTGCACCAATTTCTGCCGTCTCTTTCGCAAAACAGGGCAGTGTCCTCTTTTCTGCCTCGTTCGATGGAACTGTTCGTGCCTTCGATCTCATCCGGTACCGAAATTTCCGAACTTTTACATCCCCATCCCCCGTGCAGTTCTCTTCTCTTGCCGTCGATCCTTCGGGAGAAGTTGTAGCAGCTGGTTCGACCGACTCCTTCGAAGTATTCCTATGGTCCGTCCAAACAGGAAAGCTCTTGGACATTCTTACTGGTCATGAGGGACCGGTCAGTTCGCTTGACTTTTCCCCCTCAGGGGAGAATCAGCTCGTCAGTGGTTCATGGGATCGTTCAGTGCGAGTTTGGAATGTGTTTGGGAGGTCTCGCGCCGTAGAGCCGTGGTCTCTGTCGTCGGACGTTCTTGCTGTAGCTTTCCGGCCCGATGGCAAGGAAGTTGCGGTTTCGACTCTTGATGGGCAAATCACGCTCTTTGACGTCCAGGAAGGAAAACAGACGAATGTTATCGAGGGGCGGAAAGACATTTCCGGTGGACGGAAAGCCGATGACCGTATGTCGGCTGCCAATAGCACTTCTGGCAAGGCTTTCAACAGTCTCGCATATACCGCGGACGGTCGATGCATCCTCGCTGGTGGGAACAGCAAGTATGTCGTGCTCTATGACGTGAGGGAGGGCGAAGGGGTCATGGTTAAGAAGTTCCAGATATCCCAAAACCTATCGCTGGATGGAACGGAGGAATTCCTGGACAGCAGGAGAGTCAACGAGGCCGGGATCAACGTCGATCTAATTGATGACCGAGGAAACGAAAGTGACCTTGAAGACCGAATGGACACTAGCCTTCCTGGGGTAACCCGTGGTGGAGATATGTCGAAGCGGCGGTATCGACAAGAGGCTCGAACGAAGTGTGTGAGGTTTTCCCCTGCAGGTCGAACTTGGGCAGCTGCGTCGACCGAAGGGCTCCTTATCTATTCGTTGGACGACACGGTACTCTTCGACCCATTCGATCTTTCCATGGACTTGACACCTCAGACGATTCTCGACGTTTTGGCAAAGCGAGAGTTCCTCAAGGCGCTGATTATGGCGTTCCGATTGAGTGAGAAGCCTCTCATTCAGCGTGTCTACGAGAGTATCCCGCGTGGGGATATACGCCTTGTCGCGCGACAGGTGCCAGTCATGTATGTTCCAACGTTGTTGCGGTTCGTAGCAGAGCATCTTGAGCGGAGCCCTCATTTGGAATTCGATCTCCTCTGGGCAAACACCCTCTTGATGGCGCATGGCCGATATCTCAGGGATCGATCTGGAGAGTACGCGAGCGTCTTTAGAGTCGTTCAAAAGCAGCTTGGCGAGTGCGAGCAAGCTATATCTACATTGTAAGTGTCTCAAGTTCATGGCATCCATTTTGTTCGTTTATCTGTTATTCAGATGCGAACAGAACGTGTCGACGCTTTGCTATCTTATCGATCAATCGAAAGCCAAAGAGTTAAACGATGCCAAGATGATAGAAGTATGATGAATTGGGATGGAAATGTTAAGTTAGTATGACTATTGTTACATTTAGTTCTGCATCTGTTATACACTTCGTTTCTTTCTCGTCTTTCGTTTCGGAAATGGCCCACCGCAATTAAATAAGTACTTTAGGAGTGGGGGGAGGTGGGTTGTAAAGCAAAGTGCTCAAGTCTTCGAAGTTGGTGATTCGACTACATCAAAATGGCAGTCAGTCCAACATCGCCGCGTTGAACATCAGGATACCAGACATACCGGCTTCTGCCGTTACTGGATGCCGAAGCTCCATGTCATGGTAGCCCCACCAATAGAGCAAGCCTGTGAGGCCCATCAAGCCTGCGACGCCCATAACCTGCAGCGTTGTCAACAGAGGAGACGACGTTTTGAGCAGAGCATGAACATACCACGCTGTTGTTCTTGGGCTGGTTCATCATGAACCTCGGCATGTTGGTTCCACCAAAGCCTGCAGCTGCTGCTCGAGGGATTCTTGTCGGGAACATTGTGTTGTGAGGATATCGAAAGGGTGGGGATGGTGAGAGGAATGGTATATATATGTGGGGCCTAGGTGATGTCACCTGCCTAGGCGGAATGAGTAGAACTTAATGGAATGGCCCCGAAGCAGTGAGACAGTCTATGACCAGGGCACGAGATACGGGAAGGGAGCGTCATGTGGAGGACCCTAAGCCTGGGCATGAGAACGTGCCGCCTGGACAGTGCAATAAAGGAAGGGCCGACGCGCCTTATCGGCGGGAGGCGGAGGGTCTGGATCCCAGGTAGGGTTAAATATTTGCCAGTGCCAACTTTCGTGCGAATTTCTTATCAAAGCTTTGGATCCGAGTCTAGCAAAGGTCGTCTAAGTTGCGCTGTATTTACAATGCTATAATACAATCTTAAATCTGGAGAAATAGTAACCAGCCGGTCATAGACGAACCACCAAAGCAGTCTCCTACGGGTGGTCCGCTGTACGTATCTCTACACGAAGCGAGCGTAGGGTTTTTTGAAACTCGCACATTCCCGGTTCCCAATTGCAAGACCCTTCGAATCATATATAACCTTCCCTAATGCAGAACTGCTCGTGCCCACTCTTTCCAAACCTGCTCAAGTCAACTGATTTACACCGCAGGTGTACATCTCTGGGTCCAGTAGTAACTGCACAACCAACATCATCGCAGCACTGCCCGTCGCGATACTGGGATGCCAAGATGTCTTCTGCGCAGCTGGTGTGACTGATTTGTGGCTGAGGTTGGTGACCCGAGGCAGGGTGATGGAATAACCGGGCTGTATCAGGACGGAGATTCCACAGCGAAAGAAGCGATTTGGAGGGGATTTCGGGGTCGACGATGGGTTCAACTAGAGGCGGAGAAGAAAGGAGCAACTCCTGCAGAATGGAATTGAACTCTTTAGCTTGTTTCTGTGCTGAAACAATTAAGAGAGCGTACCTTGCTCAACTCCATAACAGCTAGCGGGGAAGCCCATCCCGCGACAGTCAAGCTCAGGAACATTACGACGCACAGATATAGATTGTGAGAGGATGGCATCGAGAATGCTAAGGGATGAGGCGAATATTTCGCTCTAGCTTGTGGAGGGAGAATGGGAGAGAAGCGAATGGAGACGAGTTCTCCAAGTTTTTATGATCACACAAGAGCTTCGAAAAATGCCTAGCCAGCAGACGAAGGATGATAGGTGCAAAAGAAGGGTTCTTGTCTTTTGATTTTGAGCCGTCGTTTCCTATATTAATACCCAGGCGCGGAGTGATACAGGGTATAACCTATTTAGAAACGCCAGTAGCAACCTTTCGTAAATAAAGAGGTGCTTTTCTGAGTTGCCAGGAAAGCCGAACGTCAAGTGACCAAAAACAGATAGACTAGAAATGAAAGATGCTGTTCTTTGTGATGTGGCAACTGCTGAAGCGAATTTCGCTGCGAGAATCTTCTCCTCTGGCTGGCAGAACGGTGGGAGCGTAATGATTGAGAGATGTCTGAATGTTAGCTATATGTTAAAAAACATGTGGTTACGACGTATAAGAAGCGTGGAAGCGACTTGGGAGGCGACATAGGCTGGCGAGCTTGATATAGTATAGCGAAAAAGAGCTAAACGCTGATGTAGTGACTCGGAGCCGTCCTATAGGATGCTACCTGTCCAAACCTTATGACCAAGAATATCCACACAGCTGAGCGAAGAAGCATTATTTGATTATCAGTTGCTAGGCCTGGGAGCAAAGCATAGAACAGAGCAAAAGATATGCCGAAAGTCGTGGCGTGGACTTCTACGAACGCGTCCAGAATGTGGTAAACGCCATTCATCGTCGATTTGGTACGTAGAGCGTTGTTGCTGAAAACCGGATAACTCAAAGTCCATGACGCACTCTTTTTCTCCGCAGTATATATGGGGGGAATGCATCTTGCTTGACTGAAGTTTTCAAGGTAGGGGGATAATGTCCTCGGGCATTGATATTTATATTCACGCCTCAGGCGGTAATGTATACGACTCAGCTAACGGCATAAATTAGCAGGGTGCAGACAGCAAGGAAGGACACCCACCTATTACCGTATTCGCCGAACCAATCATAACTTGCTCTGGGCATCCTTGGAAAGATATTTCGAGTTGACTGCGACGAAGTGATAGCCAATGACTGTGGCCATTGCCATTATCCCTAGAGCATTCGCCAACGTATACAATGTCTGGTGGGTAATCATATTATGCTGCAGAATACTCAATACTTGTCTTCAACAGCAACAGAAGAGACTTACGAGGGTGCGGTCGAGAAGGTATGAAGAATACCAAGGAATGACGTTGAGCCACGTTGGGGAGCGGTTGTTTGGCTGTGCTAGGATTGGAAGCCCACCGGGACGGAACGGCGCCAACGCTGGGCACGACCAGCACATTTACTCTTGAACATTGTCTACCATGAGACCGACACTCATTCGTTATGGAGAAATGCCTGGGCGTGAGTGCATACAATGCTGGATTACTTACAAGGAATACTGACCAGAGAATCTTCTTTGCAGCCCAGCGGGCATGGGTGAGCAATTCCTTGACCAATGAGAGTGATCCAAATTCATATTTTTCTCGGTATAGAGTTCGTGGTGGGGTGACAAGCATGGCGGCGCAAGGATGAAGGGTGTTTACCAGTACAGTGCGTTATTATTATTGGCAAGAGTTCGTTGTTGATGCTCACTCCTTTTCTGCTCGTTGCTTTGTTATTTCTCCCCGGACATATTCGACACTACCATAGCAATCTCGCCCTTCCAAGCAAAGGCCGGTCCGAACTGGGCACGGGAATATTTATTCCAGGGCTACAGGCGCATAGCTGCTGAGGTTCCATATTGGATCGTTCCTTTTGCGATGGGTTCGTCGCCATCTTCTCTCGTTCTTGACCTTCCACCTGATATCGGCAAATTAGGTTACGGAATCTATACGTGGGCCAATAACTACACAAAGTACCACGACAGCAAGGCCGCCCATGAGGCTGGACACCACGAATGATGGCTGACCTCGAAATACGAGTTCCAACGCTTTCCGGATGTTTCCATATTTTCTCACCCCAATCCAAATTACGTTACATCGCTTAGGAGAAGTAGGAATTCGGTTAGACGTGAATTAAAAGGTGTTCAATTTTGAAGCTTGTTCAAGTTCACCTGCTGCCTGAGTCGCCTTGCAGAACGTAGGAATGTATGTTGCAGGTAAACTAGCTACTGTGCACCAGTACAGAGACGACATCTGGTACCGGTTGGGAAGGTCCGGCTGAAATAAGGTATCGAGGCGCGTTGCTTTATAATCGTACATCTCGATGGGGTGCAAGAACCTTCCAATGAGTCCGATCTCGGGAGGTGAACGATTCCCTGTGCCTAATTACCGTGGCCCAGTAAAATGGTTGCGCGCTCAAACTCATGATGGATTCGAGTAGAACGCCAGCGCTTCAGATTGATGTATGGTATGGGAATCTGCCACCATAAATACAATAACGACCGTAGTGTGTGTACATGAAGCAACAAGATAGCAAGGAATTTATACAAGACGGAATCACTGTGTACACACGTATATGTGAAGAGAAAATGTTCAGGAACTAACTGATAACCCAACAAGGGCCGAAATCAGGGAAGTTCACAAATCGGGTATTCCCTTTATCCAACCCGGTCCACCCACAAGACCATCTTCCAGCGTCTAAAGTGAAGTACAACATTCTTTTTTTAACGAGATGCACCGTGTTTCTGGTATCCTTGCATTTCGGAGAGGTGAAGAGGAGTGATAGATCTTTTCAGACCTTGGTATCTGCTGATGTGTGGTCCGAGTCCCATTCCACGTTGCGTTTCACTGTATCTTGCATTTCGTGAGTCTCGACCGTAACAATGACCTAAATCCAGTGTCAGGGACGTGCTTTCTCGACAGCGTATGTAAATACTTACTCCGGATGCTTGAGTGCGATGCAGCTAATGGAAAGATATAAATCAATTACGAGCAGACAGGAACAGAGGGTGTCAGTGACTTACTGCAGAGACGCCACCAGAAGACAGGCCATGTCCATCGGATCGGTTGCTGAGGTCGCGCCGAATCGAAGTACGGGAGTTCAATGACGAGAGGACCGTGTTGGCGTAAAGTTTAGGCAAAATGAATGTGAAAGCTGGAGAGAAAGTTATGCCTGTTAGGACGCGAAAAGATGACAGTTCGTAAAGATGCTTGCCAATGTGGTAAGGAGTGCTCTAAATAAGTAGGCGACCGTCAGGAACCGAAGAGGGAGAAAATATATCAAATGTGAACTTACAACTGTGAAGTACATAATGATGTCGATAACGGCAATAACAGCTGTCAAGAGACCTGCCGATTCACAGTTGTTAGACGCCACCAAATTACGCCGAGAAACGAACGAGAGTCTTACCGTTTTGGACGGTCACTGTAGCACAAAGAAAGAGGAATTCAACCACACGAAGGCAGGAAGCACAGAATGGACATACTGCGAATGATCCTATCCAATACCTTGTCACTGGCCTCGAATCTTCCTTTGTGTTGGCGCAGATAGTACGTCAGGGAGAAGGCGATGATGATATCTGCGACGGCCGGCGGCAGGAGCCAGAAAATGACAACCACCTTGGCTTCGGCAAGGTTTTGGAAAGTCTTTAACGTGGCCGCAGCGTTAGTTCCAGCAAGGCCACCGCCTAGAATGTGAAATTGAGCACAAATTTTCATTAGCGATGTTTTGGACGTACCGACTGCCATGAGAGAGCACAACATAACGAGCCCGCTCAACCACCATGTTCCAGAGATTACATGAATTCTCCATGCGTAGTACGCCTGTACCATGGGTCCAATGAGGCCCTAGAACCAACATGTTAGTCACTGTTCGGACAGTGTCAAACTAATTTCCGCCCTTACCTCGAATAAAGGATCTGGAGGCAATAGCGCCCATTCAGAACTGAATGAAAAAGTATCTGAAATCCCGTCACGGGTTACCTACCTGTTATGAGAGCTATTGAAATAGATTGAACATCGCATGAGAACAAAGGGAGAAGGCAAGGGAGAAGACACGTACCCCAATGGATGAGGGTGTATGGCTCAAGGTTGCCCCAATCGTTGATCAGCAGGTCGTACATCCTGCACAGAAGCTGAGCAGAGAACCATCGCCAAGAGAAAGGTCATTTACCACCAAAGGATAAAGAACGAGCAGAGGAAATCAACCGTGAAGATGCACCCGACATAGACGCGCTGCCAGAGAGGATCGCTGTACCCCCAGAATGTCAGGATTCATGACTGCGACGGCAATCATACGACACTCACTCGGGAAACGAACTGAAGTAGTTCCATGTCTGTAAAAGCCGTCAACGCATGTTTGTGTTTCAGTGTCAGAGACGCATACCTGAACCACGATGATTCCGAACAATACCAGGGAGATCCAGATGGCTAGCATGAATGTTAGCCACTGACGCGTTCTAGCATTGGAAAAAGGACGTACCAATCAAGAACACTCCAAAGGGTTGGGGGAGACCTATGACAACTGGTACAATGGTATCGGCCATGGTGGACACAAAGAGAGGTCAAGGTGGTGGTAGACCTATAAGTTGGGAATAAGATGGACCCGCTGATTAAACGACAGGCAACATCAGGAATATGTCGTTAACACCGGTACTTAAAGACGCCCTACAAATGGAAATCCCCACTTGACAGCCCCAAATGGGGAACCTTCTTTACAGACCCTGACTGAATGAGTGCCATGATTCTATATTCTGTGATGCTCCCACTTTGTTGCCTAGGGTCATAATTCGTTAGAATTTCTTATCGCCGGGGCGTCTACGCTGCTGTAATTGCGCCTTCCCATAAAGGGGGTCTTTAGAGTAGGAAACTTCGTTTCTAGCGTGGTCGTAGCACTTCGGCGAAGGTCGAGGAAACTGCCGATCATATTGGAAATGTGTTCGGAGGTTGTTGTAGCGTGTTGTCCAACAGCCCCTCAAGTGGTGCGTCCCCTCAAAATTTGCGGTATGCCGGTCTTTGCCTAGTACATCACCCCGTAGCGCGTCTATAACTGTGCTTCGGCTGCGAACAGTCTTCTGATGCCAGTGCTGAAATAACAATTTCTCACTCTTTGCTGACTTAGTGTCAGTGAAGATAGGATCACACGAAATAGACTTCCCAGCTAATCTGTTGTCGCGGCGAGAACGGAAACTCTTCCATGCCGTGAAAGAACCATTCAGATGTCGCATGATGCTGCTATCGTTTCGTTCTTGCTCTCGTTCTTGATGTCGCTGCTAGTCTGTGGTGGTCCCTTTCCGTCCGTATTCTTGGGTTGCTCCTACCATAAAAGAACAATATCTCTCTTGACAATTTGCACGGCCGAGGGTCTTCCAGGCATCCAGGGGAAGCTAGCCCGTCCGCCTTTTCCTCAGAGGGGATGTGTCTTTCGCAGGGCGGACTTGCACCCGAGAAACTAAGAATCGCTCTAAACCACAACAGGCGGTTTCATTAAGTCCCAGATCTTTGGTGCGCCCCAATTTTAAGCGATCCGCTCAACTTATATATTTATCCATGCTCTCGTTGGCTCACTCAAGAAAAAGATTAAGCGAAGTAGTTCCCAGGATAGGACTCCGCGAAAAGATTTCGCGACCAGCATCATCACCATCATGAATTACACGACATCAAGTAGACCGGGCCACCTAAAAAAACTATTTGTCCGATTCAAGCTTACAAGTCGAATGCAGAAGTCCTGAGAAGTCCTGCCAGTTGTTACCGCAATCATGAGCGGAGACACGTGTCCGAAGAATTCGAAGAATCTGCAGGAGAAACTAAGGGAATCCCGCAAAGTTCCTCGAAACTCAGTCCTGACATCAGCCTGAATTCCCAATGCCGGTGATGTCCCTGTGTGCATATGGGTGATGTTTCCACAGGTTCGTTCATATATCCCCTTGTATTCCATCTGTTATGAAATGTTTATCGTAGCGCTTCCTAGAACCCATATAACGCCTCCGTAGACGATTCTATTGGATCCAACTTGGCCTTTACGCCAACCAAGTCTATACCTGCCACCTAACGGATTTATCGATGTCCGCCCCAGTGTCCTTTGACTACGTCGTCGTGGGCGGCGGTACCGCCGGCCTGGTTATTGCCACTCGCTTAGCCGAGGATTCCAACGTCTCTGTCGGCGTCATCGAAGCTGGAGAGGATCAGTCAAGTCGTCCTGATGTTCTCATTCCTGGTACCGTTCTTCCTCCTCCCGACAGCGTACAGCTTCTGACGCGTCTTCTGAAGGACTGGCGGCTATGCATCTGAGAGGTCCTTCTGATATGGACTGGAAGATGTATACTACACCCCAGCCTGGCGCAAAAGGGCGCAGCCTCTGGCTCCCCAGGTAAGTTGCAGGGTTCTGATAATTAATTTTGGGGGTCTGACGCATCGCTCCAGGGGAAAGGTCGTCGGTGGATGCGGTACTGTGAGTTAATTGTGTCTAAATTGCAGACTGGCCTAGACTGATGCTTGTCATCAGACAAACATCGTCGCGCTCGGAAAGTAAGTCGCTCCGATATTTCTCGTAGTGCTACTGAGCTGAGCGAAAATACAGGGGTAACATCGCAGAATATGACGGTAAGCTCGGAGCGCTATGATCTCAATAGTATACTAAGGATGTTACTAACCCAGCGTTTGAAACGTTGGGCGCGACTGGATGGAATTGGAAAAACTTGGTTCCCTATTTCAAGAAGGTAGGTTGTCGCTTCGGCTGCATTACATCCGTTAATGTTGTCATCCGCCAGTCCGAGACCTTCACAATCACAGAGGAACAATCAGCCGACACTGGGATCAAGTTCAACCCTGAGATGCATGGCTCAAGTGGACCTATCCACAGGACGCTCTCCCGGTGGTCCAGCAACATCCTCAAGCCTCTCATCGACGGATTTGCTTCTGTCGGGGTCCCCCTTAACACCGAATACGTGAGTTTCTGCCGTTATCGTACCTTTCGACCCCACGACTGAGTATTTGAAATTTCCTCCTAGTACGACGGTTACAGTGGTGGTGTTTACCCAATGCAACTATCTGTTCACCCAGAACACTGCGTCCGTAGTTCGGCGGCTTCTGTGAGACCTGTGCTTGGTCATTGATCTATCGCATTGGAATTGACGGAACGCCACAGGAATACTACGGCCCGAATAGACATAAGAGTAACTTAACATTGATCACTGGTGCAGAAGCGACACGCATCCTTTTGAATACCGATGAGTCTTCAGGCGAGATCATCGCTTCTGGCATCGAGTATTCCAAGGGAGGGGAGCTGCTTACCGTAGCCGCAAACAAGGAGGTCATCCTGACACTAGGTATGTGTAGGTAACGCTTTGCTTCATTGTCGTACTCACGATTCGATCAGGTACCATGAAGACCCCGCAGTTACTAGAACTGTCGGGCATCGGTGATAAAAAGATCTTAGAAGCCCATAACATTCCGATTGTGCTCGACCTTCCCGGTGTCGGAAACAACTATCAGGTTTGTGTCATCCCGTACGGTCATGACATGGTTTGAGCTTTTGCCAGGACCATTATACATCCGCTTTCATCGCCGAGATTGATCCCAAGTATGAATCGATGGATATGATGATGGACCCACAGCAAGCTGCGTTGGAATTCCAACTCTAGTGCGTAAATTTTCACTCGTCGGCAAAAACACCTTCATAACGGCGACTTTTTTTAGTCAAGAGAAAAGACAAGGCCGATTGACCTCTAATGGGCCCGGTCTTTACTCATTCATCTCAGCCCAGACTTACATGTCTGAGGAGTCCGTAGACGAGGTCACAGCAAAAGCGGATAAAATCGCCGACGCTTCCTCTAACCCGACGTTCAAGGCACAGTCAGAGTGGCTCAAACGCGCCAACATCCCTGACTTGGAGTACGTTTACTTTCCACATGGGTTTTTTTCTTCATCTTTTTGACAACATGTGCTATGAACTCCAGATTTGCAACATTCAATGGGTATATGCCAACCGGGACTTCAATGCCCGAGCCTGGAAAGCACTACGTTTCTTGGTTACTTGCCGCAGCCCATCCTTTCTCTCGTGGCACGGTACACATCAACTCTGCCGATCCCCACGCGCAACCCGAGATCGACCCCCACATGTTCGAGGAAGATATCGACGTCCAAATCCTCGCCGAGGGTCTCAAGTTCGCCCGGAAGCTCATCAAGTCGGACGTTCTCAGCACAGTTGTTAAGGGTGAGATTGCTCCTGGGAAGGACATAAAGTCCGACGAGCAGCTCCAGGACTACGTGCGGAGTACCGGCATGACTGTCTATCATCCCATCGGAACCGCCTCAATGCTCCCTAAAGACCACGGAGGCGTGGTGGATGCCAATGTGAAGGTCTACGGTACCAAAAACTTACGAGTGGTAAGCGTAGAACCTCACTGCCTTGATTTACAAACTCTCATGATGCCGTGCTATTTTTTAGGCCGACGCCTCGATCATTCCTGTTCACATTGCCTCACACCCCCACACAACTATCTACGCTATGGCGGAGAAGGTCAGTGTCAACTTATAGGACCAGGATACTTCGAATCTGAATGAACTCCCTTCGCAGGCTGCGGACATCATCAAGGCGGCAGCTTAAAACGTTCGACGATATGGATTGTAGTAATATATTTTTTTATGTATTTTGTAGATAGCATGGCCAGTTATTGGTCAGGGATTACTGCTGCAGAAGGAACGGAATTAAATTTTATACCCCTGTAGTGAGCCATAATGGCCTTACACTTGGGCTTTTGAGACAATTCATTCATGCGACAATCGCGTAGCGACGAAATGATCGTACAGAGAAAGCAAGCAAGACGTCTACAAGATAAGCCAGAAGGGAAGAATCGAAGTCGAAGCAATATAATAATTTAAGTCGTAACAAACAGTTCGGGTGGAGAAGAATACTAGCAACGTCCCTGTGCTTGTGTATATGTATGGTACCATGTAGGTGACGATCTGGGATCACGTCGATCATGAACTGAGATCTATGAGTTAATACAGTATTAATGAAAGAAGAAACCTCTACATGTACGGAAACGTTCATCGAATAAGCATACTGTGTAACAATGCCAATGCGCATGCACCGGCACATACAATGAAACCAAGGGGATACCCATTAGGATTTCCCTCGATACTCACCGACCAGAGCTAAGAAACATATCAGCATCTCGTTACGAGATCTAGACTAGCGAAGAACAAGAAAACGCACATATCCGCCCAAGACAGGGCCTAAACATCGGGCAAGACTGACTATGCTCTGGGCTATACCATTCGCGTACCCAACAGCATTCGGTGGCGTCACTAAAACACATTCAGCGGTGGATAAAATATGGCGTTGACAGAATGATGCGTACTATAATTCAACAGAATAGAGACCGCAGTATACGCAAAGGTGGAACCGCAGAACCGTAGGGCACTAAAAATGCTTCATTAGCCAAAAGAGTAGCCCTTAAAAACGACTTATAACCTACGTGCTTATGGCAAGCCCTGTCATCAGAATAAAGTTGCCGTCATTTTCCTCGCTAGCAAACGGTACACGAAAAAGTACGACCGTGAGATAAGATGGGATGAAAAGTAAGGAACCAAGTCTGAACATGGCCAGATGGGAGAACCGTCCTCGCGGCGGCCTATGGTTGGTTAGTACCTGGCTGTTCGACTCCAAGATATGAAACGTACCCAATATTGCTATATGAATATACAATCAGTCCGAGAGTCACCATAACACAACACAATGGTAACGTACGGATAGAGGTAAAACTGGTACGCTATCTGGCAGAGACACATCAATGCAACTGTCGGGGATATGTCAGCCTAAAATAGTTGTTCGAGGAACTGCAAACTCAACTGAGCTGCGCGAAGTGCCCAGCGTTGAGATTCAGGCCTCCGGAATCATAATCACTGTCCGAATAGTAAGTTACCAGGCATCACTCCTTAATTTACGACTCACGTTACAAGATACGACATGAAGACCTGGTCGTGCGTTGTGGAATGAAGCGCTAGCAGTCCATATTGCACAATGATCATAATGGGCAATTGAGACGACAATGAAACAGGTTTCTCTGCCAGGGACTCCACGTCAACTTGGTCATTGATGTGCGACGCCCTTCTTGATTCGGCAATTGGCGCGAGGGAATCTGCACCAGCAATCTCGGCATCTGCAGCAAGCAGTTGCTGTGCATCTAGAACAGCAGCCGGGGTTTTAACACCAGGATGAGAGAAGATGGAAGGCGCATTGGAGAATCGACGTGACGTGTGTGTGCCCTCTAATGGTTGAGAAAACGAAGCCTGGCGCTCAGGGATAGGCCAAGGACTGGAAGGAAGGCGAGGTGAACCAATTCGAAGAGGCCGGATAGACCCGCGCGCGTTAGAAGATCGACGTACGATGGGCGTCGCATTACTGGAAGCTCGCCGACTACGACGCGTCGGTGTCGAGATAACAGATGCAGATATGGCGTCGTCATCAGCGAGAACTTGATCCGCATTCTCATCTACATCTAAAGCCTCCTCGTCAGAATCCTCGTCAGATCCCATCTCAGTGTCACTTTCAAACGGATCTTCGTTGTCGACATTCATGGCAGCAGCGACCCACAGATCGGCAATATTGGTGACCGCGTTCTCGTTGGCCATAAGTAACCTCTGGGCAAAGTTGAGGTCATTACTTTCACTAGCTTGTGATTCTCGATGACCGTCGATATTACTTCCTCGTCGTCGCCGTAAAGAGCTTGCCATGCTTCCATGTCTTGCTCTCACAGTCGTTGTTGCATTACTCGCCAACCTGTTCCTATAGCTACCGTACCCGTAAGCTGACCCGTTAATACGGCTTGTCCTGGATGCAGTTCTTAATTTCGGTCCCGCAGCCAGTGGTACAGGGGGTTGTGGAGTCGTGGACGAACCGCTATTAGTTCTGTCTTGGGCATCATGCACTCGAGAGGCGAAATAGCCGGAGAGCTTTTGGGAAAGCTTTTTCCGGATAGACCCTGTAAGTGTGGTGGGTTGTTGATCCTCGTCGTCGAAGATCGGACTGGGTGGTATCGATTCTTCCTCTGGGATTGGTGGGTGCATATCAGCCTTCTCAGGCATGAGGCGAATAGCCCCTTCCCTAGGCCCGCCATCGGGGCCCAGGAAACACGCGAGAACGGAACCTGAAAACGAGTACGGTCATGAGGTACCTACACACGCCAAGGGAACAAATAACCGAACCTGTAAAGGTGATCGCCGCCGCCATTGCACACGGTAGGAGGTACGGATAATTTACGAATAAAGGGAAGGAGTCAAACGTTCCGGGCCATTTCAGGGCTGGGCTTTCGACTAACAAGTACCGTTAGATGGCTATCAGCAGTATGCAGAATACTGACAAGTTCCTCCGATGATGGCCCCCGCCACACCACCAAAACCCCAGCAAAATCTACATAACGGTTGAGATTATATTTCATAGCAAACCGGTGTCTCGGAAAGACGCACCCCAGAATAGCGTAAGCTCTACCTTCATTGCTTACATCGGTTACGAAAGAGATAGAACCTCGAGCAACGCCGACGGCTCCGGCAAAGATACCTTGCAATAACCTTACGCAAATGGCTTGCTGCAAAGTAGTGCAAGTCCCGAAGATGGCACAAGTCAATGCACTGCCGAGGAGAGATATCACTAGGACCGCCCTTCTCCCGTGCTTATCAGCTACGGTAGCCTGGAGAATAAAAGAGCATGAGGACCGTGAACAAGAAGGTGGCTTGCGCCACTGGTGAATAGAACGAACCCAAAGTAGTGACGTGAGGAACTGAGTCAAAAAGAATGTCGACACTACAAGCATTTAGTGAGTTACTTTGTGATAATGATTAGTAAAGACCGAAGTATACCTAATACACCCGTCCAAAATGCGATTTCAGCCTCATCAGTGAGCACACCGAAGCCTAAAATCCTTCGTTAGATCGACCGAGCCGCACACCGGATCTGACTAGCCTTTAACCATGAATAACAAGAACGGCGTCGACACGTTTGCAGATAAGAATTCTCCCAGCATGGTCTACGGAACACGATGAGATAACGAATAGGAAAAATGCGAACGACGACGCACGATGGACAGAACAATCATGGAGAGTATTGGCAGTGGCGTCTGATACACTTCCCCAGCAGGCTGCATTACCGTGGGCACCGGTGGCCTCTCTGATGGAGCTGGCGAGTCGGCCCCTGCCCTTAATCTTGAAGCGAAACTTGGTCTACGCATGCTGTTGCCAAACGAAATTCGACCAAGAACTCTGCGTAAAGACGACCCGTCACGCAGGGGCGTGTCATTCTCGTCGTCGAGAGCCGACTCGTCCACGCCGAATGACCTGTGTGGTAGCGAATTCCGATTTGCTTGAGGTGTAGTCATCGCGCACAGCGCTAAGGACGACGTCAACAGTAACGAACAGATTTGGACAAAATCAGGACCAAACTCTTTGCCCCATATTCTTGATGCGATTACATCATTCCGGGAGAATTGTCTCAGTATTATGTGGTCCTGTATAGGCTGTGACGCTGCCGCGATGCATTTTCGAAACCGCCTGAAGACTAGTGGATGGCTGCAAGACTTGATGGCGCGGGATGTGCTCTCGATTGGCGCTCGATATTTCCAAAAAAAAATGTATGCCGCCGGCTACTTCAGGTTTCAAGGTTTTGTCGGGAAATGAAATGTGGCTGTGTCGATAGTAACGTGGAACGTTCCTGAAACGGACCCGATATGTTTTCTTCAACTGTACAGATTGTTCTGTTCAACATCTCCGTTTCCACTCTGCTGTGCGGTCTTGTCGGTACCGAATCTCGGCCCGCTTCACATGTGAATATCAATCCATTATCTATTATCACTGACTGATGGCCCCAATCAGAACCGTTTAAGCAGGCCTATCATCCTCCTTCACCTCGAGGAGAAAGGTGTATGTTGAAACCAGTGATCGTTCAATCCCCGCCAGGTATTAACCTAACTATTATTAGTTACACGTGCTCAAACCCTTTTTTTCTTCGCGTAGAATTTCATTATCCAGTGGACGTTAAGTGGAACCTGAATTTGTCCGTGTCCGAGTTCGAAATTAATGAGGTGTCCACGGTCTCTGGATGTCGAGCCAACGGCGGTGAGCAACCTGCGCTTCAACTATCACGCCGGGTGTACCATGCCCGATGCGTATGTGGCTTCACACCAAACCTGCCGCAGTGGAGGAAGAATCGATGACAATGGAGTCTATCTCGTACACGTCAGGCACCTTTTCATACGGTGCATCAGTATCTTGAGTCCGCCTGCGGTGCAGGCCATTTCCAGGCCATTTCTTACGGGTTTAGATGATTTCTACCGTAAAGCTTGCTATAGCAAAAGGGCGGAATATTCCGCACCACACGGCGACATCGATGGGGCGGGTAGACGGATCATCGACGAGTTACGTTTATGTGACGCCTTAGCACTGGTCTTAGGCCGCCCCGGACGACGTAGAATATTGCTTTCCGGCGGGACAACACCCCGGTATTTTCCCGGTGAGTGTGCCCCCGCTAGCCCTGAGCGCCGTCGTCGAACGTCTAATAGTGACTCCACGTATTGAAAGCATAAAGGAATGGATCCGGTGAATCTAACCGAAGTGAGCTCAACAAGTCGAAGTACGCGAAGCCCCACATTAACAGACTTCTTCTGCTAGTAGTAGAACCACATCTACAGTATTTCTCCCTCTGTCACGCCGACGGGGCCTTCCCATTACTAGGGCGCATTCATGATCTGAAGCGCCTCGCTAAATGGACAGTTTCGCGAGCGCGAACATGATCCGAGGAATATTTGTAAGACCCGCCCCGCGTTGCCGAGATTGACACGATTGGCACGGGAAAAACTGTCTCCATACTGATGCCCAAGTAGAGCAGAGTTTTCACACAACGGATGAGCGGCGATTGTGCTTAGGTTACCGCTTGTTGTGCTCTTTCGCGATCTATGGCGACTTGACTGGATGAAAATCCAATCATTGTGGCTGGATATGTCACGGTAGCTCTACATTCTGCATCGTGTTCACGAGTGCAAGGTGAGGATCGTTGCAGTCCGCCACCCCCGCCAGCCTCCCCGCAAAAAACGGTTGAGCCCAATGAGGTAATTGTTGGCGTGACCAATCGTGGGCCTGGGAAGACGGCCGGGGTTGGCTCGGGATCAATTGTTTGCACGTCTATCATGTTTCCGTCGCAGTTGCAATATCTGTTTTTCCTTCATCGCATCGTCAACACATGGAATTTCTCCACGTTCCCCGTGACAAAGAAAATGCTACTGCTGTGCCTACAGAGCAGCTGGCGCACATCGCAACGCGGCTACTGTTACAGGTACGGGCACCTAACTGCGCGGCTTGGTACGTGTTGCAGCTCAAGACTCAGGGTAGAAGATCTCCCGTCTGTCCTGGATCTCTGGACCGCGTCAACCCTAATGCTACACATTTGTCTGGTCGATCTACTAGATCTGTGTGAATTTTTACTTCCAGACCTAGTTGCCTGATGATTTCGGTAATGATTGCTGCTTTCCCCTTCAGCAATGGAGTCAAAATGCTTCTGCAGGCAGGACGATATTTTCGGATCGGGAGCTAATTCTCGGGATTGTACCTTTCTCGTAAAACGAGGGAGACAGAAAGGTATAGTTCCAAAATAGAAATCTACCGAAAGAGACCAGTATGGGCCGGATTTGAATCTGTCCGATCACATACGGCCATATAAAAGGTCAGTAAAGACTTTCTTTCTATTTATCTCCCTCAGTTACCGTCCATTCTCCTTCCCGCCTTTCTCATTTCTACCCCGCTTTACTCGTTTTCTTGTCTGCTTTCTTGTCCTTGCTTTCACCTATGTCAATCGCGTCTTACGTGCAGGCACCTACGCCTATGCCCACAAAATTCATCCTACCCGACCTCGTCTCGCATTGCACCTTTGACATCAGCATCAGTCGGCACCGAAAGCAAGTCACATCAGAGACCAAGAAATGGCTGTTCACCAGCGGCAATCTGATGGGGCAGAAACGCGCCAATTATCACGGCTTGAAGTGCGGGTTGCTTAGTGCGATGTGCTACCCCGGAGCGGCGTGCCCCCAGCTTCGGGTCTGCAATGACTTCCTCACCTACCTATTCCATTTGGACAATCTCTCGGACGACATGGACAAAAGCGGGACCCAGACGACAGCCGATGTCGTTCTCAACACCCTCTACCACCCACATTCTTATCACTCCCCTACTCGTGTATCCAAGATGACGAAAGAGTATGTCATTCACACCGGGTTCTACACGCCGTGGCGCTGACATATGATTTTTAGCTATTGGCGTCGTCTCATACAGACGGCTTCTCCAGGAACACAACAACGCTTTATCGAGACCTTCGACTTTTTCTTCCAGAGTGTCACGGAGCAGGCTCACGATCGGCAGGCAGGAGTCATTCCTGATCTCGAATCTTATATTGCCCTTAGGCGAGACACATCTGGTTCGTTTATCTTGAAATCAGAACCTTCCGCGTCCTAACATTGCTCGCAGGGTGCAAAACGTCCTTTGTTCTGATCGAGTACGCTTACAACCTTGATATTCCGGACGAAGTAATGGACCACGATCTCATCCGTGGTCTCGGCGAGGCAGCCAATGACCTAGTGACATGGTCTAATGTATGTTTTCATCTCCGAGCCTGAATCCGAACACGCGTACTGATAGATGGACATGCCTTTTTAGGATATTTTCTCATACAATGTCGAGCAATCCAAGGGCGATACCCACAACATGATTCCCGTTGTTATGAACGAGCAGGGGCTAGATCTGCAGTCCGCCGTGGACTTTGTGGGAGACTTGTGTAAACAAGCTATCGACCGGTTTAACTACGACAGGACGCAACTGCCGTCTTGGGGCGAACGGATCGATCGCGAAGTTGCTATATATGTGCAAGGATTAGCGGACTGGATTGTCGGGTCGCTCCATTGGTCCTTCCAGTCTGAACGATATTTTGGAAAAACTGGCCGCGAAGTTAAGGCGAGCCGGGTGGTTACACTCTTACCTCGTCGGTCGTCGTACGTCTGATTTTCTGTCTGAAATTCTTCAGCGATCTAATTCCCCTCTCACAGATGATCATCTCTCTTTCATGCGACCTTCACACTATCTTATAATTTGTCCTCGTCGACTTCCGGATTGCATTGCTAACCGATCCATCTCCGATGCGCGGGACACGCTTCAACATTATCTTATTATCCACCACATTTACTATGCTCACGCTCGTTGCGTCTGCCGTTATTCAATATGCTGTAGTTATACATTTCATCCTATCATTTCCGCTTCTCCTTGTACGCATGGACTACACGTTCTTTAAATCAGTTTATTATCCTTTACAATATGCACATTAAAGTGCATCGCTATCGTATACGCTATCTATTCGATTATCCACCTTTATGTTATTACTCATGCGTAATTGATTTGCGCATTGCTTTGTATATAGCACAGATGTAGTTAGTGCTTACAAACGGAACACAAAATTTAAATCACTTTGGTAAATCAGCGCATCATGGCTAGTTTAGTTCATACATCGGCACCGGGCTCTTGAATTCGAAGCTAGTAGGTCGTTATACTTAAAAAAGGCTGTGAAGCGATACCTTGCTATTGTCATGTTACAGAGACAGTTTGATGGCTGAATTACCGCTGTATTATAAATGCTGTTGTATCACAGATGGGATCAGCGCGCAGTGGGTACGGCATAGAATATCTTGAGATATCGCTTTCACCCGACATAATGCAAGCAGCAAGTCATATTGTATAGCTATTGATGAGAGTGGTGCCGCTTGTAGGGGGTGATTACCAGGAGGGGAGTTCGGTCTGTAATCTGTTACATCTGATACCGTCAAGCCGGGTACCATCAGAAACTGGGCGTTGATGGATGGGAAGGTGAAGCTCGTCACAGAATGTACTGAAGAACCGGGAAGGGGCGTCGAAACTCTAGGAATCCTCATCCCCATGAGTGGAGGGGGTGCGAATAGATCCATAGATTCATCTTTAATTATTGCGAAAACCGGTTTGCTGGATCCACAGTAAAGGTAGCGTTTGTCTTCTGAGATTGGTGAGACAACTACTGGAGATGGGTCGTGACGGCTATAGCCACGGGGATAGAATGCCATCTTTGGAGCTGGATCACAATGGTAATTGTTTGGGAACAAAGACCTCAACTCTCACTTTTCACTGCGGACTCGAGAAGGTGCCTCAACTTCACAGGACATAAAGCGACAACTGAGGAGCCAAGAGATATCCGTCGCGCTTTTCGTCGCTAAGTTGCTTAATTAATTTGATTGTGATTTCAGTGACTTAGGAATCGCCTCGGACTTGGTGTCAACATCCATGATCAGCCAGACGCACGGCCTCGAGCCTGACGTGTCCAAGAATTCACCAAGTAGTACCGAGTCAAGACTTTACGGCCGGCAGTTTATAGTTTATCCCAAGTGAATCGATACCAGTACAACAGTTGCTGAACATTGCGGATGTCGGTATTGAATCCGAAATGGCAAGACGCGTGATGGCCGGCCACCGGGTTCTCTCGCTCACCCGACCCCATCGAAAGTCATATGCTCGCATATATTGGGTGATGAGGGCCTTGCAGGTATCTTTGAACGACCCTCATCTCTCGGTATCAAAGTTAGAACGGCGACGATATGAGGGATTTATGCAAGGGGCCGCGAAGGTGTCGAGCGTCCTCGTTGCAGGAACAAAGCAGGAACTTCAGGGAACCTCATGACGGATGTATGATTTGACTTCACCGCGCGCACCAGCCCCGTCCAGATCTGGATTATTCGGAGTCCATTCCCATAGAGAAACTCGCGTGGTACATTCCCGCGAGGCTGCCTTGCTCCTACATCACGGTACCGAGGAAGAAATGAAAGGGGTACCTTGGAGATTTTGCAAACCCGCGCAGTAACGGGATCTGGTGGGATAACGACCAGTATTGCAGTTCGGTGGTTATAATTTACGCGCAATTTAGGAACTTAACATTGGTGAGTTCACCTCCCGTGTGTCCGAATGCCTCCGTCCATGTCGGGTTTTATCCTTTTCTAACCTGTACGTGGTAAACAGCATGTAATGAAAGACGCCGGCTAACAAGTGAACATCCTGTCCTGAGAGCTCAACCTTCGTATTTCGGTTGTCTGTGTTTTCACTTGCGCCGAAATATTGTGTCCGACTGCTATGGTCGCACACCGCCGCCACCCTTGCACAACATGGCCGTTTCGGCCGCTCAATTCGCTGAGCGGCAACCCAGACCTGCGTTCCTTCGTGCAGCGGCCCACGACGGCTACGACGGCGACTGTGTTTCATCACGTAGATATTCTTATGTCGCCGGGGCGACCTTTCAAGCATGGGTCAAATTTTAACAGAAGAAAAGACCGTTAGCGCCACAGGCGTAGAGCATTAGGAGACGGAGACGGAGGCAGGTGCCGCGGATCGCCCAGCGGGAAGCAGGAAAGATGGTCCCGTGTAACAAGATTGACAAAGAAATATCTGTATTGTACATAGTGAGTGTAGTAAGCACTTCTTACGGTGAACCTCTAATACGGCGCGGTGCTGAAATATTACGCCTGCGGCTAGGAACCGTTCTCGGAAGGGCGATATGTAGAACAGGAAAGGAAGTGTCCGCAATGTGGACACTTCCCAACACCATTTCGGTGACAGTACAGCCTGGATGGCTGGTAGGGAAGGTTAAGTTTAACGCGGTCTAGTCCACCAACGACCTACTCACATTGTGTCCATATGCCCTCTAAGCATCGGCGATTCGCATACTTCTGAGCAAAAAAGGCACTTGAAGCAGTTCTTTCCCCCTTCCCTGTAGAATTCTTGCCAATCGAACTCCGATAAGCTTTCAAGCTTTTCAGTGTATTCGTTATCATCGCGGTCTACCAATTGAAACCTTTGGGGCGCCTCCACATGATGCGTAGCATGTACAAGCTTTGGCACCAGATTAGTAAGATAATTGATATGAATTGAGCAGGTCACATACCATTTGCTGCCACCACATAATTGGTCTTATTCTGTCATGGTGGATATCAAGACATTCCAATAAAGGATGGAGAAGATTCATTTGTGTGTAAGTGGCGACCGCAGGGTCAAACCCACAAACAGCCACCATAGACCGCGCGGCTTCAGATGCTTTGGAGTCAAAATATATCCAGGTCGGTGGGTTAATCCACGGGAAATCTTGTGCCCTGGAGGGACATTGGGACCTGCGATTTAATATCTCATAACATTCGTGAATGAGGACCTTCGGATACATAACGGGCTGTTCACATGCTTTACACCGGAAAGTGCTCGTAGCGAGATAAAGAGCTGAGTCTCCAACGTCTCTTTGCGTCGCCTGTTGGAGCATATGCAGATAACTTGTATGCTGCTGTGATTTCCATCGAGAAATTATCTCCGGAAGTCGAGAGATCACCGAAGCGAACTTGTTCCTCGTCATCTGCACACTGAGAGATAGGGAAACAATCTTTTTGAAGCCGTCTATGGACGCCAGGGTTACCCAGTCAGGTGCAAACGTTGCTGATTCCACGATGAGATATCTTTTGAGAGCGTGTGTTAAAAGGAGTCGGACTGTGTCAAACCGTTCAAAGACCAGGCGCTCGTCTCTGTGGCGTTGAAGGATAGCAACAAGGACAGGCTCCATGGTGGACCACGCTTATTTGAGAGTAGGCATAACGCGATAGTTCAAGACTAAAAGGGCAACATACCTTCATCGGTAAGTTCCTCTGGCCTGGCTACAAGCGGGTGCACCTGTATTATGCTTGTAGGCATCAAATCGAGCTCGATCTGCCAGCCAAGTAAAAGTAGCCTTTCGAACACTCTGAGAAAAGGCGTCAGCGTAAGGGACATCGGACGGCATACTGACTCACTGAAGGACGCGTTCTTCGATCATCCGCCTTCTTTGGGAAGCCTTATGCGCTTCTTCATGATCGAAGAACCAGCCGCGGGTCATGCGAACACGCTACGATGCACGATGTATTGAGTTAGTGGTGGTATGATGATATAAGTTCCTATTCGCCTTACTCGCAGGTGTTGACTATAGTCTTGAGTAGTCTTTCGTACCCAGCGGCGAATAGCCTGTGTGTTCCCGCCCAAAGAAGCATATTCTCGAGCGTAATTCTCCATATCAGGCAGAAAATATCCGTAAAAGCCTCGGACATCTAGGATGATAAGAAAAAATAAGCTGATTGTGACAAGATATCAACAAGGCCCACCAGCTTTGAATGGAACCCATCGGCTTTCCATGAAGGAAAGCTGCGATCTATTTTCCACAAGTTGCCCGAGTACAGCCGTTTCGTTATTGGCGAGTAACGTCGGGAAATCGACATGTCTTTGTAATATATCAGCCAAAGAAAGAGCGTGGCGAAGTTAGCTCACACTTACAGCTTCAACATGCAAGTCCTGCATGCCCGCTTGAAGGCTCGCCACACAATTTCCGAGGACGTGTCTAACGCGCAGTACTATCATCGCCTTACTTTTAGATGGTAGATCGCATTACGCAGTAGTATACACACGTTGCAGTGTCGCTCAAACACCAAATCTGCGTAGCGAGGTTCACTGATCCCGAGCAGATCGACCGGACCGAATATACGTGCTCGAGCGATACGCCATAACCGTATGCTATCAATCGAGGGACTCAACAGAAATTTGGTGAACTGTCGTGTCGTCCTTGCGAGTCGTAGTAGGTCAACAGGGTCAAGGTACGAGAATATCTATGTGTCGCTGAGTATCATTTTTGGACGTCAAATCGAGTGCTGCACCTCGATAAAAATTTCAAGCGGAACTTCCGCTAGTACAGTCTCTGAAAAATCTTTCTGTCCCTTGTGACTAGTCAGAGGAAGCCTCGGATCGAAGATGATCATCTTTATCGTGTCTGATCGGGGGTGCCACTCAGGCTGTCTAAGCTACGATAGTAAGAATCTACAACAACGCTAGATAATATTGGCTCAGTCGGTTTGATATATCACAGATGAATGAAAATGATCACCGTCCATCAATGTCCTCGAGAGTCACCGCGCTTGGAAGTAGGAGTTACAAGACAAGGTAGCATGCTTAATGCGGGACCGGGGCCTGATCTGTCGGTTACGTAATTGGAATTACCAAACCGGCAACCAACCGGCAACTTGAGTGTACTGTTTTGTTTTGTTTTTTGCATTCTGCATTTCATTAACCGCAACAAGTACACTAGCTACTAAGACGCGGTGGAGGTATTAGTCCTCAGGTCTCTCCTCCCACTTGTTCCAATCCCTCCGCTCCTTCATTTCGCTTCGTCTGGGGAACCGGCATGTGATGTAACTTGACTGTACTGACGTCCTCTTTTTTTTTTTTTTTTTTTTTGGTGGACGCGTTATATTGGCTTCAAGAGTACTCTACGTAGTTAGTCTAGGTAGTTGGTCCTCCTCCTCTGCTAGCTCATCACAGGACTTATACGCCATTTTTCAGTCGGCCAAGTATTTACTTTTCTCTGAGCCTATGTACTCCTTGGTGTTTAAATTTGATTTGGCGTTGAAAGTATCTCCAGAGCCTAAGGCCGCCTGTACAGAAAGACTTTGGGCGCTAAGCGGCACCACTAAACTAATATGGATTGTGGGCACCTTGGGTAAATCCCGACAAACAAGCCTACTAGAGCAGACAATACCGATTCCAAGGGAAGCAGAGAGACGATGACGTACTCATTTTCACCCGTTGAAGATCTATGTAAACATTCTTTATACGTGTAAAAACAACGGTGTTGAGTCCCAAAACCGTACGGCAAGAAATGAAAGAGATATGACACGACGAAATGACGAAGACCGTTGACGATGGACCATGGCATTCAAATCGGGGACCGTGACATTTGCAAGTGTTTGGCACCTCGTACCAACCGGGCCCTTCCATGCTAGCCTCCAATTCTACTCGCTGGGCTCGCAACAAGGTTTCCTCCAAGACTTGAACTTATAAATCCCTTCAGCGATTGGACTGTTATTTCATCCACTCCATATAAAAATATCGGAATCCACGTATTCAAGGAAGAGTAAGTTTGTTGCTGGCACGAGGATTATTGCAATGTGGGAATTGCTGGTTTGATTGCGACAATGTGAGTTAGCACGTTATGATGTATTCGAGCCGCGAAGGACTTCTGTTCGGAGTTTTAGAGATTCCTATTTTTCAAGGCTTGATGCGTTGTTTAAGCTGGATAAAATCTCGACGGAACGGTGTCAAGTTTCAAATTACCCGGTCGCTTCACATGCTAAAACACATTGGTGGCCGGTGTTACGTCCATCCTCTATTGTTGTCATTTAAATAGGGTCTAGATGTATTATTTTTCGGTCTGCCGGCTTACGCGTCAACTTCCTTGTTCTAACTTGTGTCTTGTTGCATCGAGTACGCGTATCCTTGTCGCTTTTGTTCTCCTCTGCTGTTCTTCGTGGTTCTATCTGTCTGGGAACTGGCCTGATATTGTTGGAAAACTGGTTAGGCACGGCAGAAAATCTCAAATCATGGACTTGACTGTTCATTTCCGTCTGCGTCCACGGCCTCAGAACTGACTGGAGGTAGATTATTATCAATGATTTCATGCATATGGTAAGTTGTACGTACAGCCCCGCTTTGACCCCTGGTCAAAAATTTCAGAGAAGCCTTCACAGAAAGTCAGGTGAAGTTTTTTGGGCTTACGTTTTCGTTTCTACACTGCCTATGTGTACCTTGTGATTAAGCTAGGCACAAGCAGTATTCAGTGCTACTCAACTAACACTGATCAGTGGTGTTATCAGGGGCGGGCATCAGTGTACTCAAGACGATGTTAGATCGGACCTTCATCTGCATATTTAACGAGCTTCTGACATACTGTCTTCATTCCCCATTGCGATGGTAAATTTCACAATCCTTGCGGGTGGCTACGACCTCTTCATCACTTCCTACCTCTTCAACTCGAATGCAGCCTCCCTTTCACTAATGGGACAATTTCCATCTGGTCCCAATCCTTCCTGGATAACGTTGCATCCCACCAATAAAAGCATCTTGTAGTAAGTATCATGCCATGGAATGGCATGAACCAAGAAAACTTTGTTGATTATCTGTGGTAGTGCGACAAACGAAATTGCCGAAGGAGCCGTGCAATCTTTCACAGTCACGCCAGATGGCGTACTCTCCGAGGCGTTCGAAACGGTCCCCTCTGGTGGCGATATTCCCGCCTTCGTAGGTGTGCTGTCTACGGGGCAGGTTGCTGTCACGAACTACGTAGGGGCCAATGCGCGCATCATTCCTACCACTGACACCCTACTGGACTTCGATGACACTGCCGGCATAATATCATTTCCCGTCCCTGATGGAGGCGAATCCAACCCGCATATGGCACTGGAGTATGGCAGTGAAGTCCTAGTTCCTGATTTGGTGAGATTTTGCTGTATTCTTATGGTAAGTGCAGCGCTTATCTCATACAGGGCGGCGACACCGTCTGGCGGCTTAGAGAGAACGGGTCTCCCGGAAACTGGAATATCATCGGGTCAATTGCTCAACCTGCAGGATCTGGACCGAGGCATATAGCCGTTGAGGGTCAGTTAATCCGATGTTTTCCCTCCCACATCCCGGAACTCATCAGCTCTTTTTTCGAAGGCGACTTGCTGTTCACCCTACACCAAACCACATCTACGCTCACGGTCCAGAAGATCCCTTCCCTTCGCACAAACACCGCCCCACTTCTGGCTAATGTTTCCATTGTCCCTCCAGATCCGCCGGTTAATGCATCTTTTGCTGCTGCTGAACTTCTCATTCCTAAAACCTCAAAGAAATTCCCTGTGCAGTATATATACGCGTCGAATAGGAACATGGGGGAGGCTGATGAACGCGGTGACACGATCGCGATCTTCCAGTACGTTAAAGGAAAGCTGGAGCTCATTACCCACGTGTACACGGGTTTGGACCAGGTCCGTACGATGGAATTTGGGGGCGAGGACTCGGAATATCTGGTCGCAGGTGGGGTAGCTGGAGATGGTAGTCTCGCTGTGTTCCGTAGGGTTGACGGGGGAAGAAATCTCAAAGAGGTTGTAAGAAATGTTGATCTTCCCGTTAGAGTAAGTTTTGTATGGTTGTAATAATAGGTAGTCAACCTGGTGTGTTTATGCACTTTGGAGGTAAGGATGTTCTCAGACTCAAAGATTTTTGTAACTGAAATCTCTATCCGAGCTCATTTGATTATGCCAATTCCTTGGTCGTCCAATGGTCGTCGTTTATTCCCGTTTATGCTCCCAGGTTTTAGATAGTGCCTGAACTGTCAGAGAACAGTGCAACCGACATTTACGTATCAATCAATTCGTTGTGTCGAGCGGTTCTAGCACACCTTCTCCTGGACTACGAACCGTTATGACGTTCTGGGATATCAATATTGAATAGTAGGCTCCAGCTAATCGAAGGAAAAGTCTTGTCATCGTGGCTTAAATGCATGCCGGTCAATTCGGGCCGGAGTCAGGTATTTGAACTAAAAGTTTAAAAAGAGGCGATCCCTGACGTGCACGATCCATCTTGCTCGGTTTCTCTGCCTAAGTCTGCACACAGAACCTTCCCGCTCCGACTGGGCCGCTCCTGACCGTCTATCCGTACTGATTTCGTATCTGTTCGTCCCTTCATGGTGCAATTTGAAGCTCCTTTTTTCCAAGCAAGGTCTCATCTGTCATCTAGATCACCGCTCAACCCCGACCACCTTACCGTTAGTCGCCGGACTGCTTTTAACTACGACCTTACAAAGATAGCCGGTCTCCTTCGGTATTGTATCGTTGCTCCCAGGTTTCTGAGGAAATACTTGTGCCTCAAACCAATGTGTGTCAACGCCAATTCAAGACGAGATATCAGTAATAATCACCCTTTACGGTTATGGCCCAAGCCAAGTTACTACGGCTTGGCAATCGCGCTAATCCTTGGCGCTCCATAGACACAGAGTCAATAATTAAGTATCTGTATTACTTGGGCGGATGTGTACGTCAGTCCGTTGGCCTTCGTTTTTGTACGCTCTTGATCACCTTAGCAATAGCTATAAGAGCGCAAGGATCCTTCACATTTTCACCAAACACCATGTCCTCGAGTTCAAAGCTAATTTTTGTAAGTGCCCCCCCCCCCCCATTTTACTGACATCCCTCCGAGTGATCGTTAGTCTCACATGTTGAACAGGTTACCGGCGGGACGGGCTTCATCGGATTCCACATCCTGACCCAATTGTTGGACAAAGGCTACTCCGTTAGGGCGTGCGTATGTTCTCGCCTGGTTCGTCACCCCGGTCACTAATCGTCCTGCATTAGCGCGGCTCGCGGACCGAAAGTCGACATTCTAAAGAAAGCTCTCTCAGTAAACTACAGCAAAAACTTCGAGGTTGTTGAGGTAGCCGATGTTACTGCAGGCGATCTAAGTCAATATTTGAAAGGCAAGCTCCTTCATGCACATTGACGAATGCCTATTCTTATATCCACCAAGGAGTCGACGGTATCATTCATTCTGCTGCACCTCTACCAGGTCGGGTTGACCCAGAGACGGCTTTCAAGGTGAGTAGTACGCACTTTGACTCACTGAGTATGTTAACCTTACACGACGTCGGCACAGATTAGTATCGAGGGCTCTCTCCATATCATACGCGAGGCCATAAAGGCTAAAGTTCCCAGAGTCGTCGCTACAAGTTCCATTGTGACATACCCTTTCCCGATAGGTCCATTTGGTGTAGATGGTCGGTCTCTTTGCATTTTTCTATCATATTATTCACTCTTATCGAAACATCGTAGATTGGAACCCCATCACCAAGGAAGAAGCTATAGCTTCTGGATCGCCGTTCCATGTATATGTTGCTGAAAAGAAATATTCCGACATAGCCGTTGTTGAGTTTGCGGAAAGCCATCCCGAAATTGATATTACGCTTGGTGAGTTCAATGTCATTGACTCCCTGTTTAGAGCTCATAGAATATTACACAGTCGGGCCTCCTTTCAACTTTGGACCATTTGCTCCGGGCTTCGAGCTCCTTATATCTGAACCGAATCTCCACTCGTTATCCACTAACGAGTCTTTTTATGCGCTTCTCCGACGGTCCTACACCGATTTTCTCACTCTACCCGGGGCCATCGATGTCCGTGATTCTGCGAGAGCACACGTCCTTGCGTTAGAATCGCGACCGTCCTCCGAGGTAGGACGGAAGAGATTTGCTGTTTGCTCTCCGGATGAGTCTTCGTACAAAGTTGCGCTCGACATTATCGCAAAGGAGCGCCCAGAACTCAAGAACCGTCTCGCGGATGGGAGTCATGCACCAGAATGGCCTTCATACACACTTCCGGTGAACTGGGAGAGATTAGATTATGTTCTCGGTTTGAAGACGGATTCGTTCATTCCATGGAAGCAGACGGTTTTGGATGCTGTGGATAGTCTCCTTCGTATTGAAGAGCTCTGGAAGGAGAAAGGATTCCAGGTTCCAGTGTAAAACTTGTACTTATGTTCCGTAAATTTCACCCTACACTTAAGTGTTTCTGACAATATACATTTTACAATACAACAGTAACCACTGTGATAGTTTGAACCGGCGGTCGGGAACTTGAATTCCCAGATCACCATCCCTTGCGTTAGTTTTTGTAGATCATCCGGACTTCGGACCGGATGATCGTCACCATGGCAGTGTCGAATAGCCACCTGCTCCTTCTCTTCTCCGTATTACTTCCGCCATTAACGGTCCTTCTTTTACTTCGCAGCAACAGGTTTGCTCTAATCTATCTCTCATTTATTCACTGGTAAGCATTTCGTCTTGTGCGGCTGTTATACTGCTGACATTTTCACGGAGATATGCGTACCAATGAATCAGAGCAAGTTGATTCTTCACGTTTTTATGTCGCAGGCTGACCTGGAGTGACCGTGAAGGCCTTGGTGTTTTACAGGTACGTTGAGTGACGGCTGTCCTTCATGATTGGTCTTGATTTGGCTGTATTAATGTACATATCTAGTTCTTCGGAGTAGCGGCCTGCACCTTTTACGACCAGAAAAGTCGTGGCGTCCGATAATAACGGTACAAGTCGAATCCAAGGGTGGTTCAGTAGATTGTGACGCGACGCCGTGCCATGAAACGACCTTGGGAAGTGATGGCCAAAACCCTAATCAGAAGGAGGTTTTCTACATGTGAGGATGAACATATCATTGTATGTTATCTTCTGAGGTATCACGTTCTGCAGTCATGACGTTTATCCACATTCAAAAATTTCCATCAAAGTATGGCACCGTTCTCAATCGAAGAAGAAGCGGAAGAGAATTCTGGTCGCAAACGCGTGTCATATGTTGCGTGAGCTAGTGAAGGAACCGAACGAGGCTGGACAATGTGAGTCTGATGCTGGTACTCTCTGCTGCCGACTTGACAAATATTCAGGTCTGGACGTTCGTCTGAACACTCTGCCAGGCAACACCAAACGCCTCAAAGGTGCCCGTCCAGGGATGTGGCCTAAGCTATCTCTCCGCGTGCGACCACCATCAGTAGCCAAACTGCATTACGAAGAGCCACTCTTCGACAATGATGACTCATGTGAGGCACAATGGTTTTTTTTTTGAACAATTAAACGCTGAGGTCTTCTCAGCATGTTACTCAGATAGTGTGCCTCCTACACCCTCAAGTACAGGCCCTACCTTGTCCAGCCAAGGCGACATGATCATTCTACCGCCTCCCACGGAGCAAGAGCTCAAACGACGCCTGCAGCCTTATATAATAGACTCCGATGACGAGATGACCCCCCTTCTCATAGACGACGACGAAGCGTACCTCAACTGCGCCCCACCCATCCTACCACAGTATTCAGAAACCGAAAAGCCTGAGGACCTCCCTCCCATGGGCGTCGCGCAGCGTATTGTCGCAACTTTCACGATGTATGCCGAGCTGAGAGACGAGACTCATTACGAACGGGCATTTTCGCGACAGCAACTGGAGTGGACATACGTCGGGGGGCTCCTCACTGCGATGGCCGCGTACGTGTCCTTTCCTACACATTTTGTGCGCCCGTACTGACACTGCTTCCTACAGTGTCGACACTGCTGTTTTTTCGATCTCTCCGGACACTCTTTTCGTCGTCAATCCCATCGCCCGCTCCTTTATCGCCTTGTCTTCCACAGCCTGTGGCCTCGGCATTTTCTGTGATGCTTGGTTTATCTTCCGCTATAACTTTGTCCCACTCGATACTGCTCGTGTGCGGTCTAGGGATATGTTTGGCTCGTATTTCTTCTTCTCTTTGCAGGCGAGGGTGCCTATCATATGTATGCTGATGTCAGGGATGACGTTGATGGGGTTCTTAGGCGTAGTTGCCTGGTCGGTGTGGCCGACAGGCTTGCTGGTCATGTCCTTCCTGGTAGGAGTATTGATGACATTACAGTTCTTGGTGTTCGGAGCTTGGTGGTTTGTTGGGAAGGTAATGTGTACAGGGAGGAAAATTGGGAGCCCAATGAAATGGCTTGTTGGGAGGGGTAGCAGAGAAGGGACGTCAAATTCCGCATAGATCTCTGTAGAACCGGACTTCTATATCGTAATATGTGTGTAAGTGCTAGATTTTGATCATTTTAAACACTGAAATGGTCGACGGGTTTGATATGAAGCAATGGAGGTATTCTAAACCCTGTTGTCACGCAAAGAGTATGACCAACCTGAACTTGCCCTTACAAAGCTACTTCGCTGACCTATATAAAGATAAACAACGTCCACTTCTACAACCGTTTCTTCCATCAAACTACCGCTATAAGTGTTATGTCTTCGAGCCCGATGCTGATTTTCGTCCGTACTTCCATCTGCATGTGACTGGCGTTTGGTTAATCGTTTATGAACAGGTCACGGGGGGGACGGGATTTATTGGTTTCCATATTTTGACGCATTTACTGGACAATGGGTACTCTGTTCGAGCGTAGGTCGTGCTCGCCGATTCCTCCGATCATAGGGCTAATAGCTGTTCTATTTCAGTGCTGCACGAGGTTGCAAAGTTGAGCTGTTGAAGAAGGCCTTGTCCGTCAATTACAGCAACGATAAGTTTGAAGTCGTCGAAATTTCTGACATATCGTCGGGGGATTACAGCCAACATCTGAAGGGTGAGTAAAATACACTGGTCTTGACGACTTTGCCGATGTCCACTAGGAGTCAAGGCAATCATACATGCTGCGGCTCCCCTCTCCGGGCGAACAGACCCGGAGACAGCTTTCAGGGTGGGCTACTTGGCTCCTGTACGCGCAGGCATACAAACTGATAGAGATACATCAAATACCAGAGCACTGTCGAGGGTTCTCTTCATGTTCTACGTGAGGCTGTTAAAGCTAAGGTTCCTAGAATTGTGACGACAAGTTCTGTCTCTACATTTCCATTCCCCCAAGGGCCATTTGGTGTAGACGGTAAGTCTATTTCTGGGTCCTCGTACAAGATATCTTACTGAGAACGCGTATCACAGATTGGAACTCTGTCACCAAAGAAGCTGCGATAGCGTCAGGAGCACCGTTCCTTATCTATCAAGCTTCAAAGAAAGAAGCTGACATCGCCGTCCTCGAATTTGCGGAGAACCACCCTGAAATCGATGTTACACTCCGTGAGTTTGAGTTTTTGCAGAATTGAGTGAAGCTGACCCGTCGTTGCCGCAGTGGGTCCCTCCTACAACTATGGGCCTTTTGCTCCGGGCTTCGAGCTGCTCATAGCTCAGCCCGATGTCAACTCATTATCCACCAACAGATACATATACGCGCTTCTTAATCCTGATAACACCGCTTTCCCAAAGGCTCCGAGTGCAGTGGATGTACGAGATGTCGCGAGGGCGCACATTCTTGCGCTGCAATCGCGCCCTACGACTGAGGTTGGACGAAAGAGGTTCGCAGTGGTTTCGCCGTATGAGTCTTCGTTCCAGGAAGCCATTGCCATCATCGGAAGGGAAAGAACCGAGCTCAAAGATCGCCTGACGGATGCTACACGCGTACCTGTATATCCCTCGGATACACTTCCGATCAACTGGGACAAGATAGAGGGCGTTTTGGGCTTGAAGCAGGATTCATTTGTTCCCTGGAAGAAGACAGTTTTAGATGCTCTCGACAGTCTCCTTCGTATTGAAAATATGTGGAAAGAGAAAGGATTGAAGGTATCAGCATTAAAGATTCAATAGAGGGAGTGGCACGTTTACGGTGACTCAAAGTGAGACTTTTTTCAAAGATTAACGTTGATTTTGTACAGTTTTTCAAGCGTCATTCTGTTCTTTGGGAGGAGGGAGTATGTTGATTCTAGTTTTCAGTTTTTGAAGCTTGAGCGCCGAGCTCTTCACTGAGACAAAGGGTCTGCTCAATTGAAACCTTTTGGCCCTTCACCACGAGTCAAATCACGCTTACCTCTGCTTCCTATTGTAAGTGCTATCAGCAATTTGTGTTTCTGTATGTCAAAGGTTCAACATGGGAAGGCTCCCGTCAAGCTCCCCACGGAAACTCGTAACCGTCTGCCGTCGCCAGTCTACGCTATGGACAAAGCTTAATATTACTTTCAATAAAGAACAGTACCTATTTCTGGTCCACAACTTCCATAAGAGCACTTCTGCATGAGATGGCAACCTCGTATAAACCTAAGATCACACATGCGTGGCAGTGGCTTCCTTCATCTTCTTGATCAACCCGACCACGGCTCCGACTGAGGACTGTTCTTTTGGGGCAAATAAATAACTTTTTCAGAGTCATTTACTTTGTCATCGACGATCGTGATCAGCGGAGCCGCGCGATGTCGACACAAGTTACAGGCTATGCTCGTTCATATAGCATATAAGATGATTGTATCTTCACGGTGTTTTCTTCCATTCGACGCGCCGGTGGTGCAATGGTCTCTGGCTAAGACATTGGAGAGATTCCGAAAAAGCGCTGTAACTTGATACTAACATCCTGCGTATTGTGAGGGGATATCAATAAAGATACATGGGGATTTCAAGACCAAAAAAGAAGGCAATACGGTTAAGTACGGGTGTTTTAGTGTCACGGAAATGTTGTCCATTATGCCGACTTGTAGGCTGGAAGATACTCTGCGCCTCAGGTTGGGTGGCATACCGGACTGTGCTACTATGGAAAGGCTGGTGCCACAGAAGAAAACTGGTATGGGTTGATTAATATAGTCAGCACTTATTGGTCAAAATGGTACAACCTTTTGAGTATCAGGCTATGTAGTTGTGAGAAAGATACTTGCAAGCTGTAAAGGAGAATTGCGATGAGTAAGCCAGGGGCCTAGTCGATGGTGAGAGGGAGCATGGATATGATTGGTGTTGTCCCATCCAGAGCTGCTGTGAATGCGTGGCGAGGTCTGCTTCAAATAGCCACTCAGGAAAACTGCTTGCTGTTTCGATGATCCAGGGCTGTTATGGCTGAAAGGACGCTTGGAGCGCTCGGACCAGTAGACTGTAATATCGGAGGTCTGCCAAGAATTTTGAACCTGCCGAAAAAGGCTCCGGCAGTAGTTATTTGCGGTGGGAAGTAGGAAGAACAAAGGAAGCATATAGGAAGCGGTAAAGATGAGACAGTGATAGGCGTCGATTGTGGTGGCAGGCACAACTTTACTCAGAAACAAGACAATCTCTATTTCATCTGCCTCTTAGGAATTTAGAAACAGCTACGGGTACTGACTCAATCACTGTAGGTACACGGGGGCTGCGCGAATGACCATCAATGGTGTCGACTCCATCGACTTGGTGGTAAAGAGTCAAACCACAAAGTTTGACGTCACGTGATATTGCGATCAATGGTTCGAACCACCATCTTGAAAACCTTCTATTGTTCAACCAACTGCAAGGCGCAGCCACCTCCTATCACCTGTCTGAAATTGAACTGCGAATACTGCTAATTACTCTAGGTAAGTATTTGATAATTTGTTCTCAAGCAAGCAGTAGAAGTGTACTTAGGTAAACTTTTTTTCAGTGCCTTGGTCTTGTCACCGGAATCGGAGATAAATCAGGCCTAATCGATTGTTAAGCATCTGAAAATCTGTGCGGTCTAATTTCAAACTTGTTTGGTAGGGTTTCCCCGAAAAATGCGCAATTGGGGTCTTGTTTTTTTGCAGCTTCAGTGGGCGAAAGATGTCTTCCTCATCAATGGAATTTGCCCTCGTTATGTTATTTTTCCACACTAACTGAAACTTTGTTCTGACTGTACCTGTTGATTCAATTGTCTACGCAGGTTTCCGAGCCATACGCTGGCTTCGAATTCGAATTTCCAGCTCGCTTACCTTGTTAGACTTACGGTACCTACGTCACTGGAAAACAGGAACTTCAATGAAGTTGATCGAGGGATAAAGACCTCATCAGAGTAAGTACCGACTTGTCTAGGTCTAAACCAGGGTTACTATTCGATTTCCGCCTTTTTTTAAAATGACAAACTTCGCTTGCTACAACGAAATAGGACGTTGTTCTAAATTGGTGGCTTACGGCGAGGACACTCAATTTCATTTCGTACTGTAAACGGACGTGAAAACGTTCTGCCCCGTCAATTCAGGACCGGGGTCTAGAAGGGTTTCCTTTTATACGCTCATTTCACCCTTATTTTCTAGTCACAACTTCAGCAAATACATCTTCAAGTCACAACACACCGGCCACTACATACCACGCCGCGTCTGCCTTACATTTTCTTTCTCCTTATAAGCAGACCTATGCCAGTCATACACCCTCCGTCAGACCTTACTGGTAAACCTCACGCCTGCAAGAAGCCGTGTACAAAGAGCTTCGCTAGACGTAACGACCTAGTGAGGCACTACAAAGTGCACTTGACTGGCGACGATCGAGCAAATAAGTAAGTCAAGTATCTGTCCGTCTATACTCTACGCTGATTTCCGACCCGAAACAGGCTCATCTACTGCCCATTCTCTGAGTGCAGCTCTTCCGACTTCCAACGTAGCAATATTAAGGCGCACATAAGAGCAAAACAGTAAGTCTGCCTCTCTAGTCACGTCGACAAAAGTGGCATGCTCACAGGAGTCGACGTTATCTTAGTGAAAATCACAAGCATCTAGTGTGCTTGAAATGCAAACATTTCTGGATTGCCACGGACTTGACAGCGCTAGCTGAACACGGCGCTACCGTTCATGGAACCGTTCCTCTGCCTCAGAGGCAACAAAGGGAACACTACCTGACCGTCGGATCCCAAGGCATCAATAGCACAGTGGCGTTCCTCGCGGCATCTGACTCCAGCGCTTCCCGCCACCAGCGAGATGCGGTCGTTCAACACCGTTTCGGCGGATACAATACAAAGGACAATAACTTTGGTGAGCTCCCACTCCCACCCACCCTGCCTGCCTCTCATGCATCTTCTGCGAATATCCAAGTTGACCAACGTCAATTTGATGGCTTCTCAAGTCACATCTTACCCTCATGCCACCTACCCTCACTTTCAGAAGTCCTCAGGGAATTATGTTGTCGCCCCATTGACGAACATTCGCCTCCGGCGTCATTATCAGTGTACCGTCAACAGAACGTTCCTTTACCCGGGGCGGAGCCTCCCCGCGAGTTCCCTCAGTGGATGGTCACTATGCCCTCACCCGCGGTACCGACCTCGGATACCCGAGATTACAAGGTCAACTTTAACGCGGACAACGTCGCCACCCGACACTCCGACTCTGTAGTTTGGCGATCGTCAATGACTGAGGAAAGGGTAGCAAGCGATTACTGTCGAGCAGGCGGTTTAAGGTGGTCGCTACCCCCGGAGTTCAATGAAGATCGGTAATCGATAGACGAGAGGCTGGAGGCTTCGCATACACTAGGGATTGGACCTTTTTTCTTTTTAATTTACTGCTCTCAAGTCTTGTTGTCGCGATTCGTGTTGTTATCTTGTTTCCGTCGCTTGTTATTGCTGTTACTAGTAATCCTCTTTTCACTGTTCAGTCGTCTCATCGCAATTCAAGTGTTGTATTTGTTGCTCCAAGTTGACCTAACTCTGTCTCCGTTCCGCTTTCTTGTATACTCGATAACTAGTAGTTGCTCCACAGCTCTCCACAGAATCTTCTGTATCAATGCGAGCACATACGTGAGTAATACAACTGTAGCAGTCACCACTGCTAGTGTGCTGTTCTCCTTTCACAGAGTAATACTCTATAATAACTTCAGGTGCCAGATCATTTTAAGAAAATTTAAGTTTAACGAAGTCGAAATACCGGACAACTACGACTCTCTAGAAGATCCCATGAAATCAAGATAAAGAATGCGAATGGCATACAACTTCACGAGACAATTTGGCAGGCGAAATAGTGAGACATCAGCTTAAGGTCATAAATAATTTTCCTGTAGAATAAAATCCAAAGCCAAATCGTTACTTATGTCGTGTTTCCTCGTAACCCATGCAATATCGTCCCTGTGGAATAATAATAGCCCATTTACATCTTATCTGGTAGTTCTGTGTGGTGCACCGAGGAATCGGAAACTTTCTCGTCGTCCGTTTTGATGCCGGCGGCCTCCACAAACCGATCTGTAACGTCGTCTCCGTCGAAAATAACGGCGGTCTCCTCGAGAGTAAGACCCTTGGTCTCGACGACGTCTGTACAATGTGTCAGAACTGACAATCATCCATGGGTCACAAAGAAGCGCTCACAGAAGAAAAGGAAAACGCATTCGAATGCAATCCAACACACGTAGACGATCTGTAGACTCTGTCAACCGAGGAAGCAGGTCGAATGTCATGATCACGCACATAGTACTTCCAGCCGATGTTGCCTTAAAAATAAGATATCAGTGGACATAACAATGTGGTAGAAACTTAGAAGTCCGTACCCAACGCAACTGGATTTACGTATTGGTTGAAAATCAGAGCCACTGAGATCGTGAAGTTGAACACATTAAAACCCTTGGCACGGATGGGGTAAGGAAGAATTTCGACGGTGTAGGCTACAATCAAAGGCGTGAATGCAAGACTAAGTTGCAAGTGAGAAATTGTAGTGTCAATGTGCCTGGGGGAAACACTGCTTACTCGTAAGCTGCATAGAACAAGAAAATGAAAGCGATCAGGGCATCAGCGGCTGCTTTAGTCCCTTTCTCGGTGTGCACAGCGAAACAAATCGTTTGAGCACTGAAAAAGATAAACATGCCCACTGCAGATAGCATGAACAGCAGACGTCGACCGAGCTTGTCAACGAGACTTGAAGCGAGTAATGCCCATGCCAAGTTCCAAATTTGGAGGATGCCGTTGATTAAGAGCTGAAAAGAAGACGAGCATCTGTGCTTATTCTAAGCATACAGTGTACATAGCTGCTTACCTGAGTGTTTGGATCCGTGATGTCAATGTCTGTCAGGATCTGGTTCAAGTAGTACGACGCTAGGCCGTTACCAGACCACTGGGAGAAGAATGCAATGGCGACGATGATTCTCATACGTCTGCGGTTCCCAGGGGTGGAAATCAACGACTTCCATCCGACATTGGCGGCCACTAAAATAAGACTCGATGAATGAGTTGATCTAAAGTAACCGAATATGAGAACACACCCGTGCGGTCCAATTCAATGGCAGCCCGGATTTCCTCGAACTCGTGCTTCACTAATGGGTCCTCACTACAAGTTGGTCATAAAACATCAATGTCCCAGGAACCTTTTGACACGTACAAGTTTCCGTCGGCGTGATAATAAGCCAAGACCTTCAAAGCCTGTTCTTCGCGGCCCTTGCTAACGAGCCAACGCGGAGACTCGGGAACGAACCAAATGAGGGCAACCTGGATTACAGAAGGGAGGGCCTGAACAGCGGACGGAATTCTCCATGCCCAGGTATTGTTGATCTTGAAAGTGCCGAAAGTTGTCCAGGCAGCACTATGGGAACGTCATAAATGGGAAAGACATATGAATACAAACTTTACTTACATGATTGATCCAAGATACCAAAGGGAGTTATACGTGGACGTGAGAGGTCCACGATAAGAAGGATACGATATCTCGGTGACCAGCATGGGTGCCGCGTTTGCTATTCAAGGTTAAGTTACCTCGTATTATGAGGCACGACAAGCGTACCAGCAAAAGTCAAGCCAAAACCAATCAAGAATCTGGAAAGGCCTTTAATAACTTCGTTCTCATATAGAGAATATAGACATACCGAGCACCGATAAACATCCCGACGGACTGAGAGGCCGTCTGAATAGCCGTGGCCCCAATCATGATTATAGCACCCATAAGAATAGTATGTCTCCGCCCCATGCCATCTGAGGCGTATGGGGCAAAGGGGTATGCCGCAAGACTCCCAATATTCTGTAGAGGTGGGACTATTAAACGATATTCGAAAGTGACGAAGAGATTTGTTCGCACCTGAATGGCGTTCAGAAGGCCAAGCTTACCACCATGTGGCTTGTGAAAATACTCAGACCATTGGGTAAGTGACTGCAGTCCATTCATCATACTTCCATCGTATCCGTTCGTAGAAGACGTGATCAGCCTGGCTCAACCTTCAGTCATCGAAATACCCAACTCAAAGGGAAAGCTTACAGCAAGCAGATCCAACAGTTGAGGAGAACGAGTCTTTCGACATGAATGAATCTGTGAGCTCGAGGTCTAATGTATAGCAACTCAATCGTACCTTCGGTTGTTATACCATTTCCTGCTGGGGTCAATAAGGTGGCTGTAACCGAGCGACCCAGTGTTCGCAACAGCACCTCCAGCCATTGTTTCGTAAGCAAGTTGAACGTGTCACTGAGAGTTCGCTTAGAAGCATCATCGAGGTTTTATAGCACACACGGACAGCTCCGTCCTACAGCCTGAGGCGGTGGCAGCTGACCGCAGAAGTTTCTCCCAAGGTACGCCGTAACTTGAACAATTGAGTCTAGTACGGAGGATGGTACATTTCAGTATTGGTGCCGGCCCGTACGATCGAGTTAGATACTCAACTTACTCCAGAGGTAGCGCATTACCCTTGCCAGACAGTCCGTGGAACTTACTGCAATTATTATGATTTTCGAAATTCGGCCGACTTGACTACGACGTCCGGAACTCGGAGTCTCCTGGAGCTTCTGCTAGAAAAGAGTACAGGCTGAACGAGAATTCTCCAGACTGCGCTATCGAGACAGCATGCTGATGTTGAAGTGAACCTGAACTCTAGGCCTCATGATGCTCTGCAATCTCCATTCACAGACTATCAAGGCATCACTGTCAGTGGGAGGCTCCCGCTTAACACACTCCGAACTTCCTCCGCATCAAAGATGACCCGCCAGCCGTGATAACCGGTGATGTGGTGGTTCGTCCTATTGATTCCTCCAATACGTTCTTGGTCCCAAGACCCGAAGAGATATGGAGAGGTATGTATCCATAGAAGTCCTCGGGAGAAATAAGATTTGGTGGTGTACTTGAAGCGAGGACTTGAGAATAATTGATCAGCATTGAATGATTGACACCCCGCTCGTTTCACCGCTCAGTGTTGCCAACTGACCAGCAGACTTCTAGGTAAGGAACACGGACCACAGAAAGATGCTTTAAGTTGGTATGATCCGGCACATTTTGTACTGATACTCTATTGTGGTACATCAGGGGCTGTCGGTGGTATAGCAAAACTGTTAAAAATCTATAGCAAGACGTAGCTTAAACCAAGAAACCAAGGTGAAAGGTATATTTATCTTCTAAACTGTCGAAATTTTGATGACCTCGCCGTTTGAGGAATGCGTCGACGTGGCTTCCTGTACTTTACGGTGTTCCATCTCTATGACGCATAATGAGTTGTGCTTCAAGGGGTATCGTATGACACGTACCGTATTCGTCCGGATGCTCGGCATGTGTATAGATTTGAGTTGTGATTTGAATACCACTTGTATGAACGGATCAGAATCAGCTGTTCGCAGTGAGAAGAAGAATACACGCACACTCCAGCACCTGTAGGCTTGCTCCCACTGACGCTCTCTGATGTTACCTCACCTCTTTCCTCGTGATACACATTGATACCGGTGGAACGAGCAACCTTGATGAGCAAACCTAAAATATCGTCATAACCACCACACTCGAGGGAAAGTTAATTTTACTCACGAGACATCGACATCTCGATTTGCAGCTTGACGATGTATACCACCGGATGGAACTAAGTATAACAGTCCCATTCATTCCGGCAACTGGACTCCGTGTCGTGAAGCAACTCACCTGACAGTATACGAATTGATTCCTGAGAGCGGTGACACCCAAAAGTAGGACATCCATGCCGATGGAAATGACAATTATATACTGATTGAAGCTGTGGTCGAAACAGAGTGAGCAAGTAGGAGCGGCTTCTGCAAGTGCCGGAGTACATACCGCATGACTCTATCGTACTTCTTTAGGCCGTGCTGGATGAGCCGTGTCTTTACTTTGTGAATGAACAGGAGATTGAGGAACAAGTCCAAAACTGCAGTGCGGCTATTAGCCACTGGGGAAGACGCTGTAATAGCGCGACATACGAAGGTACACAGATTTCTCGAATCGATCATACCAATGATTGAGCTGAAACCGTTATCAGTGGGAGACATAGAACGGCGTTGTAAAATAACGCACCGAGATGTACGTAGTGTTGATTTGAAGGTGCGCGGGAATCCCTGTTTCAGCGTCAAGATATTTCATACCATAGACAGCAGCGCCACTCTTACAAATGCAAGCCGTAGATATGGATATCATGGTCACGATGGTCGCCACAGAAGCCTTGAGGATGAGCTAGAGACCGCTGAATTTCATAGGAGGCTCCTAAGTCAGAATAACGTAACGTACCCTTTGCCTTGGCTGCGAGTATAGGATGCAAAGTCGATTGACGATAATCAGCATCAGGCACTGAACCTGGTTTTAAAGTTTAGAGAACGCCAAGTATCAACCGTAGTAGGGACTTACTTGACAGATCCAACAGAGAATGACTGTGAGGAAGACACCAAGACCAGGAGGAAAGATCTTCGCTCTGTAGACAAGTGAATTCCTGGAAATGACAGGTCATAGCGTGACTTACAGATAGCCCCACGAGACGATCTGTGGATAGGTGTCAATGGTGAATGATCTCACATTCAGCTCATTGAGATACGTACACAAAAGCCAAGGTCCCTGTATCAATTATAAAATGAGCATGTCGAAAGTTTGAAAAGAAATGGAGTGACGAACGCAAGAATTTCCACCCAAATCATGATGATATACCCGGAAAACTATGGACAGTAAGCTGAGCATATCCTAAGGAAGAGAGTGCAGAGAGCCTCACCCGTCTTGCTCTCCGCGTCTCTAAAATGGCGCACCATGTAACATTGACAGCAAATCCAAACTACGGAAAAGATCAGACGTGTAAAGTGGACGGCGTGGAACGACGGACGAAAAAGCCAAAGACGATGGATCCAAGGAGCAGATCTCCCTTGGTGACCTCCAGTTCCTCGAACCTTCGAGTTGAGAGATGAGAATATGAGCTGAACATACTTGATGATCAAAAAAAAAGGTTAACGCACGGATACTGGGTCTTGAACCCGACATCGATGGACATGACAAACGAAAGGAATAGCCGAGCGGTTGGAGAGAAGGCGGGGCTAAGGTCCAACTTGGATAACCACTGTGTATCTTAAGTAGACTTTCGGGAATGATCAGAACCTCCTGAGCACAACCTGCGCTTCTCGGCAAAGGAGGTATTTGTCACAGCGAGGCTTTGGCTTATATGTATACGATAAAACTTGCGAACAGTGTCATTTGGAAGCCAGTAGTCCCATGATACCTAGGATTTGGATTTATCGCCTGGACACCAGAAGGAGGAAAGCAAAAACACGACGGCCATGAAGGATAACCAATTACAGTGCAACGGATACTTGTCGGGCACCCGCGCCTGGTTGCTGGTAGGAGCGATCAGAATGATCATCTTGCGGAGCGCTTCGATCACAGCCCGCCCGCAACGCCGCGTGGAGAACTGAAAGAAAGGGGCTCTAGATGAGCTCGGGAGAAATCTAAAATCGAAAATTTGAAATTTCTGACGACGTGAGATCACGTGAACAGATACACGTTCTTCTCTGCCGAGTTCCGGCGCTGAAATTCCCGCAGACTTTCCGAATGAGGCCAGGATGAGGCAGTGGGGAGGTGTCCCGCTGCTCCCGATGCCCTGACATGTAATAAGCACGGACACGATCTCAGATTATTTTTCTTCCGCGGGCTTCAGCTCCTGAGCTGACAAGCCAATTTCTTTTTCTTCTAAGAACGCCGATCCCAGGGCTGGTGCTAGCTGGTGACAATATTAAATTATGATAAGCCACCACTCCAGATGTGTGGGACGTACCACGATACTGTCCTCTCATCGACGTGAGGGGCTGATCGCGATTTTAAAAAATTTGACGATCCGTGCCATATCTTCAGGTATAAGCCAGCTTAGATCGAACAGAGGGAGACTGAACTTTCCAAGTCGATAAAGCAGGGGGGGGATAATAGCAGCAGCGCTCCGATATTACTCGACTTCAAAGCTGGATGAAGCCGGAAAATATAAGAACCATACCTCTTGCGTACCGGAGGGCAATCAATTCAAGCAGCTGTCGATAGTTTCTGCCGTCGGCCACGCTCAATTGCAAGAAGCCCGGAACTGGACCACATGGTAACTATTCAGGGTATTTCGTGGTCATGGTATCTCCTGCACTGTAACGGAATTGCATCAGGTATATCCAGAGGTCAGCAAGTGACATGTTCGAACTTCTCCCGGAATCGATAACCTCTAATGCGCTGGACAAGAGCTGATAAAGGCGGCGTCGACTTAAATTATGGATCCTAGATGTCGACATGCAAGGAGATATTTCAAACCCCTGTAACTTAAAAAGAGACGAGAATTGCGAATAGGAAGTTGGAAGGACGCGGCTACGGGTTACGATAGCAAGACGATATGTCGATATCGATATAATAATTGACGGGATGACGGTTCTTTCTCCCATTGACGTCGATGTCAGAGTCCTTGTGAAGAAGATAGGAAAAGTTTGGGCTTTGTCAAAATAGTGATTCCGCGCTGGAACGATGTGCTGATCATGAGATACTGTGTCAAAGGATGCATTTTGTCAAACAGTCGGTTGAAAGCCCTGTAGCTGCAGTCAAGGAAGATATAAATCAATTTATGATATCAAAATGCGAATATCCAAACAGACCTCGGTTATATTTTTGAAGACCCAGACATGCAGATGTACAGGGACGACTGACCCCAACTGACGACTGTCCTAGATTTTTTACTCGGAATTCCGGAGCATAAAAGGTCATAGGACGAAGAGGATAACACAAGGAAATTCAACTCGCACCCACCGAACCAGTTCCGAAAGAAAAACAGTTACCCTCAATTTTACAACGGACACGAAGAACATGTTAACCCGAATCAAGGTGCTAGAAAACGCTGATGGCATGTAGAAGCAGCGGTCCATTCTTGTCAGAAGATCACAAGAAGATTTCACGAGTCGCCTAATGGAACCGCGTTCGCTGGATACTCATCGTCGCCGAGGTTTCGGATTTATTAGGCGCCACCGCCGCATCTTTCCAGGCATGCTGTATATTGATGACCGTGTTGGCACCTGTTGACATCCGGAAGATAAGTAGCAGAAGAGAACTACGGAGAACTTCGCTGGAGAAAGAGAAAATAAGGGGGAAGGGTGGCACGGAAGAGAAAACCATTCAACGAGACGCAGACGAGAAGTTCTCGTAACGCGTAGAGGGATTCAGGAACGGTGCCAGCGGCGGCTTTGGGCTCGATGTTATAAACGACTGACCACGCGTGCTCTATGCCCAAGCCTTCTAATCGACCTGACTGTTATTTCGTATTGAGTTATCTTGGGTTTGTGGGGAAATTGAACAATCTCGGCTGCGGTCAAATTTATGCGTCATATGTTTCGTCACGCTGGGCGTCGCAGTTTCCATTTGGTCCTACTTTTATTATATGAAGGTACGCGAAACGGAGATAATGGGCCCAGGTAGCGCTCAAGGAAGTTAGCACAAGGCGTGATAGGCCTGGAAAGTGCAGATGCCATCACCTGGAAGCTCTCGGCGATGGGCTTGCCATAATAGACAGAGAGACAGAGCGACATGGTGTGAACATAGGATGATACTGCGCTCAACGAAGTTATGGCCGTAGTTACCGGGTTCTTGTAAACAGCGCAGATGACGGACAAGAGTACGCATACCGCCAAACGATCCGCCATTCAGCCGATGGCTAGGCCAAAAAAGTTGCATGAGAGTAAGTACCCAGGGTTCGGTCGATGCAAGTCCCGTAAGCTAATTGAAAGGCGTGGACACAAGGAAGGATCATCATGGGCCAAAGAAGATCAGGTTGCTATATAATTAGCGAGTGCCGGACTTTGACTTGAGTAATGATGCCTGGAAGAAAAAACTTCCCGTAGTATGTGTACATGCACTAAGAACAATGTCTGAGAACCAATGATATGCGTCAAGGTGCGCTTCAAAGTGGGTTCTATGATTTTCCGGCCATCGAAGTATTGAAGCGATCTCAATTGAAGCTCGAGCCTCCGAGTCGGAACTATGCGGGATAATTTTGAAACGTGGATATCCGCCGATAGCGGCAGTCCGGTTGGCTCTTCCAGTGGTAAAGACAAAGACAGAGGCGACAGAGGACCAGAACATGAAGAGACCTTGGTCCCATGCAGAGAATAGCGACACGAGACCCAATGGAGTACAGTTGGAGCGTCGATGACCCCATGGCCGCAGCTGGGTTAAAATAAATATCGGACTGATGAGAAAAATGCGTCATGAATGGGAGAAACATCCCCCTGCCATTCAGTCTTCCGGTTTCCGCTTGAGTCATTTACAGGAAGCGGGACGACGAGTACACGCGCGGCCAGATGCGGCGAACGTGATTACCTAATACTACGTAATTGACGCTGATTAACCTGAAAGGACAAATTTGTGGCCCCGACGGTGACAACCAAAGGGCGATGCGAATACTAATTTTGAATTCTCTTCTCCCCATCATACGGTTGTCTCCGCAGTGGTGTATGTTGAGCTCACTGTCCCTGACGGTGAGGAACTCCTTTCGTCGTCGTGACATGTGTATGATCGGAATTGGCTGACACAGTTACAGAAGCGTTCCGGTATCTCGTTGTACTTATCATAATCTTCTTCTGAACGATCCTTTTCGGTCCTCGTCTCGTTTCTTATTATCGCGATACAACTGTAGAATGGAGGAGCAGCCGCGAGTTCAACCTGTAATTTCATTGAAGGCGGGTGCACAGGTACGTGACGCTGTCGGATATCCGTGTTTTCTGGTCTGACGACCGTGACAGTCAAGGGCAAGTAAATTCGTACAGAAATTATCCAACTTTCGCAGCAGAATTCGTCTTTCAAGTACGCGCAAGGGTAGTGTCGAGGTTGCCCTTGAGGGGCCTTACATGAGACAGTCGACTTCAATGGATGTCGGTGTGGCGAAGCCTTATATGTCCCAGCCTATGCTCGCGATGCCCAATCCATACAGCATTCAGCAACGTCGAGGCATCGACGAGTCTTCTTTATCATCACCTTCCAGTTCCCCCACTGGAAGCGAGCCCTGTAGTGCCCCGGTTCCACCAAAACGTACTCGTCATTCGATATCGACAGCAGTAGTTACGGGCACAAACACAGGCGTCGTATTTACCGGCAAGAGTATCACCTTCGATGGCTTACCCAGCGAGACAGCGACCAATGCCACATTGAAACAACGTTCAGGTCTGCCTACTGACAATAACGGAAACGCGGGAAGCGTTACTACTCTAATGGAACCGCCACACATACTCCTATCGAAGCAAGTGGCAGCATTATCACGCCCACTACTCCATGAAACTCCCTCAAACTCTTTGCCATCCTCACCGCCCGCTCAACAGCACACTCCTTCGCGGTTGTTGGAAACAGCAAATGATTATGAACCAAATCATAGCTCGCCCCCCACATCTGACAATATCAAATCGTCCGCTATACTGATAGAAGTCCGTAACTTGTCTGCTGAAGTTCATAACGGGAGCACCCAGTCGTTAACAGGCGAAAAAGCTCCTTCCTTTGCTAGCACGTCGACAAAGTCATTCCACACCCCGCCAAGCCACGCTCATTCATTGCCTGGCGAACCTGTACCCTTTCTTCCTGCAACAACGGCATCCAAGCAGAAGGCGCCGTCACCGCCACCATCCAGAGGTCGCAACTTGCCCAGCCTTACATCAAACTCTATGCATGACGCCGGAGCACCCTCACCTTCTGACGACACACATATTGCGAGAGAGGCAGGCGCCCTAAAAAGCTCCATGCCTGGACCGAGTCTGCCCTCGGTTCCTTCATCATCCTCGACGACGCGGTCTGTCTTCACTGGTTCAAGGACCTTAGATGCCGCAGAATCCGCTCCTTATGTTTTTCCGCCAATGAAACCGCACGGTGCTGCGATTAACACCGAAAAGTCGCTACCAAAAACACCGCTGGAATTGTCATCTAAACCACCTCCTTCTGCTTATGGGACGACACCTACACGTCGGAGTCCGCCTTCTCTTCCAATGCCATTGCATCGATTTAGCATGACCCTTGCTGAGGGTACCGGTTCTGCAAGATTATCACCTTCACTGATCACACGGCATCCACCTATGCCTATCCTCAATTTACCGATGCTGCCCCCTTCAACCCCTTCTACTAGTTCCGCTACGCTTAGCTCTAGTGCTAACAGACCTCACCAAAAGCTGAGAAGCATGCCGGCTTTGCCCAGGCAGGGCACAAATGTTGAAGAAGACGACGATGAAGATGATGAAGATGATGACGATGGCGACGATACTGAGGACGGCGAGGAGTCCGCTGAAGTCAGTGACGGCGTAGACGATGACGATGATGACCGAACAGCAGAAGACAGTCCATCAACGAGAGATCGGTCAGCACTAGCTTCGCCATCACGACAGCACGAGAGCGTACAGGTTCTGGCACCATCTTTACATCTTCCGATCGATTTGGCTCGCCTCGATCTTTCATTCCTTGATGATCCACCACGTTCCCCTGATATGAAGGGAAAGGGTAAACAAAGGGAGGATTCCGACCTTGCTTCCGCCACGCCTACCGCGTCCAGGGCTAAAGGCCTTCCAACTCCTCGACAGCAGCCTTTCTCTAACGACTACTTTTCTATTGCAACCCCTTCTAGCCCGGCAGCGAAGACACCCAGCACCGCTGCATTTACACCACGCCTGGAGGACGGCATGCAGACTCCGGGATCACCGTTAGCGCGCGGTCATACGGCTGACGGTAGACCGACGATATACAAACATGCTTCGAGGAGTATGATCAACATTGTCGGTCCGTCTTTGTGTCGTCGGGATGAAGAAAAGGAGACAAGTAGGGTGAACGAAGTCGAGGTCGTACCAAGGACCACTGGGCTTGCGGGGCTTGCGGCTCGGTTACCTCCATCTCCAGGAAATGCACTGGAAACTCCATCTCCGGTTCCCCATCCGCCGTTGCAGAAACCATCAGTGGGCGACACACCAGGCACTCTCCATCGACGACGATCACTTCCAACTTTCAGCGCTGGCTCACCTCCTCCACCTTATCCTTCATTTACGCCTCATAAAGGCTTACATTTATCCTCGCATCAACCGCCACCTGATATCGATGCCCCACATGTCGTTGAAGGACGAGAAACACTGCCGGGATATTCGAATTCCATCTATCTGCGTTCAGTGATGCCTCGGAAGATGGAGTTTACTCAACCAAACGTACAGGCTAAAGATCGTAAATGGAGGAGAGTGGTTTGTGAGTTGGAAGGGACAGTGTTTCGTGTCTATGAGTGTCCCCGGGAGACGGCTGGAGTAAGCGCCATTGGATCGTGGTGGGAGAGGAAAGTGGGTGTCGGGGACGTCAGCCTTCCCGCCACAAGTGGACCTGCGTCTACGAAGAAGGCGTCCGATGTTGTTCTGGGAGACAGGACAGAACCGGTATCGAAGCTGGGTGAGGTAGTCACTGATCCGACAAGGATTGGGGGGCAGACGGACCTCCAACTTTCCTCGCCATCACCTGTACCCGGTCCGCAAGGGCCGCAGCAAACCTTCATGCACTCGAATCAGAGCCGGTCGAAAATTGTCAACCTCCTTAAGCCGTCGAGACCGCACAGTAGATCACGCAGCGATGTACCGAATCCACCGAGATTGATCACACCGAGTCAGCCAAGGTCGTCGTTGTCGACACCAAGGCCGCGGACTCCTACAGTGGCGATATCTTCCCCCTCTGATAGTAGCCTGACGGTCTCGACGCCGTCGTCTCTGTCATCTTCGGGATCGTCACCACGCCATCGAAGTTCGAACTCGAGGTCGCACTTCCGTACCGGCCGTACACCTGCTCCTTCCATAATGTCTGTTCCTGAGTTTCCAGAGGGCGAGTTGCTCAAAGCGTACACTCTGCAGAACGCGGAGAGTGGGTTGGGGAACGACTATCTAAAGAGGAAGAATGTGATACGGGTGAGAATGGAGGGCGAGCAGTTTTTATTACAAGCCATGGATGTGGCGAGTGTTGTAGAGTGGATTGAGGTATGGATGCTTTCTGGTGGCATTAACGGGTATTCATCTGTTGTCTAGGGACTGCATTCCGCCACGAACGTTGCTCTAGATCTTGATGAGCGTCCGATGCCCAGAGGTCCGCTATTCCCCAGGTATGATTTTGGTTCATGTGCTGTGTGTCGCTGGAGCTAATGGTCTTCCTTACCTAGACGACGTAGACGACGTGTTGTCCGTAGGACAGATACTGCTACGGCGTCAGGCACACCCAATGTGCCTCCCGATGACGCACAACCGTCTGCGCAAACGACATGATGGCGACGATATTCACGCAATATTACTGACGGTCGTGTACATAATATAATTCTGGACTGTTGATATGATCTATTTTCTTAGGTGGCTTTTCTTTCCTTCTTCAATATACGTACACTGCAGCGATTTGTATAACTTTACATACCCATTTCCACATCCTAATGTTGTAGCAATAACGCGATGAATGTCATGACACGCTCTAGAGCCCTAGAGCCCTTGTATGACCTTATGTTGTCAACGGAATTTTTCTTGTAAGGTATACACACACTGGGAAATGTCTGGACATGAAGGGAACAACACACCATATGTATGTCCATGATATTTTTAGATTATTTTTGTCCTTTTTTCGCAAAGCCCAGATATCACGTGCTCATCCGAAGGTTGCCGATTTTGGAAAATTGGAGGCATCAACACGACGTTCGTTATCTGCACCGCCCTTCATCGATATCCTTTGCCATTTCTCTCTGCGGTTCGGGAAACCGGTTCACTACGCTTCCTTCTGCCTTTTTTTGACGGCTAGGTGACCCGCTCTCCCACAAAAATCAAGGAAAAAATAGGCAAAGTCCCTGTCTACAGCCCACAGCCGCTTCAGAAAAACGACATCTTGGTGATCAAAACCTTTTGAAACCCGTCGCAAACCCATATAAAGATACACCGAGACAATTTTGACAGCCTGAAGATGGCAGATTCGACGACGGAGATAGATTTGGACTCGGTCATCGACCGTTTGTTGGAAGGTGAGCTGGCACACCACCTCTATTTCTTCCTGCCAGGAAGGGGCAGAAGGACACGCTCTGCGGGCTGTTGAGCATATGAGACAATATGCCGCCGGTTTTGGTGCTGCTGGATGCGCTGGGCATGCATGACGACGAGCGCATGACGGGCTGTAAGGCCGCGAAGGAGTCTCAGAATGGCACAATTCCGGGAGCGGCGGCATTATTGAGGTCGTCTGGTGGCCCCATTGGCATCCTACAAAGTCCTGGCTACGGGCGTGGTCAGGAATGCGCCTTTGTGACGGAGAATATGATGACCGCAAGATTGGGATTCGACTTCTTTCAGGGTTGCTTCTGGCCTTCGTAGTCGGGCCACTAGGCGCTTCCCTTGGCGATGGTTGCGATTCCTCAGCTGCAGCGATGCAGGTACTGGCCGTCATTTGACGGCGGCGGAATTCGTGGCCGTCGAGCTGTGGCGTCCTGATTACCGTGTTTCATAATACTCTCGGCCGGAACGTCTCGACATTCATCGCTTTCTTTTCTTTGTTGCGGCTTAATGACCGCCACAGTTATATGACCTTTCTTTTTTTCTTGTATCCTTTGATACTACATGTCGGTGTTGTTGGCCAGACATAACTCGGCGCTGTTTGTTCTTGCCCACGGAGGCCGATATCCTCTTTCTGTTCCGCTTTTTGTTTTCTGACAAAGCAATGTGCTGATATAACATCTTATTAACAGTGCGGGGTAATCGACCGGGCAAGCCTGTACAACTTCAGGAATACGAGATCAAGTACCTTTGTACCAAGGCCAGGGAGATTTTCATTAACCAACCTATCTTGCTGGAGTTGGAGGCTCCGATCAAGATATGTGGTACGCAGTAACCCTGAACCTTGAAACCAGTACCATTCACTAATTGGTACATAGGGGATATCCATGGCCAGTACTATGATCTACTCCGACTTTTCGAATATGGCGGCTTCCCCCCAGAGGCAAACTACCTATTCCTGGGCGACTACGTGGACCGGGGGAAGCAATCCCTTGAAACAATCTGTCTACTCCTCGCGTACAAGATTAAATACCCAGAAAATTTCTTCATTTTACGAGGAAATCACGAGTGCGCGAGCATAAATCGGATTTATGGGTTCTATGACGAATGTGAGTCTTTCCTATTTCCAACACTCCGATATTATCTCGTCTCGCCACAAGCATGAGCCTGATCGGTCGTTGCAGGTAAACGTCGATACAACATCAAACTTTGGAAAACGTTCACCGATTGTTTCAATTGCCTGCCAATCGCAGCCATCATCGACGAGAAGATTTTCACGATGCACGGTGGCCTCAGTCCTGATTTACAGTCGATGGAGCAGATACGGAGAGTAATGCGGCCTACGGATGTTCCCGATACCGGTCAGTGCTACCGTCCACGTTATCGTTTCACCTGCGTCAATATTTTCTCTTCAGGCCTATTGTGTGACCTTTTGTGGTCCGATCCTGACAAGGATATCACAGGATGGTCAGAGAATGACAGAGGGGTGTCATTTACCTTTGGGCCTGATGTGGTGTCGCGGTTCTTGCAGAAGCATGATATGGATCTGATTTGTAGGGCTCATCAGGTCAATTTTTTCAACTTTGTCATCGGGACGTGCACTAACGGTTGCGCAGGTTGTCGAGGACGGATATGAGTTCTTTGCAAAGCGCCATCTAGTGACACTGTTCTCGGCCCCCAATTACTGCGGAGAATTTGACAACGCCGGCGCAATGATGAGTGTTGATGAGACGTTGTTATGTTCATTCCAAGTAGGTCTTAGGTGGGCTATCGGCGATGTGTTTGGCTAATGGCGGTACAGATTTTGAAACCTGCGGAGAAGAAAGCAAAATACCCATACGGCGGAATGAACATGGGGCGGCCCGTGACGCCACCACGCAAGCAGAAGAAGAAGGAAGGACGAATGGGTTGAGCGACTTTTACGTTCCAGCGGACCGTGTCTCATGTCGAGGAGCATCCCGACATCCTCTCCTTTGCCGTCTCGCCTTCATCATTGCACAATGTCGTTCGCTCCTCTACGGACTACGTAGGTGCCGTTGCTTTTCCCTGTTATAATGTGAGATTAGGGTACGCGTACAATATCATATATATTTCTTTTTTCTCTCCTCCTTTCTCTTTCCTTGCAGGTAAATATGGTATGCCTTGAAGGTAACTTTCAAGCAGTCTGTTCTTGCAGTACATATTCTTTTGCGTCCAATCTTTCCTGTTGCTTCGACACCGTGTAAATTATCTCTACACTCAATTTCCACGATCTAACGAGCTTCTTTTCAATGTACCGTTCCACGTAGTAGCATTAAAATGAGTCAAAAATATTTTTATCAGCTTCTTAGCCTAATTAGGAAGTGGATTTGGATCTGAAATTCCAGTGGAAATGCTCGATTTAGTACACCGTGTTGTCGAAACGCGACCACCATCTGACTTTGATACCCTGTATGAAATGCTGCAGATATGCCGTGCGGAGGACGGTCAGGCATTTCAGGTATGCTGTGACCGTATCCTGTCGAGCAGAACACTGAAGCGATGCGTAGGTGAACGCCACTCTCCGAGACATTGAGAGGTGAGATATACGGCGCTTTTGGTGGTCGGCTGTCGTTGACGATGTACACAGGGTAGGGAGCATCGAACTCTTCTTACAGCAGGAGACCGGGGTACCTCAAGAGGCTGTACTCGCGTATCTCTCCGACGGACGACGGTTGACGAACGTGAATATAAGGGAGCTCGCCGGCGCTCACGATCAGGTGCGTCGTACAGCTCCTACTCCGCTGTTCTTCATTGAAATCAGAACCAGTCCATCTATGTGTTCAATAAAGTATATTTGGACTTTGATATTAATGAAGTGCTACGCGACCTCCGGGTAGAACCTGCATTCCAGCCCCCAATTGAAGGTGAGTTGGGTATGCGTGGAGTTTGGGTCCATTAACAAAGGGGTCATCTTAGAGAGTATCGCCGCAACCCCTCCCTTCAAGCCTTCTGAATTGGCTGCTTCGTACTGCACAGCGGCTCACTCACACCACGAGACCATCAAGTATCTCCATGCAACCATACACCACCAACACGAAGCTGTCCAGATTGCATCGAACAGCCTGGACCTGAACGTTCTTGCTATAGTGGATACGTATGATGGTCTTTCCTCGGGATTCAGGAAGGAGCTAGACAAACAAGCCGCGCTACTCGCAGGACTGGAGGCGGACTTGGACATCATCAGCCGTGTGCGGATACATACCGAGTTCGTGTCGCTTACTGTACGGAAGGCAATGGAAGCGGGTGATAAGGCTCGCACGCTGGGAGATTACGTTTCCAACGCGAAGATGAAGCAGGTGGCAGAAACGTGTGCGAGGACGCATGATGACCTTCGTTTGCGATTTGAGCAAGTGAACGAGGCGGTCAGTAAGCTCAAGGAGGATACGTCGAGTGTGCGAGCAGCAGTTGCTTCGACCCAAACACTGGATGAGGCCGATGGATGTCTGCGACGATCTCGAGACATCTTTGAGAAGATTACAGACGGTGTCACGGCGTTGGAGGGTACGTGTTATTCAATATTTGTTTGAGTCGTCGTCTGACTTGTGAATAGGACGTGCAATCAATTCTGATGACAGATTACAAGGTTATATTGCTTGCCTCTATTTTCCTCGCAATCAATCTTACTCTTTTTTCAGATCTCAAGCAATTGGATCTTACTCTCCGAGATCAATTGCAATATGTTGTAGATGCCAAGGTATATCTCATGCGTCTGGCCTCCGATCAGCTTTCTAATCACCTCAAGAGTACAGAACGCATATACACATCAGTGCATCAGTATAACACGGTCAATCAGCCTTTTGAACACCGACATGCAGCAGATACCCGCAAGTTTGCAGGCGTTATCAAACAGCTTTCGGGGTAAAAACAGCTTTTCGCATATTCAACGTTTGCACAATATGCTTTATGCATATGGTGCAACTGTTATTGAAATTGTGAGGAGGAAGGAGTTCTGTAAGTAGCTCATCTTGCTGTAATGAGACTCATCTCATACTGCGGTAGCCAGGTTCTTCTATCAACGGGCTCAAAGCATTCTAGAAGTCATGGCGAAACTATCGTAGGTGCTAAACTTGCTTTTTAAAATAATGGATGACCCATCAATTTGGCAGCGCAAATGAACGGAAACGTCGTCAGGTATACCGTGGAGAAGTTCACGGTCAACTGCCGTTCGAAACGCGGGGCATGGATGACCCCGTACCAACTATCGATTTTTCTCCTTCCGGAAGTTCAGACGCTGCCTATTCCATTGAGCGATCCGACGTTGATGGTATGGGGCATTTCTTTTCCCTTGATAGACCCTACTAACCACACCGTAGGCCTTCTTCGAGTCCTTGATGATCTGGAGCAAGCATCCCGCAACGGTAATGATCCCGAAGCTCTCTCTGCTGTGCGGGAATGCCGAACCGGGCTGGAGAAATTGGTCCTGAAGATGGACAGCTTAGAATCTGGTTTTGACAGAATTGCCGAAAGGTCGCGTGCGTCTATTTCTCTGAAGGATTTTCCCGGATTTAACATGCGACTTGATGGTAGTACTCTCCGCGTCTCGGATATCTCATTCCCGTCGAAGATGTCAGTCAAGTGTCCATTCCGTAACTAACGGCTTATTTACTGACTTTCTTGTATAGCCATAGAAGCCGACGAGCATGCGTTCAATGAAGTAGTCGATCAACTCCGGGCTGTCCAAGAAACCAAGAACCATCAAGAGTCGCTCTTTCAGGAGGAGCGGGTCGGTCTCAAGGGAGAAATTCAGCGCTTGCAATCTACGCTGCAAGCCACTGCCTCTAATGCATCCGAGGAACGCGTCCGTGCCGACAGACTGGAACGCGAACTCCATCAGGCCCGAGCTCAGATCGAGAGTGAAACTAGGGCTCGTCGCATCACCGAGGAAAGGAATACAGATTTGATTAGTGACGTGGATAGCAAAGGGTCGGAGCTGGGTCGAGCATTAGCTGAGGCGACAAATCAGGCCAAAGCGGCCGAGGTTCTGCGACAACAGCTGGCCAACGCGCGAAGTGAAGCCGAAGATATCAAGACGTTGGAGGCGAGAAATTCGGAGAAACTCGCGGCATTGATTGGAGATCAAGCCACCAACTTACGTTTGCTAGAGGAAGCTCGTGCACGCGGGGAGGATTTGGAGCATCAGATCCAAGCCGCGCGGACGGAGAGCCAGGAGATGAACAGAGCATTGAGGGATGCTAGCCAAGAGAAGGATAGACTTTTACAAGCCCAGGCGTCTGACCACGATCGACTGCTGCGTGATCACATTGCAGAGGCCGACGGAGACCGTGCGGTACTTGAGCATCGTCAGGCCGAGCTAGCGCTCGAGAGGGACGAGCTCCTGAGGCAATTGAAAGATGTGAAGTCCGACCTAGAGATCGCCTATTCCGACGCTGCAGGTTTGCGCGAAGCCCTCCAACGGACTGAGCATGAACTCAGGGAAGCGAGGCATGCTGAAAGAATGGTTCGGGAAGATCTGAGAGCAGGTCTTGCTTCCCAGTCTGACTATGAGCACAGACTAGAGACTAGCGATCGTTTGGTTGCTCAAATACTTGACGTTGCTCTAGCCTTCCGGGCGGCGCATGTTAAGGCTATGTCTTCAGCACAAGCGATGACTTCTCATCCAGGATCGGGGTCGAAGCATTCGACTGCAGGTTTGGGCGACTCAGTTTTTTCCCCCGGACTACGGCATAACATTGTAGGACAACCAGATGAACCGTCACCCATCGATCCTTCGGATCCTGCGGCAGCATTAGAGGCGCTGCGAGCATTTGATCATGACCATTTTCTGGAAGCCATAACGAAGGTCGGTTCGACGATACGGAAGTGGCAGAAGCAGTGTAAAGAATACAGAGAGCGTGCGAAGGGGAGGATATCCTTCAGAAACTTCGCAAAAGGAGACCTTGCTCTCTTTCTCCCAACGAGAAATTCGATATCTAAACCTTGGGCTGCATTCAACGGTCAGCCTTCTTCCCTCTATGATGCTCCACCGGACCCTGATATCTCTACGACAGTGTTCTTTCCGCACTACTTCCTTCAAGCTTATGGTCATCTTGCTGAGCAGTTGAAAACAAGAGAATGGATTGTTGCACGTATTACCTCCATCACTGAACGTGTCGTGGATCATAATGTCAGCCTATTCCAGATGACAACTTACATGATCACTGATTGTTTTTTCTACAGGACCCGACCAGTAATCCGTATGGTCTGAGTGACGGCGTCAAATACTACATGCTACAGGTCGAGGACTGGACACAACCTGCTCAACAGAATCGTCGCCGTTCCTCCGCTGCGAAGTCAATTAAAGAGCCTGGTAGTCCTCAACAGCCCACAACTCTCACTAATGGCACATTACCGCCAGCACCGCCTGAAGCCGAAGTCGAAGACACCTTTCAAGTTACGCATCCTCCGACGTCGCGTCTCTTTCCCTTACGCACTCGTGCTAACTCTTCTCCTTCCACCCGACCTTCGTCTCTTTCGCGTCTTCTTGCTCAAGCTTCCCAAGATCCGCGACCCGAAGAAACGCCACCACCGCCATCACCGCCTGCGCCTCCGCCCCCAGTTCGCACACCTTCACCGGTGGCTCACTCCCCCCAATCTCCCGGACCTCTTCCCTCGCCGACTCATCACGTAGGATCCATACCCCACCATGCTACCATGCACCCTTCACCATTACGTCCTGGGTCAAGAGCTTCCAAAACATCATCAGCTTCAAGGTTTTCTGTGGGCCGAATGCCAGCGTTGGGGTCTGTATCATCGTCGCTGGGTGCAAAAGCGACAGCTACGACTGCATTATCGGATGAGCCTATAGCGTCATCGCCTTCTGCCGAGAGCCAATATGAGGGGGTAACTTCCGTCCCTTCACCGGATGATTCTATCTCGAACGGTATGGGTAATGTGTTGAACATCCGTAGAAGGGCAACATCGTATCACCGTCCGTCTTCCAGAGCTGCTTCAGAGAGTTCAACATCGAATACCGTCACGGAGGGTGTCTCCTCGAGACCTATGACCACGGCAAGTAGTGCTCTTGCAAACCTCGCTAGCAGCTGGGGTGTTTCGTTCGGTCGGAAGAAGAAGGCTGCGATGAGCCGTCTTTCAACAACGGAAGAGTCTCAACCTGGTTCTCCATCAATGGACCCTTCTCCCGATACACCAGCCAACGATGCTTTCCAGCCGATATGATCTTACAAAATGAGGCATCGCAGTTGGCTTTTTTTTTCTATCTCTCACTGTATCTTTGGAATTTATTGTATATCATTGTGCGCAAATATTAATAGAACCGTATGCCAGGCTTCGCTAGACAAATGGATGGGCAGTGCAAGTAAATCTCCCCAAACCACCTCATACAGTATGCGATATCCCGCACTCCATCAACACAATCTCTAGCAAGATGATGGGCACTGTTGCGCAACTCTGTCGGCAACAAGCTAACAGCCCCTACCTAGGTTTATTCCGTACGTCCTAGTTGATTTCCAATGAAATCTAATAATCCCAATTTCAAAACGTGGACATTCATGAAACTGTTGTGTGCGACAATTCTTCATTTCTTGCTGCTACTTGTTGATGCATTGATGTCTAAGCTACGTTTGATTGTGATCTTCTATCCTCGGGCACGCAGTATCTGCCTGCACAGACTCTGGACAGAGGAGGGCACGAAGTGATATGGGGTTGGCGTTCTGGGACATCTAGCTCTCCTTGTCGAGAGTCATGAAAGACAAGGCAAGCAGACATGCCCGGAGTCTCGTATCATTCCACTTCATAAGGGGAGAGAGAACGAAACCAGAATCTGGGGTAGATTGGGGCGTCTTGCTCCGAGAACCTCGTGTACCGCCATACGCTTTTCGACTCCGAGGCACTACCCGGAAGAAGATCATGACGACATCACCATTCGTAGTGAACCCGGCATCAGGTCCTAAGTCGGCGCATTCCCCCCAAAGCTGATGTTGTTGGCCTTAGCTTTGTGAAAGAAGAGCAAAATGACGACACATACTTGCTTCAGTAGCAAATTACCGTTGTGTCCGTTTTCGAAGACATTACCTTCATCGCTGATGATGCCCTCGGAACCCCGCAAAATGTCTTGATAAGTCACCGTTTGATACACCCAAGGTGTTTTACCATCTTGGAGAGCTACTTCTTGCGGTCAAGACCACCGGGTGATACAAAAAGCATTCTGTCCGTAAAACCCGCTGTACCTGAGCGCTTGGAGATATGGTTCTGGGCCGTAGCCAAGCGGGGTAAAAGCAGCTGGCTCTCACGCTTTCCGCTGGCACTTCCATGTTTGCTGAGTCAATGTATGTGGCTTCAGGAGACAATTTATCCGCCTTGTTCTCGTAGCGCATCTGAGGTACACATGCCATTAGAATGTTGCTATACTGTATATGGTCGCCACATCTGCAGTCAGCATTGCTCAAATCGAGTATCTGGCTGTTAACATCATCTTGGACGCCTTCGATGTTGCACAGAACGGGCTGTGGTAGTATGGACTGGATGGCCTCAATTGCGTGCATTTGCCGATAGCCGTCTTCGTAAGATGAAGGCGGAAATTCAGGAGCATTGGAGCATTCGGAGAGGTGAAAGAGACGTTCTCTGATAGCAGGATCATTCTTGTGCTGGAATGAGACAGGCAGGCTGACATAGGCGTGAAGACGTGTCCACATAGTGTCACAATACCACAGCTTCTTCAGCCCTGCGCTCTCATCCCGGAAAAGCTCCAGGTTAAACGCTGCTGGTCTCGTCTCCGAATTAACTGATGTCCGTGATGGGTTTACATAGGGCGGGGTGCAAGAAAGGGAAGGTAAAGGAAGAGAGCGAAGGTAGAAACGTCGGGCCTGTTGCGTCGTGAGAGGTTGGGCTTCGGGTGGAATGCGATACGTATAAAATTTCGAGAAAGACTCAGAAGTGGGTACTGCGGGGCTGAGAACCACGGGAGGCTGGCAGAATTAGAACGAACAACAAGACCGTAGACGAACAAAAGAAAATCTGCTGCGATCCCTTTATATACGGAATAGCCAAAATCCCTATCGATTCCTCATCGATTTAGTCTGAGTCATCTTTCTCTAACCTTGAGGAAAAGAGGTCCCCAAACATGAATTCCTCACCGCAAATTCAAGTTGCCGCAAGGGAGAAGGGTCGTCGCGACAGTCACGTGTTCGTACTACTCCTTGTTCAACAGACACCACCTCAGAAATAACCCACGCAGCGATGAGTCCTTGCATCGCGAGTACAGGTGCTCAGTCCCAAATTTTCTCAGTTAGCCGAGCAACTGTGTCTAGCCGCCCAGCTCACTCAACGTGTCAACATAACAAACTGATATTTCAACATACACTTCTTTGACGATACATGGACTAGGCTCGTCCGACGAAAGTCCTGCAGAAATCACACTTTCTCGGTCTCAATCGTTTCCAGCTCCTCACCTAGTCCGAAAATACGTTCCCGTGCCTCGAATTGAGAACTGGGCGCCTCTTGCTCTTCCAAAGGACGGTGCTCATCTCGAGCTCGAGCTCACCGGTAGCATATCCGAAGGAAGAACCGGTCTCGCATACTGTGCTCGAGTTATCCACAACACAGCAGACTCGGACCTTCCTGGCCTTTGCATCAAATTGGTGAAGCCAAAGTACGGCAGGACTTTGGCACGGGAAGCCTGGTTTTATGAGTAGCTCGCTCGTGAACCAGGATGCGAAGGAGTGGTTACCCCACGGTGTTTCGGGTTCTTCACTGTACCGCTTAAGGACTGCTTGGATGTCAAAGGAAAGTCTGTGTCCCATATCAAGCCTTGGGAAAACATTACGATCAACCCACCGAATCCAGATTCCGATGACACGGATACGTCAACCTGGGAAGAGGATAGAGATTAGTGGCTTCCTGATGGCCCGAAAGGTTTTGATGCTTACTTCAAGGACGACGATGGTTGGTTGAGTGGGTCACCTTGGAATAAGTGGCGAGCTTCTCCATCAGAGCCCCTGATATGTGTCCTTGTGCTGGAAAAGCTGGGTAAGATCTATACCTCTCCGCGAGAATATTTCGGGTTTAAAAAAGACGAACGTGAGGAGGTCGAGCTCAAGTAGGTTGTTTCTATGGTATATTACCGACAATTCGCTCACATCGTGATCCTAATCAGTGATATCCAGGATCTCGTGCGTGACGTGAGTTCCACTGGAATCTTGCACAGAGATCTTCGGCATTGCAATATTGTGCAAGCCACTAACGACGTCGTCTGTCCCCGGCATGAGCGCGCACATCTGTGGCGGTTGATCGATTTCGACATAGCGGCGAAGGTATGTATGGGGCCTGACACCCCGGCGGATTCCAGTTACGCGACGAGCTCCCAAGTCAGAGTGGTTGGCACACCGCTCTTTTGGGGATGGACATAGGATCCTTACAATTATGGTAATATGGCTATGGTAGCCCCGGGGCCATACGGGATGAGCTGCATGCTTTCGGATCAAAGGCTATGGCTCTTTTATCCAGTGGTGAGTCGATGCAACCTGTTATGGGGGACAATATATCAACTTGTTGTCGTAACACACTGAGTTAACATGTTAGACGACGCGGCTATCTCGTGTATGGTCTCCTTACTTACAACACCGCATTAATCACAACGATCTGAATGCTGATCACATCTTGCAATGTTGCACACAACGGGTTGGTCGGATGGAGTGGATGATCTCAATTGCATACATTTGATGGTAGCCGCCTTGATGCGGGAGAGGTTCTTTGAGGACGGTATCGTTCTTGTGCTCAAATGAAACAATCGGATAATATAGGCATAAGACAGAGGTGTTCACATGGTTTCACAATGCTAAAGCTTCATCAGCCTATCGTTCTAGTCACAGCCAAGGCCAAGGTAGATTGTGCTGGCTTTATTGCTGAAGTCTCTGATGACCCTACCGGATTCTCATATAGTGAGACGAAGGGGAGGATGAGCAAAGGAAGAGAAAGAAGGCAGATAGGCAGTCTCTTCTGTCTAGAGTGACTGAATTTCGGTGGAATGTGCTCCGTAAGGAATCTTAAGATACATAATAGAATCCCAACTAAGTGCTCCGAGGCTGGTAAGCTGGAAGAAACGACCAAGAAGAATAAAAGCCGCTACAAGATCCACTACCATCGGAGAGGGCGATACTGTGCGCCTGATGAAAGTTAACGCTTGGTTGCGTCGTATAGTCTGGCATCCTTAGCTGCTTCAACTTGATGCTTATCTGTCCAGTATAGGACTTGATATGCAAATTGATATCCGTGCTATTTGTCTTCATGTTGACGACCGCAGTTTCATACCGTTTTGCGACTGCCTTCTTGTGCGGTATGGCGGTTGTCACTTCTTCCATCGAGAAGCTTGTTTTCCCTATTGCCAATGCAGCCGACGAAAACTAATTTCACTATCTGAAGATCCTATTATCTCAAATTGTGTATAGCTTATTCCCTGCCCTGGAGTCCGAATACCAGCAGCGCTTGGTGAATATGCTAGATTCAGGCCAGAAGATGCACAACCAGCGCTGGATCGATCTGGGCGGCACCTTCAATTCGGGACTGACGAGAGTTCTCTCATCTTCCCGTGTTTTATAGTTAGTGAATATAGAGTATGACCATCACAATTATTTGACGGCTTTATTCAGCGTCGTTGTCCATCTCGAGGTCCAATATCCCTTTCCTGTTTCGCATGAAGCTAAATATTTTTCATAGCATATATTTCACCGTCCTGTCATTCGATAGGACATTTCTGTACGGTTTTTTCTTTCTTGCAATGAGCATGGATTTATTAACTCTGTATAGATCATATCTCAGAGCCACTAGAGACTGGAATGAGTAGGCGTACGCCCTCCTCCATTTTTATGACGTTTACGAATTACCGACTGATAGTCCTTTCATCGCAAGCATGAGAACAATCTGTACTGTGACGGGCCTCATTGGAACGATCCTTCTTCCCCCTGTCGAGCGTAAATTGGTCTAAATCGATCCGCGGCTTGGTCCATCTGGTAGTCCTGAATCTTGCACGTCATTATTCTGTGCTAACGGTCCTTTAGGTCGGAGGCTGTTACATTGGTGCCCACGGTGCTGGCGCTATATATTGGTGTTCCCGAAAGAATCGGTCATGGGCCAGTGTATAACAACATAATGCTCTTTGGGGGTACATTATATCATACTTCTTGACCAATGATATTGACGGGTTTGCGACGTACGCAGGCATGGCACTTTCACGTATAGGATTGTGGATGTTCGACTTGGCACAAGTAAGCTCACTTCCCACTACGTCTCGTAAATTTTAACTGTCTCTTAAAGTTACAGATCCTACAAGTGTCAAGAAGCACTTGAGCACCACCCCGTAAGGTTTTCCTGCTCAGATGAGGATTTTGTCCCTGAATAACGTTATCGTGCAGCGGAGGAACACCTTCACAGCCTTGCAGTATTTTCTCATGAATACTTTTAAAATGCTGGTTTGGTGATAGATCTCTGCGCAGCGTAAAAATCGCTAACATTCAAAATAGAAATACGTCCTCATTATGGTTCTCTCTGATTCTCAACAATTTCGTTGGGCAGGCCTCATGTCCTGGATTGCCATTTTCTTTGGAGGACTTCTTTACATTGTCTATGCATACAAGAGTTGCGAGTATATCATCCACTTGGAGTAGTGTTGCACAGCTATGGGGAAGAAGAACGAGCAAAAGCGACACACATACATTAGTCCACCCAAAACCTTCCCATCCGAACATGTATAAGCCGCAAACCAAGCTTGTCGCTGTATTGTCGCTGTCACTTTCTGAGTACTCACGCCAAGGCCGCCAGATCCGAAACAGATGGTCCGGGCCGGTACAGCAGCGCGACTTGGTAATCATCCATCATGTTCTCTGGCTTTCTATGAATTTCTGCTTTATAACGACCACGTCAAGGAATTTCCGTTTGCTTAATCATTATCTAGGCTATGGCAGAAGGTCTACCTCTCCTCAGTGGTCCTCCACCTACACCAGGACGAGCCGAGACCTCATGCAGGAAATGCAATAAAGAGTTCAACATCATCTTTACTCGTTCTCGACAGTGTAATCATTGCGGTGAACACAGAAATCCCTTGCCAAAAAAAGGGGGAGTCTGACTGTGGCTGGTTTTGCAGGATATTCGTATTGCCACAGTTGCACCGATTACCACGCTCTTATGCCCCGTGCGAATCTTAGTGGCTATGAAGCGTTAAATGTGTGCGCCTATTGTATCGAGTTTTTGCAGAGTGCGTGTGCCTTTGGTGGTAGTGAAATTGCGGTTGATCAGCTCAAGCCAGTGACTGCGGCATCAAAGGGAGCCCTCAGAAGCTTTTCGCTGGCAAAACTGAGAAAGTACGCCAATGCGTATAATATAGGATTGGATCATGCTGTTGAAAAGGATGACGTTATTGATACTCTACTCACAGCAAGGGTGCGTACCAGGACTTTGAATCACTGACAATTATCTTACTGGTGCTTGTTACAGCGTCCAAACGGTTGTCTAAGTCCTCATCACGAGGTGCGACATTTCCCGCCGTTCGGTGGCTTATACAGGTGAAGAGTGGGTCATTGCCGTGTCTCGTTTCACTGGCCTATTTGGTGTCCAGCTCCTGCTCCCGTGAAACGAGACATTTCACTGACCCTTCTTTCACCCATAACGCGCCACCGAAATGCTAAATACTCATCTAATTTTATTATCAGCAATATTATCGGCAATACTCAGTTCCTGATAGATATGGTCGCCCTCGGGGGCTTTTCTCACGAACAGGACTAGGTTCAGGACCTACCCCGCCACCGCTGCCTCGACGACCCGCTAGTCGACAGCCAGCTTACGAATTTCCTCGGCCTGATCTCGCTCTTGATGATCCACCACCGCGGGATCGTCCCACACCGCTGCACCCCCGAGCCCCCACGACAACGCCACGTCAGACTCCTACAACGCCGCCGCGTCAGGCTCCCACCACTCCACCCCGTCCAAATCCGCCCCGTCCAAATCCTCCTCGTCAAAGTCCTCCACAAGCACCGCGTCATACCCCTCCTCATCAGCAGCCCCAGCGACCTAGGGCTTCTCGATCTTCAGAGAACCTCCATGTACCCCGCACACCTCCCCTAACACGCGCGACATCTACCTCACCTCCCCCTACTCTCAACCAACTCGTTGAAATGACCCCAGCAAGTATATCAGCATTGTCAATAGGCTCTCTTAAAGCCATACTTTTCAGTAATCACGTCAACGTCGGAATAATCCTTGAGAAAAGCGATCTTGTCTTGAAGGTGACGGCACTCGTTGAGGATGAGAAACGGGACCGAGAAAGGCAGCGACTGGCAGAGGAGCAGGAAGAGCAAGAAAGGATACAGAGACAAAGGGAGATGATGGAAGAGTTAGAAAGGATGAGGCAAGCCGAAGCTCAGCAGAAATCAGAGACTGATGATGTACCGGCTTCCCCTCCATCGCCAGCTACGCCTCCAAAGGCACCACCAATTTTCGCCGAACGAGGTGGCTTGTGTGTTATATGTCAAGATGAGGAAGCGAATATTGCTATTGTTGACTGCGGGTATGTTCTACTCCCTCGGGCCTTGTTCGATTGTTCTAATACGTTTCAGGCACCTTGCGATGTGCAGAGGATGTTCTGATTTGATTATGGCTAGCTCTCGTGAATGTCCCCTATGCCGTACTAGGATTATCACAGAGGCACGGCTACTTCGAATATTCAAGACCTAAATCTTTTATGTGCTGCTCTGACCTGAGATTTGCAACATGTATTTATTTACACCTCAAGTGTTCATAGCATGTATATCAACTGTATATTACATCGACTTTCATCGACAATACTGACCTGATAAATATATCTTTCTTTCTTTGATTTATGGACTTTACGTCTAAAGCAGCTTCGGCCAGTGGTCAAAGCCCAAGTCAACAGCTAGCAACAGAATTAGACGGTCATTTCAACCGTCAAAGAAAGAGAACTTACGCCAGGGAGGAGTAATGAAGCTTCAAGGCGAAAGGCAGAACATTGAGCATTCAGGGTACCAAAAAAGTTGGAGATCCACCCACCGTTTCTGTTTGCCTGCCGCTGCGAGCCCGTCCAGTTTCTCTACATCTTCTTTCGACAAGTTAGACAGCCCGGCCAATGCGCCAGTAAGATTTGATGTAATACGAGCAGGGGTCACCGACTTGGGCAGGGCGATGATTTGTTTGGCCACTGTGTAAAAGTCAGAACATCGTATACCTTGAACCAGAAAGAAGACATACGAAGCCAGCCGAGGAGAACATCCGACGGTTGAATGGAGTGCTTCGAAGCAATCGCCACAACGACTTCATCTTTGAGAATGGGGGAGTTCGTCGATCCCAGGGGTGAGTATGCCTGAGGAAGGATGCCTTTGCTCAGGCCGTACTCGATCAATTCGTGTTGGGGATTGTAAGGGTGGATTTCAAGCTAGACGAAGAGTCACTTTGAAAAGATGCAGAATAGGAAGGTAAGGAGGTGTACTTGGTTTACAGCTGGAATGATGGTTGCGTATGGAAGGATCTCATCAAGTTTCATCTTGGAGCAGTTGGATACTCCGATGGTTCTAACCTTACCTAGAGATTGAAATTTATGGATCAAGGAAGAGGGCCAAGTGGGGTTAACTTGTACCTTTCTTTACCATCTCTTCCATTTGTGCCCAGGTATCCTTGATGACCCAAGAGTGATCGACGTCCCGTTTACCATCTGGAAGGGTAGGGAACATAGGGTGGTTCCCTTTTGGATTCAGAGGAACGGGCCAATGCATGAGGTATACTGTTTCCCCCCCACCGGGAGATCTGAGCTTAGATAGATACAAAGATAGGGAGATAACGTACGATCAAGGTAATCAGTCCCGAGATTGGCCAGGGTCTGATCAAGGCATTCTTCGACACGAGAGTGCCATGTCCCCCACAATTTGCTGGTTATCTGTATTCACAGAAATCAGGACCCAAATAGGCACAATTGATGGTACTCACAAATATCTCGGATCTGGGAACGCCGGATGCCTTGATACCCTCGCCTACGTCTTTTTCGTTTCCGTAGCCCCTAGTAGTAGTGTCGATGAATGACCCTCAGAGGAAAGAAGACGTAAGATCGCGTACCATGCACAATCCACATGCCTGTATCCTGCATCTTTCAGCGCATGAGATACCGCAGCAACAACCTCTTCAGGCTTGGACTGCCAAGTTCCTGCAGCACCGTTAGACGCGCCACTGCTGATCGAGGTAGATCGAGAACGGAAAAACACGAACCAAGCCCAATAATGGGAATTTCGTAGCCACTGTTAAGTTTGACTGTAGGGACGGACATTGTTTATCGATATAACACCGGTAAAAGGACAGATTGTGGACTTCGCCATCGATTGCGTCGGCTTTATACCAGATAGTGGTCACCCTCGGCCCGTCGGCCCGAGGTATCCCCACATGACGGTAATCCGGCGCGTAGACGCGACAGGAAGTCGCGATGCCAGTCTGCAAGCCCCTGTGCGTACTGAGAGATTGTACCGGTCCAGTTCCCGCGCTAGGCGCCGTCAGTCATAAATCTGATGCTCCTCCCGAACTCAGGACCATGTGCGTTAGTCCTGGACCACAATGAAGATACATGTTGAAGTATCTTCTGATTCTCTGGGGTGATGGAACATTTTTGAATGTACTTTACACTGCGAAAAAGCCCAACTGAGTCCATTGTAACCACTCTGGTTTGACCATCGTGATCAAATCAGCCTGACTAATCATCACACTGGCAGTGGCCAAAATATACCCTGCTGTTTCACTAAAAAAAAAGACGAACTGAAACAAACCAAGAACCTTTTCGAACAAGATTCAATCAGCAAGAATGAAGTTTTTGACTTGCCGTGTTTTACATAATGTATATGAGTGTGTCATGATGGCATTTTTTTCTCCAACTCCATATTCATTTCGAAACGACAACCCGTAATCGGTGTACAGAGACGCCGCAATACTCGATCGTGGCTAACCATAGTAGCTACAACAGGTCTACAGAAGGATGTTCGGTCCTTCAATGGTACAGCTTTCTCTTTGTGTGTTGAGTCATTGGTGCCCTAAGAACAGGTGTGCCATGATGGCGTTGCTAACGAGCATGATAAGTTAGTAATACGTAGTCCTCATAGCGCGGTAATCGTTCATATTCAACACATTCTGAATTTTCCGGTAGTTTTCCCCTCCAAATGCTACCGGTGAGATTGGCTGAGCAATATTTGACTGGAATTCCAGTCGAAGACACGAAGTCGGAAAAAAAACCAGTAAATGGTTCGGCACGTGCTCGGACGTTGAAATCATCTATATCGGGCCGGTAGTGACCGAGGCTACATGATTTGGCGGTTCCGCTTGTATCTATAAAGCGGGCACTTGCCAAGCTAAGTTTATTAGCCTGGCATTCCACGGACTATCATCGCCATATTCATTTGAATGAGCAAATAGCTCATCATGGTACCGTCTTTGTGATATATCAAGGACAAGGTTTATTGGACTGAGGTCTGGTACCAGGCACTAGTAAGTACCCTCAATTCGCTCCTGCCCCCCTTCATATACATGTTGAAGTCAATAGCAGAGAAGTGCCCAATATTTATCCGCTTCATCATCGAACGTGATGCTTGGGATCGCTTCCTTACATTAGCGTGGATTCGTTCTTTTCGGTCGTTTTTCTTCCCGGACGTTTTCTCTCTACGAGCTCCTCCTAGTGGGGGCCACGATCCTCCGTGGTAACGTTATGAAAATGTGTACAATTACTCAATAGTCAAAAGGTCAAAACACTTCCATCCTGGTTTGAAAAACTCTATCGTTCCATCAATGACTTATGATGCTAAGGCCCACCCCACCCAGGTCGGATCTTTGTCCAGCGACATTTTCTCGGTCCCACTCTATTATGCCTGGGAGGTGAGTCCGATGACCCCGTCCCTGCTCCCGACATCTTCTCTCATCATCACTGAATAAGTGTGGATACGAGGAATCAGCTCCCGGATGTTTTATGATGCTGGCGTGGGATAGTGATCCCTTGTCACTGGCAAAGTTAAATGTGCTGCTTTTAGCCACCGACTCTTTGCTCTTTTGACCCCTCATGGCTTCGCTTTCGCATCAACTATCAATTGACTCGACGCTAGGCGCTATTCTTGTAGGCTTTGCCGTATCATGCGTCGCCTTTGGGGCCATTCTCGTCCAAACTTTCCATTACTTCACAAGGTTTCCTTCGGATAGGCTGGCCTATAAAATGCTCGTGAGTCGTTTACTAATCATTATGCGTCTAATGACCTTGGCTGCAGGTTTCCGTGCTATTGTGCGTCGAATGAGTTGTTGAAATTCCCATTTCAGAATTGAGCGAATGACTGCAGAATGTTAGAACTCGTGGATCAAATTTTTATCGGTCACACTGTCTACTTTTACACCATCACAAACTTTGCAAACGTTCTCGTTCTTCTCCGTGCGTCAATGACATGGTGCGTGGTGCTTAAAGTCTTGTTCATCCCTGCTAAAGTCATCTTCAAAGGTCTTTCATTGTAAGTGCAACAGATCAATACGTCCTGAGCTCGAATCAATTTGATGCGGTGTAGACGCAACAATTGCTAGGAGTGCGTGCTTCCATCTTACTGCCATTCTACCTCAGTATCTGATGCTATTTCAGTCAATCTGTGGCACTGTAGTCAGAGTGTACGTGGTTCGAATTCCGTCTGGACAGTTTCTTATTTACGGACTATCAGGTGCTTTGCCTTACGTGTTTGGCGATGTGAGTATGGCTATGGACTCAAGATTCGATTTATGTGACCTTTCTTATCAGTTAGCAAACACAACTGGTTCATCACGACATTCCTGGTCAGTTTATCTTTAGATCACAAACAACTAACGTTGAATGTACCTATCATCTCCAGATGATATTAAATTCCGGTGTTCTTGGTACGTACCGGTTCAATTGTCCTTGGCCGCGTGTTTAGTAAAGTTCCCAAGGCACTGCAATAGGTGGGCATGTATTGACTGCGCGATTACATGATCTGAAGCAAGGCATCTCACCTAGCTTTCAGTATCAAAGCGTGAGTATTGCGCTTTCGAAGTCCCTCATTTTGACCTCATAGTGGCTTCTCAGTTTTTCATTACCAAGTGTGTTCGCCGTAGCAGGACTTAGAGTGAGCCGGGTCGTCCTCCATATTTCCATATAGTCCTAACGACGGTTTTATGTTAGGTACTAGGAACGGTTGCGCTGGGCTTAGGTCTTGTTACCGATACAGTGACTGCCGGAGCGCTATGTTACTTCCTCAACAGATTTCGTACAGGGCACGCAAGGTGAGAAATTCCGAGCTATTTGATTTGCTGTCCTTCATATATTCCAGGTCGGACACGCTCGTGAATGGCCTTGTGATATACGCCATCAACACCGGCGCGGTGACTAGGTATCTGCTCTCAACCTCCGCGGAAACCAATGTCCTCATTTAGCCTCTAGTTTGATCAGTGCAGCTACGCTGACTTTGGTCTGTGTGAATCGTGGTGATGTATATGGCTCTCTAATCACTTTATAATCTAGTACAACGTAATGCCCAACAACCTCATCTTCATAGCGGCATATTTCCTTTTAAGCAAATGTCAGTCGCTACTATCCTGGCAGATATCTGCTGATCGTTCTGCAACAGTGTACGCGATTTCATTTCTTGCAACGTATGTTCTGACCTTGCATCCATATGTCATCAAACCTTAACTTCTTCTCTTAGATTGAACACACGGAAAGTCGTCCGTGGCCGCGGTACAACAGATCGGAACACTAGCCAGAGCGGCGGCATTGCCTACCAAGTGACCTCTCGGACGCACGTCTCTGAGCCGACTTCGACTGATTTGCAAACCAACTCGCATTCGGTTGAGTTCATGAAAAGGTGCATGAACCTGGTTGGTACCTTTGATGTAATTACTTCATGCCTTCGTGCTGATAGTTCTTTGTAGAAGAACGGGGATGATTCCCTCGGTAGCGGAGAAGTCATTCCAATGCACAAGATTTTTCATCACCGAGAGTACGACCTCCCAGGAATGGCCGTGTGAATATCAGCCCTTCGTCGGGTCCTGGTATACCCTCGAGGGCAAGAAGTAGTATCCGGTGTCTGCAGGTCATATATTGGCGTAATACGTGCAATAATCGGTCTTCCAGTGAGCGTTCGGGTGGGGGTTGCCTACTGTGTAACTGTATCATAACGGACACTAGAACGGGGATCATCATTTCACTGGCTCCTATGGCCGGTGAGAGTAATGGTCTGCTAAGATGCATCAGAACAGTACGAACGATCTGACAGTAACTTTGGCGTCTTCTAAGACGACAGCTAATCCCCCAACGGCAGAGCGGCGGACCTTCCTATCACATTTTCCAGATCATCGATAGGAATATCTATGCCACACAGCTCTCTCAGGATATCCCTCCGTTCCAGCTCTGTCGTTGCGGTCCTAATCACTTCCGAGCCACCGCCAATATGGCGCGTAAAAACACCGCCTGTCATGCCAATCCTGCCCATGTAGCGAGTTAAGAACGAATTCATGTCACTATCGTTCGCACCCAGCTCGCGTGCCTCATCTACGGTCAACCAGAAATTCCGCCCATACACGAGATTGTCGACAAAGAAACCCCCCGGCGACGTGGATACTCCGAAGTTCATAGCCGCGTAATCTGTGTCAAAGAACTCGTCCTCAAGGAATGAGTAAACAATCTTCCACTTAGAATCAGGTCCCTTCTCTTGCAGTACCTCGAGGCGCCATTCTGTTCCCTCAGGGCCAGAATCTGCCAGCGCAGAAGTTCCGTTACGGTAAACCTTCCTAGAGAACATGAGAGACAACACTGACCGAGACTGGACTGAAGCCGTGAGCCTCTCGTAAGACGATGCTTTTCGGTCGGGGAAACACCCTTCACGACGTTATGTGGATCGCAGGAGAGCAAGATAGGTCGAGATAGGCCGTTCCCGCCGCACCCAACATCCACGAGGTAAGTCTCACTAGAATCATCTATGGGCTGAACAAATAGCACCATATGTACGAACGAAAAGTACTGGGGAGTTTCGAGCGGCGCCAAAGGGTCGTTGATTTTTCCCGAGCCTGAATATGCCCTAGAAATAGGGATGAGATTGGGCATTGTAGCACGCCATTGAAAGCCATAGCATACCGGTATCCGAGGCCTCTGAGCATATCTAAAAGCAGTCCATTGAGGCCAAAACAGTAAGATCCTTTGCGTTCTACAACTAATCGTTGAAAGATGCTGTCCGCGGAAATATCCATGATGTGGTCTGTCCCACTGTCAAGCAGTTAGTATGAGCGAACAAAGGAGTAAGGAAAAATATGACTGACTAATGCAAAGCCGTGTTCTCGATGGGAAAAGCAACGGTAGAAAGACGCGTCAGGGTATGAAGATTTTCCAGCGTTATCGGGAACCCTCCTGAGGAGATGTCAATCTCAGAAAATGTATCGGGAAATCCAATGCAGGTAAGCCATTGAAGAACCTGAGTTGGAGAGTAACGCGAGGGGATCTTTTTGATCTTAGAATTATTGCGTAGCTTTCCACTGTATGGCCAAGATAGAGACATTGATCATGATAACAACCGGAGCGGTGTCGGACGGTAGTTAGGGCTGTTTTATGGAGATAAACCACCTGATCAGAACGCGAAATATGAAATAGCTGACTAGATCAGAAGATTCTTGTCATGAGCACGTAGTAGAAAGAGATGAAAGACAGTGAAAGGGACTCACCGATGAATTTGAAGTCAATACAATCGGCGGAGGAAAGTTTCAAAGCATCATGACGGATGGCCTCGAGTTAAGGAGTTGAAAATCTACTACTATCTAGCAATCTGCATATAACCCGGGACCGCTCCGTGGAATCAGATTTTTGAGATTTTTGAAGTTTCTAGTACTAAGTTCCGAAACGGTTCAAAAAATTTCAAGGCAATCATCTTATGCAGGCTACTTGAATTGAAGAAGGAATAAGTAATCTCTTAAATCTGCCAAGACTCCAGCAGTGCGTCATGCGACGAACCGCACGCTGATCGACTCGTCTTGGACTCGTCGGGCCGCCTATTACTCTTAGTTCAAATTCCGTCGACCTCCGACGGCTTCTGTCACGGTCATGTGCTAGCGCGGCACCAGTTGCTCAACCTCTCTTATTCTCTGCCTACTTGTTGCAGGAATGTGCTAGAGAAATCGTCCAGTGTGACCTTAATATGTCTTATTGACTTATCCGGTGGATCCGGAAGATTCGGAAGAACAACCTGTGTGCTACAAAACAACAAGCGCTTCCAAAGTGCCATGTTTACTAAGTTTGTGGAGTGATAGAGGCACGAGGCGCACTTCTCTGCAAATACTATTTCACTCACAGCTCAGTGGACGCGGAGATGGCATGCGGCAGCTATAATTTATGATATGTATATGGGCGCCGATATCAGGACTCGTGCACGATGACTTCATAATTGACAGGATTTGACTTGAAACTTTTGAAGCTGAATGTTATGGTCAGTAGTACGTAGTACGCACAGTACGCGTACGCTCGTCTAACAAAGAATACTGGGTCTCTGTCGTAAGTAGTAGAAAGCCTACGATCGAGTGTAAAAAAGGAGCTAGCAGAGATAAAACTAGTCAGTTACCTGAAGAGATTACGCCTCCGTGACAATGTGCAGTATATTCCTGAGCTTCTGTAAGCATTGCATGCTTGTTTTGTCGTCATATCTGACCGTAATTACAAACACAGGGAGCCTTACGCGTTATCTCTAAAGTGATGAGGCTATGTGGCTACCATACATTATTATTAATTTCACAGGTAGCGGCGACTCTTCGGCATACAGAAAGCGAAATAGCAATAAAATGCACACTTTAAGCTAATTCTGAGAGGAAGAAGTTGCGTTCCGGCGTTCCAGGAGTCATCATCAGATGCTGATAGTAATGCAATGCTCTTTAGTTTTACCGCTACAATTCTCGCATATCAAAGCCAGTACTGGGCACTGGAAAGCCAAGCCCTAAATGTTGAGTGGCGGGCGTCGAATGCCGATGATAACGACATAACGTGTAGCTGACTGGCTGCAAAGCGCAGCTACTACGAAGTGAATGGAAACGATAGGGCCCGCTGACTGAGAAGACTCGACTGTATAGCGCTTCAATCTCAAGGGAGAACGACTTGGGTAACTTACAGACGGATGATCTGACGCACAGAAGTGGGAAACGTCGCCACAAAAGAGTATGCGAAAGGCATGTCCGCAACACCGAACTATAAGGCCTAATTCAGGAAGATCAATACTAGGACACGAAAGCGAAATGAAGAAGTTCGAAGCTGAAAGGGACAAGCCCTCTAAAAAGAGACGCCACTCATGCGGTTCTGGAAACGATTCTGGAGTCGGCCATTATATCGTTCAGGGTCGGTGGATAGCCGCCGCTCCTCTGACCGCCTGAGAAAGACTTAGACTGACCAAGGGACAGCTTGAATGATGGGGCACTCTTCAATCAGAGCCATCCAGAAGTGACTCGTCTTCAGAATCAATCGAGAATACTGATTCTCCTATCATCAGATAAGCATCCGCGACTTAAGACGAAGTTAAAGGCTCCAGAATGATTGTTGAAAGTCCAATTAATGGAAATCATATTTGCACTTCTAACCGCATTCCGGGCCGTAGTATCGATCGTCAGGTCCCCGTCGCGCGAAACGGAACCAGATGTTAAGGATCGAGGTCCGATTTCAATCGTGAATTTCAAGCTTTCGAATTTCAGAGTCCATGCCTCTAGATGGACATAATTGCCTGCAGAGGTCCTGGCGATGTCCAGTTAAACCCGTGCCGCCACTGATGGTCCGCTGACGCCAAGTCAATATACCAGTAAATACAGGGATAGTTAATCAAAGAATTCTCTTCCCATCATAGCGTCCAGAAAGGTGATCTCGATTCAGTATTCAATTGCGGATATAAGCAGAACACCCCTGACAAGTGCCGCATTTGATGGACGAACTTGATGTGACATGATGCTTTTCCCTTGCAGAACACTAGTAAAGTGCTATTCGTGGTGGCACGAAGAATGTAGCAGTCATTGTCTTACCTGAGCGGACACCCGTCGGAACGTAGCTTGTAGGGAGACCGTCCATTCGATTTGGTACCGCTGAGAATTCTCCTTCAGACGTTTGGGGTGACGGTGAACTCGATGGGTAAACGATTAACCGAGGAAAGCCTCCGTTCCTGACTGCGTCATGACACTTTCGAAGCCACTTGAGAGCTACTTGGAAGCAGAAAATTCATCACGAGATACTGACTACAATCTGACAATTGGTGCTTACCGACGTCTTGAGAAGAATTGTGAGGACGCCGTGGCGAGCTAAGCGCCAAAAACCCATCTGGTGACCATAACATGCGTCTCGTCAGAATCAAATAGCGTGGGCGGTTGAAGTTGCTATTGGCGCTGGCGTGTTATCCAATTGACCGTTGCAACCAGGAAGTCACTCTGGTACCAGGCACTTTCGCCACAGCATGTACATGTCGTGTTACCCATGGTATCTAAGATCAAACCGTGATCACGACGACGTTGCCGCGAGCCTTTCTGTGCTCCCGATTAATTGGCTCAGATAGTAACGAGAAGGTAAAGTGACAAACCAAGATTAATAGTACGTCCATTATTCCGACACAGAGTCCTCCTTGACTCTAAAAATGTCGAAGAAAGATGTTGCCAGCTTTATGCGCGGTACGAGGACTTGAATTCGCCATCCAGACCTTCAGTACAGCAAAGTTCAGACCCATCCGCTGATCCTCGGATCCGTTTGAGTGGCGCCTCAGTGTTCTTTTTTGCTAACAAACAGAGAGAGGAGATCGCAACGCCAAAAATTACGGCATCCCTCACGTCAGTGGTTGAGTAGAACTCATGTACTTCCAACTCGCCATCCAAAGTTCGAGGCAACCAAATCCTATCCAGGGGTATGAGAATTCAAATTCCAACTTTAACGTAGAGCCTGCCCACATCCTATTGTACATTATTAACGGTCTGGACCTAAAAGTAAAGGGGGTATATGATTAGCAAAACCGATTTCAATCGTCTTCAGAGTCACTCCCACCCTTATCCCAACCAGCTTTCACCAACTCAGCCTCCCATGGAGAGACGACTTCTTGGGGTGCTGGCGGAACAGAGGTCCTGCAACTCCCTATAATAAAATCATGGAGGATGCTGTTAACACTAGAAGAAGATGAGCCGTTGTCTCGGTAGCTTGCACTTAATTCAACTCACATATCCCCGTGCGTCGCAACACCAAAATGTGGCGCCCCCGGTATTGTGGCGAGACTAACGGTCACTGCGGCATCCTTGAGCTGTTGCATGAATTTTTCCGTGTACTCCTGAGGGTACGCGATGTCTCCAAGGCAATGGACCAACTTGACTGGCGCACGTATTCGGGATAGTTCTTCATTGCTGTACTCCTTTCGATCGTTGAAAAACTCGACCGTGGCTCTGTCATATTGATCAAAGTGTTTGGGTCCCCAATTCTTCAGCGCCAAAGCAATTGTGAAAGCGACAAGCCTGAAACACAGTTAGTCGAGTAGGACAGGAAGCGCCGCCGTACATACGCATTTGCTAGGCTGTCGAGATTATTGCTGAATGCTAGTTGTAGGGCACCATAGACCGCGTCAGAGAGGACCTCCATGTCCGGTTGGCCAGTCTTGAAGCCCTCCTTCCAGTATTCTGATATTTCCCGTCGGCCATCGGCGACATCTGTCGGCTACGCGCGCGGTTAATCTCAGCTACGACCAAAACACGTCAACGAGCGTACCTCTTCCAGTCCAAGCGGCGACACGAGAAAGAGAGATGCGACTTTGTTTGGGTAATGGACAGCGAGGCCGATTGCCGCAATGGTACCCATGGAAAGACCCACTATGTGACATGCGGGTAATTTTATGTCGTCCTGTTGAAGATCGCCGTTTAGTTACGCTCCGTTAAAAAAAAAAGGAGACTGACCATAAATTTTGCGATGTCTTCAGCAGCCTCCTTTGCACCATAACCCTCAGGAATAGGATCACCCGTTGTATGACCATATACTCTGAGATCCAATGCGACGCAGTTGAACCTTCTTATCTGAGGATCCTCAAATTGTCCTGAAGTGAATGTTAGTTAGCTCAAGCGGTGAAGAGGCGACAGGCAACGAACGTTGGAAAACGTGCTGTGCAATGTAAACCGCATGTATGAACAACAAGGTTGGTAGATTCTTGTCGATGTGTTTGGCTGACGAGGATGATGGCGTTGATATCGTATAGTTGAATTTGGTCTTTCCAGTACTCGACTTGATCTTGGTCGTAGGCATCTTGGGATAAACGCTGGAATATGGACCGTAGGGAAAGAGCAACAAACCTGAGAGATCCCCTTAATTGAGTGGCGGCCGAACTCCTTTGTCTTATAAGAAATCATTACGCACATGGTATTAGACAAACATGTATTTCCAACGTCGTATAGTTTCCGAGATCATCCCCGATCTCCGAGCGCACGCAAGATTGGCTCGCGCGAGAGATCACAGGAGTGGCATGATCTCTCAAAGCAGTAACCGATTGGTCTTAAGCAAAGGACGTAGGCCCGTAATCAAAAAGCTGTTTCGGCGAGGACGATGGAGAAAACAGCTCGCCGATATGCCTCAGGGTAGAGCCGATCAAAGACCACAATCACTTGGAACCACAGGGAAATTTCGAAGAAGCTGAGTTGAGTGGTAACTCAGCCCCAACCTACCCTATGTCAGAAGCCTGGATGATTTCGAATGATTGTCCGACCTGTCGCAGTAGCGGGGAAGGAAATGCATTCAACCCGACGTCGGCTTTCTGAGGATCTTGGATTCGTTTTACAACGTCAAACCAAGAGCCTGAGTCTCACCCGTCGGTCGATAAAGAGTACGTAGCGTTGCTTAATTAAAAAAGAGGCACGACCGTCGGTCCTCTGGGAAACCTGTGTGCGCCGCAGCCTTTGGGCAAAAGATGCCGAGCCTCGCGGAATCAAACCTTACCCCAGATAAACACGTAAAGTAGCTTTCACGCCTCGATCCAAGCTGTGAAGGGCGATAACGATACCATTTTAGAGAACATTCGTCATCAGATAAAACACCACTAACCTTAAAACTCTACCAGCGAGACAGCAACGCCTTTCTAGATCCCTGCCACTTGCAAATTCCTTACCATGACCGAGCGGAAAGATCTGTCCAGTCGCATACTCCCCCAAATGGTTCTCTCCGATACAAGAAACCCCCTAACCGCACCGCTTCAACTTTCTGGATTCACAGCGTCAGAACGTGCATGTCAGCGATTCGCCATCGAGGGTAATGCGATAGGTATGGATACATGCGGAACCGCTAAGCCCCTCAGAATAACCGGTGTAATATAGTTACCGGTGGGTCGGGGGTGCTTGGGCTAGCGGCATGCAGGGCTCTTCTCGAACATGGAACATCTGGCGTATCAATTTTCGATGTTTTAGCCTCGATCTCGTCAGGAAAGGAGGCGATCATCCGGCTTCAAGAGGACTTTCCTCGGGCTAAGGTTATAACCAAGATCGTGGATGTTCGGGATGACGCGACCGTACATGCGGCGGTGAGTGAGACGGCAGTTGAGCTAGGGAGTGTAGAAATCCTGCTGTGCTTCGCGGGCGTCGTCGGTACAATGCACGCTATAGACATGGATGTTGCAGAGTGGAAACGCGTGTTGGATATTAACACGACCGGAAGCTGGATCTGCGCTCAGGCCGTGGCGAAGTGTGTATATGTCAGCCCTCTGATTGATCTTTCTTTTATGTCAACAGGCAGATGATCAACCAGAAGACAGGCGGCAGTATACTCTTCACGGCTTCCATCTCTGGGCATAGGGTCAATTTCCCGCAACCGCAGGTATCGTATAATGTCTCGAAAGGAGCCATTGTGCAGCTGCGACGCTCGCTTGCTGCCGAGTGGGCCCAATACGGGATCCGCGTGAATAGCATCAGCCCTGGCTACATGGACACCATTCTTAACGAAGGCGAGGGCTTGGCAGAGGGTAGGAAAATTTGGTGCGAGAGAAACCCAATGGGAAGGATGGGGGTGCCCGAAGAGCTGACGGGTGCGATTATTTTGCTCTGCAGCAAAATTGCTGGTCGTTACATTACTGGAGTCGATATCATTGTTGACGGTAAGCATTATCTTCAGTCACCCTTGCGACCTCAACTGAGCATGTTAAAGGCGGTCAGACTGTGTTTTAGCATTATCTTAGGGGAATAAAGGTCAGAAAGAGAATGGAGAACGAGTGAGCCCGAATAAAGGATACACGTTTTCGCTTTCGTCTTCTCGAGCGTATTTCGATATACAGCATATAGCATTGCCAGTTGACTACGACACAAACAATGAATGTCCATCATCACTGCGGGACGAATTGAGACTTGTCCCTCGTCCTCTCCATGGCTGCGAAAGATGTCAGTTATCTTATCAAGGAAGAAGTGAGCAACGCACGATTATAATGCAGCAATTTCTCAATCAAATCGACGTGTGTTAGTACCATCCTGCGACAGCAATATCTTTTTAGTTGTAGCTCGTCGAGAGCATCACTGCGGGCTTTACTAAGCAAACTAGAAAGAAAAACAGAAAAGACACCGACCCTTCGGTTTTGTCATTGGAAAGGAGCTTCAGGTAATCATTCCATTTGTCTCCAATGACCTTGCCGCATGAAAAGCAGCGAACTGGAATAATCTGTGGTTATGTTAAGGAATGGACAATTCGTCTCTGAGAACGAGCACGTACCATAGGAGAAAGATTGTTTCAAGCGGAGATTCAAAATGACTCGCCCAAATGCTGCTCGGCTGCTCGGTCCGAATGTCCCTCCGTCCCGAACACCATGTTCACCGCCAACTTGTCGCCAAGGATGTTACCGCGGAGGGATCGTACCGATATCATTCGCTGAACATGATAGATCCTTCGGCCAAGGGGGAAATACGGAAATACGAGATGCAACAGGTGCATCATCGCACAATTCGCTTGCAAGGCTGCAGCTTGTTGGTAAACTGGACAAGAGGCTAGGCGGTGAGGCGCTGGACGAGATACCGTGTCAGGTTACCGTGGTGCGGGATAATCCTGGCTGGGTATGCGACAAATGGGGGTTCGACGCTATCGTGCCGCGTGGTTCTTCGTTGGTTGTAGCTTCACGCTTACCTTTTGCCGTACGCGATTGACAGAGGTTCTCCCGGTTCACGAAGCCGGGTTTGACTTCACGGAAAAGACAGGCGACGACACGGAGCAAGCCTTGCCTACATGCGACCGTAAAGGACGGAAAATCGTGTCAGAAATTGGGCAACTTCCATGCTGAAGATTGTGTCCTTCTTCTACCCTGACACCGTCGCTGTCATGAATGATGAGCGAAGATCGGGACCCTCATACGGTGAGCTCTGTCATTTCATCTCCCGATTGGAGCTGCTTCATTTAGAATTCAAGGTTGGAATACGACGTGCACAATACAGGCCCACCGAACGACGGACTCTCCTCTCCCTACGTCCAGTGCAAACGTTCTCTTCCTAGCCAGTCGGGACATGCCCTAGAGCCGGCGCGAGTCAAGTACCATCTGTCACTCCTGGCTCAGGATGCTTCTTCCAGAACGCAGCGTGTATCGCAACGGTGACTGTCTAGACGTTCGACCACCTTTTGTCGGAAGGATGTATCGTTGGATGGGACGAACGAACGGACCGAAGACTTCGTGGAATCACTCAGATGTCTCCCTCGTCGTTTATGTTGCCACTGTATGCAACGATGAGACATGGATGAATGTCGCAGTCCAAGGGACCCAGGCTTCTAGCAAGACGACTCCCAAGGCCATACTGAGCAAGAGCCAGGCTGGGCTTACAACACCATCACCGTCATCCTGTTGACTTTTATCTCATGCCAATCGACAAGATAGTGTCGTCCTCGTGGCATCGCAAAGGAGAGGGAAATCCATTTATCGACTGGCTATGCGAGCTCCGCCATTTTACTTCTTTTGGTTATGAGTCCTGTGGACACGAAAGCTTCCGTTCGCAGTCGCGAGCCTACGTCTGATGGTAAACATGTTCTTACCGTCCCTTTTTTTCTCTTTCATTGATTACGAATTCGAGAATTATGTACTGATTTCGCTGGCGTACCTAATACAAGATTTTTTTCTTTATCCTGGACTCATCCGGGACTACAATGAAAATGGGGACCATATGACGCGGGTATACCACACGTATGGAATGACCTTCAAGCGTGCGAGAGCCAGCTGCATGGAAGGAAGCCAATATATCCGTCCAGGTATATCGTTCGCTGGTCCCGACGAGCAATGATAGGAAAGACGCCGAGTGATGGGTGATGGTGCATATAGACCTTTTAATATCGTATGGGTGGCAACGGTTCTGCACGTATTGTTGACAGATCAACGGCCTCGTCGACAGCTTCATCGATTTCGCCAACGAGGATGCTACCCAAAAATCCTCGTTATCACGGTGGGTACGAAAGCAAAAACCGCATATACGCACATCATGTCCCCTTTCACGAGATACAGACCGAGCGGTACCTCTTCCACGCCCTCTTCCATACTATACACCCGCTCCTTCGAGTCTGAGAGGACGACGTTTGATTTTTGGTCGTAGCCTGCCATTACTCCCTGTTCAAAACGCGTTGAGCGGTATAAAGGCCCTATTGGCTGAGAAAACGGACCACAATAGCGCGACCATCTTGCAAGATCAGGAGTACACGTCCTGGGGGAGTATGTCAGTGTGATTCTGGCGATGAAGAGAAGGAAAGGCATACTGTCGACGTAGCCTTGCAGGCTGGACATGGAGTGGTAAACAGAAGAGCCGCCAGGAGTCCGTGCAGGTTCCACGTGGTCCTTGTCAATCGATCCTAGGGTTAGGGTTATGCCGCTCAGTACTACTTCATATCACCCATGGTCAACTCCGAGTCCTAGTAGCTGTTTTGGGTCAGGCAAAAACCGGATAACATAGGCGAATAACCTACGCAACTTAAAGGCATGTTTTGTACCACAACGACATGAATCGAGATTCTGTTTACTGACATTGATTCTAATTTCTGCTAGTGTCAGTACCAGGGATACCTACCGTACCCGTATGAGTACGGCCATAAAGTTTACGGGTACGGGCTACCCGTAATCATATACCGTAATTGTTTTGCCAGGACCGCGAGCCAGTACGGTATGACCGTGAAACGGTAATACGGGTGTTACGGCTAGTCTGGTATGATAACCGTACTATATGAAGTATAACAGTGCAAATGCCTCCCAAAATGGGGCATTCTGTCCTGTTCCAGTCGCATATACGGGGACAGCGGGCCCCTAGCCAGTGGGGTGCACCGAAAGAGTCTGTCGATATCTTGGTGTGTTTACGGCGGCGCGCAATGGATGTATTAATGTGCACAAGCGCTAACACTTACACTTCGATAAGCCAGAGCTTCACTTGGGCGGTCGACTGACAAACAAGGGTAGTAAGTTGGTATGGCCTCTACCACTTTCATTCTAACCACTGGCAGATCCTCAGATGGAGTCACGAACACACAAAAACAGTCCCTCAGACAATGAGACCAACAAGTTCCGATTCAACGGAAATGACGAATGGAGAGCACTTGTATAAACAGTGTTTGGATTGCATGCGCTTTTGGTCTCCATACATTCCGGTAGGTATAAAATACATTCCTCATAAATGCATTTGTTGATCATACCGCAGAGATGGGACAGGAGAAGACAATACGAGGGCCTTCGAGGGTCTACGATCTCCGCACTTACAGAGACAGGACAGCCCGAAACGAGTATACAGGTCCTGAAGCAACGTCGACACACGAGCAGAAACCCAACCATTCCCTCATCACTCGCTGATACGCTTTGCTCCGAACTGGGAGTCCAAGAGATGTTAGAACACCTCAACACAATCCTTGGGACCACATACACTCCCACTGCTTCCATCTACTCCCTTATTCAGTCCTTCATTAACAGAAACAGAGATTTTGGTGCCGCTTATGCATATCTCCGGTGAAGGTAGTACGGACAAGGGGGGTCGGGGTGTCCAATTGATGTATCCACCATGAAAGATAAACTCTGCTCATGAGAGGCCAAGGATCTGGAAATGCGACGGACTGTGGCCAGGAACGGTCGAATCATTAGCAGTTGTACACCTCCGTGGCGGCTATGGGATCCATTCAGCAATCGTGTCGTCCCACGGTGGGTGGGTCACCATGGCGGTCTCACCGTTAAACCGCGCGGTGTATCGCATGGTAGACGAGAAAGACCGCATCCTCACCTGGACATCTATAAACGGTAAAGAATGGCCCGTGCCCCTTCCTGCCGGTGTCGATATGCGTCTCGTCCGTATTGAGCTGCTTGAGATTGGGTGCGAGTACGTCTGGCTAGACGCGGTATGCCTGAGGCAGGAAGGCAGACCGAGAGAAGACCTGAGACTAGAGGAGTGGACAGTTGACGTACCCATCATTGGAGACGTGTATGTCCAGAATCAGAGTTTCGCTGCTTCCGAACCGGTGCTGTACTACTTGAATGGGCTGGGGCGGCCTCTCGGTCAAATTGTGGACTTGGACAACAATCGAAGTTGGTTCAGACGCGCTTGGACATTGCAAGAGACGAACCAAAACTGTATCATCGCTGGAGAGACTGGTGCTAGTCTCATGCAAGTCGACGCACGAGAAAGGTTCGAAGAACGAATATCCAGGTTGCAGGGCATATTGTCTTCCTCCATCAGACTTCCGGGTCTGTTATCGGAAATCCAAGCGCTGGTGTCAACGACTGGAATCGATCGTGTGGCGGGACTGGCATTCCTGTTTTCGTGTGACGTGATACCTGTGTACACTGCATCACAGACAGAAGAGGAAGCGTGGTCGACACTATTGGATGCGATGTCTTGGGGCAATCGTGCTCAATTATTCTTCTTCTACCCGGAAGCTGGTAACGGCCCTATGCAGACGTGGCGACCAACCTGGAAGCAGCTCATGGCTGGGACTGGGGGGGTCCCGCCAGCGTATCTTGACCTTAAGCATCGGATGAATGAGCGTGTGGACATTGATGGTGGTGGCGACCACCGCTTTGGCTGTCATATCAAGAAAGCCTACATACGAGGGCTTGGGGAAGTTAATATCGACCACCCAGCAGAAGTTCGCAGGGGAAAGCTTACCATCAGGCCCCGTATATTTAACATTGCTGTTACCCACCACTGCCTAATACCTGATGGTTATTACACGATTATCGGCGCTTCTGATGCGTATCCGAAGTTGAAGCATTGGGTGGTTGGGAAACTACGGAGCAACAAATTCGAGAAGCTATCCATTTTTCACATACCTGACGAAGACGACGGGGAACGCCTAGGACAGTTGGATATTGCATTCGTCGAATTGGCTACGCGGAGAGAGGAGGACAAGATTTACCTTTGGTAGGACCAGTTGCTTGGAGTGACATTGCTTCTTTATCGTGTACATCAATCTTGTGTTCAGTGCGTACCTCCGTTTCTGGCCTGGCATATTTCTAAACTTAGTGTTTTGTGTTGTGTTCTTTTTAGCCTTGAACTTGATTAAGAAACATCATTATTCGAGTCACTCCATCTGAATTTGACCCTACGCTCTGATTATCACGGGGAGCTTGAACAGAATTTTATTTTGGTTTTCCTTTCATCCGAACAGGAACTGTAACCAAGAAACTACATACTATGTATGCAACCGCAGCGGCGACCATACTGGTGTCCGGGTGCACAGTTGTTAATCAACTACGCACTGCGGTAACTCAGACCAGTCCTATGAACACTCTCCTTGCCGCAGTGTTCAATAATGATTACGGTATGTTTCCTACTTGTGCCACAGAGCGTAAAATAATCTGGAGAGGTTTAAACTCAGTTAGCGCCCGTGAGTGACAGTTACGCTGTCAAAAAATACTTACGGCCTCGTGTTCATAGTCTTAGTGCGTACACGGCCGATATTCCAGGGGTTCCCTCGCTCCCGTAGTCCTGTTCGGTTTAAATCTAGCACCGGTTGCTGTCGTGCCGTGGTGCTCCTATTGGCACTTTGACTTTCTGGTACGACACTGATTGGCGCTGCTCTGAGTCTCTGAAGGCAAAATTGTTTTCTTTACATATGTACGGGGACTTTTTATCTGCTGGGCGCGACCTTGTGTCTTCAGTTCTCATTTACCCTTTTGGTTTCCCGGTCTTCCTCCTACGGACACTGTCTTTACGTCGATGCGCAGTTAGCGTGTTTTTGTACCTTTACCCGTCCCGATGATTTCACTCTCAGCCTTCCGAGGTTTCCGCTGATGGGCATGATGTCGCGTATCCGACTGAAATTTTACCATTTTCGTTCTAGCGATTCTTTAGGTTCTAGCGATGTTACAGACACACGAGAACCTACGCACGGACGAAATTTTGAGATTTTCTTCCCGTCTTCGTGAAGATTTTTGCGCGTAGAATGATGATGGTGATGGTTTGTACGGTGCATCCCTGCTTTCCATATTTCTGAAATGAGATGAGCGAAAGTACACCGTAGTAGCTGATCATCATGGTCGCGACTCAACCTCTTCCATACTACGAGAAAAACATTTTCCCTTTGGCTAGAACTTTCAGGGATAAACCCGCGCTATCACGCGTGTCAACGTTTGGTAACACACCAAAATTTCATGACTTGCCCTGCGGACACTACTAACCGAACGAGGTATCACCTCGGCAAGTAAAAAAAAATAGAGCCTTATAACGCTTTACTAGTACCACAATGATCCTGCCGTATATTCTGACATCGGCCTGCTCATCCTTCCTCCGTCTCAGAACAAGCGCCGACAGACAGCCTCCACATGAATACACCACGGCGACCAACTGTGGACGAGCCTCGAGTCGGACAAAGGGCGGACGCCGGATCGAAAGCGGTTCATATTGAAATACATGTCTTACATAATTGAGATGATGCTTAAATCGGTTGTCAACGCGTGGGAAGAGCTGCCCTTGGCATCCTCCTTTCCGCTCTCAACGTTTTGTTCTGCCCACCCACGACGTTTTTCTCTGCCCTCTGCCTAGCATCCTTACCTTAACCCAGTCACTGTATGTTTATCTCTTTGTGCCTCAGAATTACTTCTTTATCTTCCTTCTAGCCTTATTTCATTTCCATCTTTGGATTCCACCATGTCTTCGACAGAGGAGAAGGATTTTAGCGGGAAGGAGGAGGTCATCGATATCAACGACAACCGCCAGGACTTGCCGTCGCCTGCGGTTGCACAAGTCCCGAAACCCAAGCCAAAGCTCTCGGCGACGATGATAATACCCATCTGGATCGTGCTCAGCTCATCTGTTATCATATACAACAACTACCTGTACAACACCCTCTCGTTCAAGTACCCAGTTTTCCTGGTGACATGGCATTTGACGTTCGCGGTCCGTGTTCTTCTCCTTGTCGGCCGTATTTGTGAGCTTATGATCCTTGCAGGCTATTGGAACACGAGTTCTTCAAAAGACAACCACTCTCGTTGACGGTGCAAAGGATGTACATATGTCCAAAGACATGTTCCTGAAATCTATTCTGCCCATCGGTCTTTTGTTTAGCGGCAGTCTTATCCTCAGCAACACCGCCTACCTTTACCTCAGCGTCTCCTACATTCAAATGCTCAAGGTTCGACCCCAATTAATCCGTTACCAATTATAATCTAACTAGTTATCAAGGCTTTCACAGCCGTCGCCATCCTCCTCATATCATGGTGTTTCCGAATTCAAGAGCCCAACCGCAAGCTTGGTGTTATCGTCGTCATGATATCCTGCGGCGTCGCATTAGCGTCTCATGGCGAGCTTAGGTTCAACCTCCTCGGTTTCCTCATCCAGGCTGCTGCCGTTGCTGTAAGTGCCCGCACCGCTTAAACGCCTTCTGAGACTGATAACACATTCAGTTTGAGGCATCAAGGCTAGTGATGATCCAGATCTTACTTCACGGTCTTAAGATGGACCCGCTCGTTTCATTGCATTATTATGCACCTGTTTGCGCCCTTATCAATCTTGTAGCGATCCCGTTCACCGAGGGACTCGAGCCATTCTACGAACTGGCCCGGATTGGCCCGTTCATTCTGCTTTCCAATGCGCTCATTGCATTCTTGCTCAACGTTGCCGCCGTATTTTTGGTCGGCGTCGGCAGCGGTCTCATCCTGACCCTTGCCGGTGTTTTCAAGGACATTCTCCTTATAACAGGATCCGTGTTGATTTTCGGTTCTACTGTTACCCCCCTCCAGATCTTTGGTGAGTGGCGTTCGACTGATGATATATTTAAAACCCCAAGCTGATAACATCATATAGGTTATTCAATTGCTCTTGGTGGACTTATACTTTTCAAAACGTCTGGTGGTAAATAAATCTCTTGTGGAATCGTTGGTCTTTTATCGGCTGGTGTAACACCATTCAACGACCTCCTGCCCCAGGATATTGTTAATAAGTTACATGGGAAGTAAACATACTCATCTTTTTCATACTTATACTCGCTAGTCTGCCATTGGCGTTCGAGATGTACAACTCTTGGTCATAGACGAATAGACTTTATATTTATGTACGGACAGACGACATTGTCAGAATCACAAGCACTGCGTGCCAGGAACATATCATTGATGAGCCTTGAGGTATTAAGGTACGAGTGAAGACAATGAACCGGCGCCTTGCGTGAGCTATCCGTAAAGGATCAGTAGCGGGACTTATGCGACCCCTTAGAACTATGTGCGCCGACTGTCGTAGATGACGATATCGAGTTGCGAGGTTCTGAGGTGAGGTCTCAAGCCGCGTCTCAGTCTGTATAGATGGGCGCTCTGAATTTTCCGAACGCCCGATACAAGTGACTTTGGCAATAAGCACAGTGGAGCAGATTTTATGCTGATTGTACTGAAGATGAGCTAGAAACCACTCACTGAGGAAGGCGCGCGCCGGACTCAGGTCTCCGCATAGTTCGACATTTATACCCGACCACTTCTGATGTCACTCCGGCGGCTATTTCGATCCTCGGGATCAGGCCAAAACCGCCGAAAACATAGCACACGTTTTTGGGCAAAACTCGTCGGGATTCCCTTTAATGGTCAAGTTGACAGATTTTATCTGTGGTCGGGAATGGGTCGAAATTTCATCTTCTCCAACCGTTTGCCTGGTGTGACTTTGCCACCTGCCCAGGGGTACAGTACCGATAATACTAGCGCTGTAATGCCTGTCCTGAGGTCGCATCAGGTTGAAACAACCACTATATTGCAGCTGGGAAAGATGAACTCCAAGAGGAAAAATGAACTCAGGTTTTGTGGGGTACGGTCCTGAATTTCCGGAAACTGTACATTTTATCATTGGCTGAATGTCCTGCTAATTACAATATAAAAGACGGCGCGATCTTGAGGGAAGATGACACAGGGTTGCTTACTTCTTGAGATATTGGGTCCACCATTCCTCGAAAAGCGACAAGCCAAGGCCGCCCTCAATTCCAAGATCCTCAGTCTCTCCCGTGTATAATTGACAATCTTTGGGTCGAGTTGTTGCCCCGGGGCCTGTGGGCGGCTCGGCGTCAGGGATAATGTGCTTGTGGGGTAACCCGAGTATCTTTGAAAATACGAGACAGATTTCGTATTTTGTGAAGGGCTCTGCCGCGGAATAGTGGAGGATGGGAGGGATAGGTTTCTTGAGCTCTACGATTCATATATGAGATACGGATACTTGCATTGATAGCTATGTGAAAGCATACCGGTAAGCTTGACCAAGAAATTACTGATATCAACAACGTTGGTAGGGTAACGCGTCGCGTAGTGATCCATCTTGTAGGGTTTTCCTGATTGATCTTGAACGACGTCAAGTAGGATATTGATAGCGCTATCGGAGTTCTTCGGTGCTGGGCCGTACCTATGCGAAGGTTAGATTTGTTGGGGTGAATAAGTAGGAACATACAGGACCGGGACTCTTAGAACGATAACTTTCGCACGGTCCATGGACATCGCGGCCTCTTCGCCATCTCTTTTGGTCTTTCCATAGAGCTGAAGCGGGTTCGTCTTCGCAGACGGGCCGTAGGGAGGAGAAGTGCCGTCAAATACATAGTCTAATAGATGATTCAATGTCTGTCTGAGTCATGCATCAATCGCGAAATCTCGGACCTGTAGAAATATAGACCAGAGTATAATTCAAAGATTTGGCCATAGAAGCGAGATGCGCGGGAACTTCTGCATTGAGCTGGACGACAAATTAAACATCGTCTAGACTGCGAGGAACACGATAAAAGCCTACTCTGCGGGTGCCATCAGGATCCTGAGAGAGAGGATAAGATCGTCGGCAAAGTCGCATCAAAGTAGACGAATATGAAAACCAGCCTTTTCAGCGACATCCGGTCTCCTTTCTGCAGCGCAATGGATCACCCCTTGCGATTGTAGACCATTAGATCTGTCGGCCGCCCTTGGCAGGACGACTTACAGTCAGGGTTAAATGCAGTGAATACTTTGTCGACCTCATTCCTGTCGACCAGGTCGAGTCTGATTAGATCGTTGCCTGATCGTGAGTGAGAAAGACTGAGGATTTGAAAATTTCCTGCACGTTCGAAGGCTTCGCGTACAGCAGTTCCTAGAACTCCTGAAGCGCCTATAGGGAATTTAAATATCTACGTAGATTTCTTATTGGGCGGGCATACCGGTAATGATGATTCGTTGTTTTGCGGCAGGGGTGGTCATGGCACGGAATAACAGGTAGCAGCCAACATTATCTTATCGTCTAATCACACGTGGATGATCGGCACCGGAAGCCGAGCCGAGTGGCGCGAACTTTCTTGGCACTTCCATCACTCACCTCCTTCCTACTTTGAGGGTTTCCTCTACGCCGCCCATTCAAAAGTCAGACTGTATTCTTCCGTGATTTGGCAACAAAACACAGTCCTGGAATTGGACCCTGTTTCCACGGCACCTCTGACCTTGACGACACCAAAATATTCTCTCCCAAAGAGGTCATCGGGTTCGATGCTTTATAGCAAGTGCGCAGTTTGCGAGTGTTGAACGGACGAGCAGTGCTCGCAGCGGATGGTTGGTCGGCGGAAGAAGTATACATGTCCTCGTCGTTAGCTTCTGTGCTTCGGACAGAAGGATTCGCAATCGAGAACATGCTTTTCTCATCATTCAAACTCTCAATGTCCAATCTGTGTTGGGGTATTTTTTCTCAAAATCTTCATGTGCTTGTGACCCTGACGGACGTTTTATTGCTACTAGGTACTACTCTCAATTGTCAGTTTCCTGAAAACGTGAACAACTTGGGTCCTGCTGAGCAAGTATCACTCACTCACGGGACTTTGGGTTCCGCACCGCTGAACCGGAAAGTTCACCCCAAGCGCAGTCTGAGCGGGATACTATATCCGACTGGTGTTAGGATTTCTCCGGTCCGTGAATCTCACTCTTCTCAATTCAATTATCTTCTAGATCGGAATACATTCATTATGGCTTGTAGAACGGGTTGCCAGGCTATGTTTACCTTCCCGTGACTTTAGGTTCTGGTATCTTGGAAATGATGATGATCTCTTCTGGGGTGATTCGCAGTCCCTCTGTCTGTGTTAAAAATATGTGTGCTTAAGGTTGATGCTGTTCCGTCATTCCTCGAACTGATGACGATGTTTTTATCTCCAATACAGTCTTGGGAGTTGTAGTTTTGGTTTACCACGATCGAAGGCTCCCTGTCTGCCCTGTACCAATATCCTGGGTCTATTTTCTCAACTTAATGCACTTTGACGGAGCTGAACGAGTGGTGGGTATGAAGTAGAGCATTCATCTACGGTCAACGAATGTTATCGATTACCTGGCTCGACGAAGGTCCGGAGGTTTTCAATTCCGTTCATCCTCTCCGCGGTTAGTCGTGAAACTCGGGAAAAGCCACATTAGAAACACGGGCTTGTCGTCTTCGGCAGCCTATAATCTTCGAAGCTGGCATTTATTTACCGCTCCGGCAGATCGTTCGCGTCGTGAGAAGTTTATAGGGACAACATTCAATTCAGGCAAAGCCCGACATAGGCCGATGGTTATGTACGCGGTATAGTTCAGCATCTTACTCTCGCAGCACCCCAGAAAATGTAACGTGAGTCTTGATTTTTCTTGGTATGAAGACATTCCTCTTCAAAGTGCATAGTGGCTTGATTCTTTCTGTCCATGGGTTTGAGGAACCATGTCGGTTTCCATGGAAAGAACCGTAAGATGATCTCAAGCAATTTTCCCGATCAGGACGACTCATGCATTTTCCATTCACCACTTCCGATGGCACACCTTGTGCCTCATGCTACTAAATTCTATTTCATACTAGAGGCTTTAAATCCAGCTACTTGGGAAGACACTCGAGGACTTCCAATTGATAGAGTCATTCCCACTGGTCCATTGAACATCCCACATAAAGGTGTTCTGAACTCTAAATCACGCTTGCAAAACAGTTGAGTAATGATTTTTCAGGAAGAAGTCCCCACACGGACCTGATCACGCTAATGATGGTCCTCGTACCGTAGGCTTGGGAATCCTGTGAAAACCCGGTGATGGTAGATTCGATCTCCGCGAAAGCGATGCGCGAGGACGTATTCGTTTATCACCTAACAAATTTTATGTGAATATTCGAATACCCACCGTCCCTGATGCGTTCGCGCTTAAAAGTACATCAAGACACTTATTTCGCGCTTCCCTTCTCGTGAACTCGTCCTCTGTCCTTCGTCCCGTCCCTCCTTTACTCATGTTGCACCGCCGTCGTTTGGACTCGCTGTCTAGTAATGAGAACCGTCGCCCTCCTTCAAGTTTTGCCTTTGCACATCCCCCTTACCCTCATACTTCAACATATCGGTACGTGTTTTTCTGTTGCCGAGCATCTGTGTAAAGGATCTTTCTCATATTCCTCCTCAGGTCTTTACAAATGGTTCTTCGGGTATGCAGTCCTTCTGTGAAGGCTCGGGAGGGATTTAGTCGCTCAAGCAGGGAGCTTCAACCACTGTTTGGTGAAGGCGACTATGTCAGCGGGATGGTAACGTTAGACCCGAGTTGTGTCCAGCCTGGACGCTTGACAATAACGGTAAGTGGCGACGTTAAATGCTTCGATCCTTTTTCTGATGTCGTTTTTTTCAGTTGGAAGGGACCTTCACATTTTACCCACCTGCCGCTGGGTCGGTAATGGGTTCTGAGATCCGAAAGCATACATTTTTCACCGCATCAACGTCCTTCCAGCTGTCTTCTTCCTCCGAAGGCGCGTCTCGTACTACCTTCAGAGAAGTTTTTGCGAGCAGCCTGCGACGACGTCCGAGCGTCTCGAGCTTGAACATCCCGACGTCATCCATCGTCGAAAGAACCTATCCCTTCTCTTTTGAACTTCCTCGTGGCTGTCATAGTGGAGAAGAGATCCCTCCAACCTTCTACTCGTCGAAGCATGCAGGTCCCGTTCCGACCTCACGTGTAGGATCATTTTCGGTCGAATACAAGTTATTAGTGGCTTGGGACCCTACGGCGGCCTATGAATATCCATCATTGTAAGTTACTCGTGCGAATATCGCATCAGCTACTAATTGAATTAATAGCCTTGAAGCACCTATCCTTTATCACCCTGATATTGATTTCCAGTCCTCAGATGGTCTGGGTGACAAGGGTTCTTGGCTTGAAATGCCTTTGCGAACTGACCGGCCAGTTCCTTTCCAATGTGCTGTAAGCCTTTTCCCCTCTATGTCGTCGTAACACCTTGAATAACGTACTGGTAACGAAAACAGATCACCCTGCCAACTAATCTCACTTTCCCTCGCTCCTCATCTCTTCCATATTTCGTCGTGTTCACCACAACGCCTCGATCGCTGTCCTTGACTCGGGAGATTGCCTCAGATGCGACGATATCTGTTTCCCTCATACGGGAGGTCACTGTCACCGAGTCGCCATCACTACCTCCTACACCACCACAGACGCCCAGCTCAACTGAGGAAGATGGTTCTCGCAGTAGCACTCGATTCATCAGACTCGTGAAGAGTACCCCCCTCATGAATCGTGGCAATAAAACGGTTGATGAAAATATAGAGAGGAAACCTCTCTCACAGAAGCCTCTTCCGCAACTTCCTGCGCATGTTGTATTTTCAGAGTCGAATGCTATCCACTCAAGTATATGTCTTGGGTTCCCCAAGCGTCCAAGACATCACGGCGTCTCGAGTACACATCCGTCACTGCAGGTCCATGCGAACCTTCCGGATGGGCTGCATAAGTCAAAAATAATTCTGGATAAAGATATGCTCCCGTCGATTGATTGGGAGGGATTAAGCGTCAAGGTTCGTCCACTTATCTCGTAACTCGACGTTGATTGATTTTTCCTCACAGTACTATCTGGACATTTCTATTCTCGTCTGTCAAGACGAGGTCCGTGACCGCATTCCAATACGTATCATCTAGACGATACGTCTCATTATCAAATTTACGCTTCTACTCACATCGGACTGGGACAGTTGTTGCATGTATTCATATCAATATCCACGTGTATATTTTAAAACGCATTTTTCCGATTTTCGTTATCATTTCCGCCCCATTTTGACCCCCATTCCTCTTCGTTGTCAATGGTACAAAAGTAGTTAGTACATAGTAGCTAGGTGTGTATTGAATATTGAGGGAAGATCGTATAACACCAGTTTCCTTTTTGGGACGAGCGTCGTTTGCTCAGGACCATCATCTTGTTCCATCTATCTTCCTATTATCTGAGTCGGTTGTGATTCTCAGCGCTGCTGTCTACTCAGTGATAATGCCTGACCACCCGACAACATCATGGCAGGCGATGCAAGATGGAAACGTGTTCTACCGAAGGCAACAGTTGTACTCTGTATCTGGCAAGTTTCCTGACTTTGCGGATTACATTACGGCCGGTTGTCGGTATGGAGGGCCAATAGGTGCGCTGTACGTCTCGTTGTGCTTACTATCTATGCTCAGGGAATGTCGTGGTCAGCGGTGATGCGTGACACCACCAAACTCATCGTGTTGGGACGAGCTACACCGGCCACCGGGAAATCTCAAATACAAATCTACTCTCCAGCTGGAGAAGGCCTTCTGATGCTCAGTGTGGATATCTTGTATAATCCAATGCATGTCAGATCTCACTGATTCGTCGTTGACAGTGGGATCAAGGAAAAATTATTCGCTTTGGCTGGAACGCCGAGGAGAACCTGGTCGTGATCAATGAAGAGGGTACTTATCGAGTATACGATCTTCAAGGAGACTACCAGCAATACTCTTTGGGAAGTGAGGCAGCCGAACTGGGCGTGATTGACGCGCGAATACACGAAGACGGACTTGTGGCATTGACGGGATCATTGACATTCTTAGAAGTGAAGGGATGGAAGGGGACAAGACCACTGGTTCTTGCAAACCCAGGTATTCAAGGCTCTATTCTTTTCATCTATCATGCCAAATTTTTCACCAGGGTTGCCTGAGCCACCACATTCGTGGGCCATTATTCCTCCGGACTTGAATATATCTCGACATGTCGAAGTTCTCCTGTCGTCGGAAGGAACTATATTTTCGGTGGACAATCTCGAAAGCGTTGATCAGCGACTGTCGCAAGGCCCATTCACACACATTTCGCCAGCTCCTAACGGCAAAACACTCGCGTTGCTCACCTTTTCTGGGACTCTCCTTGTAATCTCCACGGATTTTCAGCGACAAATCACTGAATTCGATACTGGTACTGTCTCCGCAGAAGGTCAAATACAGCAGGTGGAATGGTGTGGCAATGACGCTATCCTTATCACTTGGAGCTCCGTCGCAGTTCTAGTTGGCCCCTTCGCTGACACTCTGGAGTAAGCTTCTCTTCGCTACATCGGGTCGCGTATACTAAATTCAGCCACAGATATTTCTATGGTGGTTCTTTGTATGCAGTAACTGAACCAGATGGTGTGCGGGTTATGGGCCCAGATGTCTGTGACCTTATACAGAAGGTGCCCGGTAGGTCTTCGCCTCCTTCTCTTTCGCGCGGGCTGATAGCTTCGAAACAGCATCAACATTGGCGATATTCAGACCAGGTTCGACGGCCCCAGCTGCCATTCTCTACGATGCTTGGCAGAGCTTCACAGAACGCTCTCCAAAAGCGGATGAAAGCATCCGCAGTATACGCCCAGATCTAGCTGCTGCTGTAGATCAATGTATTGATGCTGCGGGACAAGAATGGGAGCCTTATTGGCAACGCAGTCTTCTAAACGTAAACTAATCGCCCACACAAATCCCCGAAGACCGTGCTCATTTCATCTCGTTCAGGCAGCCAAGTTTGGACGCGGCTTTTTAGACTTTTATAATCCTACCGACTTCGTTAACATGGGCCAGACGCTTAAAGTTCTCAACGCGGTCCGGTACTATGAGATAGGTATTCCACTTACCTATGCCCAGTAAGTCGGTTATCTCACCTATGAACAACTTTTCATTATCACTTCATCAGATATGTATATGCTTTGCCGTCATATATCATCACTCGCCTCACCTCGCGGAATATGCATCTCCTTGCGCTCCGGATATCCAATTTTCTGGGTATGAAACCCGATCACGTACTGAAGCACTGGGCCAGTGCTAAAATTCTCCGATCAAAGCCTTCTGCGGTAGCCGGCAGTGATGGGGAACTCGGAGGAGACGATGAAGTTTGCAAACTGATTGTCGATAAATTCAAGGAGCTTGGCGGGGCGGATGTCAGCTATGCCGAGATTGCTAAGCGTGCCTGGGAGGTCGGGAGAGCAGGACTTGCTACGAAGGTTTGCTTTGCTTTGATCGTGAGGTCCGTTGCCTGACATCTTATCGTAGCTACTGGACCACGAATCAAATGCGTCCGACCAGGTACCTCTGCTCTTGACTATGAAAGAAGACCGTCTAGCGCTGGAAAAGGCTGTTGATAGTGGTGACACAGACCTCGGTGCGTCATTGTTTCAACACATGCTCTTTGATTATGATGCTCATATCATTATACGAAGTCTATCATGTTCTTCTGCATCTTCATCAGCAACTCACTCTTGGCTCCTTCTTTCGGCTTATTGAAGACGGTGGCTCTCGCCTTGCCCCGGCTAGTAAATTACTTCAGGTATACGCTCGAGAGCAAAATCGGGATATGCTACGAGATTTCTATTACTCAGATGATCGGAGAATGGAGAGCGCCGTCCTAGCAATTGATGAGTGCTCAAGAATGACTGGAAGTAGGGTGGCCAGAGCAATGTATGCCGGGCTAATTTTTCTCTCGATGTTTAGGACCCAAATTCTAAGATCACATCCATCAAGTCTGCACAGAAGTTTTTCTCTGAGGACAAGGACTGGGGCTTTGAGGCCAAGGTAAGATTTTTTTTGGCTGGAATCCGTGATTCACCTTATCTCGGTTGTGCAGATGATGGACGAATACGCACGACTACTAACATTCCAGCAACAATTGGAAAAGGAGAGTGATGGCAAGATTCCATTCTTCGGCCTGAGCATCAACGAAACCATTCGAATATGTTTGCTCAACGGCATGTCAAAGCGTGCGGATAAAACGAAAACAGATTTTAAAGTTCCAGATAAACGGTAAGAAATATATACTTTTCTTCATCAGAAATACTGATTCGTGACCGTGGGTTCCGTAGATTCTGGTACCTCAAGATGGCTACACTCGTAGAGATGAGAGATTTCGAAGGGCTCGATGTTTTTTCCAAGTCAAAAAGAAGCCCCATCGGCTACGAGCCTTTCGTCCGTTGTCTCGTAGAGAATGGGCATTCGAAAGAAGCTGTACCGTATGTTGCTCGGTGCGACTCTCCGAAGCGCGCCGACCTTTATGCTGAATGCAACGAATGGCGGCTCGCTGGGAAAGAATGCAAGGAACGTGGAGATAAAGCCAAGCTCGAGTACGTCGTTTTATCATTGCAAAACTGGCGAATGCTCTATGTCTATCACAGTTCAATACGGAAAAAATGTCCCGATTCTCTCATGCTACGAGAACTCGACCAGATCGCATCGTCAATGAAGTAGCGTGGGTGTTAAATGTGATCGGGTTGGTCCTGATCGGCAATTAGCATGGACACACGATCGTGACGGACATGACATCTTCGGTATACGCCACGTAGCGGTAACCTACCGCCTATACAGAGCGCCTATCTCCGGTCCAGGATTAGTATAATATAATATGATGCTCATGGGAGCGGTAATTCTAGGGTTTCAATATTCTAGTGAGAGTCGTCAACGTCATCATCGTCGATATCACGTCCCATGTCGTCCAATGAATAGGGCAATGGGACTTCTCGTGTTACTCGATATTGATCCATGTTGCCAAGATGTTCGTTTTCCAGTCGGTCTTTTTTTAATAATCATTGAGTGGACACTTCGGGGATGAGAGGGCAACTTACAGAAGTTCCACTGCACCCGGCGCATGGATTCCAGCATCCCAGCAATGAACGACCTCAAGTAGAAATCGGGTCCCCCTTGGGGAATGTAAATGACCCAGATAAACCTGATAATGACATTGGAGATCTGCGCCGATGAAATAACTCTCAGTAAAGGTTCTAGACCTTAGTGAAGATCTTACGATGGCAAAATAGTACGACTGAAACACAAAAGCACAAAAGAGGTTAAGTCGCGCAGACAGGAACAGCCAAGATACAACTCAACAGGAACGTAGTTGGAATATAGAAGGTCGTTCCGTAGGAGTGGATGTTTAGCGTGCGCTTTCAGTACCGACCAATCCATCAGAAAATCCTAAAACACCAGTTAAGATAGGGTCGAATTCCGCGAAGGAAGGAGCACACCCATGATGAGGCATATAAGGAATAGATAGTGTTACATAGGCACCAAAGGGCAAAGATTGCGCCGTGATTTCCGCCTGCATCATAAAATGAGAGAAGCCGACCAGCGTGGAGACGTTGAGAATACCTTGATGCCTCCAGAGGAAATAGAAGAGATAACTGATAATTCCAGACCCATATTTTCCACCCTACGACAGAAGGAGAATTAATCGGGGATAAGGAAGTTAACAGAGAGAGGAAACCAACATTTATCAGATGTGTTATCAGATGAGAATCCGCATATCGTCTAACACTTTGAATAAGACGGGAGAGGAGAGGAAGCATCGCCAAAACGAATATGATCGGCCAATGTTTCGAACCGGCACCACATTGCCGCCATTGGTCGAAGCCTTTTGCATACGAACAGAAGAAGGGATATACGTTCGAGAGCGTAAATATGAGACTGCAGAATTGATCTCTGGAAAGATGATCGTCATGTGAGAGCAGCCACAAAATGATACAGAATGACCAACCCCATCCAGAAATCGGTGAACTTTATTTTGTATATTGATTAGATTCATGATGATGTTACAAGAACAAAAGAGTACCTCTACACGATGCACACCCGGGATGAGGAGTCGGCCGACATTTCGTACAAGCCAGTATCTCGAAGGCTTGAAGAACATAGGTAGCGGGTCAAAGAGGAGTACGGCAGCGAAACCCAACCAGACTGCAGGCCATATTGTGGGGTCCACAGAAGGAGCACCGATGCGTGCGAACGAAAGCCAGAATGCGTAGCATAGTGTCGTGAAAAGGATACAAGGAACCTGATGGAAAGATAAGTCGCAATTTCACCAGCAAAAACCGCCGACCTCAAAATATTCCCGATGATCAAGCTGGGTTCGGTAATCCAGCTCTGCGAGGACGGTGAGTGGATATCCGGAGCGTGTGTCGCTCAACTCACCGAATATGAAGACATAGTTGATCCTGGCTCGCGCCCACACTAAGATATTTAGCCCAACAAGCAGTGAGAAGATTACTGGAACGAGAAGGATGCTATAGGCGAAGAGTAGTCCGTCCCATCCGGGTATCCGATCTCGTGTGGTCTGCTGAAAGCCTGTAGCAGGTGAGTAAAACTCGCCTTGCTTCAGATCCACAGCGTACTTTGATATATACCGGACACCAGGACAGGAATGCTAAGGCCCAGCAATATACCTGAACGAAAAGTGCTGAAATGGTGGCTCTTGGATAGGAAGCCTCCGCGCAATTTTGTCATTGCTCGTTTCTTGTCGCCTCGTGCTAGCATAGAGGTGAGTACGGCAGTGTGACATAAAGCTTTGTTTCTACCGAATTGAGTCGCATATATGTTCTCCATTTCTTCCATCATATTGCGGACGCTCTTGTCGGAAACAAGGGGACTCATTTCGACCTTCTCTGTCATATACGCATTCTGGAGCGGTATCTGCATTAAAGGATGAGCGACCTTTGGCTGTAATGATATAGCGTCTTGTTCACCTTTGTCACTTTCTCAAACTTTTTTAGGGCCTTACGGAATCCAGTCAGGTTCAAAACCTGGGTCCATAGATCAGTGCCTGTTAGAGCCACCAGAGGGAAACCACGAACTCGATAATTGTGCAGCGTTTCTAGTCCACTATCAGGTATGGTGAGCGTCTAGAAGCGTTTCGACAAACTTGAATTACCGGTAATGTTCCAATACCGCCTTGTTCAGTTTCTTTTTGGCGTTTTGGTATTCATCCGGGTCAAGAGCATGAGCATAACTAGGGCCTTTGCCATGTGGTCGCGTAGTTTCGTTACTGTTTCTTCGAGATCGAAACCCGTCCGTAACCACGGATTTCTGGGGTTTCTTAATACCGACTTTGCCAACTTTACCTAAAACCCAGGGTTTCGGAGTTGAAGGATGTGTCTCGTGAAAGAGCTTTCTGTGGTAAGTAAGCTCATGAAGCTGCTCCTCTAACGCGGTGGTCCGGGTCTGCATCTCTTTTTCGCGGTCAAGATAAAAGGTTTCAATCTTTTCGAGCTCCCGGTCGAGTGCATCTAAGAAGGAGAGTTCCTCTGGAGAAAGCTGTCCGCGTAACTCCTGGAGTGTGGGAGGAATAGAGTATGGATGGAGAGTGGAGTTTGCTAGGAACAATAACGTCAGGCAGGCAGATTGAGGGCCTCTAAGGGTCGTACCACGCAAGCTCCGGGCGCCTCTTCGCAACCTTGAGCCGAAGCGACCTTGTTTGCTGGAAAGCTTTTGGCTCTTTGTCGACGGCTCTTGGATCTGGTTGCGCGCAGAGCTATTGTCGACTTTCGGGGACGAGCTTACTTCAATGTCGTGACCTTGGTGGGTACGCTCGTCCGATTCTTCAGATGTCCTTGGAGATTCTGTGATAAGCGCCTCGGATCCAGGCGGTGTGAGAATGCTGGTATGGCCTTCCTGCCATCGCCTGATAGCGGTAATTCGTTTTTTGAGCCCTCGATAGTCACTGGGCAGCAGTGAGTACTAGGTGAAGCAATATCAGAGGTCCTCACATATATGCCTTTTTCCATTCCGCAGTCTGGCCAAGTAATTCGACTCAATACAGCTTGTATGACGGAATTTCGCCAACAGACCTGGGTTTCCTTCAGATATCTTTGAGAGTTTAGCCCCCTGTACTGTAGAATAGATTGTAGAGACTCACCGAGCAAATTTCATGATATAAAACAGAGTAGATGGTGGACGAAGAAACGAGAATTATGAGAGGTTGCTACCAGGGCAGAGAACAATTTTAGCTCGGTGGCGGTGTACCTGCAGATCCAAAGCACGTGCTCCGGTTTAACAATTGTTGCCGCCGGCCGGCCCTGCCAAGAACGGTGAACTCAACCATCACTGCGCATCTTATACCGCAAAATATCGCATTTTGGCACAAACCTCCCTTTCAAATCCACGTCCTTCAAGGCTACAGGTACTAATACCACTGAAATTTTATTTCGATACTACTGACACAGCCGTAACTTCTGATTTATGCTCCTGGGCCCTTGCATTTCGTTCTTGGAGTTGTCCTACGACTTTTAATCACTTGCAAGATGTCAAAACTCGAAGGAGTTTCAGGTATACGGAAATCCTGATTTTTCTTGTTTTCAAGTACGCTAATATCGCATTAGACTGGAACGATACCGAGTCTATCGCTGATGATAACCTCTCTGTCGTCTGTGTGGCACCGGATTCACCCAATTTCTCTGTGGCGCCATTGTCCAGTGAGCCAGTGGATCTATTCACTGAACTGGAATCCATTGCCGACCAAATGCGTACTTTCATATCCGATGTTAATGACCAGTATAACGGCAATAATAACTGCCTCGAAATCGCTTGTAAAGACGAGCAAATCGAAGACGCGGTTTATGCTCTTGGCACTATATTTTATCTGAATTTCGACGAGCCTCGCGGTTGTCGGCATGTTCGGTTCACCCTGCCGATAAATGCTCCCACCGTCGTCGACGAAGACGAGGTCAGGCAGATCATATACGGAGATCTTCTCCGCACCCCCATCCGGATCCTAGCGAAGAAGCTTCGAGCATGGATAGCAGATCCAAACGGCCCGAAGTCGATCCGAGTCCAAAAAGTCGCAAGAATACATGAACTGTGCTGGCAGTTCAAGTTGAATGCGACTAACGAGAAGGACGGGTTTCTTATAACCAAGTCCAAGAAGTTCAAGGGGGCTTCTGCTGTGATCGATGAGAAAAAGGTGGAAAGGATCTTGAGAGAGAAAAAGCAAAGAACTGTGAAATCGGAGAAGCAGCTCTTCTTGAAGACACATCGTGTCACAACTCCAATCGTGTCGCAGGCTGTCATTGAAGACCCCCTCCTTCATTCTATCACAAATGAGCTTCGCTCGTTTATTGCTGACACTGACGGTCCCCGCTCCATGACTATCTCCAAGAGTACCTTCTCACCTGAAGTTTCTCAACTTGCTGCAGTGTTTTCTCTCGCTGTCACGCCAGAATCGGATACCATCGTCTTGACCAAAAAGACGCAGGGTCCCTTCGTTGTCAGCGAGACCAAAGTGGCGGAGGTTATTAATAGGAATGGGAAGAGGATCCGGGAGGAGGATAGCGAGGATGCAGAAATGCCTCCAGACTCGCCGCTGCAGTCTGATGAGGAGGACCTGGACCATACTACCAAAGAATCTCACCACGAAATTCGCGATCTTGAACAGGAAATCAGGAAATTTGTCGTCGATGCCCAAGGCCCAACATCGATGACCCTATATTGTCCAGACAATGCTAAAACGCTGACCGTCTTCTTACTTGGCCACGCGTTCGGGCTCATTTATTCTGAGGTTCCTGGTCGTGGAAGTTGCTATGTCCGATTGACCCGAACAGCAGACACTACGAGCCAGAATATCGACGAAGCATCAGTGAAGCGGTTATTGGAGGAGAGTCATCCTAGTTTCCGGGCCACACAACTTATCCTCGAAGGAGGTCTAGACTGCAAACGAATATCAGATATCAAGGGGTTCGAGCAGTGCTTGCGCGCGTTCCTCGACGATGCGGAAGCCAAGAGTTTTTCAATCCCATACACCTCAGATCCACGCGTCACCGCTCTGGCCAAGGTGTTTCATCTCACAGTAGTCAAACAAAATGGGGAAATAACCCTGATTAGGAGGCTTGAGGGCACGCCTGCCATTAGCCAGAAGAAGTTGGCTAAAGCCCTTGGGATGAGCGTGACGGAACCGAAACGTAAGAGGCGCCGGAAGGCGACGTCGACTATCTCTGCCCCGTCGTCTAATTCCGCGGAGCAATTCCCGGATATCGAAGTCCCTGCGCTTTCTCTTTGGCTGAGGGCGTTTGTGAATAACGCTCATGGACCTTTAGAAATGACGATCCCTCCCACGAGTCAGCAGACTCAGGGGAATGTCACTCAGCTAGCCGCTGCATTTGGCTTGAGTGCCGCCTTTAATAATGGGTTCACCAGCCTTAAAAAGACCGGGAGAGGTGTAGATGAATGGAAAGTCGCACAATTGACAAAAAAGTAGCTCGTGGTAGTTGGTAAGAGCTACTGAAAATCCGGAACAACCCTCTGCCTAGGACGCTACGGTGGCTGGCACCCCCAATAGACCTGCCTGGCCTGGTCGAAGATCCCAATAACCAACTCGCGCTGTTTCTCTGCCTCGGCACTAAAGTGTATACTTGGCTACAAACTCCACCTGTCTGCGTCGTATTGCTATATACGGCATCCTGTTCACGTTCAATTAATTAGAATTGTGTAAGATCATGTAATCTTGGCGCGAATGGGAGAACATCCCTGCCTTTGTTCTCTTAAGAAGCATGGTATTACATGCCCGACGTCATAAAGACTAAATTACATTCTGAGGGGAGATTTAAGTGATAGTGACTGCACAGAGGAAACTATAGCAGAGTGGAATGTAGTACATTGGACGTGACCCCGTCGTCTTAACGCGGCAACTCGCGACGCGGTTTCAGTTACCTGCAAGTTTGGCGGCCGTCACTTGCTCGTCTTCAATATAATGCCGCGCGAACAGGTCATTCTGAATCCAAAGCAGCTTCAAAACAAAAATCAGACCACATCTTGGAAGTAGGTTTCTGTATATACCTTATTCGCAGCGCGGCAAACGGCGTGCTTGGTTTTGAGATCAATATCAGGGTGGAGGATAACTGCGTCAACGAGCATGTCTTCGACCAGGCCTAGAAGTGCGTTGAGTCACGATCAAGTTGATGAGACCTGCTAAACAGCTTACCCAACAGTAAAGCACAGTGGACGTACTCGACCCTCAACGCGGGCTTCTTCTTCCTGTGGGCAAACCCTGGGACCCCGGTATGCATAATGCCAACCTTGTCCAGATATACCCATGCCTCCGGCTTGTTGTAGTCCAAGCTAACGAGTTTTACCACATATTGCCGCAAAAAGTCCTTCCGGAACTTGATATTGGGATGGTCGTGACTGAGCTCATCAATCTTCGTCTCCGACGCGTCATCGCCATCCTGACCAGTCTGCTTGGCTGTGAATGCCGCTGCAGTAATGTCAAAGGACAGCAGTTTGTTGTAGACGCGGTCGACGAGATCGGGGACGAGGGTAGCGACAACAGGCTTAGCGGCGTGAAGCGCGTCAATATCGGCTTGCGTGAATTCGATGAAGTCACGGAGGTATTGGACGCGTGTTTGGAGGTCATCCAGAGTGGCGGGGTCGATATGTTGCATGACCATTGTAGTGAGTGGATGCTAGGATGTAGTAAAGGTGTGGGAGTAGGTGTCTGGTATAATCCTCAGACGCCTTCTGATGCCCATTTATACCATTTGAATAGGCCTCGGCCTCCCTCTGTTTCTCGAACGAAGGGACACGTCTGACACCATATACTGCCAATGGTTTGGCCAATGGGGATTCGAGAAATTCAGTGTATCCGCTGCGAGCCAATCAAATCTAGTGGGCAGCCAATCACGTTGCGGATAGTAATGTTCCGCTCAAGATGGCGCTTTTCGCCGACTTTCGCTGTTTGAAGGCACCCTACTTACGAACCACGAGACAATGTCGCTACCGAACGTGCGCATGTCATTAGAAGAGGGCATTTTTATAACTGAAAACAGCTCTGGTCAGTGATTACAACATGATAGTCGACAATCATTATCACCTTGTACCACTCAGCAGTAATTGCAAAGCGTGCGTCCAGCAAGGAAAACGTCATACATGATGGATTCGCTAAATTCGACTACCTGAGTCACGCCACCCGAGTCGAATTTACGTCTCGGCCTTGAGAGCACGCGGATGCTGGAAGATCATTGGGCCTGCCAAAAACATACAGCGGAACTCACAGTGTCTTTTTGGGGCCAAGTGTCCCATGACTACGATGGCGATGTCAGGGGAGGCTATTCGTCAGCCTCAATACAGACCCACCCTGAAATCCGGGGTGAGCCTGTAAATAGCAGAGCCAAGGCTAGGTAGTTGTAAGCATCGGTTAAATGTTCTACGAGTAGAGGTGGATAAATGATCGTGTGGGGTAATGTTATCCACCCATTTAGCTTCTTCCAAGCCGTTTTGGCAACGATGGTAGAAGCAACGAAAGAAATCGCATATGAACGTTCTCTGCGTCAGTGTATGTTCCACGGATGCCCGCTCCTAAGTGTATCTTCCCTGAATGGAGGATCAGGTCCAATGCAATTGGGATAAAAGGGCGGGACGACATCCAGTCAAATCAATTACTTCGAAAGAGCGATTGTTCGATCTTCGGATGTTAAATCCGATCCAGCAGGTGATGTGTCCACTTCCAGAAATATGAGTCCGGCGCGGTTCGGGATAGACAATCCCTGCCAGTCAGGTCAGGGCGTAACCATAGTTACTACCCACTCTCGCCGCTATTGAATGTAGACTTGATCGACTTCGAGTTGGGGTTAGAACCTAGGCGTCGTACAACGGAAGGCCTGTGACCTGTCGAGGCCGACGTTGTCTCCTATGAGGCGCTGGAATGGCGGAATGGCGGCACTAGCCCGATCATGGTCCAGTCGTTGTAGGCACAAATTTTACTATGTTGAAACCCCAGGGCCGAGATGACATTGAGTGAGAAGGCGGTGAAGACTTTATGTCTACCTTTTATCCTTCCGGGAACGTAGACTAGATTCTAGCCAAGAGGCCACGGCCAACAGTGTCAGCCCCTTCGTTTGGAAAGTGAGGTAGTGCATGTAACTCGCTTTTAACGCGTCAGATATTTGCACGACATAGAGGACATCTATATACGCTTAAAGTGAGATGAGCTACCTGATTAGCTGTCAGTAGCGGCCAGTAACCGGTGAACATCTAAGCGACTGATACTCACAAAGAAAGAAGCACAGCTGCTTTGAAGCATTCTATCCGTCAAGTCTGCCTGCCAAATATTCTAGCTGCGCTTCTCAGGTCTTCACCCTGCTCGTCAGCACCACAGAAAGATATCGGTATCGTTCTACCCGATTTCTCCTTGAGAAAAACGCATTGACCGGCATTCGTTTGGCAACATTATCCGGGAAGACTCCCTCCATCGTTAGGCCGAGTTTCAATTCTTGGATTGAAAAAACGAAACTGTACGACGAAATAGAAGATAGTCCTTAATGCCATCCCGAGCAACGCACTTCCTAGAAAAACTGCTGTCAATTATTGCTGATGAGGAATCTTGAAAGCCTTACTCCCCATCGTTATTGCCGCATTGCCGAGTATTATTGACATAGACACGTACAGAAACCCCTTCATTCATCTGTTGTATGCTGGCCATAGTAAGAAAGATGGGGGCAGTAGTAGTAGGCAAACAAGTAAGTTGGAATTAAGGCAGACCGGCACTCGTCGGTGACTCTTTCAGGCTCCGCCTCTCGGCTGTCCGGGCCGAGACGCTCCTCTCACCGTCGACTTAGCGCCATGGACGATAATGTACGGTCTGGGAATAGGACATTCCACGCTGGGCGTCGACGTGCCATAAAAGCTCTCGGTACTCCCATTTTATAAGACGCCAGCCTTTGAAAATTTCTTGGCGGACCTTTTGTTCCGATACCGATTCAAGCTTATTTCAACATCATTTATCGGCCCACCTCTTTCAGCAATCTCCATGTCTATCGAGGTAGAATCCACGACCCAAACCGATATCATACAATTGACAGACATACATTCTGTACACGGGGATAATCTCGACGAGTCTCAATCAAGATTATCTAGGCATAGTAGCATTTCCTTACCTCACGTCCTGGAACCAGACGTCTCGACTTTACCATCAAGAAACCATGCAATCCGTACAAAACCCTTGGCTTTACTTACCGCCCTTCATTTCTCCAGGTATGGGAGTCATGTACGTCTTTACCCCTTTTCAACACGCTCATTCATCTCGTCTAGCACCTGGGGAGACCGATGTTTCGAGGTAAGGGCGCCCTAGCTACTTACATTATCGATGTAATCATTAAATCGCTTTCATACCCTAGTTCGCCGCGTACCTCTTCCTTATCCAAATTTTCCGTTCTACCTTGCTTCCTGCGTCAATATTCGGGTTTTGTACAGCCGGTGCTGCTATCATTGTCAGTCCCGAAGAAATGTACTGTTTTAGTCTATGTTTTGACTATGTGACAGTTGTCAGGATGGATGGGATATCTAGTTGACAATCAGCACCGATTACGCATCCTACAGCTGGCGATATTCTTCCAAAAGATCGCTACTGCAACTGCTTATGCAGCATTTACGGCAATCTTTTTCATCGACAAGTTCTTGGAGGCCGGGTCCCAAGGTCAAAAGGCCCAAGGCCCTATATGGGCGCTCTTCACTGCCATTGTGCTATCTGGCATTATCATTAAACTAGCTACTGTGTGCATCCAGGTGTGTAATCCTGCTAATCGGGTCATGTTCGGTCATTGACTGTGACAAATTCCTTAGATTAGCATAGAGAGAGATTGGGCCACTACCATTGGAGAAGGAGATAGTGTGCGCCTGATGAAAATTAACACTTGGTTACGCCGTATAGTCTGATACTTTCCTCAGCCACTTCTATTTGTCGCTGATCTACCCGCTACAGGACTTGATATGCAAACTGATAGCCCCATTATTTGTCTCTATGCTGACGACCGCAGCTTCATACCGCTTTGCTGCGGCCTTCTTGTGCGGTATGGCCGCCGTCACTGCTTCCATCGAGGTGCTTCTATCGCAGGCGCAGCTGGCGAAAGCTGATTTCATCTGCTTTAGATTCCATTATCCCATGTCGTGTACAAAATGTTCCCTGTCCTGGAATCCGAATACCAGCAGCGTCTGGTGAATACTCGAGATGCAGACCAAAAGCGGCACAACCAGAAATTCTCCTTCAAGCGCTGGATCGATCCGAGACCCACCTTTCGGGATTGGCAAGAGTTTTCTCATTTTCCGGTGTTTTACAGTAAGCGAGCATACGGTATGCCTACTGTAATCATTGACGGCTTTTTTTAGCGTCGTTGTCAATATCAAGGTTCAAGCTCCACTTTCGCTCTGCTTCGGATGAAGCTAAATATTTCTTTAGTATATACCTTACAGTCCTGTCATTCGACGGGACATTTCTGTACGATTCTCTTTTCTTGCAATGAGCATGGACTTATTGATTCTGTATAGATCGTACCTCAAGGCCGCTGGGGGCTGGAATGAGTAGGCTTATTCCCTCTCCCCCATTCGCGACGTTTGCGAATTGACATCATCGGATAGCCCTTTCATTGCAGGCATGAGGGCAATCTGTACTGTAACGGGCCTCATCGGAACCATCCTTCTCCCCTACGTCGAACGTAAAATTGGCCTAATTCGGTCCGGGGCTTGGTCCATCTGGTAGTCCAGAATCTTGTCACATCCTTGTGCGATGCTAACGGTCTTTAAGGTCGGAGGTCATTACTTTAGTGCCCACGGTACTGGCATTGTACATCGGTGTTCCCAAAGGAATTGGCCATGGGCCAGTGTATAACAGCACGATGCTCTTTGGGGGTACATTATACCATGCTTCTTGACCAGCGATATTGACAAGTTTGTGGCGCACGCAGGTATGGCACTCTCTCGTGTAGGATTGTGGATGTTCGACTTGGCTCAGGTAAGTTCCCTTCTTACCACGTTTCGAAACTTTCGAAATTTTACTGTCTACAGTTACAAATCCTACAAGAAGCCCTCGAGCACCACCCTGTAAGACTTCCTGCCCATGTGAGAGTTTTATTTAACTGACGTTGCTGCGCAGCGGAGAAACACCCTCACAGCCTTGCAGTATTCTCTCATGAACACATTTGATATGCTGGTTCGACTGATGAATCTTTGTGCAGCTTAAAATTCACTAACCTTCCAAATAGAAATACGTCCTGACCATAATTCTATCTGATCCTCAACAATTTCGTTGGGCAGGCCTCGTGTCGTGGATTGTTGTTTTCTTCGGAGGACTTCTTTACGGCGTCTATGTGTACAAAAGTCGCGGACATGTCATCCACGTCGAGTGGATTTACAGAGTTATTGGGAAGAAGAACGAGTAAAAGCAGTACAAGTACATTTTTTCACTGATACTAACACTCTTATCATATTTACTTTGTTTCGACCTCGAGAATCCACGCATCACTGAGTCTTTCGTTGTGAGTATTCAGTCCGCCCTGAAATACAACCTTCCCATCCGCCCATGCATCAGCCGCAAACCAGCCGCGGGCTTGTGGCTTGCTGTTACCTTCCGGAATAATGAGCTTTTCCCAAGACCAACCCTCTGTTAACTCAGTCGATGGTGCCTTGACGAGGGCCCACGCGTCGTCGTGAAATTTCTGTGGTCAATCCCTGAGATCGGCCGATGCATATATATTGAGTTTGGTACGTACCCCAGCGCCAGCATGTCCAAGATCACTAGCTTCCCCTTCACCGAAGAGCATAAGGGCAACAATTCCGTCGCTTCGCGGAGCCCCCCGAAGCCCGACGAGGGCATGAACGCTGCGCTTCGCGGGCTGTTCTCCTGCGACGTCGACGGAATGCCAAGTGTTTGTAGGGACATGGTATATGTCGAGCGGGCCACCAAGCTCGTATCCGGCGAATCCTCCCCACCGTACGAAGGAAGAGAGCGCAGGAATGACCCCTAGGACGGTACCACCACGTCCAGGGCCAGGAGCATCCGCCAGTTTAGTCCATACTGGCTTAGGTGAAGCTAAAGAAAGACGGTAAAGATCTGAAAGACGGCCAGTGGCGGGACAGCCCGCATGCACGAATAGATCCTGAAGACGGGGGTTGGTGATGGGAATAAATACACAAAGATAACAAAAGCTACCTCATTATAAGTCACCATTACATGATAGGATCTGTCCTGTGGGGGCTCTCCGTTGCATTCGATCCTAGTCCACTCTCCAGATTTATAACGCCAGACGTCCCCCTTTTCGGGAAGACACTCCATAGAAATGCCTCCACGGCCGCCCCATGCCCACAAGGATTCCTTGGCGAATGCCAATCCAGATCCCACTCGAGGGGGAGGCGCAGATGCTGCAGTTAATCCATTCTTCGATTCGTAATTTCCCGATGGGAGGGCAACTTTGTGCAATGCATTGTCTACTGGAACTCGCGGTTGGAGTTCGCCTCCAAAGACGATAGCAGTGTCCTGTGCAGGAGGGACGACAACACAGTGAGAGGATCGCTTCAACTGGGAGGCGGCCTGGGTCACATTCAACGGGATGAAGCGAGCTTTGAACATGATTTGAGCGGGAGGTGGTGGTTTGCTGCAAAGAGACACGTAGCTTTAGAGGACCTGCTCAGTCGAGAGATCATATTGCCAAATGAAGAGGCCAAGATAAGGGATACAGTTTTTTTTCGTGCACGTCGGCGGCGGGCCGTACTTCCGTTTCGGTGTCGCATCGACTGCTAAACACTTAAGCTCTCATACGTAATCAGACGTGGCGCGTGAATTTACGACGTGTTGACCGGGCTATTTCTCTGAGTCCTGCATAAATTTCAGATTATATCTCTTTCATAGCAGTAGTATTTTTTTCGCAGCAAGATGGACACAATATTCGGGCCACCCAATTAGTGGCCGCCGGTTTGATACCGGTCGGAAGAGAAATGGCCTTTTTTGTTTCCAACAAAGTCGTACTACTAATTATTTACATTTTACTAACAGGTACTAGACCAACCAATCCTGATAGACTTGAAATACAAAGGGGCCGGCCAATTTTGACTGTCCAGGGTGTGGGTATCCGCAGTGAATTTTCAACCATTTATGCATTATGTACAACTCTGCTACGGCTGAAAACATTTGGCAGTGTATTCTGTTCATCTGCATCCATCTCGCATATATCATTCATGGTGTGTGCACGCGCTTCCTGAACAGCACCTTGCTGCTCTGATTAGGAATCTGATCGCCTGCTATCCATGTTGAGGAGGGAAGCGTATCCATCTTCACGTCGGAGTTCAGAAGAACGTGCGACATGAGAGCCTTGAGATTATTGACGGCAAAGAAACGGCGCGGAATACAGGACAGTTAGCTCTCAGAACTGATAGGAACATTACTAAATATCCCCACCAGGCCGGTCGCCCATGACCAAAGAAAATGAAATCCAAGCTAGGGGTGACCATTCTGTGGCGGAGATTCTGGCCCTCTTGTTTCCTCCTGTCAGAAGGCCCACAAGGCCTGAACTCTAACGAGTTTTCATGCTTCCTCTATAAGAAGGCTACGGTGAATACAAGGGTTGCGCCTACATCATCATGCGTGGTTTACCTCATCTATATTCGTAGCTAAAGCAGCCACTGCAATTTCAGTGCTGGCCGGAATAAACATAGTATCCGGAAAAATGAAGTCGCTTTGAGTGACACGACGCATTCCGACTGTGCGCAGTTGTCAGTGCAGAGCGATATAGAGTGCCGAGTAGCCGACTCTATCAACTTACAAGCACCAACGGTACCGTACAATCTCTGCGCTTCCTTCAAGAAACTATCAAGCTTATTCATCTTTCCCATTGCAGCCTTCGTGTATCCTTCCTTGATGACTGATTCCACCTCAGCTCAGAGAGTTCAGCGCACTCTGGGTGTCTAGCTAAGGTGTAGAGAGCGACCGTAAATGTCTACTAGAGATCTACTGGTTAGTTGTTGACCTTGGAATTATGTCCAGAGTAAGTATCATAGACGTTGTATAAATCACTATTACGTTCAAAGCTCAATATTCAAGTATTCAGATCTTGTATAGTACGTCTTTCTTTTTTGCCACCAGTCGTGTCAATCATCCATAGAATAAGGTCATTCTGCCGGTCTTTAAGTAAATAATCGGTGACGATGTGGTCCTGATATTTCTCTTACGGGCTTTCCTGGCCAGTCCTTGCCGTGAACGCTTTCCTGGTTCAGCCACTCTTGTATAATTTCATTCAAGAATTCCCTCATCTTTGGCTACAGCACATTGGCAAGGTGTGAAGACTGATCCCAGAATTCTTACGACAATTAATAAGTATCAGTCTCAACGATATCGAGCCATGATGACTTACGGTTTGAGGATCCTGGGGAAAACTTTGATGATGCGAGAGTGAACGAAAACGTCCATGGTATAGTCAATGTTACGTTTCACATATTCAGGATTTAAAGAACACGTTGGCATTGACAAAGTATGGAATATCCCGCTTACAGATAGGAAGTCCAATGGACATCCGATTACTAGCTCTGCATACAATTCGCTGAGCCGTCTGGTATGCGGAAACTTCAATCCACTCTATCACAATATCAGCCATGGTCTCTGAAATTTACCAGGTTTCCGTACCTTTAGTCACTGGTATGTTGCCTTCAAAGGCCGCTTTCACCTCGTCATGAACGACCACAAAACAGGAAGCAATGTTACAAGTCAGAGGGCCTCGTACAACTTCTGCATGATAAGGGTCAACACATAGACTGTGGTCCATGGCATGGTTCACTTGCAAAAGGTATAGGCGTCGTTGTGAGCGGTTCACACCCTGGCTATAAGACATGCTCACGTCTATAATCGCGAAAGAAGATAGCTGCTCGAGCGAAGTCTGCGAAGACTTTGGAATGTCGTCAACCTTCTCGGGGCCACTCACGACGAGGACCCATTCATTAATCAAGGGCACTTCGAGTGTTGATCCATAGTACTATAAGGCAATTATCGAATCCTGAATATAACAATGGGACCCTTCAGTACGCACCCTTGAATAACCCTCTTGTATGATTGTATGATTTACTTTTCTATGAAATATGAACTTGAAGGCATCTATCAAGACATTATTAGGCCCAACGACCCTACACCCCACCATAGGAATGTGTTTCAGCTACAATGGCGTCAGCATTCCACCATGACAAAGTTGATGTAGCAGCTTACTTTAGCCTTGTTTATTAGGGCCTTTCGAATTGCAGAGCCGGCAGAAGAGTTGTGGCTATACCCAGACCGTATAACATGAAGGATTTGACATTTAGTCGCGATGTAAGTTCGAAATATTCTTCATGCATGCGTTAGATGGGAATCCAGGGAAGACTGAGATTTGCAGGTGTACGCACCACCGCCTGACCACATAGGCGGATTCGAAGTCCGTTCCGTGTGTGTTAGGAAAGGTACCATCGATTTTAACCACCCAATCAATTCTGCGAACACCACATCTGTTCCGATTGCATGGATGCTCCTGCGTAATTGCTCGGATTCCTATCCGCTTGGCTATTAAAAATAGTCACTATAGTGATGATGCAGATGCAAGGAGGTACCAACCTCTTATACCATTGCGATACCCACGGAACGATGAAATTTCCGTTTCACGCTATTACTCTTGCATTACCATTGATTCATTTGGTCAAGATCCAAATATGCATCCCAAGTAACGCCTGTTCAACCCATGTGTGTCGTTACATGGAGATTCTAAGTTATCCCGAACCAACAGCACGAGTGTATGGCTGCGTATCAGCCATACTGGAGACCCTTTGTTTGCTGGGCGGTCCCTCTTTCAACGAGATGACCCTTGAGAAATTTCCAGATTAACGGACTCTGTTTTTGCCGCAAGAAGCGTCAGACAGTAGACCAAAACTTATGAAAGTACGCACATGATGTCTTTTTGGACGGACGTATACTACTACATCACCGAATCTTATCCTCAGGGAAAATAGAAATGCATCCATGGATTCCGATCACGTCGCGGAAGCATTTGTGAAATAGTAAGTTCATCGGTTGAGGACTCCTTGCTCCTCGAGCTAGTCTGATCGCTCAAGTTCTGCGCCACTTGGGACATCGAGAACTCAATACAGGATTGACGGACGTCCGAAGGATAGCATAACGCCAGCATGGGTATAATTATGCCACCGAGAAATATTTTTGAACATGGCTCCTAGAGTCCTCAAGAGGGCGTTCTTTGATACGTGCGCGTTGCCACTCTGAGGATGCTGTTACCATCACATTCCTTTGCGGCGGACAATCTTTTAGTCGTGAGAAGAAAGCGATAATGTATCGTCCCTGCTTGAAGATTTCGGTGCAGTATGGGGATGATTTGGCGCAGCCCATCGTATTTTGATAGCGCTCAAACTTGTATTAAGTAAATCCTCTCCGATGTTCCGCGGACTTGAAAAGGCGAGCAAGCATCAAGTGTGAGATAGCTACAAGAAGAATCTGCCAAGATATTCTCTAGAGAAGAGCTAGCCATACACAGAACATTGACGATAGTTTGTACGAGCATTTGGAATTGATGTTCGGTGTAACCGGCAGGAAATTGGTGAGTCACTTCTCGATATGGGCGCTGACGTAACGGGTGCGATAAAAATGGGGCCAACTTCAACTTTTGATGCATTTCTTTGCGCTTTTCAGACAGCTTTTTCGCCCCACGCTGTTTGTCCGTTACCCCTTTAGTGGGATTTTATTTCATCCATGATGTTGAATGGTACTCGTGGCTCAGAATTAACACATCTTTGCCCAGCGAACCTCGACCGAACTCAAGGTCTAATGTATGTCATTTCTTGCTTTGATCTTCAACATGGACGTCATGTAGCGGCAGGTATGAGAGTCTAAAGAGTCTGAAAAGCCTATGCAAGGGCCCCCAGCTCTGAGTTCGCTGCACTGTTCAATATGATTCACTCGCAAAGCTAGTCTTGCGACAGATTTTGGTCATTTCGACCCTGGCAAATTTCCATGAAGTGCTGCCACCAGGACTGGTTTCTGAGCCCCACGCGAGCTCGGTCTGCCGAATGTAAAATACCATCATCTGACTGTGCATTATTCATGGTTATACGGCGATAGTCAGATGTTGCTGGTCTTTTGCGAGCTCCGCTCGCCATAGGTGAATCTTCTGATGCAATGGCCAATCCTGTGTGAAAGCTGACCTTTCTGTATGATATAGAAGGAAACAGCAATACCGACGTTGCTTTGAGCATGCTTCTTAAACCTAAAAAGCTGGAATCAATATAAAATTTCGATCCGCCATGGTTCTCAATATCCCGGCTACCCCGACGTGGGGACGCTCTTATAAGAGCAAGGCCGAGGTGTCACCGACGTCTACCTGGAATTGATATGGATTTTTCAAGCCGACATTTTCAGTCTTAGTTGACATACAAATTCCAGGCGCGCATAGCGGCATGTTCTATTTTCTGGTATGAGACGGCTCAATATGAAGCTGACATCGCTAGATACGGAGCAGCGGGCAATACACTAGGATCGACTTGACTATATATCGCGCGATCATGCAAAACTCGCAGAGGCTGCAGGTCCTGGCCTATAGCCCTCTCCCACTCGGGTACCTGAGAGATTACACGGTTCGTCAATAACATGAGCAAGCGCTTCCTTTCTTCCTCCGTCACTGAGTCCGGGGGGAATGTAAAATTTGGATTCGCAGCCCACATTGGCACAGAGCGCGATCCTTCCCAGTCAATGACCGCAACTATCTTCGTTGGGTCTGTCCGACTCACCAAAATGTTTCGCGGCGCAAAGTCTATGTGCTCGAGGGCCAGAGGTAGATCCGGGCACGGAAAGGAAAAATGCAGGATTTTAGAAACGACGTCGTCGATGAAATGCTGACGTCGGGAAGACGTTTCGACGTCTTCAGGTGCCTCTACATAATCCAATTCGCGACGTGCGGTCGCTAGAAGCCAACCCTTCACATTTGAGAATGGACCACATTTTTCAAGTCGCGGCGAGGCGATGGAAGTGCTCCTGTTCGAAGCTAAGCGTGTCATCGGCCCAATTACGAACTCCCCTCCATCGTTCTCGTATATGCTTCCAATGGAATCAAAAGTGATGCTGATTATCTGCACCCACATATCCGCCATAGCCAAGCAAACCTGTTCGCGTTGTTTCACGTCGAGGGTCCTCCATATTGTAGAAAGGTTCTCCCCATCGACCTGTGTATCGTCTCAACGAAATATTTTCTGAAACGAAGCTCTGGGGCGTACATATTCCATAATCATCCATTCACCTCCGACTTTTCCATCAACGTCTAGGTCATGAAATAAAATTTCAGGAACCGGAATTTTAGTCCTGGCTTTCAGAAAACGTATAGTGGAGACCTAGTCACAGGTTAACGAAAGCCTTGCGCCACACTTTTTGGCGGACCTCAGAGCGCATAGTCGATGGGAAGGCCAAGCCGCAGCCGGCATGCTTTAGAATGGACCATTGAACTCGAATGAACAATAGTTGTTGCGGTTTTCCCATGTGGGCAGTGTAAGTCTGCAAAATTAGTCCGTGAGCATGGCTTTCGAATTCCAGCAGACAAGCTTACCATATGATGTCCACCTTCCCATAACATCAAGGTTAAAATTGAAAACATACTACACAACAGCTAGGCACATACATTGCTCGAAGGGAACCAGTCCCATGCACTTGTCGGAGAGGTGTTGCTCAATACGGCACTTGAGCGCTACTTCGTCAATTGAGGGCTTTGTGCGAGGGCTGGAATGGAAGGGGCGGCTGGAATCCATAATGGAAAGTCACAAGTGGACTCTTGTCTTATAATCCGGCCGTCGGTAAGCAGTACCACTCGGTTATTGTTCTGGCAAAGCGTTATAATAATCCCTCAATTCCTCCGGACCTTTAAAAACCCCCGTTCCATCACCGCTATATTGGTACCGTACTCTGAGCCCGAAGCTCCTGACCACCTCGTCCAACATACAGGTCTAGTCACTTGACAGCCCTCAACCCATCCGCAGAAATAGGAAAAGCTCGTCATCGTTAGGACAGGCACAGGCTCGTGGATATCACTATATCCTACTAGTTCCGGTATACATAACATTCTTTAATCGATAAGGACCGGTCAGCAAGGTTCAAAACATCTTCGATAGTCGGAACAAGGAAAAGCTACACCCAACGGCAGTGAGAACTCTGTGCACCATAAGACGAACATTGATCATTACATACGAAATATCGATCGCAGCAGATGAAAGGGAGTCCCCATAATCATTTCGGAATATAGGGCGTCCAAAATGCGGTCGTTCTTCCAGGTATGGGCTAATAAAAATAGGTCAACAGTTCGAAGCAGCGAAGATGGCAGGAATGGCTCACGCGACTGCCTTCTGAGATAGTATCTGTAAGACCAATCTATGAAAAGTCACAAGTCGTCAAAGTCAGGTAGACTTACGGTCTTGGAGACACTCAAAAGTGTACATGGTTGGCCTGTTGTTCATTATAATCCAATGAACACAGTATTCCCCCTTCGCCCAGAATTTCTTCGTCCCGGCAATATCCCAGATGTACGTAGCTTCGCCAGGAGGCATCGGTGAGGTGGGTGGGATGTAAGTGTAGGGAGGCGTACGAGCGTGCAGCTGTCAGTAATTCGGAGGCTTGTTTACAGAGACCTTTATAGGCACAGGCATTTGTAGAGTCTGTGCTAGTGCGGACCGATCCTTAAGTTACCCCGAAAACGCGTTCTGCCCCTTCATGTGAATAGATGTGAATCTGAGGAAGTCAATTGTCAATGCGATAACTCCTCCCCACGTTTCATTGGTGACCCATGCAATATGTGAAACCACACATCTTATGACACGACCCAAACTGGGCACTCAAAATACGACCTTTGAGTCTTCAGTATCCGGGTCATCCTTGTTGAATTGGGACCAGGCGGAAATGCAGAAGCGGTGAACAAAGCTTTTCCCGATCACACGGCGAGGATCAGATGCTTGAAAGGTACGTCATGTCTTTCACTGTTCCAGCAGCTAGAAGACATTCGGAACCGCTTCCAGGAATCTTTGCAACTTTACACGTCCGAGGAGACGGGTAGTAATAGGCGAGGGAGTCAGGGATAGATCGACTTCGTTGATGCAGCGGCAGATACGTCATCGATAATGTGGACGCGGAACAATTGGTGAACCGGGAACACCTGGTAACAGATACTAACAATAAGTGGGAAACAATCTGGATCGAGATGTTACCAGAAGTGGAGACGTGTTTTGCGATACCTGCTGATCCACTCGAGCCGCAAACATCATGTGCTTGACTGGCGCAGTGGCGCATCAAGGTAACATCGAAACCTAATTAATACCCGGAAGGAAATCCAAGTACGGTTTTCCAAGGTAAACTCTCCCCCCTTCTCCTCGCCATGAGAAATATACAAGTCTGATGGGCGTACCGAAGAGCATATCCATGACCCCTCGAACTATTGGTTTCCGCAAGCTTGTATGACGAACAACATCGTAAGAGAAATGTTTGAAGGGTACATACTGCGAGCCTGCGACAACCACGGATGTTGATTCTGGCTTTGTGACTATAGAAAGGTAAGAACAAGTGGCACAGGACTCCATATGCATGAAAGATGGACAGGACCATGTCTATGCTCATCGGCAAATTCCGCAGAAATTCCAATCGCGTCGATGTCTCTGGCGAAGCTCGTTTCTGTGACGCCACAGGGTGCCACGGACTTGTTCAGGGGTTGCTCGTGGTGTGCCGCTGAACCCGGGTTCTCCGCTATGGCTTGGATAAAGCAGCATCTTTGATCCCTCGCCTCATTGAAGATAAACTGTGCTTTTGGTCACAGTCGAGCTCAGTTGTGAATCCTTCCTTCAGCCTTGATCCTTCCGAAGTCCCCCGAACGAAAATCAGTGTGAGGGTCTTCTGCCGCTTGCGCGCTCGATTCTAAAGCAGGCGGCACAGATCGAAGTGTCCCTGTTCCATTGCCGTTACCCTTAGAGTTAGAGGTATCGGGCCTTATCTCTCTGTTTGGTATCTGCAGTTCAAAGAATAGCCGGTAGTTCGAAAGGAAGTACTTCAGAAGAATGAATTAATGCCGGGTGTGTGGAGCATGCGCTTACCTTCAAGCCGCGTTCATGCCGTCCAAAGCCCTCCAAGAATCTCAGTTTCGCAAATGTTTGCTTCAGCTACAACTCCGATATGTAACCTAGGCCCCAATTATGGGCTAACCAAATGGAAACTTCGTCGCTATCGACACGATTGGGGAAAACATATCTAAGCAGGCGCGTGGAATTAGTCGCGTGGATTTCGGAACTTGAACGAAACCACAAGTGGCTAAGGCATCCAGAGCTAAACCTTGATGAAAAGACACCTTGCACGAACCTCAGGAAGAGCCTTGGTGAAATGTGACAGTTCCTCCGAGTTCAAAGCTTAGCTTATTATCACTTGAATGTTCCAAGGCCATATCCGAATTCGTTACCATCGCGTAAAGATAACAATCAATAGGAGTGAGCGAGTCCTGTACGGTTAAAGAGAGGGTTAGGATACATTTTAGAGTCGAACAGAAATCGTACTTTGAGATATTTAGTACACCTCACGCCAATTGTATCGTAAAGGTGAGTTTTTGAACCGGTAGTTCCAGTGTCTATGCAGAGCAGCTGAAGTGTTACCAGGAGTTCTGATACCATGCTGATCCAACACAGTAGAGGGTAAAGGGCTGAGACATCAAGTTGCCGATTCATCGCAAGTGCCTACTAACCGGGTTTAGCAGATTTTGGTGTTGAAACTACACTCCTCCGGCAAGATATACATGGAAGGAAGCTTCCACCAGATCCCAGGTTCGCCACTCTTCTGTGATTGGTAATTTCAATTCCACTTGTGGTTCTGAACAGGGAATACATACCGAAGAGCTAAGGAGTGCAACCGTCACCTTTTCACATATAGCCGTGAAAGTAGACGCTGGTGGTGCTGCCCACGAACATCGGTGTTGGCCAAAACTATGAAAAGTTGGAAACGAAGTGCGACATGAAAAGTTGGACGCGCCGGCATGGTTCTGTCGGTTTCTGTTAGTGCGCCGGTACCAATTATCTTCTACTAGACCTATTCTGTCAGAACACTGGCAGCAGGTTACGGTCAGATCTAGTGCGGGGTATATCGTCAGCATCCCGTGTACTGCATCATCCCTGAGAATAGATGGGGAAGTCAAGATGTTTGACACAGCAAGAACGGAGATGAAAGCCGTCAAAACAGAAGTCGCCATGCAGAAGGAAGGAGATAAGTGGTGAGACCAATGGTCGCAACGAAGTTGTAACAGGAACTTGTACTTACATTATTGAATACGCCATCCTTGACTCTAACGGTAGAGCCATCGTTATTCCGTTCGTTACTTGCAACAGAAGTCGCCCTGCCAGTGCACGAACATGAACACGGAGTACCAACGCCGGCTGTCGGCCCGGTTCAATAAAGTATTTTCCCACGATTCTGTGGCACGGATACTGGTGCTGATGTTGGTGTTCTGCGATTGTCATGAATGATTTGGAAATGTTAGCAAGGCCGTGCCAGCATTGATTCCATCGAACTTTAGGAAGTAGTAAAGAGTAGGATATCTCAGTATCAACTCCTGATATATCAGATAAGATACGTAATGTACTCGGGTTGACGCGCTTGATGGTGAATGTCTTCGTTCGAAGGCCTAGGATGGTGTGGTGGAACACACATAGCCTAAGCTTCCCCTGATGACGGTATAGTGACCTCATCGATGCTCCCACCTGCGATCCAAGAACGTCTTGGTATTCGAACTACACCAACGCCAGTCAGATCCGAAGTGTACCTAGGTCGAAACTGCAATGGTTCAGCGCTCTTTAAACTATCGCGTAGACATATGCCAAGATACGTTAGTCATTGTGCGGGGGTCGTTTGTCGGCGCAGCCGAAGCCATCGCTCGAGCCAAGGCTAGAACATTCAATAATATAAGTAGAAATGTTATTTATAAAGTGGAGACCACTATTTCATTTCTTCATCAGACCCACAACTTTTGCATGAGGACTTTCGTATCAACAGGTTTTGTCTTCGTTCTTGCCGTGTCAAACATTCTGGCTTCCCCATCTATTAGCAGGGATGATGCAGCCACGGTCGGCGGGATACCCTCGTCTGCGCCGCTTCTTGGCGAAGAATGTACCTTTATTTCTCGAAATGCTTGACCGCGTCATATTCATCGTTCCTTAGGTGGCGGGTTTGCTTATGAGGTACTAAATGCGTTCTCATACTTGTCTAAACACTTAATGACTGATGTGTATATCATTTCAGGTACAATGTGAGAGGATCAAAGTAGTATGTTAGGCGGCGCTGACCCCATTAATGTAGGTGCGGAGGACCTGAAGTGCTGTCCGGTGCCGTACTGGTCTGACTACTTGACGTGGGGTTTTCATTGACATTTCTCTGCGCATCCCCGCTTACTCTGTTTCAGTTGCCAGACCGAGTGTGCGGAATTGAAGACGGAGGCCTAAGATGGACTATCGTAACGTTAGCCATAACTGGGGCATCAAATATGTATGCCTATACCGGTTTGACATTATTGTACTTGTGACGAGGGGCGCGCGCCACTACGTACTTATAAGAGGAGCGGACATGTCCAACCATCATTGTGTTTTGCCAAAGATGTTCCTCTTGAAAGCCAGTGTCTCCTTTCTCTTTGCTCTCTCCACGATTGCTGTCGCTCAAGACACTGACGCTGTGAAGGCGGGTGGTTTAGGATCACAGTGTATGTCCATCCTCACCGGATGCAGTATTATTGACCGTTCATACTAATAATATATATATTTAAGGTGGTACTATCGCGGGGACGGTAAGTGACACGAGAAGACTGGCTTGGCTTTGACCTAACTCTGTCGGTCTCTGCAGACTCCATGTAGGTACTCTCATTGGAGTTGTCCGAGTCATCCGTCGCTGACACCAGGCCTACAGGTAAATATGGCTTAACGTGCTGCTACCTTTCTCCGGATAATGGGGTGTAAGATATCGTTTCGGCTTATTCACAGAGGATATTTTTGAACCGGACTTTTAGCTGCACTTTACCGAATCGTTGCCCAATGGCTACCACCTTGTAGTGAGAGGAAGATACACAAGATACGAAAGAAGCAGGGCATATTCTAGCTTTTCAAGTAGGCTTGTTGACGCTTAAATGCGACCCGAACGCCGTTATGTTGCTATTAATTAATTACATTTCATTCCGATGAAAAGTTGCGAAACATACCGTGAATTCATGAGAATCAATAAAGCTTGGTGTCATGAATTCGTCAAGAAACGATACGATGATAGGAAAAAGCAACGATTTCCACAGGCAAAGATACTGGAATCTGGTCGTACTATGAGCGCTTTCAAACGCGCTTAGATGTTCGGCCGTCAAGTTGACGGACGCCACTCAGGTTCCGCCGATTGACGCGAAGAGTAGTATAGAAGTCGAAGCAGCTCGTTTTTTACTGGTTTTTTTCAGGGGGTAAAGGTAAGTAGTTGCTCCATCCGTGAAGGTGATCACTCATTGCAGTGGCAGTCCTGGTGGCAGGGAAACTCAAACTCGGACGGTGCCGAAGACAGCTGGCACTGCCACCGTCACACCACGTGGAAAACAATGCCAATGTGACGTGTCTAGGGCCAGCGCATTGCCTATCCTGTATCCTGAACGACGACGACGACCACTGCCAGTACTCCCTACGACAGCTCTCCATCTCTTCCTCACTCTCGGTATACCCGCCATTGTTTTCTTTTTCCGTATATCATAGATTTCTGCTCGAATAATGGAACAACAAGCCAAGGCGCCGCCAGATCTAAAAAAAGTCGCCCAATTTCTGCGAAGTGGAGGGGCGGGAATGAAAGTTAGGGTCGGTGCTTTGAACGGAAAGCGAGTAGATTATTTCAAAGGTACGTCGCGCTTTCCACCTGTCTTTTTGTTCGTTCGAATTGAAGGTTGTGTGCAGGAAAGACTGCAGTGAAGGCACTTCTTTCACCGGCATACCAGAAGAAAAAAGGAATGCCGCCGATAACCACCGAAGACGAGGCCAAGACTGTCCTTCACGCCGTCAACACTTTTGCTTTCTACCTTCGTGTCCAGCGTGGCGGGCCGTCAGGTTCCTCGTCGTCGTCACCGAAAGTCCTACAAATCATCCAAGAGCAGCGATTCGCGCCTGACGAGTACTATGCGTGGTTCTATGATGGATCACAGTGGACAACCTATGCTGGAGGAGTGGCAATGGTTGCGATCATGCTTGCTGGTGTCATGTTTCCCTTGTGGCCACCGACCATGCGATTAGGCGTTTGGTATCTCAGCATTGGGATGCTCGGTCTCATAGGCCTCTTTTTTGTCATCGCCATCCTACGACTTATATTCTATATCATCACCGTCATCGTCGCCAGCCCAGGTATCTGGATATTTCCAAAATTGTTCGCAGACGTTGGATTCGTGCGTGTTGTTTCTTGTTTGAAATACCATCAAATCTAACCACGTTGCAGGTTGAATCCTTTATACCTTTGTGGGAGTGGGACATTCAAAAGAAGAAATCCAAGAAGAAGAAAGGCGAGAAGGGAGAAAAGTCCGACAAAGGGAGGAGCAAGATCTCGAGCAACGGAAGCACTGCTGAGACGCCCGCCGAGACATCCGATGCTTCACCGACGCCTTCTAGTCGAAGAACGAGGATCGAAGAGGTGGAAGATGACGACGATGCATAGGTTACGATTTCTTGACTTATTTTCGTTAATTTTCTTCTGGAATGGATGACATCGTTACTTTATCTTGTTATCGGCATCAAGAAACGAATACGCTACCAAGTAAGAAGTGCGTGGTGTCGCACCCAGACAAAGCATCTGATGCTCGTACAAAAAATTTGGATCACTGGGGCCGTACATTCTTCCATAGCAAGTCGACACTTCTCGTGATGGTCCCGCAACTCGGACTTTCCCTCTCAGGGCTCAGTATGTCCTATACCTGTCTCGAGCAAAATCCAATATTGACGAAGCGCTCGTCCTGCCTAGCGCACCTTGCTGGTGTATGGATCTTGTGCCACATGTAAACGTCCTCGAGCAAAAGTCCGGATGAACTTCGCCTCGGATATTTGTCCGCCCACTTCTTGCTTCTAATTGAGAGTAGCGTGTGTTTAGGCCTCCGCATATGATCGCTATTCACAGCGCGATCAACATGGCAAGATGGTTTGTTCCATGTTCGGGTTTTGGTCTCCAACACTAATGCGTGTTTCTTGTATCCGTACCTTGCGAGTGAAAGTTTTGTTGCAGGAAATTCCTCCGAGAACCTGGGGCTTGCTTCACACCTCACTCGGGAAGACGATAAGTTGCCTGGCATCATGTGTTCATACGTGCTGCACTATAGATCATCAGCTCTCCCATCGTGTTCAAAATTACATCTGTCATCCTATGATGGTCACGGCGGAGAGATCTATCGATGGCATACGTGCATGTCTACCGTCTTTTTAGGTGTCGGCATTTAGTGTACTGCCTCAGATCGTGCATCTCATGTAGCTCGATACGAACCAAGTATCCCCCATCGATTCACTAAATCTGATGTGATCGGGTAGTTCAACGGACTGCCTTGGCCCTTCTGTCTTTACTGCCAGGGCATCGAGCACTGGGACCAACAATATGTAAAACCCAGGTCTTCCTGACGGTAGATTCCTAACGCCGTACCCGCATCTTCAGTCTGCGGTTTTGTGGCCCCATTTTTACACAAGTCCCGTTGCCATCTACACATGCGCATCCTATATTTGTGACACAAGTTTCAGGGACTCGCTGTGGGACTTCCTGCACGCCTTCATCACTGACGGGCTATAATTAAAAGGTCACCAGATCTCTCTCGGAGGACATACGATCTTTTCGCATCTTCATCTATCATAGAACGAAGGGTCAGGAACTCGACATATAAAACTGAGTAGCACCTCGCTACCTCCATGCTCTCGTTTGATCAAGAATGTGAGTCTAGCATGCCCCCAATTCAACGGAGTATAGTCGCCAAGTTTTTCTGCTGCGGACGAGTATCCATATCTGCTCTCATCCTATTCAAATTTCATCATCTCCATATGATAGGTGATACTTTGACTGGTCAGTATCAAGCTCTTTTGATCATCTCAATTCAAGTGAAGTTCGGTCAATCGGTCAGGTCAATGAGGATGATGGCGTCCCGGTATCGTGCTTCTCCTGGCGCATCTTTGAAACTTTGACACTAATGGTCATCGACAGTCTAGGAATGAAACGATGAGACGGATGTAGAAACAAGTTGGGGCAGGCGTATTGCGTGCTCTCGATGGTCTTATTCCCCAAAATCAGGAAGTCGCCTGGACAGAGCAAGTGATGTTGAACTTTGAGGCTTTGAAAGTTGGCCGAAAGGAACTTGGTAGTTGTCGTCACTGAAAATGCCTGCCAGGTCGTTCAACCTGACGCCGCTACTGTGGCACGGCAGAGAATAAATCTTTGTTTGAATCAAAACCAGTAGAATTCTGCGTAGCCATTCACAAACATTTTATCACGATAGGGGTGCTGCTAATCTTGTCCAGAGAGTAAGCAAATTCCATGGATCCATTGATTCTTCTCGAAGCACAGGTGCAGTGGCATGTACTGATGTCATCCGTCTTCCATTAGCGCGCGTCCTATCCTTAGAGGAAATCCAGCACATACTAGAGTTTGATGAAAATATTCTCTGGCGCTACTACGTAAAACAGTCTGCTAATCATAGTACGAGGAATGGTTTAAATTGAAATTTCTGCTTGGGGAGGAGGGAGCGCTCAGGTGTCCATGAGAGCGATGCCATGAATGTCTAGTGGAGTGATTATCTCCCTCGAAAAACTGTTGAGCACGGCATCTGTTGAATGCAAGTTTGAAAATCATAACTGACAGCAAGAACGTTGCCATGCTTTTCTACTAAGTATACCGACCGTTGCCAACGTCTACGGGGCCCTTCCGGACCCATATTCTGCGGTTCCATTGAACTTTCTGAACTTGGATGAAGGGCACTATCTTTGCCGCTGACCGCCGTTATGATGTTCCGATTCTCGGTGCTACTTCGAAGAAAATTTGAAGGTATGTGCCCTGAGTTATTTAGCTCCACTCACAACTGCGTTGTTCTTACGCCACGATATTTATGCCATGGAGTACGTATGTTCAGGTGCTAGTATTACATCGCATGTGTTCTCACGGACTCGAAGGACTTGAATCAATCCCAGGCTGGATCAGAATCCTGATATCCCTTCCCCTTGGTAAGCATACATAGTAAGCCGTTAATATTCATTTCTTCTCAGACCCTCAGGCTGGCATCACTTTCTCAGCGAAAACTTCTTACTACCGATCCGACAGTCTTGCCAGGTACCCATCCTCATCGACCATCAAGGCACTTTTACGATACTCTTGTGGCATGATCCTCAACCGAATTGAAATTTTGCTGATCCCTCAATTGTACATGCGCGCATCCGCCCGGAGGATGAAGGAGCGGTTTTATATTTTGAACTTGCATGGTCGCATCACGGCAGACGGGCGTTGCTGCGCACTACTCGTGGGGGCTCGGGTCACGCTGCACTGCACCCGTCGCATGTGATTGATTTCATTTTTACAGTGATGCACACCGACCTGATTGACGCCTCTATTGGCGCGCACTTAAACCTTCTCCGAAAATATCATGGCCTTGAGTGACATAATCTTTCATGATTATCAACTATCACCCCAGGTTGCGTTCCTCAATAACTTTGATATTTTATACAAGAAGTAGTGCGTACTATGAATAGTGGCCGATAGATAGCGAAAAGAACCGTTGGTGAAAAAGAGTACAAATATATGTAACATGCAGAACGGAAGTGTAGATTGGAGAGAGAGTGGAGTCGTACAGCACAGCAAAAGCGATTCAGAGACCCGGTTAAATGAATGAATGTCCAGCATGAACGTCCCAGTACAAGAGATCCAGGCAACTAGTGCCCTGGAGAGAGTTCAAACCAAGCGATTGAAACGTAAAAGATGGTAACATAGAGAGAACGATATTGTCCGTGGGAGGCGTGTCAATGGCGGTAGCGGGTGTCTGATCTAATAACCAGAACTGTATATATCTCTGATGGCGTGCATGAGGACAGTAAAGACATTACATCGTCGAAGAGCTGACTTGGGAAAACAGAATACGTTAATGTGGGAGCGGCTACTTCCAGGGGATCAAGACATACCAGAAAAAGATGAATACAATTATACAAATGGGGCAGGACGGAACGTCATGATCTCCTCGTAGAGGAGTTCTTTCAGCTGCTCGCGGCTGATGTCGTCCTTGTGCACTGCGTTCCGTAAAAAGTCAGTTGAGTTGTTACAGTTTAAAATCGAGGAAAAATGCTAACAGTCAAACTCGAAGAACTCGGGGTCGAGAGGAGGCGCAACCGGTTCATCATCGGGATCATGCTGTTTAACAACTCATTAATACTTCGGCGCGTCTCTAAGCGATGAGATCGACTCACATAAGCCTCTAGATAGGGATGCGCAAGAGCGTCTTCCACGGATATCCGCTTCTTGGGATCGAACGTCTATCAAACAAAATTGATGAGACGTGAAGTGAAACCATAAAGAAAACTTTACTTACGAGAGTTTTCGTCAAGAAGTCTATAGCGAGAGGGGTTGCGTTGGGGAAGATGGCGGAGAAGGGCCGGCGTTTACGGAACGGAAGTGCACGGATGTAATCGCGCGATCGCCGGGTCGTAATGGCGTAGAACTCGTCGAGAGTAGGGGTGCCCAAAACATCGAGAATAAGAGTAAGTTGGTGATGGTAGTCGCGTCCGGGGAAGAGCGGTTTTCCAGAGAGCATCTCTGCCAAGATACAGCCTACGGACCACACATCGATGGCCTAGACTCTACCTGTCAGGAAAAGGTTCCGATATTGAAGAAGAGAATAAACGCACTTTTGTGTACTGCTTGAAGGTAAGCATGATTTCGGGGGCTCGATACCAACGAGTGGCGACGTATTCCGTCATGAACCCAGTTTCCGTCCCCGAGGGTTCTGCTGTTTTCACGGACCGTGCTAAGCCGAAGTCGCATACTTTGAGATCGCAGTTGGCGTTAAGCAACAAATTTGACGGCTTGAGGTCTCGATGTATTACGTCGGCAGAGTGGAGGGCTTTAAGAGCCCGAAGGGTCTGATAGATGAAATACTGGGCATGGTCGTCCGATAAATCTTGCGTGCGAATAACGCGGTGCATGTCGGTCTCCATCAGCTCTTGGATAACTGTCGGTCGCCGTAAACGCGGTGCTGGAAAAAAAGAGAAAAAAATGCGTACGATAGACTTCCTTGAACGACTCGATTGACGATGGCTTGATGATGTCCAGGATAGAGATGATCTTTGACGAAGACTTAGTACAGAAGCGAGCATGAAAAAAAGACAGCGCATACATTCTCGCTCACACCAGCCTCGCTAAGAAACTTAAGAAGCTTGAGCTCCCTGAGAGTTCGCAGACAGAACATAGAGTGGTCGAAAGGCGCAATTTTCTTAATGGCAACCTTGCGACCACTTGGCCGATGCATAGCTGAACAGACGATGCCATACGCGCCCTCGCCGACGACGTCGAGGACCTGGTACTGAGTTCCTGCACATGAATGAATACCATGCCACAATTCCACCGAGAACAATAGGCTCACCGACGTTAAATCGGACCTTTCGTGGTGCAGACTGGACAGTGGTCGACGATGCATGGCTATGTTTCGACTTTGTCGGGGCCGTTGCCTGCTGCGAGGCCTGGGAAGCAGAAGTATCGGGCATTAGAGAAAAGAAAGGGAGCGGTGGTGGTAGCAGCAAAGAAGAGGGGGACGAACAATAGAGAACGGATTTGGCAGTTTTGTTGTGTTATGTATACGCGAACACAATAACAACAGGAAGGACAAGGCTTCGACCCAAACGGGCGGTACTCCTTATCCTTGTCATCCAAAACATGAAATTATCTTGACATCGACCAGTCCTAACATTCGCCATGGCAATCACTCGTTGGCATCCTGTTTCTGGTCCTGCTTCCCACAATAAATTACCACATGGACATATCTGGCCTGCTACCTTCTCAGGGCCCTGCTACAGCGGGTGACGGCTGATCTACAGTATTACGGGAGGAGGTACGCGCAAAGAAGGCAGTAAAACAGAGAGCTATTTTGCCTATGCCTAATGCCATCATTGTCTGTGACTCACTCCTGATCCGGGCTGCGTCCAAGTCTCAGGCGGACCACAACTCTTGCTTGTTCCCTCCATGCTTCGCCATCATCTTCTCCTGCTGCGTTTCAAGAGCTCATTCCTTCCCCCCGGATCCACCCCGCAATCGATCTCACTTGCTTAAACGCTAATATATTAATTTTCTCGATGCTTTCACAGAGGCCATTTCGTTCCATCCTGCTCATCAAATATCCTTCCAAATCTCCATAGTAATGATGACCGGAAGAGGGGGGACAGGCGGAACCTACCTTTTCCAAGCGTTGATGATGATCCTGTCTGCGCAGACGATGGAGACTGTCCATCGATAGATGGTAGCTGAGACCCGCGTCCTTTCTGCTAGTATCACGGACCAAATCCTCTTAGTATCGCCTACAAAATTCGACCACGGAACCAACATCAGGTATATTTCCAACAGCTAACACTGACAGGGGCAAGGAACAGTATTGAATTCATTTAGTGGATGTTGCCGGTCAAAACACGAATTTCACAGCGCCATCTCGTCGACATCCGCTCGAACTACGATCGGCCTCGAACGACATGTGAAACGGAGCTCCATCTCAGAAGAGAAGATTGACGCCTTTGGGGCGCTCTGATAGGCAGATCGAAAGGCAGGTCGTGATTCGCAGGATACATTCATTGGCACCATCACTTAACTAATCTTTAATGTAGCAGCAACGTTTCTGATCGTCGAAATGACTCGTTGTATGAACCAATTGCCAGAGCAACAATCCACAAAGTGGTCTCAGTGCTGCTACCGCGTGTGACCGTAGCTTTGGGTCCCAAGGCAGGGGAATCCCTGCCGATGCCCAATATGTAGTCGGTTCCGTGGGACCATCAATCCTACATCTCTAGCGTTCATCCCACGGACTTTGAGCACACATGGATATAATATATTCCTGAGGGAAAAGCTATCGTGCATGCGCGTCCCTGTATCCGTTAGCACCGGTTTTTGAGATTAAGGATAATACATTAGCGGCTAGTGCCTCATTTTACTAACGGGGCTCCCAAGCGAGTTAGCAACGACTGAAAATATCAGAAGTGTCTCTTTGAGACCCCACCGACATCGCCGAGACATTATTAATCTGTGGCGGCTCTGCACAACGGGGAAAGGTAGAAAGATGGGTCGGGTAGAAAGAGTAGCCTATGGACGACAATGTGCATGGACGCAAGTCGCAACAAGGGGGTTATCCAAAAAGAGAACACTACTCCCGTGGACCTATCATTGCTGGCAACTCATCGGAGGGATCAGAAATAAGGGTAAATGACTTGCTTCTAAATACCAGCGAGGATACGATGGAATAGGCTTAGGCTGGTTGTTGAAGTCAACGCCGCATAGGTCGCCATAGCGGCAGAACCGGTTTTGAATTCAGAAGGAGAACGGGGCATTTATAGGTTGCATGAGAAGACGAAGACGATATCCGGTATTGATGTTGCTCTCTGTGAGAGCACTTTAAGCGAATTGCTGAATTAAATATAGAGCTTCCTGACACAGAGTGGATATAGCATCCAACCATCTAGTTGAATTTGAATGAAGCTACCTCTACAGCACTCTTGAAGAAACTGAGACTGAAGTTCACTGTGTCAGACCAATGCGGGAACTCGAGGCCGTAATATAGTAAGAATCGAAATCAGAACTGATAACCGAATAATTATGCAAGCCGTAATGAATACTGTAAGGAACCGGCGTGAAGCACGTTCTTGCTAACTAGTACTAGCAAGGCCAACTGAATGGGAAGGAGATTATCTTATCTGGAATATTTGCCTGAGTTTGTCAAAGGCTTTAATATCTCGGGAATTCGTGCCGGTAAAAAAAGTCGCGTCCTCATCGTTGCCGACGATGTCTTCTCTACGACGCCTACAAAGGGTCTCCCAGCCCCTCTTTCACTCTCCGGCACGGTTTACACCCATACTGCTATCAAGAGCGCGGCCGACGATATGCAGAACGTACAGCGTCGCAGCGGGAAGCTCAAGTCGATTGTCCCCCTTCTTCACTGGGCTTCTCTTCGTCGGAGTAGGGCTTACGGCGTACGGACTGTACGTCTCATCCGCCGCTGTACAACAGTATTGTAACTCACTGCGAAATTAGATATGACCTCTACGCGACCCTCACGATGTGGCCAGAAGAACTCCGACAGGACCTGCGAGACGCCGTCAAAGCCAAACACAAGGGCGATCTAGACACAAGTATACGGTACTTCTATAGGTATGACTTCTCCCCCTTACGGGTCTTTTTGTTCAGTGGTGACCTACGATAGCTACCTCACAGAGCTTGGGAAACGACCACGCAACTTCCCTTGGAACTGCTAAAAGACCAGCCATGGCTCAAGATTTCTGGAATTGCTGTAGCCCTCTCCGAGGCCCTCGAGAGCCAGAACGAGAAAGAAAAAGCTTATGAAGTCTACGCGGATTGCTTAACCCGTATGCAGGAGGTAATAACGACCCTCTCAGGGCCGGAAAGGCTCCGCGCCGTAGCCATCGCGGGGAAGCTGGGAGAAGTCGCGGAGGAACTCCAGAAACCGGCGGATGAGGAGGAGAAGTGGCTGTCGTGGGGCGTCGAAGAGGTGTTGAGGCTCGTGAAGGATGCTAATGCTGGAATAATTGATCCCCGCGAGGATATTACGAGTGATAACCAGGTGACGCTCGCAGAGCTCGAGCTGCCGCCATGGGTCGACAAGACGGATGTTGGTGCCCCGCTCGAGGTACTCGCAGCCTTCTATGCTCGGATCGGGAAAGTAGAGTGGGTCTCGCTTGCTCTGTTCGCGTGCTTGTGCTGACCTTGTCTAGATTTGCGATGCCACTGTATCTTCAAGCGATATCTATTTTGATCCCACCACCGCCACAAACTTCCTCTCCGGACGACCAATGCAGAGGTGAGGCTTTTCTGCTCCGAATGTCTGGAATTATCTGATAGGTTCCTTGTGCAGGCGCACAAATGATGGGTAACCTGTCCGAGTTGATTATCCGAGGAAAACCCACTCCCGAAAAACTGCAGCAGGCCGAGTCATGGGCCAAGCAGTCTTTAGCTATCTTACAAAGGACACGCCGGCAATATGAGCCCATTCCCATATGCGAGTATGCATATGCCGCAGCCCTGTTCAATATCGGCATGTTGCGCGAGGTAAGCACATTGATTGGCTACGGCAAGGCATGACTCATATCTTTGTGCTGCAGATGAGCGGCGACAAATCAATGGCGCGGGAATTTTATCGACGGGGTTTGGATCATTCAAAAGTGATAGGTATGCCAGAGGGCGTCAACGCAGCTGAGACCGCGTTGCGTCGCGTAGGAGGGTTGACTGATGCTGATGCTCAGCAGTCGTGAAGTATCTCCATTTAATACGGTTTCTAATAGGAACACCTTGGCTCACAAGGGCTGCAACTCCCTGACAAGTAAGAGACTTTTTGGGTCTTTACGAAAGCCTCCATTTCTTCATCAATCTATCTTTCTTGTTCGATTTGCGAGGAACGGCGTGGGAGTGCATCGATGATACTGTCTGCAGTTCAGGATATCAGGCGTCGACAAAGAGAACATCTGGCTAAACGGCCAGGCGGAAATGCATTCTATTTTCGCTGTGCAAGAAATGCGGTAGCCATTTCGGCGAGTTAAAGAACTCTGACACGACTATCTTCATAAATAGCCGTGGTATTCGTTCCCGGAAACAATTCCACTGACAGCAAAAAAAAGGATATCAGTCCGGGAGAGGTTGAGAACTCTGACTTTTGTTTCATAGTAATTTCTCGACAGATATCGGTTCCTGCGGGGCCCCAAGCCAGGTGAAGGCCATGAACACTGGTTTTCACGGTCATTCGCTCGATTTATTAACTTGGTGCATCAATTCTAAACGGAGGCACGGACCGGATAACGATTGAAATCATGACAAATCGTACTCAAGTGCCAAATTACAAAGCTCCAACTAAGGCTTGTCAACGCAGTCCAACATGACCCGACTTCTCATTACTGGTGCCTCTGGCTACCTGTAAGTGAATCTTCAACTGTTCTGGACTTGTACTTATCTCCACCGTTATAGTGGCGGGTCACTTTTGAATGATCTCATCAAGATACCCAACGTGGAAATATATGCACTGGTGCGCACAGAGTCACAAGCCTCCACAGTCAAGCGTCTAGACGTGCGGCCAGTTGAGTTTGATCTTATGAATCAGGCCGCAATTCAAAAGGCTGTTGAGGAGCTTGAGCGTGAGACTCATAATTCTCGTAATTGAATACATGCTGAGCTTCGATCAGTCACTGTTGTTCTGCATCTCGCAAATGCCTTCAGTTTTGTTCCACCAGAGGCGTTCATCCGAGGTCTAGCTGTCGTAAAGCAAAAGACGGGGAAAGACGTTCATTTCGTCCATGTTAGTCTCTGGTTAGCACATAAGCCGACTCCCTTTGCTCATGAACAACGAAGACATCAGGCGCCAAAGTATTTTCCAGCCACACCGGTATCAAACAGCGTTTGAACGATACGGATGACGTGTACGCCATTCAGAAGACCACCAAATCTCCGATTCCTCTTATACAGACGGTAAGACACCCTTTCGCGATGGATGGTGCACATAAGTGCTATAACATATTTGGGGCAGCCTGTCGACACAGTAACTTCTATTCTGGAACTCGGCGACGAGCTAGGTGTCCGAACATATATCTACGTTCCCCCCATGGTTTACGGTCCAGGCGAAGGGTTTGGAAACAAGACCTCTATTCAATTCGTAGGCATTGTACAGATAGGTCTTGCATTGAGACGCATATACCAGGTCGCTGGTGATTCTGACGTACGCCCGTGTGTTCTTCGACACGAGACCTTACTGAACTGGATTCGATGCCAGGAATGGCCATTATGTCACCTCAAGGATACAACGTCGTTGTATATGACCCTTGTCAACAGCATCCTTGATGGTAAGGATGTACCGCATGGGAAGAAAGGCGGATACTACTTCGGCGTGAATGGCGAATTTTCATGGAAGATGCTGTATGAAGGCATTGCAGCTAGTCTTGCTAAGAGAGGTCTTGTGGATGATGCTGCGGTGGCCAAGCCTTCTGCGGAGAACTACGATAAGGTGGCGCAGGTCTTGGGTGGCCCTAAGGAGATGGTGGACATCTCGGTTGCTGGCAGGTGGAAGGTTTTCGCTTCATCCTTTGACTTTGAGTTGATGGTAGATTTGCAGGTGTGCTCTGACCGGAGATCAAGGTAAACGCCTAGGTTGGGTGCCGAAGTATGACGTCGAACATCTTTACAGCGTCATTGACGAGGAAGTTCAGTTCATTGTCGAGCATTTGAAGAGATAGATGCAGCTTCTCGCACGATGAACTTTGTGTATAAATTCAACTTTCTGCACTCTGGGAAGGCCTTTCCGTCATTATTGTCATTTGTCATCATTGCACCCCTCAGATTTCAGAGGAAGCACTTCGAACATAAACGTCACCACTTTTCGAAGTAGTTAGTTGATTCTTTTATCTGTACGTGTCCTACTTAAACATCGCATCGCTTTGCAATGTGATCTTCTCCCGGCTCGTTACCGTTGCCATACAGTACTTGCGAGTTATGATCGAACTGTGAACAGCACTTCGGGAGCACAGAACAGCTCTGACACAATAAAAATATGTACTTATAATCTCACCAACGAACAGCTTGTTGGCTTTGATGGTCATTTATTCCGATACCGCCTCAGAGATTTCATTTGAATGTGTTGCGCAGTGCCATTGAGTTATCCTGTACAGAGACATCGAGTTGCCTAGTAGTCATCATCTCCTCTCCCTTGAAGCGTTCTCTTTATGCTTTTCTAAGTAAAACGCACAGCGCATTTGTTTCCAAGATTGGCGCCTCCATTCAGAGACTTCTTCGATATAAAATCTCAGTGAACCTCATTTATCCATCACCTCTGGCTTTCTTTCACCTCCTCTCACCCGCCCTCATTTTCGGCATTTTTTCGCCCCATTATCATTTAGATCGATTATAGATGTTACGCGTTACCGTTGCCTTCGTGATCGTCTTCCTTTTCGTTTTTACCCAACAAGGTTCATCCTCGTCTCTATAAAATTCGCAACGAATCAAATATACTTTCAGTTATCTTCTTCGCTGCGTCCTTAATCGTCGGGATTGGGTTCGAAGCGCGGCGTGTTCATCGAATTCAACAAGATTGCAACTGTTCTCGCATCCATGGTAACTTCGAGACAGATAGTATCCAGGTGGGATTGTTACACCATCTAACTGTCCGTTTTCCATCTGACTTGTCTTCCAGGGCTTGAGGGACCCTTTCGATAGGCAAGGAGATAGATTTATGCCCCTCATGTGAACCCTCCGAGAGGACAAGGACAGCAGTGTGTTAATTATCCAGCGTCTGGGGGTTGCGATGTAATCAAACACTTCCGTCAGGTTGCAAACTTGGCTCAGAAAGGCGAGCAGCTGCAGGTGTGAATGAACATTACAAAAGGACTACATGTCGCAAGCAAACATTAAAGTACATATAATATGCGTCTTCGGTATTTTAGTGATAAGTTACTGCTAGTTCGAGACTATTTAATCAATGCCAAAGTAATCAACGGCGTCCCGACCCGGCTTTAAGGCAAACGAATATTTAGACCAGCCGTACATCTTTTTCAAATCTGATCGGATTCGCAACCTGAAGGTGTTGTCGATACCAAGCTTAGCATGATGCGGCCTGTAGATCGAGGAATCAGACCTAAGCTTCCACCAGAAGACAACGTCAAAGTAAAAACATACGGATCGCATATGAATGGCTGTTTATTGGTGCTAGCTGTAGGTTATTTAGCATAAGATGAGCAAAGGGAACAAATCTCTCACCGCCAGGAGGACGAAAGATCTTGGACCCTTTACCACCAGGTTCGATCAAGAAATCAAGGTCGGCCATAGCCTAGAAAAAGGCAGTGTAAGCTACCGACAGTGAAAGTTACATCGAGTCAACGCACCCGCTCGAAATCTTTGTACTCCATGGTGCCTTGGACTTCCGAATCGAAAATGAGTTCGAATGTGGCGAGGGTTTTGCGTTTGACATAGATGGGATATGTCCACTGGGGCACGGGTTTCGACGTGGATAGCTTCTTTGATTTCGAAGTCTTTTTCCGTTGCTTTTTGGTAGGTAGGGGCTCCCCGAATGATATGGCGCCCACAAAAAGACCAGGAAAACTATCTTTGCATTTGTCGTCTGTGAAATCTTCCGCAGTGGAGGATACTTCATGGGTTTCAAGACGAGATGCCGAATGGAATGGCGAAGTGACAATGGCATTCGATTCGGAATCGACATCGGTGACATTGGTGTGCGTTGCTTCCGCAGCCTTCGTATCACTACGTTCAGATAATACGATTTCACCAGACAAGGAAACCCCGCAAATGCTCGCATCGACAGGTGAAGGAGACGTCAATTTATCTAGATTCTGGATAGCGAAATTATCCGAAGGTTTCCTAGTCTGTGGTGAAGAGCGTTTGTCTGTGTGCCTCTGGCGAGAAACACTGCTAGTACATCGGAGTTCGATGCCGAGGATCTACAGAAACTGTCAACGAAGATTCCACATCGGAGATAGCAAGCCTACATTTTCAATCCCCGAGTTCTTGCTTCCGAACCGGCATGCAGCAACATCCAATGCGTTCCATACTCTCTTAAAGGTAGCAGTGTCTTTCAAAGACCCCAAGGTCGGAACGATAGATTCCAGAGGAGTATTATCAACGACTTTCTGCAACAACCTATTGTTCTCATCCAGGCTTGTGATGCGCTGGTTGTGTGGTAGACGTGCGATCAAGTCAAGGCCAACCCTTGTGAAGCCTGTTTTCCGAGAGAAATCCTAAAGTAGAGAAGTGAGATACACACACGAAGTGGAAGAGGAAGAAGATTACCAAGACGCGGAGCCATCTGGTGAGAAGCTGAAAGAGAAGGCCGTTGATCTTTGGCATAGAGTCACTCTTGGATTCCATGAAATTTCTGGCCAGGTAGTTACGAGCTTGGTGCTCTTCTTGGGCATCTCCAGAGCCAAAAAGTAATGCAAATGCTACGAGGGCGTAGTCTAAACTTGAAGTATCAAGGTTAGGTTTATTTGGGTCACTTCGAAGGCGCAACTGAGAAACTGCGGGGTCTTCGTCCTATATTGCTGTGCAGTCAGCATAGATAAGAGACTTGATAGGCAACGTACTTGATTCCTTTCGAAAAGGTCTCTAGCGCTATCAACTGTGAGGATGATGGTCTTCTGAATACTCTTTTCCAAATGGTATATCGCGGTGTTCAGCAGGCCTTCGATGCAGGTCGCCAAGTGGACCTTCTCGGCAGCATGGTATACCGAGTTGTCTAGGACGGCTAAATCCTCCATATAAACCGCTACAGTTTGCCAGAGTGCCGCACGAGACAAGGTATTGACGATGGTATACCTCAATAGGTTGGCGACGAAGCATTTGTCCTTGAAGTAGTCATCGATTCTGATAACCTCGGCTCCTAGGGGTATGAGCTCTGGGCGATTTAGAGCTTCTGCCTGCAGTTTCCCGACAAGGACGGCTGACGAAGTCTGATGAAGGACCGCTTGTCTGTGGTAGTAATGACCTTCTGACTCTGCGAGTCTCTGCAGATGCCTGATGTGTCGGGGGGAGGCATGGACTGTTAGGGGTACTTGAAGGTGAAAACTGGCGGAACAAGATCAATCAAAAGCAGCTCACGGCATGAAATGGGAGACATTCTGGAACCAAAATTGAATCTAGAGACGTCCTGAGGCATTGGCTGATATAGAGAATGAGCGCTGAGCTTGGAGATGGGAGTGATAAGGGTTCAATTTATAATTAGGGGATGGCAGAAAAATGCAGACCTCGCCGCCTCGGAATGAAGCGCGGCAGCAAACATAATTGGAAGGGACAATTTTACAACCCTTTCTACTCCAGAAAAAGTGGTATGAACTGGCCGAACATTACTAGCTAAGGACATCACCGAGAATGAAGTTTACATGTGCAGCTACCGAGCAACTGCGTCGGTAGGGGCCTGTACCAAAAAAAAACGGCTGCGAACCTAATAGACAGCCATCGCGATAGATATCCAGTACAAGAAGTTGCCATCGGAGACATTCAACGACCTTTCAAGCTTTTTTGCGATGATGATCGTATTGTCGGGAAGACAGTTGTGGCCGGCCCGGTCATCACTCAGGTTTGAATTTCTGAGTTCGCTTACTTACCTGCCAGAACTACAATACGGTAGCCAATCAATCTAATAGTTTTCTATATCGATGCCAGGCCTTATGGTGTTAAGCTCGGCTCCATGCTGTCACTGACACTTCCCCTTGGCCTGCCAGTGATCATCCTGGCGCTTACCGTGCTGTGTGCTGTGCTCCATCAGTGTGGAAATAGAGAGGATACATCATTCCTCTCACCCTGGGGCCTCCATCTACTTTTGAAAGTTCGACATCGAGCTCTTCCACGATCAACGATCGGCCATAATGACCATTTCTGACAATTCTGGTCGTTCCAGGACCCAGGGTCTCATCCCCGATGCCGTCTCTAACGCCTATCGTGGATATGGTACTATGACAGCTGTGCTAGGTGCGGCATCGTCGTCGAAATCTCATTTCTAACTATCGAATTTACCCAAAAATCGGCTCGTAGGTCAATCTCAGGCCGCTGATAACAGCGCGGGCCAGAGCTTCCTTTGCGGTCTTGTGGGAGCCTTGATCTTCCTCGTATGCACTTTCATTGTGCTGGGCGGAATATTCTGTGCCATTAGTGGTACTTGGATCGTCATTGGCCATCAGATTTGTCTTTACTTCACTCCTGCCCCAAGCCCTTTTTCCGAAGCTAGTCTATGGTCCACCTTTCTATTTGGATTTTTGGGATCCGCCACTACAGCCCTACCTTTCTGCATACTATACACATCGCTGGACTCAGATTCCGAAGAGTGCCTGCCAGCATTCCTTAAGCTAGCTCTAGTCATCGCCAAAATCGGATTGGACTGCTTAGTTGGAGTGCCTCTCGTCGGACACTACGGTGTAGTGACGCTCAAACTTGGATATGCTGTCCTTGCTGCGTACACTGGAGTAACATCCCTGATCCTTGGGATAGCGTGCATTATGATAATGCTTCTTCTCGTAGCAACGGCCCTCCCTGGCAGAGTTGAGGTTCGGTTCGTCGACTCATTCTGTCTGCTCATCATTTCACATTAACGGCCGACACAGAGTATTGAGAAACAGCGATAAACTTCCTGATCAAGCCGCAGAAGTTGCCTAATGATGCACCATGCGATGTACATGGTGCATTGGTGTTCTTATGCTTCTCAACACTCTGGGCCCTGTCATAGCCAGCAGTTATCACTCACCGACTGCTTACAGCGGCCTTAAGCATTGCGTAGGCTATAGGATTTTCTTTGCGTTTACCGTACTCTTCTTGTATATTGCCTAATTATTTACCATCCAGAATATTCATCTTAGAATATACATATTGAGTGTGGTAGTACGCCCAGAAGGTAAGAAATTCATCTTCTTGAAATTCACGACCTAGAGTGAACATGAGTGACAGAGCTGTCGGTCATGCTAAGCGCTTTCTAACCGCTGGGTCGATTCTCGAACTCTTCTACTACGTACAATCTTCCTCGTGCACTAAGAAATCGGTCTTCTACCCGAGGTAAGGATGTCCTCAACATTAGTATTAAGGTATAACGAGGTAAGGCCGGCAAGCGGCACAGCCTGCTACCTTATCTGGGGCTCCGGCGAGCTGTTACCAATATAAATTAATCAAAGTAATCATAGTAATGGGAACTTGTATCTACTACAGTAAAATTGGTATATATATTAACAAGGAAAATCACAGTAATTCAGTATTATTAAATGACGGCAATTTAGAAGAAAAACCTAATTGAAGCTCAGTAAGAAACTGGTAGAGTAAACATCAGGAACTTACATCATTTTGAGGGAACATTACTGCTTCTCGTCAAAGAAGACGCAATTCTCGGGAATTCTGTGTTGCTTGGGTCATGCGGCCTGAGGAAGGATGCTGCGAAAGGACATTTACGGTATAACATATTGAGGCTTTGGATATTACTTTTTGAACCTCACATTACAACCAGAGATATATCATTATATCATTATTCACTTGTATAAACTGGTGACAACCTTTTCTATGCCATGTCTTGATATGTATGGTTTTACTGGACTTAAATGTGAGATCACGCGAGGGCACCGATCGTCGGAACAGTGATTCCGACAATTCCGTTCCCAATGAAGCACATCAATGCACATTCTGTCACAACAGTCACATGGATCGCTCCCGGGCCTGGGACATGCTTTTTGGTAGCCAATAATGTATTTTTATTTAATGTCTGTCAAAATTTGTCAATAAATTCCGCCACCGCACACTTGAAAAAAACGAACAAGACAAATAATGAAAATTCATTTTGTTCCCTCACCATGGCCGAATCCCGCCCTGTGCCATTGACACGACTTCTCGGCCATTCCCAAACAGCACAACGTCGGCAAGAAGTGAACCCAGCACCAGCTGTTGAGAATGAGCAACCTACTGCACCAGAACCACATCCGAATCCTACCACCAATGCAGAACTCAGCATTCACAGCACCAATCTGGTTCCAAGCCTTCCGACCACATCACCACTCTACAGGCTTACTGCCTCTGGTATCTACCCACAACCCAGCCACACGACTGCCAACACCTCGAGCACACTCCCTCAGCCGTATATGCGACCAGCACCCGCTGTAGCCGGCTTGCTATCGCATGGCTTTAACCCCAATGCGTTCCTGGGAGAGCTTCCACAGTCCAGTGCGACGGCTTTTGTTGGATCCAACACTACAGGGCGTAAGAAAGCCTCAATCATGTGCATGGCATTGGGCGACAGGGAAGCACCTGTATGCCACATTCTCATATACCCCTTTGTCAGTCCCCACCATCATGTTCAGGCCAAAAAACACAATTACCCCCACGTACAGAGAGGATACACGCTGCCCCAGTCCGACACCTACAACCTCGAACTGACGGATATCGAGCCATTCCGTGGACACATGCAAAAACTTGGTCTATGTATCACATATCGCCCTACCAGCAACGACACATACAAGGACATTCACAGTCAACTTCTTGCACACAATGCTGACCCTTTGAATCCCCAGATTCCTGGCCTGAAGACTGATAATCTCCACTATCTCACGTTTGACAACATGGGATGGTGTTTCCTCCAGCTGATGACCCGCAAACCGGACAACGCCTTGCTTTCATTTAACAGGACCATCAAAGAGACTCAATTCAACCTGTTGTACATGATTCAGTATGCTAGTCTAGAATCCAAGTTTGATGGCCACCGCAGGAGAAAGTACTTAGCCACACCTGGCCAGTTCACCCTTGTCATTGGTACGTTTTCATGTATCTCAGTGCCCAAGGAGCAAGCCAATGCCTATACGTTGTCCAGCACCAACCACTGCACCTATCTGTCACAACCTCTTGAACCAGAATTTGTACATGGCTGACTATGGCCCAAATGGAATCCCAGATGCAGCACGAAATGCTGTTCATGCCTGTTTTGCTGAGCGGGCTATGCACAATCTCAGCTTCGTTATGAGACGCCGGGGTGGCACTGGTGATGAGAATGGCCTACCTTGCCTACGTGCATGCCAAGGTCTTTCTCCTGATATTCTTGGTGAAGAGATGCCCATCGAGCTAGGTATTCCACGTTGTCCAGTGTCATTTGGCATTCCCAACAGAGCCCGGGAGCTAGACAAGGTGAGTAACAAAGTTCGGGGGGGGGGTTGAACAGTACTAACCAGGCCATAGAACAGCTCATTGAACCGCCGCTCCACAAAGCGTCTGGCTTCATCGAGGTTGCCCTCGCCACGTGCCCCTCCTGTATGAGGCCTATCACCTATATGGCCAGCAGAACCACAGCCCTTCCCTCTTCCACCCCCCTACTACATGGGTCGGGTCTGGCCAGCGCCTGATCGTGCTGAGCTCGCTCGCAACAAGCACTTCCCCTCTTTCTATATGCAAATGGTCGATCATATGGACACGATGGGGGACAACACAATGATTCTTAAGGGCCCTGATATCGGTGCCCTCGCGGACGCAGTCATGACCCTGTGCTTGTTCTATGCAAAGACCGGGTGGGATGAGGAGAAGCAGGTATTCAAGCGACACATTGACGACTGGCCAGGACCCCAATTCAAGTCGGCAGACATCACTTGTGATAATTGGAGTGAGCCAGCCAGATTTGGCCAGATGAGGATTGTCGTTGATCCCAGCAGAAGCTATGGGGGAGGTATCAACAAAATCATCTTCAGAGAAGCGTTGATCAGGGCATTGAGAGATACTGACCTTTATGTCACTTTGCCGAACAGCTCTGCCTACTTTACAGCCAAATTACCCATGACTGGTTGTACGACCCGACAAACTATCCAGTGGAGAGCCCAGGGCCTTCTCCTTGCCGTGTGCACAGTCACCTTTTGCATGCCGCCATTGCCCATCTCACCGTTCCTATTCCTCGCCCTAATCATTGAGAAGCATAGTCTGCCCGGCATGTTGGATGCACTCACCGGTCCTGTCATCAAAGCCCTGGATCCTGCGTGTGAGGTCTTCATGGAACCCTGGCTCGGACGCAGGCTGACTGATCCATTGACCTCGGAGCCACTGGCCAATTGGGGGAGAGATCCGAGATACCTCTGGATCAGTAATTTCTGTGAGCCTCATTTGACCGTGAGAGCATAAGCGCCTGTGGAATGTCTCACGCTTGCTCATCAAAATTTTATTTGCAGGCATTGGAGGTGGGATTTCAGACAACAGACAGCGAAAAGGCCATATTTCAGAATAGGTTGGTTCTGAGACTGATCCTATTATCACATCCACTCGCCGAGCAGAGTGACAGTTTCAATGCCCTACGGCAAGGCTTCGCATTCCATTTTGGACACGCTTCGTATACTGGTGGACTAGTACGTGTGCAGGCATTCTATATTGATTGAAAGATGTTAATGACTCATTCACCAGCCATCACTCATACAGAGTGGTTATCCCACCATTGAGGACAATCCTGAAAGCCTCCTGGAATACCTTGAAAGCAGTTACGATCGGAAGATTCATTCCGTTGAGGCCCTCATGGAAGTCATACAGGTCGACACGGGCCTGGTCGCCACGGATACATTCTGTAGTAGAAGATGTGACTGGGGTTTTGGTAAAGACCCGAACGGACACGACCTGCCAATGTACATCAGCGCGAAGAAAGCATTGGAGGATGCCTTGCGCACCTACTTCAAACGCGACTTGAAGGAGCGTGGGACACGCTTCTTGGAAATCACCACCAGCTTATCGTATATGCCCTGTGGTGGTTCACAGATTAAGGTACAGTCTCAGCCACATTCATCAGTTCCACGCAGTGGTTAACATGGAACGTACAGATACAGTTCCTGCCGCCTGACTATCACGACCCCCCATCCCAGACATTCCGCACAAGCACGTGCTTCAGACTGGTCAAGATCAAGCTCGATGTTGCGCTCTGCGGACTCTTAGCTGGTGGTGCGACTGACGTATTCCCCAATTGGACTGAATGCTTGAATTTTTGGTTATCCGATACCACCAAGACAGTTACCATTTTATAATGGGTTGTCCGGAATGTCATGTGACCGACCTATCGGTTTTGTGACACACAATCACAACACCTGTAGGTCAGTCACAAACTAATAGCGTTACATTGGACAAATATACACGTGACATTTTCAATATGATGCCTCCCAGTCTGTAACATCATGGTAATAACCGGTGGATTTGGTTAGGGACACGGCACATTCAGGATACTCTGCATCCACATCTGGGACATGACCCAACTCGCGTGGTAAAGTGGGGGCCTGACCGAAGGCTGTGTAGAAACTTTTACAATAAAACAGGGCCATGTCCTGTTGCAAAGATATCAACATATCCTCCGTATATCTTTCCCTTTCATCCTGTATACTCTGTGGACAATTTCTCCATTTACTCATCACACGGCATAGTGAGCAGACATATGGAGCCCGACGCATCCAGCTACACTCTGCAAGACCATGGTGGGCTTCTGCAAGCTCAACAATCCAGCACCGATCATAACGTCCTCTGGGAAAACAGTGTCCCAAGTGTTTTTCATGCTTCCTTAGAGCAGAGTCGTTTTCGATGACCCTCAAATGACTATCCACGGACAAGATTTCCAACCTGAACCCCAATTCAGACAGCTCCCAAAGGATTTCGTGCACGTCCTCTACATCAATGTGAGGCATAGACTTGCCCCGCCAGGTCGCATCCACTGATACCCCTTCCTGAATGGACATTTCATCCAGACATCCAACCAAGAAGGTTGCCGCTAAGTCACGACGTTGGGTCTCCTTTCCTCTCACCCGGTCATTCGCATCTGACTTCCCAACCCAGTCATAGCTCAGGATGGCCCGCCACATTTGGTGGCTGACTTTCCCAGGGCAGTATGAGGATGTCTGCATGGCCAGGTGGCCTGGCCGAAGACGCAGCCAGGTACTCAGCACGCTCATCCGTTTCCCAGAGTCAGAGATCGTCACGAAAAGATCAGGCCGAGGAAATGCAAAAGGTGCAGCAGGGACATCGACACAAGCCTTGTCGACATTGACACCTAGAAGCCCATCTTTCCATGTTGTGCGAATCCCAGGCAACAGGGCATGCGTGATAACTTCGAATTGGTTCGGAGACCCAGGTTTCAGATGACCCTTCCGAGAGCGATTACCTTGGTTGTCTATTGCCCACAGGTTATTTGTTGCAGAGGAACCAAGACATAGATGGTGCTTACATGGTGAGAAAACTCCGTGTGCGGGGATACTTTGCTTGCCCCGCGTTCTTGACGGTCCACTCCGAAGTCGCCCCGATGTCCATGCAAATACCCTTGGCGCACCAAGGTGGGACCTTGTGAACTGGTCAAATGCGTCATACTTGCCCTCATCAGCGCCAGACCCGACATAGACGGAAGGAAGACGGAGAGGGCATGTACCCAAATGAACGCGCCCAGACACGGTGCTCATCTCCACAACTTTATCAATCCTCAGTGTGCACGACATCATTGAGAGGCCGCAGGACCCAGATGGGAACGCCTGGCTCGGTGTAACTGCTGCGCCACGCCGATGTCAGTGGTGAAGCATCCAACGAGGTCCATGTCTGCCTTTGGTGGCGGACTGGTGGCACCGGCAGCGAACCTTGGACGAATGGTCGAGAAGAATGTCGAGATAGCCTCCACCTCTAAGACCAGTCTCTGCGTCTCAGCGACGCAAAGACACAGCCTGGGAAATGTCATAGGTAGGCTTTTCAACCGCTCCAAAAACATGACCTGCATAGACCTTGAGCTGCTCCACCCGATTAGCTCCCACTATAGAGGCATCGTCGCCAACTGCTAAATTCATGGATCTTCCCAGGATTACCCTACAGCGATGTTCAAAAGCTGATCGCCTGTCTTCTGCCCATAAACCAGGCCCGCGAATCAAGGAGGACGTGTCCAGCTCGAGAAAGTCAGCCCGTATAGGCAGCTTAAATAAGGGAAGGTCGGGATCCGACTGCGTCCTCTCACACAGTCGCAAACATGACAGGTACGGACGTGAGGCGCAGTAAGGTTGGGGCCACGAGAGAGGGTCATCCTCGCCGTATCGGTAATCGTTTCTCATCCACATCTCGCGGTTGACACCTAGGGGTGGGTCAAAAAGCAACGGGCAGTTGGGGCTCAGTTATGAACATATGCTCATTCACCACGGCACCGCATAGTCCATCCCAAGCATGAATGGCTGAAATTATATCAGCCATGGTCGCAAAAGGACGGGCTTCGGTACACTTACGTTTGTCCGGTCGAGAGAGCTTCGTCAAAAACTTTGGGTCTCGTCGTAGGGACTCGGCAGATAGTCGGTTCTGAGAGTGACGCATCCTGGAACATCAAAGGTCGATGAGTTACGGCCAGGACGGGCACGCAGGGTCCTGCAGGCTTAGCAAAACAGCACATCGACATACGTCGAGATGGGCCAATAAAGCACGACGACCTAACGGTCCAGTCGCCAAGGAATTGCCTCCGCGGACGCAAAACGCGCCGCTCCGATCGATCACAGCCAGTGCGGGGTAACAGGAGCCAGACTCACAGGTGCGGGGTATGCAGGGCGGGGACACGGACGAGCTTAGGCGACAAATAGTCGTAAATAGCAGCAAAACCAGGCAACCTACGTCACCAGTTACCTAATACGCCTGGAAGACCCTGCAGCTCTTTATAGGCTGTGAATAAGTCGACGTGCATGTACCCTGGGGTCTTCCCAACCACCAGTCGAAATGATACCTAAATGCATACTCACTGTCTTCTACACGGCCGTCATTGCTGTTGCCGACCTTTTGCTTGCCTGCTTTGGACCTAAAGGCCGACTGCCATATCGAAATGTGCGTGTGACCTCGCGCCTGATTGCCCATATCCTTATCAATGCCGACAGAGTGCAGATGTTGACGAAAAAACAGATGAGGAACTACTGGATCAGTGTATCTCTGTGCCTAGGGATGAATGGGACGCATCGTCCTGCCCACACAGGCTCACACCAGATGTTCTGGTCAAGGTGGTACGCGGGTTCACGGCGGGGTGGCCTTCGGAGGCGTTAGCCCAAGATCTCGTTAAAAACCGCACGAACATCCCTGTACCTCCGATCCGGCGCGTCGTGAAGGTGGACTCAAGTCAGAGTATCATTGTCATGGACTTCATTCCCGGAATCACATTGGCGGCGGCTTGGCCCACCATGGGGTTCTGGCAGAAAATCCGTATAGCATTCACCCTACGAAGCTACGTACGCCAGCTCAGGTCCATCACACATACCCGATCCCGAATTCCTGGGCCTGTTCTCGATGGTGACCAGCCAGGAAGATGTTACGCATCCCGCATCTTCGGCCCTATAAAATCCGTCAAGGGCCCATTCGCGACCTCGGCTGAATTCATCAAGCTTTTCAACAATGCTATGGATGTAGCCGCCCTAGCCCGATTGTCCGTGCACCAGGGGCCATTGCCAGATGATGGGACTCTCGTATACTCTCATATCGACTTGGCCCTGCGAAATTTGATCCTCGGGGAGGACGGCCAACTTTGGCTCATTGATTTCGCCACGGCGGGCTTTTATCCTAGATGGTTTGAATACGTGAACATGGTCATCGATGCGAGGTGCGAAGGGGGACCGGAATATGATTCAATGTGGTGGGCGATTATCCCCTTTGTCGCCGATCCGTACTTCCGCATATATGACTGGGTATCAAGAGTATCGCCGGAATGTTTGTAGCAAGGATTAACTGTTTCATCTGTTACTATTGTCTGTAATAAAGAACATCATCTCACGTCGATCATCACAACCTTCTGATAGCGGGTTCGCAAGGCTTGTAGCCGTGGTTGAATCCTATGATCGTCCCCAAATGGCTATACAAAAGTACGTACCGTCTCTACTGTTAGAGATTCCGCCTATCCCGAATATCCTGCCTATTCCGACGTACCGACGTTTCACTTTATTTGCCGCTTCCCCTTTATCACACCTCAGCTGTTCACATCGACTACGTGACTGACTGATATGTTTATCTTACTTTGCATACTATTATATATATATGTCCTCCGCTACCTTTGTACAACCGTTCGTATACTAACAGATAGCGTTTACAATATAGCTATACACAACGACTACGCGACCGACTGAGCCCTTTTGCATACTAACAATCATAAATTTATAATATCCTCGTCAATCATGGTGGCGCCGAGTCCTTCGCTTGCCACGCCGATGTCGGTGTGCCATTCGTAGGCTTCTTCGGCCCAATCACCTTCAATCAGACCAGCGTCCGCAAATGTCTGCAAGGCTTGAAAACAAAAACGGCCGCATGCAGCATTGTTTGCGTTGACCGTGACATTGTCCAAGCCAGCACCGGTGATGAGTTCGAGAAGATCGCCTGCAGAGATGTCGGTGCGAAGGAGGGGGAATGACAGTACCCGGTCTATGTGTGTTCCTGTGGGGATACAGTCACGGCCCGTCACCCTAAGGACGATTAGACACTTCGACCAGGAATGCGGAATTGCGACTCACGTGACCTCCGGTGTCACCACATCATTTTGCCAAGAACACATTATGTCCAGTTGAAGCCGTTGCCAGAGTCCCCAGAGTTGGCTGGAGATGAGGATCAGGTAAAAGTGCGTGATAGACGCGTTGTCGTGCACTGTCGACGTGAACGGCTTCGCGCAGAGTTCTACCTGTGACACCGTGTGAGACAAACGGGCCGTGTTGACCTCGTTAAGTACGATAGTACCGGTGTTCTGAAGGACACAAAAGTATTAGACAGATATGAGTAGAGTGGGAGACGGCTCATGACGTACGAATGAATCCATGACGCTGATGCCGTCCTTGCATCTTCATAGCTGAACTTATATCACCCAACCTCATGCAGCACGCAATCATCAAGGCATGGAATAACCTTAGCGGTCTTAACACGAGTCGTGCAGGGCGACGCGACAGTGGGAGAGATTGCCTGTAATTGAATTCCGACCACCATGAACAACTGCCAAAGAAACTATTCACCCCATTGATAAATAGTGATGTGGTACACAATGATCAAGCATCTTCAAAACAAACATTAGCATTAATATAGATAGATACATCCATTCACTCTCACGCACGAAAATATGCCTTCAAATCAAGCATTAGCATTCATATGGATACATCCATTCACTCTCATGTACGAAAATATATATGCCGACAATGTCTGATTGATGTAACCATACCTAGCGGCCTCACCACCGATACCATCGCTCTGCGACATTCGGTTAGTTAAACTTCGAGCTAAGGCTTCTATCTCCAGAACCCGCAAGGAGTCAAAACAGGGCTTCCTCTGGTGTCTGCATATCCCCCCCGGCAGCCTGAGAGGATCAATGAATTTGTTACGACCCCAAAATCAATGTAGATACTGGTCGAGTACGTGCCCCAGTTCTTCCTTCCAGCCTTTCAACATCCGCTGGGCGGGTGACAGGACGGTTTGAAGCTGGGTAGGCATGTTCAGCATATCGAATAACCGGCAAAAGTCATAAGCATCAGTCGCGATGTAAGACCGCGGTCGGAAGGAGATAGAGGTGTTGTAGGTGGCATGGTTTATTTACAACGGGATGAAAATTAACGCTGACTAACGTCTGAAGCGCGCACCAGCGACTGAGACGTCGAGCTGGAGGATCGAGAATAGAAAACGGCGGAGAGTGCTTACATGACATGGTCACCGCGATGTGACCTGCCAGTAGGCCCGTAACAGTTGTGTTTGAAAACTAATTGGTCGACAACTGTCTGACCTATCAGATGAGTTTACCAATAAGTGTGGCTCTGGTAGTTCAGTGAGAGCGAAATTAGTGTATTGTTTGATGAAGATTTCGAAGAACCATACCTGGGGGTTTAGTGAGAGCGACAAGGGCTCCAACTGACACCGCCCAGGTACATATATCGGAAATCTCAATAGACGCAGGCAAAAAAGAGCGTGGCCGTCAGTTCTGCGAGACTCCGGCTGTGGCGCGTACTCACAATTGAGATGGCTAAGACTTCGGGGAGCGGCTCCCATGGGGAGGCTTAGACCGCACATTCTGGATATGGATTCGCGCTCTGAGCGGCCGACACCTGCGGAAGGTGTGAGAAGGTGGAAGGGTGCCTGAAGCGACATATCTTACCAATTAGATTAGTGTAAATACCTTTCTTTAAACTCAATGAAAACGCATTGCTCACATGACATCGAATTTGTGACGTGATGAACCAATAGGTCCGTCACAATGCATAGTACGGTCACAAGGTAATCAACAGAGTGACGTGACCAACACAACCAGAGTCGTGACAAAGAAGCAAGCAGAACTGACTTTGCTAACTTCCCGCCACGTCGAGCTGGATCGTCATGGCTGCCAACGCTGCCCATTCGAAGATGAGTGAGTGTCATCTGATCCTGTCTCACCATTGGCATTGGCGTCTCCTAAGCCTGGGGAAGTGGCCCTCGCGATCGGCATGGATATAGTTTGGGCGGTTGGACATGTATTGTCACCGCGTCGCCTCCATGCACGGTTAGACGTATGTCGCCGTGTCGCCTTTGTCTATTCTTGTCTTCGCGTCTTTGGCCGGGGAAATGGACACTGATCTGCCGACATCAGTGCAGCAAGCCACAGAAACGAAATTGCTTCAGTCACTTCCGTTGCACAACCGCACCCGACTCCTGACGTTTCCCTTGAGCGCATGCCTTTTACCCCTCGGAGAGGAGCCAGCCATTCAACATTCCGATGCGCCTGACGACATTGTAGCGTCACCGGGAGTTTGGGCAGGATTCTCGACCTCTATTCAGGTCAGATCACCTTGTCAAGCTCTGAGGGACGTACAACTGAGTGTGTCGATATTTACCAGGATCTGGCTCAATCACTTCCTGCCGCATACCGTCGTGGTCTGGTTCGACTGCCTCAAGCAGTCGTGAAGCCACTCCATCAGCTCACAAACCAGGACTCCCAAAAACGGGTGGACCTCGTCGAAGCGCTAGTATCCTGGCGTTTGGTTGATGAACTATTACGCTGCGAGGGCATCGATGATGGGGAGTTTGCCGTTGACTACCAGGCCAAGTTCAAGCCCTCAGCCAAACTTACACAGGTAAGAGATTTTCTGACTCTTTCCCTGCCTTCGAAATTCATGCGCGTATAGTGGGTCGCTCGCCTCGCAGAGTGGCCTTCGGTCTTGTTAAGCGCCATCCGTTCTCAAGACCGCCGTCGCGTTGAAACAGCACTTCCAAGCCTTCCAGCAGGCACCCAACTTTCTACCGAACAGAAAGCCCTTTGGCAGGACTTACAGGCCGCGTGCTCATGGCATCGCCGTGGCCACCAGAGCTATTGGGAGAAGTTGCTACATCTTATTGAAGGAGTGGCCTGGCAGCTAAGGTGGATGCGCCGCACTCGAGGTGACCCTGAAGCCTATGGCAGGCAACTACAGATGTAAAGGATGTGACTATACCATACGCCTCCTTCACTGACCATTTTCGCTTGCCAGGTTCGCTGTTAACAATGGAATGACCGACGTATGGCAGCAAGTCCAGGACAGCATTAGCACCGTCACTCCTCGAAATAAAGATGCTCTAGCGGCTTTACTACAATGTGTTACAATATCTCCCCTTATTTTGTTCAAGTGGAAGCGAGACGCAGCCCCACCTGCTGTGCAGTGTTTGCTGGTGGGTGTGGTTATATTTGACTCCTTGCGCATCCATTCATAGTCCCATGTAGTATTCGTGTAGCTTTGATGACAGAGATAAACCACCAGTCCTCAGGAGTGTTGAGAGAGGCCTTTGGTCTCTGCTATTAGGCGTGGCTAGTGGAGCGTTTGAAGCGGAACATGGCCTTGCCTGTTTTCTTCGTTTATATCAATCAGAAATTGTGGGCGCGTCAGGTGTCGCCAATGTGACGCCGTGGTTTGATGTCACAGCACGCTTGAAGCACCCAAAGGGCTCTGCTACAACCTCAATTACAGTGGAGCCGGGCGCCGCCGCCGCCGTGGAAACCGCATCCTCAACGCCCAGTGGCGGCCACGATGCCAACGCAGTAGCTGAGGATGAGGTCAAGGAAGATGAACAGGAAGACGTATCAGTCGAGGAGAAACACGCTGCAAAGAAGAAGAAGAAGAGCAAGAGCAAGGAGAGTGCTCAGGAGGAGGCGGATGAACTGCAAGACGTATTCATCGAAGAGAAACCCGCCCCGAAGAAGAAGAAGAGCAAGCAAAAGAGCAACGAGAGTGTTATTGAAGACGATGGGTCGGATACCCATCTCGCCTCTGTTAGCGCCTCGAGTTCGAATAAGGTCATACGTCACAAACCTCCCCCATTCAGGTTGTCCAAGAGTGAGCTGTTGGCGTACACCCGTAGCGGTGCCGACGATGAAGATAGCACCTGGCGGCATGGCATTCTCCGGGTTCATCGCACCAAAGGCCCCGTTATGAGTGCCGTTGGTCGCCCGGCGCGAGCTGTGCGGTCATTGACTCCCCCAACCTCCGAGCGCCCCTCCACCCCACCACCTGATCCGCGCCTCACTGACAGATGTAATTCTCCCGTCTGCGTCGATGTGTTTAGTGTCTCACAGAATAGATGGGTCAAATACGAGATTGAGTGTCTGAAGGCGTCCGTAAGTGCCTGACTGCCTGAGGAAAACCTGGACACTAACATCTGGAGCAAAGGATCCATTTGAGAGAGAACTCCTAGAGTCGCTCCTCGCGTGTCGAACTGACACACCGGGGGAAAATCCGGCGTGGCTGGATTGCACTGACGGGATGTCTCGAGTTGCGCACGTGCGGTATTCGGAGACAGTCAAGATCCTGCCTCTTTTTCGGCAGCGGAGTGTGTTAGTGACCGACGTTCCACAGCATGCAAGAAAATGGGGATGGAACCCTTGGACTGCGAGAGAACTGGGTGACTTAGACACGCCAATCGAAGTACACGGTATGAGTTCTCTTTGTTTCACCTGTGATTACCCACCATCGATGTGATCTCTTTTAGAACCCGTACGGCGAGTCACGGATGCCTCTCCTAGATCGGCGACGCCAACTGTCATAATCACTTCTACACTTCAAACCGTCCTGAATGAGGGCTCGAAAGGCAAGAAAGGCCGAGTCTTGAATGCTCTAACCCTTCCCATGCCCAATACTACCCTCCAGAGTGCATTGTTCCAGTACGGCCACTCCCTTATCCACGCCTAAGATGTACTCACCTTTTGCAGTGAGGTAGCCTCCCATTTGGAGGCATGCAAGGTCACTCGCTCCATTGGCAGTGACCTGCTCGCCGCACCATTCCCAGCAGCTGCCCTCTCTTGGGGATTGGCTTCGGTCGCCGGTGCTATCACCCCACCTCACTCCGACTTCGGCGGTTCAGCGGTCAAGATTCAAACACTCACGGGACGCAAGATCTGGTTTGTAATCAGCAAGCGCCAGGAAGACGAGCGGGGCGAAACCTGGGATTCCTTTCTCCGAGATTTCCAGGCGGATAGTAAAGTCAACTCTGACGTGTATCAATGCGAGGTTGTGTTGGTCGAGCCGGGCACACTGTGGTAAGTACCTGAACGATACTTCTCCCCTCAGAGCCTCACTGATACATTCCGACTGGTTGCACAGGTTTCAACGTCCGAACACCCTGCACGCCGTGGCCACAGAGTCCAATTCCCTGGTCTGGGGACAACATTTCTTTCCCGCTTCAGCGATACGTTCGGTGATTATGGGCTGGGTTCATACAGCCTTTCTCTCTTGGGCTATCACAAATGTAGAGCACAAGGACATGAGAGTTCTTTTGCTCCGTCTGATGGCCTACTGGAAAAAAGTGATAACAGCAGGTGGGAACATTGAAGGTACGTTGTGAGCCATGCCATCTCGTCTGATTCATTTACCGGATCTCCCAGAGCATGACGGCCATGTGCCAGATATTGAAACGAGAGAGGGCCTCTTAGATGTCTGTGCGTTGGGAAACCTGCTGATCTACCTGCCTGCACTCTCCGGACGAAAAGACCTGTATTGGGATGACCTACGATTTGCATTTTCACAGTATTGGGAGCTTGTATCCTGGGCGAACGAACATCTTGTGTTGACCGGTCTGAATGGGAGGGAAGATGTGTACGAGATTCATGTTGTTGTCAAGCTCTCGGCGCAGCAGTTTGGGCAGGCTCTCCTGGACTACAACGTGTCAGTCGAAGATTGTCCCCTTTACGAAGCTCTAGATAGTGAAGATCGTTTCCATCGTACCTGGTTTCGCAGCGATGTGATGTCGGCATTCGATCAAACAGTTTGGTAATGAGCTGCGACAGGCACAGCGCAAGGAAAACCGTCGTTCAGAGGACAGTCTCTTTTGGGATGTTCCGTTTGGGATCAGCAGAGCCAAAGGCGCGTTGTGATGACTTGTTCGTGTGTCCCAAGCTGACATCATTTGCAGACTTGCCAGTAGATGTGCCCATTCATTCTTACGCGGACATTCCTGTAGAAGGAGAGGAATCTGATTCGTCTGGGAGCTCCTCGTCGCTGACAGGCTTGTCGGACACTGAGGAGCCGAAATCTCCAGCTCCCCACCTGCAGCCAATGCTCCTCCCCAGTCCTGAAAGACAACGTCGGGCCCAAGGTTCAAATGTGTCAGAATCCGATGGTCTCACCAGTTCGACATCGGAAGTGGAAGCAGATGGCCCGGTGCTCTCAAAGAAGCGTTTACGCCTAATAGAGATCAGTACTGATGAAGGATCCAGTCTCGCGCAGCCTAGGTCCAAAAAGCAGAAACGGACCGCTTTTCGTACGCCGTCCCCGGCCACACACGTACTCGATGATGACAATAGCCCGCCTCGACCCTTGATCCATTCCGACGGAGAGGACACAGACGATGATAATGACAGTAGTGATGAAGGCTACTTGGCGGCCCAAGAAGGCGCTAGCCAAGCGACATGGCAAGTGAGCCCCGATGTCGGACTGAGTCACCACCAGAGTGTCTTGGATGAAGGATTGGCAGCAACTCTCACGACATCGTTGTTGAACTCCCAATCAGCCAGCGGAGCGCAGGTGTACAGGCTTATGGACGACGACCTTGATTCTCCTCCCCCTGGGGAACTTTTCGATCTCGAAATGGAATTGTTGGCTGAGAGACTCCGTCACGCGCGGGAAACCGCAGACGATCCGAATTTGACTGCTGAGGATTCGCCGGGCACTACAGACATGGTGGAGCAGCTGGGCCGCTCCGAGGTGGATTGGATTGAAGGTGAATTGGACAACAGCTTTCCATCGTTTCATCAATTGTGAAGCCTTCTCACAAGGATCGACAGACGAGCGGTTGGCCAGGGGTTCCGAGCAACCTCTGACATGCAAACGCGCACTGGATGCATCTGCCGGGGATGGCGCTTTCACATCCAAGCGCGCGCGGGTTCAGACCTTGTCCGACGCGACTGATCCCAGCGAACATATCACAGATACCTCTGACATTCTCGTTGGGCTGACTGCTACTAGCTTAGGACCGCCCCTGAGGCAATGGATCCTCTCAGCTGACCAACCAACTGAACACCAGCAACCCAATGGGGGCACACATCCCATGGCAGAACCGCTCGCGGCCGTGCCAAACACTGCTGGCAACGAGGTAGTTGTTGTTAGTCATGAGGATGAAGAGCCCAAGCCGGAGTCGCCGGCGGGTGTATCAAATACTGCTGGCAAGGAAGTAGTTGAGGTTAGTGATGCGGAAGAAGAGCCCAAGCTGGAGTCGCCCGGGGGTGTGTCAAACACTTCCGGCAAGGATGTAATTGAAGTTTCTGATGAGGATGAAGAGCCCCAGTCCGAGTCGATGGAGGATCTGTTCCAATGGTGAGAGAAGATGAAGACAGGACTCCAGAGCTACCTCAAGGAACACCAACCTCTGGTTGCAATCCACAACGATGAAGGCTCACACTGCGATTTCTTACAGGTGAGTGTGGAAGTATCATTCAAGCTTGATAACATTAATAACAATCTGAAGTGTGTGACATCGCTGCTGGATACCAATCGGGATTCTTGCTGGCGTTTCCAAGGAGTCTCAACGCCGTTAGAAAAAAAATCTCTCGGCAGGTTGATCAAGCTCCGCATGTTAGACCCAGGTCTCACGTGATCCAAACAAGCGTAAACTCTATGTCATATACCGGTGGACACCGATGACAAGAATGAAGCTGTGACGATGGACTCGTAGAGGCATGGCACTAAGTGCTAGTCGTTAAGAGAGTAAGATTGGTATAGATAAACGATAGCTCGAAGCTGAGGTATTACAGCGAGAGTCGTGCTACTTATATACTAAAGTCTACGTGCTAATAATAAGTCCATCGGTAAGCGGCAACGAGTGAACAACGAGTAGAAGACAATTAGTCGAACGATAGCCTTGTGGTGGGGGCGAGCCGTAGTAAAGGAATGGTAGTCGACCGTTACGGTCGTGGGATTGGTGCGGCGATATGGTGATTAGATTGACGAAGATAAGCGCTTGGGCACTTAGATGAGGAAAATCAGGAAAAAGTGAATAAATCGTAACATTGCCCCCTCGTTAAGGCAGTCGTCCCGACTGCCATTAGGGTTTGTCTCCGGGGAAGTTGTGATGATGTAGAATTTCCCAATATTCCGCGTATTTATCGTCTGAGGTTACGATTTTGGCTATTTCAACGCGTCCGGCATGCTGGATGCGTTGTTTGTAGTCTTCTATCGCTTCTTGTGCGTGTTCCATCTCTGTTTCTCGTACCCACGAGTTGTGTTCCCTTGTCCAGCCTTTCCATTTGACTAGGTAATCCGTCGTTGTCTTGGATTTTTGTCCCTTCTTCCCTTGTACCCGGCGTGTTCTGGAGTCTAAGACTTCTTCAATTTCATATTCTTCTTCGTCTTCGATCAGGTCTGGAGGAGGTGGTGGCGGTACTTCTTGGTTGGGAAATGCAGGTGGTGTAAACGGTGAGAGTAATTTCTCATTGAAGGTGGGGTGAATCTTCCAGTGTGGTGGAAGTTTCAGCTTGTACGCTGCCATTCCGACTTTGTTGATGATTAGGAAGGGACCGACTCGTTTGTCGTCCAGCTTTTTCTTGGGTCGCGGTAGGTTGAGGTTGCGTGTGTCCAGCCAGACTCGATCTCCGATATTGTACCCGCGCGCTGGTTTGGTCTTCTTGTCGTATTGTTTCTTCATCGCGGCGGCGGCTTCGACGAGGGCCTTTTGGGTTTCTTGATGGATTTTCATCATTGTAGCGGAAAAGCTCTGGGCGCTAGGGTTGTTGAAGGGTGTTTCCCTGTTCAATTCTGGTAAAAGCCGAGGGTGCATTCCATGGTTGACGAAGAACGGTGATTTGCCGGTTGCTGAATGGACTCTGTTGTTGTGGGAGAACGCTACTAGGGGTAACCATTCTGCCCAGTCTTCCTGTCGGTAGTCTACAAAGATTCTGAGATATTTGATTATCTCTTGGTTTGCTCGCTCCGTCTGGCCGTCGGTTTGTGGGTGAAATGCCGTTGAAGCATTCTGGGTGATGTCTAGCATTTTGTAGAGATCCTTCATGAATCTTGAGACGAAGTTGGGTCCCCTGTCTGAGATTACGTGGGTCGGCATTCCATGTTTGGCATATACCTGGTCTCTGAGTATTCTCGCCCATCCTTCTGACGAGAGTTCCACGTTGCAGGCGATTGGTACTATCTCTTTCGAGAATCGGTCTACGATTACGAGGAGAGCGTCGTGCCCATTCGATTCGGGTAATCCAGTGACCATGTCTACGGAAATGTGGGACCATGGTTCTATAGGGATTGCGTTTGGATTGAGTGGGGCTGCTTTTGGCTGGGTGTCGGTTTTCGTTCGTTGACACGTTTCGCACCCTTTGACGTATGCTTCCACATCCTTGCGTAGTTTTGGCCACCAGTAGGTTCTTTGGACGAGTTCCATGGTTTTTGCTACTCCGGGGTGTCTGGCCGTGATGTGGTCGTGGCTCATCGCGATCACGGTACCCCTCAGTTCTTCATTCTTCGGGATGTAGATCCGACCGTTATACATCAGGATGTTGGTGTTTCCTCCTTTGGGACCGTCCTCGTAGACCCCTCTGTTGTGTATGAATGAGTCGTGGACGCTTGCGTCTAGGTTTTCGTTTTCCCTGAGTAAGTCGAGAATCCGAGAGCGGAGTTCTTCGTGGGTGGGCATGATCATTGCCCGGAAATGCTCTGGATTGAGGACGATGATCTCGTCGTTGTCATTCCGTCCTTGGTCGTGGTCTTCTCGGCGAGAGAGTAGGTCCGCCTTCTTGTTGAGGGTACCGGGTTTGTGATGGAGGGTGAAGTGATACTCGGCCAGTTCAGTAACCCATCGGGCTTGGCGTCGATTGAGTTTCTGGGGTTTTCTGAAGTACTGGAGGTTTTGATGGTCCGTCCAGATCTCCACATCTTCTGCGGCTCCCATTAGGTAGTGTCTCCATTCGGCGAGGGTGAGCATTATGGCGAGGAGTTCCTTGTCGTAGATTTCGTAGTTTCTTTCGGTCTCGCTGAGCGCCTTTGACATGAATGCCACCGGTCTCCACTTTCCATCATGCTCTTGGCTGAGTACTGCACCGATTGCTCCTTCACTGGCGTCTGCTTCCACCCTAAACCTTCCTTCTTGCGTCGGGATTGTGAGTAGGACGTCTTCCGACATTTGTTTCTTGATCTGTTGGAAGGCTTGGTTTTGTGCGGCTCCCCAGGTCCAGGGGGCGTTCCCGCAAAGTTGGGTCAGGGGTCTGACAATCTTGGAATAGTCCTTTATGAACTTTTGATAGAAGTTGGTGAACCCCAGGAACGATTGTAGCGCCTTTTTCTTTGTCGGGGTTGGCCATTCGGCAATTCCTTTTACTTTTATCGGGTCCATTCGGACCGTCCCCTCGCTAATGATTACTCCGAGGTATTCAGTTTCTAATACCTCGAACTCGCATTTTTCGGCCTTGAGGTATAGCTTGTGTTCTCGAAGGCGTTGTAGGACCATTTTGACGATGCGTCGGTGTTCGGATAGATCCTTGGTGAAGATCAGGATGTCGTCCAGATAGATGGTGACCTTCCCGGTCTCGATCAGGTCCTTGAAGATATTGTTCATCATCCACTGGAATGTGGCGGGCGAGTTAGTGAGTCCAAAGAACATGACGGTCAGTTCAAAGAGCCCGCGATTTGTGCGGAATGCTGCTTTTTCTTCGTCTCCCTCTTTGATCCGAACATTGTTGTAACCCCACCATACATCTAGTTTAGTGAAGTATTTGGCGCCTTGAAGGCGGTCGATAAGTTCCGTGATTAGCGGGAGTGGATATCGGTTCTTGATGGTCATTTCGTTGAGCTTCCAATAATCCTGGACTGGGCGGAGAGTGCCATCCTTCTTCTTGACGAAGAAGAATGGGGAGGCAAATGGCGACTTGGAGGGGCGAATTCGTCCTGATTCTAAGTTTTCGTCAAGGAACTTGTCGAGCTGTTCTTGCTCGTTTCGGTTTAGGGGGTACACCTTGCAGTCGAGGGTGGAGGCGGCATTTGGAACGAGTTCTATTGCGTGGTCCCAGGTTTTGCGTTCTGGGAGTTCATCGAAGTTTTCCTTCGAGAACAAGTCCCTAAAGGAGCGATATTGCTCCGGTACTAGCTCTTCGAAGGTTTTCTTGGGTTTTCCTTCGTTTGCTTTGGCAGCGAGGTCGTTGGCATGGTGGACCGCGCGAATGAGGATTTCCTCCTGCATGTTGATTGCTAGAATGCTTTCTCCTTCTTCTAGCTCTTCGTCCCATGCGTCGTCGGGGTCAGAGTCGGGGAGTGGTAGGCGGTTCTTCTGACATTGACATCTGCCAAAGATGAGAGTTCCGGTCTTCCAGTTGACCACCGGGTTGTGTCGCTTTAGCCAGTCGTGGCCTAAGTACACTTCCTTGGCTCCGAGGTCAGTGACCGCGAGGTCGATCCTCTCCATGTGCCCTCCGATACTCATTCGAAGTTCTACGAACTCCGTGATATCTCCGGCCTTATTCCGAGTTCCGTCTGCGTTGTAGACGGGGATTGGGACTGGGGCCTTTCTAGTATCTAGGCCATTTTGGCGAACGAGTTTTTGGTCTATGGAACTGCCGGTGCACCCGCTGTCAATCAGCGCCTTGACGGATAGTGCGGGGGCACCCGAACAGGGTTCCAGTTTCGCCGTGATTGTTAAGTCTTTACTGCGCTTTGTGGTAGCGGCGCGGATATATCGAATTGGTTTCTGAAGTTCGTACAGGTGTTCCTTTGCCCGTTCTCCTCCCTTTTGGAGCTCTTCGAGTAGTCCTTCGGTGCATTCGGCCTCTCTCCCTTTATGAATCCAGAGCGCGAGGATGGCGTTTGCCTGACTAGGCGAACGCGCTTCTTGGATCGCCCTCAGGGTCCATTCAGCGGAGAAAGGTCGATACCACCTATTGTCTGGTGTCGTGCTTAGATGAGGTTGCGTCCCTCCTCCCGTTGGAACGGGTAGAGGGGCGTTCCTTTTCGCTTCTTTGGTGAGCCATGTTTTATATGAAGTGTCGTCTTCTTCGTCAGGTACTTCAATTATCGTGGTGCGCGGCGGTCGGGGCGTCTCTCGCCCTGTTCGGCTCTCTTGATCCTTGTGAGCGTTTGAGTGTATAGGGTCGTCACCCTCGTCCTTCTGCCGTTCTTCACTGACTATACAAGCAGGGGGTGTCGCGCTCCCATTTACATCGCAAGTCGAGGGCGCAGCACTCGCAGGTGCCGTCTGAGGTGCGGGTCGTGATCGTCGCATGCTTGTCGCATGGTCCGTACCCTCAACTGGTCCCAAGGGCGATGCAGGGCGAGGGCTAGTCCCCCTCACGGTGGTGGTAGTGGCGGTGCCTCGGGCGTCAGCTCGTCGGTCCTGGGCGCTTACTCGTGACTTTGAACTCGCGCGCTTGTGGCTTGAGCCGGGCGCCTTTCGGACTGGTCCGGTGGCCACCTTAGCAAGCGGACTTGAGGGACTCTCTGTCCCTTGTTCGGCCCCCTCCGTCCTGGTGGGCACTTGAGAGGGCATCTCCTCGTTGTCGGTGAGGAGGGCATATCAATTCGATTCTTTTCTTACTGGTTTTGCGGTGGAAGGTGCTAAAAGTGGTATATTCGAATGCGCGTATTTATCGGTAACTACAGAAGTATTATAAGTCCGACCACCAGGGAGCGAGTGCGTACCAGAAGAATGTCCTTTGGCCAGCCGAGTGGAATCGATCACTCGCTGGCCCCGTCTTTTACCTCCTCGAGGCCCGAGGTCGTCTTCTCCTCGGGTTCTTTCTCCAACTCCTGCAACATCGTGTGTAATTTGGCTTTAGTGAATCTCCCCCGGTCGCCCTGTCGTCGCGGCTTCTTCGGCTTCGGGCACTCCCTGGACAGGTGTCCCTTCTCCCCACAGTTGAAACATCTCCCTTCCTTTCTGAGTCGGTCAATCTCCATTGCCTGTCCGCGGCCTCTGTAGGTTGTCCCGGTGCCAGTCTTCTTGTCCCCGCCTTGGCTGGTGCCGTCCTGGGGTGTTGACTGAGGACTTGTCGCGCCGGTGGATTTTTGTCCACCGGCGGGGGGGTTCTGGGGTCGGTTGTCCCTCCGGGGGTTGCGTCCATACTGGAGCCCGATTGTTTGGTCGAAGATCCGCTTCCTCGTGCGGTTTTCGTACATCTTCGTGACTCGGGCCTTCCATTGTTGGTAGTTGCCGGGGGTATTCTCTCCGTCGGCGATTGCTCGAGAGTAGGAATCCGGGATTCCGATTTCGACGGCCTTACAGAGAAGGCCTCGGTCGCTTTCGTCTATGAGCCGTCTGGCGAGCTTTGCTTCTTGTTCCAGGGCTTGGAAGTAATCTTCTGCCGTTCCATCGGCCATTCGTAGTTCGAACATCTTCTTCTCGTGGACCTGCTCTATGGCGTGGTCTTTGAACCGCGCCGTGAGCATATCTGTGAACTCCTTCCACGACGGGTATCGGAAGTGTCGGCTCACCGGGTCCCAGAGTTCGGGTCTCTTGTGGGTCCACCAGTCCTTTGCAACGCCTTCGAAGTACGAGGTGGCGAACGTGATTCTCTGCGACTCTTCTTGGAAGAAGGGTAGGAACGTTTCGAAGTAGGCTAGGCAATCTCCGACGAAGCGGAGAATGTCGTGGTGGTTCCCCGAAAAGCGGCGTGGGGTATCGATTAAGGTGGGTTTTACTCCAAAATACGGGGCATTGGGGGCCCCCATCCCTACCGGGGGATCGTGTGGTGCGTATGGCCAGTCCAGATGTCGGGGAATTGAGTAGCGGTCGTCCCTGTCGTGCACCGGTCGGTGTTCGTTGGGTACTGCTGGTGCGGCTGGTGCGGCTGGTGGCAGTGCAGGGGCGTCATCGGGTGCTCCCAGTCTTCCCCTCTCTGCTTCTTCTGGTAAGAACCCGTGACGGTTCGCGTAATCATTGGTCCTAATGATCGCCTCTTCGACTGCTCACCTTGCTGCCGCGAGCTCATCCCTTCTTTTTGTCATTTCGGCTCTTTGCGCGGTCACCTTCGCCCTTCGTTCTTCTTCTTCTGGTTGTCCGGGCCCAGGCGGTTCAGGGCTGCCCATCTCGTCTCCTGCTGCGCCGAATAGTCGGCTCGTGGTGGGGTAAGGGTAGTACCCTTGTTGTCTTGTTCGGGCCGGTGGCGAGTCTGGCATTTGGGTTGGCCATTGCGGTTCGGGGTAGTAGGTAGCGAAGGGGTTGGATGGCATATTAGGTATGTATGTGTTAAAGCTAGTTATTGCCCCGGGCCCGGCGTTCCCGATGGAACCGCTCGTTGGCCCAAACAAACCGGAGGTGTCTATCGTTCCTCCTCCCGGCGCGGTGCTCCAATTCGTGTAGTCGTGTGGCGAGCTCGTCGTCCCGATCATTGTTTCTGGCCCTCGTGCTCCTCCTATTGATGAGTGGGCCCAATTCTGGCGGGTGGAGTGTTCGGCCCGCATTGGCCCGAAGGAAAAGTCCGAGGTCGTCTCCGCTTGTTCCTGGCGGTAGGTGTGCATGGGCGATGGAGAAGGCCATCGGTCCATGATCGAGGGGTATGCGGGCTCGTTGCTCCACGTCCTCCCTCCGGAGAGTCCAGGCCTCAATCCTGATTGGGCCAAGTAGGTCTCTGTCGACTGGCCCGAGCTCTGGCCATAGTCGATCTGAGCTCCATCGGTTGAAGAGCTCATGGTCGATCTGTTGGAGCCACTCGGGCTCGTGATCGTCCTGGATGGGGACAAGTCGAGCGGGCTCAGGGGTTCGTATTCGGATTGTCTCGGGGTTTCGGAAAGGGGCGAGTATGTCGGGCTCGGAGGAATTGGAGTCGGTGTCCTCGGTGGGCCAGTTACCGGGCCCCGCAATCTCTCCTGCGGGAACTTGTATCCTTCTACCAGAGGGGGGTCGTTCCATCCCGACTGGGCGGTCTGGGATGTAGGCTGGGGGTGGGGTCGGGCTACGGAACCTAGTCCGAAGCTCCCTCCCGTATTCTTCGGCCGCGGAGGACCGCCTTGGCTCTGGCTCAGCCATGGGGGCATCTGAGGGCCCTGGAGTGGGTGCGCGAATGGGTGCGCGTATTGTCCCCTCGCGTAGGGGGAATTTGTCGGAGGAAGCGTCACCACCAGTGTGGGGGGTGCTCCGCCTCCTTGCATGCTGGGTCTGTGAGCCACGGGGCTCGATCTCGGGGTAGGCCCCCGGCGGGGCCCTTGGGGCGGTGGTTGACTGATAGTGGGTGGGGGGAATCCTCCTGGCGGCCCTTGGCTCGCCTCCGACGAGGACCCCATTTCTGTGGAGGTATTCATGAATTCGGTCGTACTGATCGTAGACCGTGAGGGCGGTGAAGAGGACGATGAGGAACGCAGCTGGAAGGGCTACGCCTAGTTCGATTGTTTGCTTTTCTGTCAAGTCGGGAGTCATGGATTAGGTTCGTCGTGGCTAGCACTGAGGAACCGTAGGGAAGCTTCGAGCTAACTGTTAGACCCAGGTCTCACGTGATCCAAACAAGCGTAAACTCTATGTCATATACCGGTGGACACCGATGACAAGAATGAAGCTGTGACGATGGACTCGTAGAGGCGTGGCACTAAGTGCTAGTCGTTAAGAGAGTAAGATTGGTATAGATAAACGATAGCTCAAAGCTGAGGTATTACAGCGAGAGTCGTGCTACTTATATACTAAAGTCTACGTGCTAATAATAAGTCCATCGGTAAGCGGCAACGAGTGAACAACGAGTAGAAGACAATTAGTCGAACGATAGCCTTGTGGTGGGGGCGAGCCGTAGTAAAGGAACGGTAGTCGACCGTTACGGTCGTGGGATTGGTGCGGCGATATGGTGATTAGATTGACGAAGATAAGCGCTTGGGCGCTTAGATGAGGAAAATCAGGAAAAAGTGAATAAATCGTAACACCGCAAGTCCTGGCTCAATGACGGTGTTATCGCTGTCACCTTTGAGGTGTTGTGTCAAGAGTATTCCTCATGGGGCACTGCAGAACCCTTGGCGCTTGCCTCCGTGAACGCTGCAAGTAAGGCCTTCAAGAACATCATGAAGGTTAGTACCTCATAAACAGCTGTGTGAATTGACCTATCAACATATGTAGGCCTACACTGAACTGGGCCACTCGGACTTCATACTCCCGATACACGAAGACAACCATTGGTTCCTGTTCCATCTCAATCTCTCGACCCGAAGAATAGTGTGCTATGATAGTCTGGGTACATGCGAGCACTCGGCAACCAACACATACAACGTATGTTCCATTTTAAATTAAATGAATACTGGTGTTGAACATTGCCTCCCTCGGTAGGCACTTTGGTCACGGTTTGAGCGCGCCGCATCTGAAACTGACACACCTTTTCACTTCAAAATAGCCGAGGTTAGCCCTTATCTCGAAATTCCTTGCATAAGGATCCTCACCGGCATTCTTCTATAGAATGTGCCCAGGCAAAATGATTCCATCAACTGTGGTGTATACACAGTTGCCTTTGCCTGGTATATGATGCGGCACAGAAAACCACCGTCGGCACAGGATAAGTTTTGGTGCACCGCCGATTTTGCAGATCGCTTCCGCTTGGACATTGTACATTTCTTAGCGCACAGGTGTTTGAGGGACCTCGAAACTAAGGTGTAAATAGATTACATCGAATGATATTACATGTAGTCATGTCTGAAACAGTGTGTGATGTGACCGACTACCAGGTTTGTGACATTCCATAACTAAACACGGGGGTATGACCCACTCTGACGCCCTGTTTGTTACGACTGTCTCCGTTTCATGACCTCGAGTTCCAACCAGGAGATTGACGCACCCTTGGCTACCATGTCACTGGCCAAGCGTACGAGAACAGGACGGCTGTCGCAATTGCCACAAAGCCACAGACATGAAGGTATTTGGAATCAACTACTTTTTGCGTTCGTTGAGAATACTCAGGCAATTACCGTAGGCGATCCTCCGGTGACACGTCGGGCCCCTTCTCCGGTGGTCATCACGTCTAGCCCAAAGACAGTCAGACGCAAGGCGAGGTCGGAAGAAGATGAGTTGGCTGACATAGGCTTGGCATTCAAGATACAACGCCAATCTGGTATGCCAAACACTTTGCCACCTACCCCGACTCATTGGAGAAACAGCTGCTGCCACCAGTGTAGCGCCCAATGCTTTGCGGCCCAGTAATGGACAGGCAACAACTGGGGAAGACACACACAATGACGATTCTAATGGGTCGTCAAAGAATGCAGGCTATCTGCCAGATAGCGATGATAGCGAGAGCGAGGACTATGATGACAATGGTAGGTTTATCCAAATTCTTTCATGACACGTCCATTCACGGTTGACATTCACGGAAGGTGTGTATAATAAACATTAGGTTCGGTATGCTCCCGCAGCTGAAGGACATTCCTCAGAAAGTTTGTCCGATACGAAGGAAGATGAGACATGCAATGAAGACACCCTAAGTACTGGTGAATCTGTCCCACTGACCCTCGAATTTGCTCTGATGTCTGACTTTTCACTAACTAGGACATGTTGACGTCCCAGCCATGAGGCAAGCCAACGCCCAGCGTAATTGGGCGCATTTAAACGTACCTTCATTTCAACCTAGCGCAAGCGCTCCGAACCAAGACATTACCGGAGCGACTGCCAATCAAGCTGGTCTCTCAGTACTCACGGGGAATCTCTTCTCAACCTGTGGACCACATGGGCCTTCAACCAGATACGCGGAACAGTTGGGGGGTGATGAACCGGAACAGCAGGGGGGATTTCTGGAGGGTGGTGTAGGTGGTCCAGCTATAGGAATGTGGTATGTACACGGCTCGAAGGGAAAAGATTGGCTACTCATTCGATTTTCAGTGACATTATTAATGTTTATATCTCCATGCAGGGTGCTGACGGGCTGGAACACCCCCATATGGAGTACGACGTATCCGTGTCGAGAGCATCGATAGGTAGGCTGTGAAGTTTGGTCAATGTATGCGCACATCCTATATTTATATTCACGATGCAGGTGAAGCCCTCACACATATCCTGGCGCATGGAGGACGGGCGGCGCGAGTCCTTAGAGAGATGGACCACAGCTGTTTCACCGTCTCCACCTCCACGCGCCCATTGCCTCTCTGTAAGGGGGGGGGGTGATGATCTCTCGTTCCGGGAAATTTCAACCCTTGACGACGTGCTGCGCCGGGAAAGCCTGCACTTTAGCACACCTTTGCGCCGTAGTAGGGCATGTCCAGAGACAGTGATCGTAGCAGAGGAAACTCAGCTCTCTCGTGAGGAAATCTATGTCGTTTACATCCACAGAACAGACCCTGGGGCTTACAGCCCGCCTCTGCCCACTTCAGCTGGCACTCCCACTGCCCTCAGCGCTCCTACGACTGCCTCCAGGACCAACGAGATGCCAGAATGGGCCCACTGGGACATCATGTTCCTCGACTCGATCAAGCCTATGGCACCTCTATTCAATCAGTCCTACGGTGAAGCCTTCAAGGTTTATGCTGCGGTATCGGCTGTCATAGGCATCGCTCGCAAGCTCAATACTGTGGAGAAGAAACCTATGGGTATGGGGAAGGATGGCCGACTTCCAGGAGTGCTCACTTGGTTAAAGGCCAGAGTGGGGATCCACAAATTGACCATTTTTGAACGCTCACCCAGAACGTTTGAGCGCTATTTCACCTTTTGGCATCGTGTACAGAAACTCTCTTTGCAGCTCAGTCAAACCATCTTTGGCAACTCAGAATACAACAGGGACCGGTCAAATATTCTAGATATGCTCATTGTATGGCAAAACATCCCCACACGGGTGGGTCAAGTGGATGCGGAGCCAACCATGGCGGAGTTGCCTTATCTTACAAATAGCATGTCATTGAAGAAAGCTGAGGAGTTGCTCAGATGCGATCCGAAAAATCAGTAGCCTTCCCGTATTTAATTAGACTTATTTAATTTGATTAGCAAATAAAATAGCGGTGGGCCATTTTTAAAGTGGAGGAACATAGGAATGCTTGTCCCTTGCCTACCGAACCATGTCTTCCTCAACAATGATAGACGTTGTGAATGCGGCTATTCAGCAGACACATACACTTCCTTCGTGAGTAGACAACCCAATGCATCTCACATTGACCTACTGAGTTCGTTTGTAGATCAATTGGTCAGTTTCAGGGCATCCCTTCCATTGAAATCGACATCCTGCCCAATTTGACATTTGTTCTGCATCCCATTCATACGGCGCAAGAGGCCGACAACTATGAATGTCTGCTGGATGGGCTGAAGAATGTGCTCTCCACGTACCTCATTACTACTGGTCATCCACATGGCGACTGGAACAGGGTGGTGGCCTACCCTCCAGGTGTCCATTCGCTCGAATGGACCTCTTTGCATTATGAGATGCTACATGCAGCAGCCCTTCCTCATATGAACCCAGGGCAGAAGGCGAACATCACGGTCCATGGTTTTGTCATTTTGATGTGCTCTCACTAACTCCTTGCCACAGTTCTTTTGCAAAGTGTGGAGGGGTCCCTTGGTGCGTAGAATGACGACGCACCATACCTGTCTCTAACCTGACATTCACTTTGTAGCCTGAGGGTGTTGCTAGAATGGTTTTTCTCCCTGCAATCCGTAACAATGTGGGCAGCTGCATTGTCAATGTTGATTACAAACTGTCGGATGCTTTGGAGGCCATGGCTAGCATCGATCTCACTGACATTCTGCATGAGCTTACGGTGTATGGATATATTGATAACGCAGAGTTCGAATTCCCTTTCACACATAATTGGGTTCATGCAGAATTGCTCAATGCAATTGAGGATGGCATGAATGGCCTGCTTCGAGGGGAACTTTTAGACGAAGCGGAGATCCTTCTTGGCGATTTTCAAAATGTGTGACGTGACATACCACGTTGTTGGTCACACCAAGGATGATCCTTCGTGTCAAGTTGTTTATCACTTCACACAATACACCTCGTTGATTGCTTTGTTCCCTTGAAGTCCTTATCAATAGGGAAACTACTACCAGTACACTGAATCAGGCTAGTCGATGAGTCATGATGGCGTTGAGTGTTTGCAAGGCATGGATCCAGAGTACCCGCCGGCCCGCATCGGTTTCATCGCCCATTCCGGGACTGGTTGCAATGGTCCGGTCAAGCACGTCCACCTCATCGGGTGTCAGTGGGCAGTTAGGAGGCTCACAGGGTACATATGCCAACGAGCCTGCCGGAACTTCGAAGAAAGTGGTCAATACAGTCTGGAGAGGCATTGACAGAGAAACTAACAGTTCTGAGGCAGTGGGACATTTCCTCTTCCATCGTTCAGGTGAGTGAGGACCTCAGGCGTGAGGGCCCGATGACGTTGTTCTAAGAGGGTGAGGATGTCACGGTTAACCCCCATGTTAGGTATAGCGGTGAATGGATCCACACGACGGGGGTCAGTGGGAGAGACATGTTCGAGCCCTCGGAACCCATCCATGATCTGACTTTCAATCCACATATTGTGTGGGGTTTCCGGTCGCTTGCCCTCCAATGGAATTTTGTGATTGTTCCAATCATCAGCCCAAAGACGTGCCTGTTCATCAATTTTTGCGAGGAAAAGACGTTGCAGCAACCAAATGTGTGCGGACTTGTCGTGATCCAGACTGTAGCTGGCCTCGAGCTCCATGAAAAGGGTATACCAGTGGTCACACCAACTCCTTGATGTCTCTACCCACATCCGTTCTGCGCGGGTGTTGTGAACAGACCTGGGGAAGGTTCAGTGACATGCACGGTGTTCAATGGAGATAAGACAAGCTTACCGCCCCCAGATGTAAGGATTGCTTAACACCCCTCGGTAATTCTCCATCCACTGAGCGCAGTATAAATTCTCGACGCCATGATCACCACGTAAGTGTGTGGGAACACCCCAGGCCAGCGTGGCATCCAAAAAAACCATCAAGACGATGTATGGTCGGTTTGAATTGCTCGCACGGATGTTTGTGACGACCCTAGTCTTGCCATCAACAAAGATATGAAGCAGCATCTTCCACCGGATGAGCCCTACTGGCATGTTAACAGCCTTAGCAGTAAAGAAAGGTGTAACCCACGGTGATTACCATCATGGTGCCACATGGAGTTGGCACCGGGCACAGAGTAGTTCTTTCGGACAAGTAGTCGCTGGCTGAAAGTGAGGTTCGGGCCGTGGACTCGTTTTTTGGATGCATCTATGCGTTGGCAACAAACACGATGACCGAGGCGATTAAGTGCATCCTTGATCTGGCCACGTCCATAGCCTGGACAGCGACCCACAATTCCATTGAGAAGCTTGTCAAGCTCCTCGTCGGAAATATCTGACATTTCCGGTCTGGTTGGTCTATGTATCTGGTGTTCTTGACCATTGGCGTCTACAACCGTTTGGAAAGGTGCCTGTCCGGTGCCCTTCAGTCCAGCGCATTGCTGATGGCGGGTTACCGTCCGAGGATGTGTGCCGAAGAGGTCAGCGAGCTGGGCAGCTGAGCGATGGGTTTGAGTGAGCAACCCCAGTACGGTCAGGTCGATACCAGCGCGCGGTCGGCCTTTCCTACCTGTGTAGAATACCTTGGACTTGGGTTGTAGCAAAGGTGGGTGTGTGGGTGGATTGTTAGAGATGAATAATGCTGCTGTCAAAGAGGATCTCATACTGTCCAGTCCGGTATTGATAATTGTGACGTATTCATCAGAGAAATATGCCTGGCTCTGCAACATGTGAGTGAAAAAGCTGATCATCATGGTTTACATAAAGGTGAACCTCTGTCCAATATCGTTCCCACAAGGCAAGATCGTTCATCTGGAGCTGAATACGGTGCGGATCACCATTCCCAGCCTGGAGCATGCAGTTGACAGAGTGGCAGAGCTCAGCCCATGAGCTGTTGACCCGCTCAACTAGTATGGTGGTCATGTTGCAGCAAAGAGGTTGAGATCTGCGGCAGTGCCAAAAACGCATGGAGCGATGAGGCAATTGTTTTAGCATAATAAAGTTATTGGATTTATTTATTACAGGAGGGGTGCGGAGGTGGTGGCCCAAAGTAGGTGTCACCCTCCGGTCACATTTGAGGCACCCAGGTAGCCTATCTTTCAGGGGTGGAGGCACCCACCCTCTCTCGGCCACGTGCGATCTCGTGTGATCTCACATTTTAGTCCAGTAATACCCAGCATACTTGAATACTATCACAAAAAATTAGCCAGCACAGACTCCAGAATATTTTTTGCTAATGGTATTCATTAGGAGCCAACCATGAAAATGTCATAATCATGATAGGTACTCTTCAGCAACAGATAAATAAAGGTCACTGCAATAATATCGAATGGCAATTCTTTACCAAGACCTTTTATTGTTTGTCAACAATAAGTACAAAGCCAGTCAAGCCAGTCCAGACCGAGCCTTGGATGATCAATTCATCTGATGTGGAGCTTGGAGAGCAGATTGATGAAGGCACCTTGTGAGCTTTATTGATTTTCTCTCGTATATCTTTGCCCATTTGTAATATCGACTAGTAGGAAGGTGGAATGTGTAGTTGACACTCTTCATTGGACAAAGAAAATCACCCTTGACATCATCAGGATAACTAGTTGTTGAGGGCCATCACATTTGTGTGGCATTATCCGAGTCCTATGGTCTTAATTTTTATCACATCTATGTTGCAGTATATACATGATATTGGAATTTAATCATATGTTATGGTATTATATATATTATGTTGTAGGTGTATGTCTGTATAACTATGTACAATTCAGGTATTTGATCATTCCATCAGCTAAATCAATTTCATGGATATTGCCTTCATACTTTGCATTATGTTCCAGGGTCAATCCATCATGAAACCATGCATTATGTTTGTTATCTATATACTGAAAGGGCTGGTGACGGTGCAGGTGTGCAACAGTACTGTTACCCACACTTATAACACTCTAAGACACTAACCCAGCAAGTTTGTGGGGGCAGAGGAATGTCCGTTATGTAGAACTTTGTACTTTATTAGATTTCCTGGTTGCAATATAATGGATTTTAAAAGGTCTGTTCTGACCGGGTAGGATTTATTCTTGTTTATCGGAAACACGAAACACGAGTATCTACTGAGATACCAGATTCTGCACTGAGTTGCAAGAACCTCTGAACCGGGCTGACTGACTGACTCTGACTGACTGACTGGCTCTGAGGTACAAACTTTCAATACTGATTCTGACTCTTTCTGAGGGTACTTGCTAAAGCGAACTTAATCATGATGATACTTTCAATTCTATTGAGTCTAGGACTCGAAGCTCTAACCTAAATTCCCATGGGTATTACTACCGTAGCTGGGGGCCAGGAAACTTGACCTGGCAACTATTTACTACCTACTTTTATACTACCTGGTATGTCTAATTAGGATAAATAAAACTACAGCTACTATTACCTGATATCTAGTAATCCTACTACACTGCTTACTTAAAGCTTGGTCAGAAGGCGCAATCACACCATCGATCAAGTCATATTTCCTTACCGGGTAGGCCTGGACCCGTACCTGACCTATAGATTGCCTATGAGCAAACACGCACAGCAGCTATTTGCTCATACCTGTGCTATGACGCATACTCCTGGGTAACCCGCAGCTTACCAGGTAGAACTCGTAGTTCTAGCCCAGCTACCGGGTAATCCCCATGCTCTTGCCATATTTGGACTTGGTAACACGTTTATCGACCTGCCGGACTCGGCCATCCGAATCATGCGGTACCGTGCCTGGGCATGTCATTCATTCGATAATTAAGGCCTACCTCAACACGTGGAGCGCTTCGGTGGTTTCTATTAATTGCTGGTATGTTTGCAACCCGGTATGTTTATATGACTCTTGCTTGCCTTATAATCTTTCCAGGTTACTGTGTTCTTACTAGGTGTTACTTTCTTATACTTAGCGATACTTGTAATTCCCAGAAATGCAATTTTATTAGGTTTACATGGCTGAATGCTTTTTAGGCACATCACTCTTATGGGTGCCTACCTATCTTTACCACTTGTTGTATCTCTCTGTTCTTACATATTCAACCAGTATTCTATACTATTCATTTTTCAATCAAGTATCCTGTATGGTTTCCGCTAGATTCAGACAATACAGGAACTTTGAAGGATGCAAAATTGTAAATTCTAAGTCATAATATAATATTACTGCTATTGATCATGGAAATGGATATTTTATTCTTCTGTGGGTCTCACCGATATCTGGAATGAATTTTCTATCTATGACAAGCCTCTCCTGCAGCCAAATACCTGTAATATCCAGTTGCTTATAAGCACCTTGTAATCCGCTTATAAGCCGGGCTCACCTAATTTGGTTCGCCGGCTCAGATTTGCCCATAATTTGGTCGGGGGTCGCTTATCCGGGGCATATCAGCGCCTTATTCGAGCATTATTAGTAAAAGTGCCTTATAAGGCATTTAGCAACTTTCCGACATAGGTCATTGCCTACGGGTGGCGCATTATCCGTTCCTTTCTTCCCCTTCATCACCAACACTAACACCATCAACAAACATGCTGTCTAGCTTCCGTCGTCTCTTTACTACCGGAATACCTAAGCATTCTCCGACGCAATCTTCTCCAACGCCTCAGGTGCTTCTACATCCTGCTCGAGAAGGAGACATTCTCAACCAGCGATATGCTATCAAACGTCGGTTAGGCGCAGGCTTTGGAACTCGCTCCACAATCTGGCATTCTAAAGATTCACTGTGCATTCCGCTGGTTTGCGATGTTCTACTCCTCGGCTAACATAGGGTTTAGGACTGGAAACGATGTTGTTCTCAAAATAACCGGCGCAGACTCCACGGACGCGGGGAAGTACTCCCAGCTAGAAGTTGATTTTCTCGAGAAAGTCCGCCAAGCGCAGAGATCGAATGAACAGCAGCACGTAGTTCGCATGCTCGATTGCTTCTCGCTTGTCAGCTCTTTTGGTACTCACAGCTGTCTTGTCTTCGAAGTCCTGGGCATGTCTATAGAAGAGCTGACTCAAAGGACACTGCCGAACAAGTTTCCTATACCTATGTGCAAACGAATCATCAAAGAGGTCTTGCTTGGCTTGGACTTTCTTCACCAGGAATGCGGCATAGTCCATACTGGTAGGACCTGTCACGCATTTCGCTCGCCGGAAGCTAATCCAGCATAGATTTGAAATTAGACAATCTTCTCTTACGCTTGGAGGATACCAAAGGCGTACCATCGCTAGGAGATTCTGAATCGCCAATTGACTTGTCCCACGTCTCTCTCGGGCCATCCGCCGTTGTGATAAGCGACCTTGGTGTTGGTAAGTGGTCCTTTCACATTTATTGCGGCGCTTCCTTATCTCCTTGAGCTTCTCATATTGAAAAACCCTTTGATGGAGTCATACAGCCGTACGCATTGCGTGCCCCAGAGGTGTATCTCGGAATTCCGTATAGTTCATCTGCTGACATATGGAGCTTGGCTTGTCTCGTATGTCCTATGAGATGTTCTGCTTTCTTCATTCCAAATGTATTTTCCAGGCATTTGAGCTTGTGACATATTGCTGGCTTTTCAATCCCAAAGCGACAGCTCGATGGTCGCAAGAGGACGATCATCTTGGGCAGATGGTTTCACTCAATGGACTTAAATCATTTCCGGTTGACGTCTTGGCGCGCGGGAAGTTTAGTTCAAAGTATTTCGATGGATCTGGTGAGCAACGCGCGCACTTGTTTGACTAGCATTCGATAACGACTCCGTACAGGAAACTTGCTAAAATACAACGTAGGGGCAAGCAGTATTGCGACGATGCTACAAACACGATATCCTTTGCAGCCCGAGGACGAGCCAGAGCTCTTGGGTGACATGCTTTCTCGCATGCTTCGACTTCGTCCGGAAGATCGAGAGTCCGCTGCACAGTTACTCAGTCACTCCTGGCTAAACGATTGTTAATTTCGTGATGAGACGCCTGAGTCACCGCATGTTACAAATTCTGGGCGATCTGAATGCTTTCTTAGACTACAGCTGTAATGTTGAATATATATCCCAACTCATCTCTGCGTGTCTGATTAAGGATGTCATTGTAATGTGTGTTCTGAGCAACTTTCCTCAAAGTAGTGGCTGTGCTGTATTATTCTTGCCACCGACAGCCATGAACTCAACGTGCTCACCGTGCTCTGAAGAAGTCGTGGTACTCTACCCTCTTCGCCTAGGACACATGGTATCTAGTGCCAAAGACCAGTCCACTAGACCGAACCAAGTTCTGATCACGATGGGATTGGAAGGAGTGTACTGGCCCACTGCCGTCTTCTTTGACAGTTCTGAAAGGCCATATTATACTCCCAAAAGTGGGATGAAGATACCAGTAGTCCTCAACACTCTTGGACAAGCTCTTAGAAATATAGAGAATCAACATGTAGCCTTTGTTAGAGCCCTCTGATCTAGAATCCAATGGTGCCTAAAATATAATGATATAGAAAGAGATGTGGAATGGGCAACAGCAACCTTACACCAAACATGATGGTTTCGAGAAAGGCATAAATTTCGGCTTCCTCTAGCCTTAAACGACGGCCAGGACAGCACATGAAACAACATGATGCATGGTATTTGGTGAGGCTTCTAAGCGTGCCCGAGATCCACTGAATTCAAAGCATCAGAACAGTAATAAGTTATTAATGGGTTCTCACCTGTTAGGTTGTGTCTAGGGAAATTGTCAATTATCAGAGTTTTCAAAGAGGAACAAGATGCACGGTGGCGTCAAAAAGTAATCTTATCAGCGCCGGTCAATTATCGGTACCTCACTGGAACCTAAAGTTCATAGGAGAGCGAAAATTTACTGATTCAAGTCGTGTTAAGCACTTGCAATATTGGATCAGTCCGTAGCACACCGATTGTGCAATCAAACTGAATAGAGCTACTATAACTTTATTGGATATCACGTCTGCAAGAGGAAGGACTGGTTCATCAGTGGTAGCGAGAGTTGATGCTGGAACTCGGACCGAATGTCAGACGCGTCCCTAACAACAATCACCGTTCGGAGCAACGGGACAGCGATGGTTGAGCAGTGAGCATTGCCAGCAGCGCAATAGATTAAAAGCTCGAGTAAGTGAAGCGCTAAGATGAGTGTCAGTCTACTAAGTGTTGGTCGCTATTGAGAAGAAGGAATACGATTATTTGTTTATTTATTTACATAATGAAAATTGATCAGCCGACAGTGTTTGTATCTGTTTGAACTTCGCTCCTCTGACTTTTACGCCTTGCTTGGCATCCCCCATCCCCGATTTCTCTGCTGTACCAGTACACGCCGTTCTGTACTACTTCAGTCCTCTTTTTTTACTTAGATTTCTATTCACTTTAATCCTTCATGTGAGTTTGCCTTCCTCCAGAATTTTTGCCACTTTTTAGCCCCGAAGATGGGCAATGCTGACATGTCCGTCTACAGCATGACCGCGCCTTCAAATTCGTCTGCTCACCGCAATGTCGTTCCTTCTGAGGTTGGATGGCAGTTCGTTCCGCAGTACTACACCTTTGTCAACAAGCAACCCGATCGTTTGCACTGTTTTTATACAAAAAAATCTACTTTTATTCACGGGACTGAGGGGGAGGATGGTAAACCTTGTCATGGTCAACAAGTGTGTACAATCTAGCTGTGCTTTCTCGCGTCTCTTGACTGACTTTCTCCCAGGAAATTCACGCGAAAATAACCAGCATCGGATTCCAAGACTGTAAAGTCTTCATCCACTCCGTCGACGCTCAATCTTCCGCCGACGGAGGCATCATCATCCAGGTTATTGGTGAAATGTCCAACCACAATGACCCGTGGCGGAAATTTGTCCAGACCTTCTTCCTTGCCGAGCAGCCAAATGGGTACTTCGTTCTCAACGACATCTTCCGTTTCCTTAAGGAAGAGACTGTTGAGAGCGACGAGCCAGAGGAGCCGGTTGAGACCGTTGCACCTATGGAACCACAGCCTGAACCGGTAGCTGCTCCCGTCGAGGTCCCACGGGAGCGCAGCCCGACCCCTCCTCCTCCGCCCCCACCTGTTGAGCCTGTCCCTGCTACGCCCCCACCTGTAGAGGAGCCCCCGACCACGGTTGCTGACATCCCTGAGCCACCGGCCCGGATTCCTACGCCTGAGCCACCCAAGCCGCCCACTCCTGCCCCCGTGGCCGTGCCACCTGCTCAGACGAACGGTATACACCCCCCTGAACCCGCTGCTCCTGTTCCTGCGCCTCCCCCCGTCGTCGAGAAGGCCCCGACGCCCAAGGTCCCTCCTGCGCCTAAGACGTGGGCCAACCTCGCTGCCGCCAACTCCAAGAAATGGGGCGCAGCTGTGGCCCAAGAGTCGAGGGGCACCACAGAGGTCGTACCATCTTCGACACCGGGAAGCGGGACACAGACTCCTTCTGCACCAGCTCCCGCAGCCAATGGACCTGTCCGCACCCCTCACCCGGCATACGTCGCGGCACAGGCGGTGGCCACTGCCCATTGTTTCGTCAAGGTATGATCCCTCTCGGAAACCTGTCTGATCATTTCTCATATCTTTCTAGGGAGTTACGGAGCCAATTACCCAGCCCGCACTCACTGCGCAGCTCACGAATTTCGGAACGATCAAGGAAATCGACATTGTACGTTCCAAGGCTTGCGCGTTCGTCGAGTTCACTACTGTGGAGGCTGCGAAGCGTGCCATTATTGCCTCGTTGCCTGCTGCTCAGGGCGGTGGAGGTGGTGTTTGGGTTGAGGCTACCGGTGAAGTTTCCAGTGTGCGCATCAGTGTAGAGACAAAGAAGGAGCGAGGTGACAGGCCACCCAGTCGTCCAAGAGGTGGTGCTCCTCAGGGCGAGACTCGGGGCGGTGGAGGTGGAGGTGGCGGATTCCGGGGTGCTCGTGGTAGGGGAGGTAGAGGCGCTGCTGCAGGAGGAAAGTAGTCGCGGTGGATCTGCCTGCTCAGCCTCTTCGCATCGAATCCCGGACTAAAAAAAGTAAAATGGAATAAAAAGTACTGATCTTCCAATCGTGTTTGTTGCGCGCGTCTTCCTTCCTGCTTATTTACTATCGGTCCTTTTTACGGTCGTTGTTGTTTTGCGCTTATTTCTCGCTTTTGTTATCCTTGCATTCTTACACACATTCTCACCCACCCGCACACTCATCACGCCCTCGCTACGCCCATTCATGTAAGTAGGTTTTCGTTATGCATACATATTGGAATCCTGATAATGCTCGAGATGCCATGTATTCATAGCACTTTCTCTTACAAAAAAAGAAAAATTTTCATCATACAGTCTATCTTACTTTATAATTGTGGCCTCTACCATCCACTACCACCACCGTAAGGTGCCTGAGGAAAGTGTGGTGGGCCTTGTCCATGCGGAGGTTGGTTAGGGTAACCACCGTACGGCTCTGCACCAGGGAACGAGGCAACCCCTCCAGGAGGCCCAGGAGGCGGCGCAAAACCGCCGGGAGGGCCTTGTCCATATCCGCCGTATCCCCCACCACTTCCGGGGAATGCAGGGGGAGCGTCAGGGAAAGCAGGTACTTCCGAAGGTGCACCAGGGAACGAAGGTGCGGACGAGTACGACGGGTTGTATCCCGATTGATGATGGTGCTGATGATGTGCCGGCGGAGCTCCTGAAGGAGGGGCGTAAGGTGTAGACGAGACCCCAGGGAAGGACGGTGCGCCAGGGAATGAGGGCTCGGGCGCAGCTCCAGGGAAAGAAGGAGCCGACGAGTGTGTTCCTCCACTGTGGTAGGACGATGACGAATCCGCTCCGCTTCCATAGTAAGACGATGCCTGGCCCGTTGACGGAATGGGTGGTGCATTATGGCTATGCTCATGACTGTGTCCGTGATGCGCTCCGGGGTATCCAGATGAAGGGATTGCAGGAGGCGACGTAAAACTGCTTCCTTCTCGCTTGTTACCACTTCCACCGCCGAAGAGATGCTGAGCTTGCGAAACTCCCGGAATCTGGTTCGCATACCCAAGCAATGATTGCTGGGCCTGCTGACCTTCATTCCACGCAAAGCCACCCTGCGCTGCTGTGGGTTTACCATCTCCAGACCGCTTGTTTTTCCCTTGCCGAACGGACTCTTTCGACAGTCGGCCTATGATTTCGTGTTGCTTAGGTCCGAGACTCTGCACCCACTTTTGCATGCATTGCATCATTTCGTTCTGTACCTTTGAGTTACGATTTATGAAATCGGGATGGAATCTGTAACATGATTTAACGGTGAGACTCATTGCAAGGAAGGATACCATACAGTGCTGAAACGACATCTTCAGTTACTTGATGTACGTTGATAGAAGGATCATCCCAGGCCTTAGTTACCAGTGTAACAGTATTCACCTTGATCAACTTTAGTTTTGCATTCACGTGTACGAATGCAAAACTTACGAGAACGACCTTGGCGATTTCACCAGCAGGTTCATTGAGTATTAAGTTCTGAAACGTGATTGATAACAGTACATCATCAATTTATGATCAACTTACAAAGTGATCTTTACTCAAAAAAGAATGAGTTGGGTCCGACTGCGGGAACGTCAGTAAGAACCACGATCAGCATGAAGCGAAACAGGATGCAACGAACAGCGCGGGGATCATTGAACACCTCATATTGATCGTGGCTGTTGATGACTTCACTTGAAGCTTGTGCCAAACTCGTTGTCGCCGTTTGAAGTAGGGGTTTGACGAACGGCTGTATCATTGATGAGTAAGGAAGGTTTTGGATCTTCAAGCAACGCACCTCTATCGCCGAAAAGACGAAGACTGTTTAAAACAGTGAAGGTCAGCGATTAACTCTCTTCCAATATATTGAATAGGCGATACCCGAGAGCCCATCCATGATTTTGTCAATCAAGGCTCCAAGTCCGGGTATTTTTTCTGAGTTTTGATCAGTCGCGAATATTTAGCCTCAAATACTCGGACGCACCAATAGTCTTCTCTATCTTCTTCGCCACCGAGTCCCTGAAGCTCAATATTTGCCATAGCACGGAATGCAGTTCCTGAGGCGACATGTCCTCTGGCCTCTTCCCGCCTTGGGCGGGTCCTGCCCGAAGTCGCTCGATGTTATCCATGTCCCGCGACATGTCGCCACCTATGCCGCCGGGCAGGGAGCTGAACATGCTCCGGAGAACGTCTGAAGAGCCATAAGAGCCTCCGGAACGAGTTGACGTGGACCTAGCATCATCGATCTTCTTATTCAGGTCCGACACCGATGCTTCACTGAGTTTGTCTCCAGCCTCTGCCAAAAGACGGTCAGTGACTGGTAATTGCGGACGTAAAATCGCCAGCGCACCTCCTAGCAAAGAGTGGATAAAGTCGTTGCCGCCAAACGTCCCCGTGACGATAGGCGCTACCCATTGACCATTAGGTGCCTGTATTCTTACTTGATCGCCAACTTGCAAGAATACTTCCTTGTGGCCCATCGCAAAAAGGGCAATTTCGCAGAAGTTAGAGTGAGCGGAGAAATCTTCAAGCGTATGCAAGGCTTGTCCAAGAAGGCGATAAGCTTCGTATTCATCTTGCTTCCTGCCTTGTGAGCGTTGCTGGCGACCCAGGTGAATGCACTTCTCAAGTGTACGACGGACAAGGGCTTTGCTAGTGTCCCAACCACCGGATTCTACGTGAGCCAATATTTTTAGTTGCTCTGAGTCATTCTGAGACTCGACGTGCCATTAGCAATGTAGTTCTTCATTCCAGTTTGATGATCAATCTCGATTTCTCTAGGCTGCGCGTACTTTGAGATTTTTGAGGAGTATCGTTGGACGTAAACTCACATCGACGGGTCCACGCAGTTGAGGATGGTATTTCCTTGCATCTTCTCCCTCTCCGTAACCCTTCGGGTTGTCGATATGTTCGGTAGGCAGATAAACTCCTAAGCGTTCGGGGGTAACTTCAAATTCGTTCGTGGCGTATCCGTGAGCCTGCAATACAAATTAAGTGTCAAGTAATATGGCCTAAACGGTCACGTACCATAAATCCTAGCACCATGCATAGGTTTACGATTGTCTGGTACACACCATTGAGGAGTTGAAGCGAAAAGGAGGGGAGCGCATACCTGAAGGGGAAGTTTCTTCAAGCCAGCAATATCGACGGCCTATTACACTGCCGTTTAAAATGAGCTCTCATGATACTCGTTGACGAACAGACCTGACTGTAATCGCGAAGCCAATTACTGTCGACATAGTTCAGCCAAGCGAGCGCACAAGACTGAAAGGTGAGCGTACCCAAAGTAGACGCGTTTTATGTCAAGACCGCCGAATTTTGAACCCTTTCCAATAATGCTAGCCAGTGCAAAACCTCCAGCGCCTTTCTTCACCAGCTCTGCTAAGGCATCTTCCTATAATGCCCTTCAGAGATGTCTTGTATTTAATTTCAGAAATCGCGACTCACGATATCTCCATGGCGGAATGCCTTGCCCTCCATGTAAGCGAAGCTAAGCGGAACATCTCGTTGATCGGGAAGGTCACGGAGCACTCAAGAACACTCACGATGGTATGTTCCCCGCTCCAAAGGCATAGACACCGTTCCCAGGCAGGCATACTGCAAATATGAACACTAGAAGGAAGAGAAATGTTGGATTTCCCGACATGATGATGGCGATACGAAAGAAGGAAAGATAGTGGCGTGGACTTTGACTGAATGCACTGCAAAAGCTGTGGTAACGCAAGTCCGCTTATATCGGTGAAGACGATAACTTGAAATACTCAAAAATTTTCAGAGTTCAGTAGTGTGTCTTCGATGTCTCGTGCGGCGATAGAGTCGTCTGCCAATTCCAAGTGGTGAAGAGACCTTTATCAATTTCAGGGCGTCGGGTCAACAGGAGTTAGTGACGACATCATTTGTGAATTACGTAATAATAATAATATTATTATTCCATTTTGTCCATAATAATTTTTGAAAACGCTTAGCATTACTGTGACCATCAGCATGGGATTTCCAGTGCCATGGGTATCGTGCGCGACGACCAAAGATCCCCTGTACTTAGCCTTACCATAGCCAGAGGGCTTGCTGCCACTCTGCTACTCTGTACTCTCTCTCTAGCATGGGTGTTCAACAGGGCCAATGACCTTACTTTGGCCGTTATACCCCTTCATGCCGAGGACATACTGCAAAAGTGCCGGAATATTCACGTTTCACCTGGACCCCAGCCAGAATTTGCTAGTAGAACTGAATCAGATAGATATGTGCCATCGACGCGGCCGACTCTGTTGAAAAATGCGACAATTTGGACCGGACGCGTTTCTGGCTTTGAAGTCGTGAGAGGCGACCTGTTGATGGATAAAGGAACGATCAAGAAGGTTGGATTCATCGATGTAGAAGTGCTGGATGGGTTCGATGCCGAGCTGGTTGTGCAGGACGTTGGCGGGGCTTGGGTATCGCCAGGGTGCGTTTCAACCTGTCTCGTTATATCCTTTCTTTACTAAGCCTTAAGCACAGAATTGTCGACCTACACTCTCACCTAGGTATATGCCACTCTCCAGATTTTGACGGGTGCTCAGACGGGAATTCACTACATGGTATCGCACAACCATGGCTTCGTAGTCTCGATGCCCTCAACACTCACGACGATGCCTATCGTCTTTCTATTGCGGGAGGAGTAACCACTGCACTTGTTCTGCCTGGTTCTGCTAATGCCATCGGTTCGTCTACAGGCGTCGTTGCCTGATGCCATTTAACATCTGTCAACCAGGTGGGCAGGCGTTCACGATCAAACTACGCCCTACAGAAGAAAAAACACCATCCTCGATGCTATTGGAACCGCCATTCTCATTGAATGGCTCATATGTCAACCCGTCGCTGCCCCCAAGATGGAGACAAATGAAGTATGCTCTCCAATGTCGTAATTCTATCGTAAGCTAAATATCGCATTCATATTGCAGACAGGCGTGCGGTATGTGTATGGTTTTGGTCAGCCAAGCAAATCTAACTATTCGGAACAGGCGAAAATCCAAGTTTGCATTATTTTCATCGAGCGGTTGTTATTCAATGGTAATGCTGCTATAGGTGGTGTCTATGGAGGCTCCCGAATGGATACAATCTGGGCATTCCGTGAAGCATACCATACAGCTCGAAGTATCCGGAACAAACAAGACGAATACTGCACCAAAGCCCTTGCCGGCCAATGGTCAGGCCTCGGCGATTTTCCTGAGAGTCTTCAATGGGAAGCACTTGTGGATGTGCTCCGAGGACGAGTCAAGGTACTCAGGCTTTGCATGCTATCTAGTTTCTTTGCCCTAATCTTGTCTCAGATACACAACCACTGTTACGAAGCTGTAGATTTGGACGGTATAGTAAGGGTAAACAAGCACAGCACTTCCCCTGCAGAAGAATACGTTAACGGTTATCTCTGCAGCTCTCGCAGGAGTTCAAATTTCCAATTGCAGCTTTTCATCATGCGCATGAAACGTACCTTGTTCCCGACCTTCTTAAAAGAGCATACGGTCTGTTCTTACATACTACCATTTCGTCACCTTCTGATCCGTCATTTACAGGGCACCCACCGGCATCAGCTATCTTTGCGACATTGGCGCACTACAAACGAGAAGGCTATCGTGGTTCGGAATTCGCTGCGCGGATTTTGTCTGAGCATGGTTTGGACGTGGTCATGAAGGTTGTTCAACCTCCGCTTCTACTGATTCCAGTTCACTGATGAGCATTAATGTTTAGAGCGACCATCCGGCAACGAATTCACGGTACCTTCTTCATGAGGCGCAGCTGGCATATTATTACGGACTACCGGAAAATATTGCTCTTGCTTCCATTACGTCTACTCCCGCCAAAGTTATGGGTCAGGATCATAGGATTGGATACATAAAAGCAGGTATAGTTTCTTGACCGCAATACTCTGCTGGTGCTCACCCGTGTGGATTCCTATAGGATATGATGCAGGTAGCCTCTCTTGCCTTTTCCCAACTTCCCGTTATTGACTACTCCCTTTATCAGATGTCGTCATCTGGGATAGTCATCCTCTGGCTTTAGGCGCTACCCCTAAGCAAGTGTACATCGATGGAATAGCCCAGTTCGACAAACCTTATTCAAGACCAAAGCCACCATCTCATCAACAAGCGCCAAAGACGCCAGGTTTTGACCAAGAAGCCATAGATGCTGTAAAGTACGATGGACTACCTCCCCTGCAAGCGAAGCTATCGACTTCGGATATCGTCATCTTCACGAATGTGACGAGCGTGTTCGTGAAGAGCAGGCGGCGAGTAGAACAAGTGTTTTCTGCTGCTAGTGATGGCCCAGGGATTGTGATTGTCAAGGATGGAAAAGTCGTTTGCCGAGGAGCAGAACTATGCACTGAAGCACATTCCGACTCGGGTGTAAGAAGCGTCAATTTAATGGGTGGATCAATAGCGTGAGTGTTTTTCCAGTCTGCTCTGCTTAGAATTCTTATCGCTTAGAATCTCTCTAGACCTGGCCTTACTGCAGTTGGCTCACCCTTGGGACTAGCTGATATCGATTTCGAGGACAGCACCAAAGACGGATTGGTGATTGATCCTTTCCTGTCCGAAATCCCGAGCTTAGTGGGAGGGGGAGAAGCGATAATACGAGCAGTAGATGGTTTGCAATTCGCGTCTCCAGATATGCTGTACGTCGTCTCCCAATATGCGTGGTTTGCACTGACGAAATTCCATCTTTAAAAGGCTGGCTTATCGTGGTGGCGTCACTAGTGCTGTCACAGCGCCCGAATCGTCCGGATTCTTGTCTGGCTTGAGTGCGGCATTCACTACCGGTGCGGCGCATAAGTTGGAGAAAGGTGCTGTGATACAAGACATCGCAGCGCTGCATGTCATGGTTTCCATGTCCTCACCCATCGGTATCAGCACTCAACTGGGTGCTCTGAGACGACTGCTATCTGGCGAAACACACGGGGAACTAGGTGCCCAGTTTAAGAAAGTCATGGAGGTAAAATCATTGCCTATCCTTAAATGATGCCACACAGCTAACGATAGAGACGCCAGGGCGAAATCCCGCTTGTCGTGACGGTCTACAGCGCCGATGTCATGGCATCTTTGATACAACTCAAACAAGAAGCCGAAGGGATATCTGGGAAGGCTATTCGTATGACGTTCCTCGGAGCACCCGAGGCACACCTTCTGGCGGCTGAGATCGGCAAAGCCGGTGTTGGCGTGATCCTTGGACGTGTGCGGCCTTACCCCAACAACTGGCAATCCAGGAGAATGTACGTAGTGCTTAGTATCACCTTCGATAAGAGAGGGTTATTGAATTCCTCGTAGTCTCCCCGGCCCACCGCTCTCCGATGAGAGTGCGCTAGATGTGCTCCTATCGCACAATGTCACAGTGGGCATCGGCCTTGATGTACTGGGTTTGGGTCCTCAGAAAAGCTCCACCCGGAACACTAGATTCGATGCAGCTTGGGTAAGCGTTTCTCAGTACGGCCTCCTTTCCTAACCAACTCGCGGCTAGGCGGCGCTCGAAGCTCGCAGGGAAATGTCCCAGTCCGATGCTCTTGCGCTGGCGTCGGCGAATTTGGAGGTGCTGCTTGGCGTGGATAACGAGGACTACGATTTAGTGACGACGACGTTTGGGACTTTGCTTGATTTTGAGAGTAAGGTCGTAGGGGTTGTTTCGTCTAGACGTGGAGTGGTTGATCTATTCTGAGTTACTGAGAAACGTTATCTAGTCTTTGAATTTAGCTCTACTGTTGGTATTTGAGATGGACTGGTAGTCGGCCCCGATTGATACACAATGGCGAGGTGTCAAGTTTTTCTGCCGAAACAACGGTCCACCAGCCTCTTGCTAAGAGGGAAGTGGTAAAGACCGAAACGGCCGGACAGTAACAAAGCCCAGGTAGCCAACACATTCCTACGTCTAACAACGTCGCATGCAATTGCATTCACTCGCTGAATACACATGCCGTCCAATCATCGAACCAAAGCTAATATCCGCGAATAGTCCTCCCGAACATTCTGGAACGTCTCCTCTAGCTTCTCCAAGCGCTCGTCCTTCTCCAGCTGCGCAAAAATTTCCTGTCGCCAGCTTAGCGTCAGGCCCGACGGAAGGATCGCAAGATACTCACAAAGTTGAACCGGTAGAGGCGTTCTTTGACTTGCAGCCTGTACGCCCGAAGGTCAGCCGGGTCCAATCGCGACAGAATGAGCATCTCAATCAGACGACTGAATTGGCGCTGCCAGGTTATCGTCAGACGCCAGACTCGTGGGGGGGAGAGCAGCGCAAGGACACATACCCCAGCAATCTTGAGGTCCTTCCTCCATTTCTCCGCCCAGTGCCTGTCAACCGGGGGTCCAAATTTGCCCTTTTCGGAACGTCCGCCTCGACCACTTCGACCGCCCTTACCCACCCCGCCGACGCGGCCTCCACCGTGCGACACGCCGTCACCGCCAAATCCTTCTTGCATGAACTTGCCATTGGCGAAGAGCAGCTGCAAGTCGTTCTTGTCGCGCAGGTCTTCAAATGCCTCGGCTGGATTCTCTACTGTCAGTTCAGCGATATTGTCTTGGGAAAGAACGTATTGATAGATAGCGGAATATAGTGCAGCTGTAAAGTATTCAGCAAACCAAGATCGCGTTCAGCGAAATACTCCTTACATCCATGACTTTGTCGCTGATATGGGGTGAGAATTATGAATTGACTGGGAGAATATGTAAATGAACGCAAGGAGAGTCGAGGACAGCGACATACCTAATTCGTAACCTGACTTTCTCTGGGAAATGGTAAAAGTTATAGAGAGACGAATAACCAGCGAAATGATACGCGGAATTGCCATTCCGTCGTCTGCGCTTCTCGTATCTAGAAGGCAAGCAAGCCATGAGCACGGCGCGCACTAGAAAAGGGATATGACACACAGAACGAAAAATTCCCATTGATCATCTTCGTCGTTGATATAAGTACCGGCTTCGATATATAGCAAGATAAAAAGTTGCATTCTTCGTTGATATTCTCTGAACCCGGGAGTGTCCCATGTCGTCTGGAAGCCAACATTGAGTCATGGGTCCGACAGGGTGATGTAAGAACTCACATGATAAACCTCATATTCGATTGTCTCCGTACTCTCAGTGGCCTTGCCCTTTCCTTTATGCGTAGGGAGTGGGCGCGAATATGAATGAATCAGTTTTCCGAGAGGCTTGAAAGATGACGCGTCTTCTTCCACCTTGGCAGCAAACTCGGCCTCGTTGGTGTAATAATCTGCGAAGGATAAGCCGGCGATTCAGTGGCCAAACCCAAGAAAACGTACCTGGAGGGATAAAATCTTTCAAAGTACCCTCAACGTCATCGACGGTAGACGAAGCGCCCAGTTTTTCCGCGTACTTGACTGACAAGAACTGGACCAGAGAACCAGATGCAAATCGCATCTGAAAGACGTGTCAGCGCGACAATGTTGTTCCAGAAACGGAGATACGCACATCGATAGTGAGGTCCTTGTAGCCGTAAATTACCTCGTCATCTCCAAATATCTATTAAGACAACATTCAGCCAAGCAGACCCGGTTGAAAGGTCAGGACGAACAGGATAGGTGAACGTGGGATGAAACTCGTCGTAGGACTCATCATCACCCAACATTTCTTTGTCCGCATCTGCTCGTACTGTATGGGAGGGATCAGTGCATGTCATCCTTCCCGGAGCCACTGTGCTCACCCATTGAAAGCTTGAGCGCCTCGGTTGAGTCTGTAGTCCATTCAGCCATCTTTTGGGTGGGTGACGCGGAGAGCAGAGAGGCAAAGGCAGCACAAATGCGAAGTGAGGTCTGCCCGGGCTTTTGTCGCGTAGGCTCGTACTTGTTGAATGGACACGAATCGGTGGTGGCAAGTGAAAGAAACGGCGCGCGTCCCAAAACAGTTATTGTTTGTGACATTCGGTAAACGCCGATCTCATCACGTGAATTAGACGAACATAATCAAGACAATGTTACCGTTTCGCAGACGCTATCCTTACAGGAGAACAGTATCCTCCCAAAGACATGCTAACAATGTTATGACATAAGATAAGCCAAAGCGTGGCCATCCATTCCATACCATACCAAATCACATCGACCTCAAGCTCCCTCTGGCCAGTAAACAGCCATCTTCACTGTTTCTTTCGTCCCACCCTCCTATTCTCTACAGTGTTTGGTGCACCAGATTCGGCATCTTGCTTGTGACGCTCAAGACTGGGTCTGCAGGCTGCTGCTTCGTTTAGGCTTTCATTTCGTCGGACTGCTTCCTCCACTGACCAAACCGGTCTACTCCTTCCCACCCAAGCTCGTGGCTTTGACAGCCTCCTCTTTAGACACATCACTCAAATACACTAGTATCCGAGTGCTCTAATAATCCTACAACATATTTCTACGAAATAGCATAGTCTAGCTTATCCCCTTTAAGTGCCCCCTGAGGCCTGGACCTGGGCCTGAACGCCCATCGCAAAACAGTGATCCCCGTAAAAACCGTCAAAACTTTATCGGATCGTCATCCGATCATAAACTTTATACACGACGTCACTCCCTCCCCGTAGGCGTGTATCGCTCGTCTGTCTACGAGATACTAATCACACACCCATCTCTCCCAGGACCCAACACGGCAACACAGAACACCACCCTCTCTCGCTTCCATACCTATAATAGATACAGACCCCTCCCCAAGCACAATTTACCTTGTCAGAAATGCATAGTAGACGCCGGATACATCTAAAGGGCGTATGTATACGTCCGATAAGCCTGCCGTTGGCTTATCTTGGACTGTCGATACAAAATTAGTCTCGATTAGCTTCAGGCGTGACCGGTGACCGGCCGAACACAACCTGCGACCAGAGACAAGATTGAGGAACCCGGTGTCCGACAAACGCCAGGATTCTTTGAAAGAAGGGCTTGCGCATTTGATTCATCCCCGGTGGGTATCGTCCACTGGTTGTGCTCACTGTTTTTGTTTTTACAACGATGCATGCTTGTACCATGGTGAGGCGCACAAACATTGGTTCAATCCCATTGTTCCATCCACAGACGTTGACAGGCGGAAGACCGTCGGAAGATTCTGCTTACGGCACATATCGTACGATGATAACTACCGCCGGCATGCCGAACTTGGACAGAATTCGATAAATAGCCGGTGCCCTGCTCGCTCCTTACCACATCGCGTCCAACCTTATAAAAGCCTTGTCTTTCTGAAGCAGTACCCTCAGCGTCTGCCTCCCCATCCCTCCTAGCAGACAATCTCATTTTCCCCGGGTCACTGCATTTGTGCATGTACTCGAACCAGCTCTGCAGCTCCCACAACTCTCATCGCGGCTCGAAACACACGACGGCCGGGTTCCTCATACGATTCTAAGTCCTTACTCGTCCATCTATTTCGCATTCACCACTATATCTATTCGCAATGGCTCCCAACGATTCCGGATACACCACCCCTGAACTGGTTCTGCCTGTTCATCCTACCGCTGCTCGTCGGCCTCACGCCATCGTCGTGCAGTCTGAAAACACGTCATTCACCGACGAGCACATCACTGCGAAATTCCACAACCGTAACGCCAATATAACCGTTGTCAATGGACAGTATATCGTTAACCCGACCGTCGAGTCGTTCGAGTTCCAAACCAAGCGCCAAGTATCGAAGACTGGGTATGTGCGGTCGTCGCTTGAGCCTTTACGTTTCTGATGGTTCTTTCCAGTCTGATGATGATCGGTATGGGGGGAAACAATGGTACCACTTTGTGTGCGACTATTCTTGCCAACCGTCATAATGTCACCTGGCACACAAAGTCGGGCGTCCAGCAGCCCAACTACATTGGGTCCCTCCTTCGTGCTTCCACCGTTCGCATCGGTACTGAGACTGCCACCGGCAAGGACATCCATGTCCCAGTGTCCGATGTGTTGCCCATGGTGCATCCCAACGACCTCGTTCTCGGTGGTTGGGACATCTCTTGCCTGTCTTTGGACAAAGCGATGGAGCGAGCTCGTGTTCTCGACTACGACCTCCAGCGCCAAGTCGCGCATCACCTGGCTCAGATTAAGCCCCTCCCTTCAATTTACTACCCCGACTTCATCGCTGCGAACCAAGAGGCCCGCGCGGATAATGTCCTCCCAGGCTTCGACAAGCAAGCCCATCTCGAACATATCCGTGCTGACATCCGTAAGTTTAAGAAGGACAATGACCTCGACCGTGTCGTTGTCTTCTGGACTGCCAACACCGAACGCTACAGCGACCTCATCCCCGGCGTCAACGACACCGCCGACAACATCCTGAACGCCATCAAGACCTCTCACTCGGAAGTGTCCCCTTCTTCCGTCTTCGCAGTCGCCGCCATCCTCGAGGGTGAACCGTTCATCAACGGCGCTCCCCAGAACACCTTCGTTCCAGGTGTCATCGAGCTCGCTGAGCGTGAGAAGTCCTTCATTGGCGGTGACGACCTCAAGTCGGGTCAGACCAAGCTCAAGTCTGTCCTCGCCGAGTTCCTCGTCAACGCCGGTATCAAGCCGCTGTCCATCGCGTCGTACAACCATCTCGGTAACAACGACGGGCACAACCTCTCTGCGGAGAGGCAGTTCAGGAGCAAGGAGATCAGCAAGAGCAGCGTCGTAGACGACATGGTTGACGCGAACAGGCTCTTGTTCAAGGCTCCCGAGCCCGGTACGGAGGGCAAGGGAGAGCACCCCGACCATGTCGTGGTGATCAAGTACGTCCCAGCCGTCGGCGACTCCAAGCGGGCCATCGACGAGTACTACTCTGAGATCTTCTGCGGCGGCCGGTCGACCATCAACATCTTCAACGAATGCGAGGTACGCCGTGCGCGCCCTGTGTGTCTCTCTTTGTTTCTCATTTGTGTTGTAGGATTCCCTCCTTGCTACGCCGCTGATCCTCGATTTGACTATCCTCACGGAGCTCCTCACGCGTGTCAAGTACCGTAAGGCTGAGGCTGGCGAGTTCAAGCCCCTCTATAGTGTCCTGTCGTTGCTCTCGTACATGCTCAAGGCGCCGCTCGTCAAGCCCGGTAGGTTCTACTGCTGATATCCGTTCTAATCTAGCTTACCTCTTCTGTGCAGGCACCGAAGTCGTCAACAGCCTCAACAGGCAGCGCAACGCGCTCGATGCGTTCCTCAAAGCCTGCATTGGCTTGGAGGGCAGCGGCGACCTGTTGTTAGAGACCAGGATTTGGTAGATCTATACACACTGGCAAGCCAAGGGTTCAACATCCGTAGACTAGATTTTTTCTGTTTTGTTTTACGTGTCGGGCGTCCATTCAACTGGCGTCGACGAAGAAGGGTTGACTAAAATGGTCCCCGTGTTTGTGGTACTGACAAGTGAATAAACGATCCATCGGTTGCTTTATCGTTCATTTGTGTTTGTTGCAAGTCGGGAGTCGAACATGGAAAGTCGTGCTCACTGGCATACGATGCTCCTGCGCGGGTGGTTTGACAGTAATAGGATGAAGACTAATTCTCTCGTACACTAACATTATTGTTGAGAATATGCCTACTTCGAGGAGAATGCCAATTTCCAAGTACACGACAAGGATGGTGATACGAATTCAAGAATCAAAGGGTTCAAATTTACAGTTGGCAGCCGAAAGGTTAGCTGGATAGATTCGAACTAGTTTAGAAAACGCGGGAAGGAGATGAAGGGAGACCATGAGCTGACTTTGGCATAAGGGTTTGGGGCAGGCTGGATTGAAGCAAGAATCAATTGGTCTCTCGTAGACAGACGTTTCATACATAACATTGTCATAAGTACTATAAGGTCCGGCCAGCAGTGAGTAGTATGACGTTGGCGTACACTTATAAGTCGGTACGTTGGATTTCGGTGTATACTGCACGACTCAACTCTCTACGATGCTCTGAGGCTGGATCATGAAACGCCTCCGATACTCTGTGTCCATTGTCAATGCGAGCTAACCATAACGTAGAAAGAAAAGGATCGACGTACAATTTCTGAAAAACGACGAAGAGCCATACTGTAAGGACGAGCAGAGCCATGATGACCACCATCCCAAGGAGCAGGGCTATTACTCCAATGTATGCGGCACAGATGGCATCTCCAAGCTGGAGTGTCGTCACACCAAAGTGCCTGACGAGGGGCACTCCAACTATGCACTCCAGCGCGATTTTAGCAATGACCAAGGCTAGGTTGAGGAATGCCGGCACGCAGTCTTCAGTACGAGTGCAATCGGAGTCATGGTTCAGCGCGATGCATAGTATGCAGAAAGGCATACTTGTGATGGCGGATCCCCAAAAGCCAGCCAAAAATGTGGACCACAAGCTGACTTGGGAATAAGAGCTTGAAGTGGGATCGAGGTGGAGTAAGATCCAGTGGCCGGTGACGATCAAGGCACTGATAATGGCACTGATGATTCCATCAAATATAGCGAGAGCGATAAGGGCGAATGGAAGTCCGACGATGAACTCGATCGTCTTGCGTACACAGGATGCTCTGTTATCAGCTGCCTGGGATTGGCCTGTAATCGTATTGTAAGTTTCGATAGACAGGCAGCAGGATTCGACGGCAGCACTCACCTAGGGCCCCAGCTTCTACGGCTCCGTAGCCACGATAAGCGCGGGAGGCGGTATCGCGAACAGGTCTCTGGACCCCGGAACGACCATAGTGATCAGAAGTGGACATTATGGCTGTTCGCTATGATCGGGGTAGGAGGCTCCAGGTTTCAAACCTGGACGGTCGGTTGGCAGAGAAACGGTCTCTGCTCCCACGTTAATATTTTGTGTATGACTCGGAGGACAATAAGCGCCAGGGAGCGCTTACCGTCTGTCTTCTATGATAGGAAAGGGCTGAAGTTGTGTGAGTATTCTTGTGGGAGCAACGCGGTAAACGCGTCAGCATCTCGAGGCGTTCACCAAGCTTCTTCCGACCGCCGCTACATAGGTGCTGGTTAAGCAGGGTAAAGCTGACTCGAATTTACTCGATAGTCGACAAGGAGTGACAACAACGAGGCCTTGCGCACGACATGAGGGCCAAAGTTCGCAGCTGGTACGGCGTCTACGGTCCCAATAATCACAGTTGATCTATGCTTCCAGGGTACGCGTAATTTAGTTGCATCGGCGCATCCTTGTTGAAATCGATTATGCATGAGAACGTGATATTCTGCCTTCATCAACTGCTGATTTGATGCGCCTTCGGAGGGCAGCTGATATCAAGTGCCGTGCGGTGTGTGTACTGGCGCAAGATAAAGGTAAGTATCAGGAGGTTGGTAGTGCCATGGTTGGTGATAAAACTGAATGATGACGGCTGTGGCCGGCCCGGTACCGCTAGTACTCCCGCGCTGCACTTGGCTCTCTTAGGTTTGACTCCTTACTGCCACCACTGCCACAGCCCGGCTTATCAACTGTTTATTTTATCAGCGAATCATTTGTAGATGGATACTCTTCATGAAGGCAGGTCTGGAAATGGTTTAACAAGCTCTCGACACCAGTTCGTTACCCGCATTTTCACCGTCCGTGATGAAGTTATCATCACCAAAGCCAGGAACCGGACGAACGAGTAGGAATGCTACTCGATGCGCAGAGCTAGAGGCCATTGACTAGTTCTCACTGAGACGTCCGGTGCTACGTTACGGTCGAGCCATGTGGCATCTGTGGATCTACTCTGCGGCAACCAGGTATCATGGAGGACTTCTACGACTGCGCCAAAACAGGCTTGGAGGATGACAGGGCATCTCGGGGATGAACGATATCTATTATCCGGCGCATTCGGTCTACTGGTGAACACCAACATGGCGAAATCATCATAATTCTTTGTCGATTCTATATAATGGAGAACACGAGCACATCAAAATTGAAGCTGAATCATGTTTTCACGACAGAAATCCTGCATAGCAACACAGGTCAAAGATGTGGCTGGTTTTCACAGGTAGACCGGCCAACACAAACCACCGTCCCCAGCGGTTGCGTAACGTGGTTTTCATAGGCGGGAGCAGCTGTTGATGACAGGTCTCTTGAACGATGCCCGTGTCAGCTGCGACCGCACAGTGCATCGTGGTTTCCATGGGCCTCACTTCAGCTCTACTTCACACTATTTCTGCTGTGTTAGCAGCACTTGTTCGGTGCTTCTCCCTCCGGTCTCATCATTCCCGGACTGTTTTCGGTTTTTGGGTACTCGCATGATTGGCTATCAGGCAGTTTCACTCAGCGCATGTCTTCCCCCTCGCTATTACCAGCTAGCCGTATTTCTAGGGGCGAGTCAACGTGCAAACCCTACGTTTTCTAATTGTTCAAGCTCGTCGTCCGTATGTATGCGTGTTTCTCACATGATGATATACACGCTCCAACCAACTCCATGAAGAGTCTCTGCTCCACACGACACACCCAATAATGTGATAACGGTATAGTCTTCGTGGCGTTACCATGTCAGGACTCTGGGCCCCACCGTTCCTTAGTATTGGGACTTTGCTCCACTGACAGCATCACCACAAGTTCTAACACACCGTCCACCTGCCGAAAAACTATCTATGGGTTTGCAATAGAGCATCTGGCTCTTTTCTTATTGGTGAACGGTCTTGCATGAATCCAAGGCATTTTTCCAATTCACTTTCAGGCGAAATTGACTGTCACCTCGTGGTGCTTGGCGTCCCCTTACTATGGTTCGGGAGAAGGTGTGGCTTATGAGGCTACTGCCGATAATTCAGACTGACAACCTTCAGAGACATTTCATACGCGAAGAATCACGTACAGGCAAGTCAGGCGAGCTTCCTGACACCATAGATTGGTAGCAGAAGTGCACGTCTCTGGTGCATCATTCCATTGTTTAGTAGGAGCGCTACGGTAGTTGGGAATCCGACCCACGGTCTTACGAGATTATCAACCAACTTCCTTTCACTGAACGGCGATGAGAATACGCCCTTCATTTACAAGGCTAAATAAGCTGGCAACCGTGTGGAATGGTAGCGGAGGTGGGTCTCTTTGGTACATCATCCATTCGATCAGGAGCTTTCGTCGGAGCCTTATTCAGTCTTCCTACATTATAAACAGACTTTCACTCATTGAACAAGGATGAGGATGCGCGCTTCATATACCAGGTCAAACAGACTAACAACAGTGTTGAATGGTACGGAGGTGTGCGTTTCCGGTACATCGTCCCACCGTTTAGCGGGAGTTTTAATGAGGATCCTGACCCACCGTCCTCCAAGATCAAGAACCGACTTCCTCCGGAAGCAGTTGTACACTTCATTCATAATGTCAAAACAAGCCGGCAAGTGTGTTGAAGCCATTTCGACGGAGGCAAACACATCCTTTCAGGCAAACTAGGACTTCCATACCTCAACGGCGTGTGTGTCGTTCTACCTCTAGAACATCTTTCCTAGAGCCTACGGGCTACCGCTTATTTCTGGAAGCAATGTTCCCACGTTTGGCCAAGCCATTCCTTCATTCGTCGCTGGCAATAGAAGCCTCGGATATTGATATTGATGGGGCGAATGGTAGAGTCTGGGATGATCGTCGAATCAAATTCACCACGATCTCATTTTTCATTCCTGGAGCTGCGGAGACCTCCTTCCCGGGTAAGGATTGCCTATTCTCCGAGTCTCAGGCCAGGGTTCACCCCCATCGTAATACTTACGTTACGGCTTGACTGTTATTTACATAGACGTACAATGTCTCCACTGCCTAAACGTAAGTGGGTCCCGTACAAAGTTCTTAGGCATGTGCTACTAAGCTCGCCGACGACTAATAAAGCCACTTCTTATCCTTGGAACTGTCCCATCCATATCACCCCTGGCGGCAATCTAACACCATTCCCCAACGCTCTGGTGAAACGTTGGGCAGATGACTAGGCCGCATCACGAATCTCATCACAATGATTCCTTTTCGCATGGGATGCGACGCGAAACAATCTTTCTCGCCCCAAGCGCCTCAGACAATGATGCCGTTAACCTGCGGCTGCATTCCATTTCCTGGATCGACAGGTGTAGCTAATAGAAGGAAGGTAGAAACGTATGATACTTTCGAAAGGAAGTTTAGCTACTAGTACGAAATGTAATGAGGGGATATAAGTGTATAGCATAGTCCGATGAATGACATTGATGTACAGAATGAGCGAATGATAACAATACAAAACTTGAGAGCGAAGATATTGTCCTGATACATAAATTTAAGTGTTTAACTGGTGGATGGGTTTAGATGTCGTTGCGCTTGACTATGGTCATCAGCCCGGGTATGCTCCTCGCAGAGTCGAGTGAGACAGGCCGGTGAGGATCCGGATATGTTGAACGTGCAGCAGAAGCTGAATATTGTATCTGAGGGTAAGGGTTAGTCCAGCTACGATGATCAAAGCGTGCCAAGACATACCTGGACTTTGAACGTCCCATTGCGATTCTTCGGTTCGCGTATCGTGCATGTCCACCTGAAATTCCGATGAGCTACAACGAAAAGGATACGTATATGCAGAACGTACCTCTCATCAACAAGCGCGTTACCGCCTATGTGCTCTGCAGTCTCGAGCAGAACGCCCCGCGACGCGCGCAGGAGCAGCTTGACATTGACAGCGCCCAGACAGATGAACGTGTCTGTCACCTCCATGGGCTCTCGTTTCTGGCACTCCATCCCTTCCTCGACGCCAAAATGTGATTGTGGCGCATCCCCAGAAGATGACTGTATGCAGTGCGCCGGTACGTTCCGCCGTATTTTGACCAAGAAGTTTGCGACCTTTGCGACAGATGTAGGTCGGGGTGCCGACGGGGGAGTAGGAGAAGGTGGTTCGGTGTTGCTGGTGCGTAGAGAGAGGCTGATCATTGTAAAAAAGTAGGCGGGGTGAAAAGTGAAGATGAAAGAAAGAGAAATGGGATATATATAAGACACGCGAAAATGATGCAACGTGTACCACACGACTTCTTCAGGGTCGGGATCTACTCCTTGCAATTGTCTCATTAGGCGCTCGGAACCCTCTTCCGCCGTGATAAACAGAGTGACTCGGATCGAGGTTACTATTCTTGTGCTATCAGACACTCACGCTAGGACGGAAAGGGGATATGTCAGGATTCCCTCGGATGGAAACAGTGACCGACCAATAACAAAGCGTCCGAGAAGTCTCCAGAGTTCAATCTCAGCCATCCTTGAGGCGTTCTTTCTGCGGCTACCTGAATTCACTCAAGGTCTCACGATCAGCACTGCGGACGAGGGAAACGGTCTGTGCTTCCCGCTTCGGCTTCGACTTCCCACGATAACTCTGGACCTTCAAGAATTCAAAATCCAATGATGATAGATCCGCGCAGCAGGACAGGAGGAGCAGAACGAGCCCTGTGACGCTATCGTGCACGTTCACCTTCCTCCACCTCCTGTCGCAGTAATTTGTACTGAATACAAGGTTCGTGGAGCCACGTATGTAGATGACGCCGCAGCCCTTCCTGGCCTTCCCGTCTAGGTCTCGTGGACCACGGCGACACAATCGTCACACCACCAGCCCGAAAGGTTCGTCCGTCGACAGTGGAAATGAACGCGGAAGGCCACTGACGAACTAATTCGGCCCAATATTGTCGGCGACGATAAGTCGATTGTCGGACCGCGTTACCCGACAAACAGTAACTGGGGTTTGGCCGCTGGATACGGGCATAACGAGAACCCCGTACATACTTGCGTCCCATGGCGATCTCGTCCTGGTAGCAACACTTGCTCGGTCCGACTGCCCGAAACTAGTAGGCTACAGCCGTTTAGGGTTAATCAACGTCAATAGCCGACTTCACAAGAACGTTGGAAGCAGAAGAGCGCTTATCATAGTTCTGCAACCGCAGTAAATGAACATCAATAGGTGGGGATTGTATGATCATCTCCCCTTCATGATAGATCATGTTGATCCGCTGTGCATGGACACCAAGATCTTGACGTTGCTCGCAGGTCCTTTCTATTAGGCGTAGACCAAGATTGATGGAATGCAAAGAATGCTCCGTATCCGACTAGCAAAGCACAAGACCCACCGGTAAAAATAAATAGGCTCGTGGAAACCAACTCAAGAATTGTCGTACAGAACACATAAGCTCGAAAGGACTTTCCACCATCGGATAAGGTCATCTACCGTGACCCTCGTTGAGAACCAGAGTGAGAAGTGTGTGATCGGTGCGCCGTTCCTACTTAAGACGTACCATAACATGCGTTCAATAGCCGCCGTCCTATACTCGCCTTAACCGACGTCACAGGACGCATGTAATGAATCTACTAGGCCTACCGCTTGCTTCGAATATGGAAGTTTAACTTTCGGGGGACTAAGCAACAGAGGGGTCGGCCAAGAGGAGCAGGAGGAAGTGCGGGAGAGAGGAATCGGTCCAATGTACTGTGATACGGCCTCGAACAGAGGCATCGGTGCGCGCATCGCAACCTCGTCGACATTCGAGACTCAGATGAATTGCCGCAGACAACCGTACCATTTCCCAATGACCAGCGTGAAACACACGATTTGGGCCACCTCTTCGGAGACCCGCGCCGCCTAGTCGCACGGCCTAGAGCCCATAGGACCTGGGATGGGTATCGGCGGCGTTGGATTCTGAGGTGAATGGGCATGTATGCGTCAGAGCTTAGGGATGTCAATGACTTCCTGGTCGCGGCAAACTGCTAAGGAGATCAGATTCTGCAATTTACGCTGAAGCATGAGAAATGCAAGCGATATAAGGAAAGTGACGACAATCCGTTCAACATATAGGCGCACTAGTACTCACCGGAAGTTAACATCACTGCAGTGAGGTTGCAGGACCCGGTTTAATCAAACAGTTAATGAAACTGCACTCCTTGAACTTTTTTTAGCCACCACTCAGTCGATGTTTTCGCTAGCAGAAATGTGAGAAGCCGGAAACTTTCTCAAGATCAAGAAGTGAATATATGCTACTTTACCGTGAAACCCAGAGTAACAATTGCAGCTATCGAAACAGTCTTCATTTCACTGCTTGACCTCTACAATCCGCGTGTGCTGGCTGAAGCCGTATAGATGGTATACATGCGTACACCATGTACAAGGTACCACAACGGTTTGTTGGCCGTCTACACGTTGACATCTTGAAGGCCTTGAGTAATCCATTCGCATAGGAAAACTGCATTTTGGTACCAAAAAGAGTCGCAGGTGGCTATTGTTCGTATGGATTCCTTCTTCCAGCACAAATTAGGCTTATTATGTGATTTGGGATAACATACTGAGCACAACTTGAGATGAACTGGTCCACAAGGCATCAGCTGAAGACTACTCAGTTTCCCCGAGGCCTCGACACCGAATGTGCTGATGGAGGTATGGCAGCAGAGCAGCTGAATGTAGAGCAATCAGCCAATTGTGAAATTTTAAAGAAGTGGTACGAAACAACGCGCAAGACAGAATCGAAAGCACGGTCCTCGGGAAGGGCGCGTCAGTCGCACGTGACTATCGACCTGCCGCGGAGGAATTATTTATGTCATAAATTGGAAATTAATCATTAATTTCACACTTCTCCGGCCGGGGGGGTGTGTCTGGCAACTTAGGTACTTACCACCACCAGCGACCTCCACGTCTATTCTTTCCCCCGGTTACCCTGCTCATGCTCGCTCTCTCCTGACATATCGCACGAAAATAATCCACCGAGCACTCCGAAACGACGTAGGCTGTAAAATTCAATTCCTGTACGTCAGAATCGACTTGAGAATTTCCATTTCCTTACTCATCCATTAATGATTCAGTTTTCTTGTGCGACATGTCCAACATCGAGCTGCACCGGCTTCGGTCAAGCCCCCATCCGGATTCTCGTTTTCTGACCGAGGAGCCCCAGGACATCCATGATATATTTATCCACTCCAACGCATCCATATACCCGACGGCGGACAACATACATCCGCCATGGAAGCGTGATCTGCACGCCTTACTCGAGCATCCGACATCGTCAGCGGGGGCATTCCTCATACATATCCTCATGACGTTCTTGATCGTTACGTCTGCTATCGTAACAGTGATGGAAACCGTCCCAGCGTTTCATTCAATATCAACGCGAGTCTGGTTTGGCTTTGAGACGAGCTTGGTAGCTTTGTTTACGGTGGAATACGTTGCCCGGTGTGTGGCGTGGAGCGGCTCATGGATGAGTTTGCTGAGGTGGATGACATGTGAGTGAATTGCGTGCTCTCTTCGTTATGGTTTCGCTCATAAAGCACAGCTTTCTATGGAATAATAGACGTGTTGTCAGTGTTGCCTTATTATATAGAGATTATCCTACAGCAGGACACGGTGAGCGTTCCTTCACAGTTGAGCATTCTTGCAGACGGCTCACAACAACAGTAGAGTGTCTTCTTTAGATTCTCCATTCTTCGAATGTTTAGATTGCTCCGAGTTTTTAGACCTTTCAAGTACAACCACACTATCCTTCTGTGCGTCATATAGACCTATCAAAGACGAAGGGCTAACTCTCATTTAGAACCATCGAAGTGATGTTCCTTTCGGTCCGGAGATCCCAGCACGCGTTGTTAGCAATTGGGTTCTTCGTGATCATGTTGATGACTATTTTCAGTACTCTTCTGTAAGTCCACCAGTACTCTCCTGCTACTGTCGTATTGATATCGTGAAGGTATTTCATCGAACGTGGCACCTGGGATACAACATTGGAGACGTTTGTCAACTCTGACGGTGACCCCACGCAATTCGCGTCTATACCTGCTGCAGCATGGTTCGTCATCGTCACAATATCCACCGTCGGATACGGTGAAATCACCCCTCGATCCTTCCTCGGTCGTCTCGTCACACTACCTTTACTCGTCTTTGGTTTGCTCCTCATCGCCCTCCCCAGCTTTGTTCTCGGACGGGAATTCAGCATCGTATGGGAAAGAATGACTGAGAACCAGCGTCAGCCAATCGACGACCTGGATATTGCTGATTCACCGACGTTGACGAGGCCGCTCTTCAGTGCAGGCAGTATACCGAGCGCGAACGGCAGGTCGAAGAACAAAGACTTGTCTAACCGGAAGCTCGCGCAAAATCAGACGGAGCTGAGCAGGCAGATCGAGCAACTGAGTGCAACCGTGGAGGCGCAGGGGGTAATGATCCAGCGGTTATTGCAGGTGATGGACAAGGGCAAACAAAGGGAACAACTATGATGTCGACAAGAATTATAATGCTCTTGTGGTATTTGGATTCGCTATGACATCTTTATCTGAGCTGGAGCAACTGTTTCGTGATGAGCTGGTCAAGCACATCACTTGTTGACAAGTGAATTTAAGGGAGTAACTAATTCTTAGGCAACCTTCGCATCAACTTCCGGGGCACTTCGTAACGGAGGTGAGGAATCAATCACCATCGAGCAACTCCGGTTTCTAATCACGTTTTTCCACAGAGCAGGTATGAATCGGTCTAATGACGCAAGTAACAAACATACAAGTGTCCCCCAAACTTCTGGAATGCCCATGGCCATCACTGGTCCTTGTCAGGATTGAATATATTTTTGTCGACTTCTTTATAGCGCCCGGGGGAAGTTTGGTGAAGGCCTCAAGTTTTATGTGTGCTAATCGCGTTGATCCCACGAGAACACTCAAATACCTTCTTCGCTGCAGGCATCTCCCGTAATCGAAGACGGAGGATACTCCACCATCCTGGCGCATACCATAAAACCTTGATGTCTTTTCCTGCTATCAATCGATGGGGAGCGTAATCGCCCGCTACTTGTCTTAGATTCTCAGCAAGATAAAGTCGCAAGATGTACATACACGGAACACCGGATTCAGCCTTCAGCATCAGATTAGTATACTAAGCTTTTGCCTCTGTTCACCCTCTTTACCCTTCCATAATACAGCATGCCTGCGCCTTCAAACTCGTCTGCCCGTCGTACCACGACTCTTCCTCACTCCCTACCAGCCAAGCCCGCCCCTTCAATGCCGCAACCTCCGACCACGGTCCCCCACATCCCATCGAAGGGCACCACAGAGATCGTACCATCCTCGGCGCCAAGCGAAAAGAAGACACCTTCTGCCCCAGCATCTGCAAACAATGGACCTGTACATACTCCTCACCCTGCATACGTTGCGGCGCAAGCAGTGACCATTCCCCATTGTTTTATCAAGGTATGAGTCCTCTCAAAAAAATTTGGTCATTATTCCCATGTTCTTTCTAGGGCGTCTCGAAGTCAGTTTCGGAACCCGCGCTAACTGCGCAGCTCTCGCGTTACGGAGAGATCAAGGAAATCAACATTGTACATTTCAAGGCTTGCGCATTCGTTGAATTTACTACCGTGGAGGCTGCGAAGCGCGCCATCACTGCATCGCTGCCCGTCGCCCAGGGTGGTGGAGGTGGTGTTCGGGTCGAAGCTAGCGGGGAGGTTCCCAGTGTGCGAATCACTATAGAGACCAAGAAGGAGCGGGGAGAGAGGTCAGTCAATCGCCCAAGAGGCAGAGCGTTCCAAAACGAGGCACGAGTTGATGGTGGTGGGAGCGGATTCCGAGGTGGTCTTGGTAGACGAACGTCAGGAAGCGGAACACAGTTGTCTTCTGCACCAGCTCCCGAAACCGATGGTCCTGTCCGCCCCCCTCATCCAGCGTACGTCGCGGCACAGGCAGTGACCACTGCCCATTGTTTCATCAAGGTATGATCCCTCTCGGAAACCTGTCTGATCATTTCTCATATCTTTCTAGGGAGTCACGGAGCCAATTACTCAGACCGCACTCACTGCGCAGCTCACGAATTTCGGAAAGATCAAGGAAATCGACATTGTACGTTCCAAGGCTTGCGCGTTCGTTGAGTTCACTGCCGTGGAGGCTGCGAAGCGTGCCATTATTGCTTCGTTGCCTGCTGCTCAGGGTGGTGGAGGTGGTATTTGGATTGAGGCTAGTGGTGGGACCGCGAGTGTCCAAATCACTGTACAGGCAAAGAGGGAGCGAAGCGACCCGCCAATCAGTCGCTTTAGAGGCGGAGCGCCCCAGGGCGAGACTCGGGGCGGTGGTGGTGGTGGATTCAGAGGTACTCGTGGTAGAGGACTCAGAGGACTCAGAGGTGCAGTAGCTGCTGGAGGAAAGTAGTTCCGGTGGATCTGCCTGCTCACTCCTCGCACCGAATTCCGGACCAGAAAAGTGAAAAGGGAATTTCAGTATTTTCGTTTGTACGAGTCTTCTTTTGGTTATCTACTATCGATTCTGATTCTGTTTATGGGTCTTTGTTGTTTTGCACTTATTTTCTCGATTTTGTTATCCTTGCCCTCTTGCACATATTCCTACTTACCTGCACGCTAATTACGTCCTTGCTATGCCCATCCATGTAAGGAGATCTCCGTCATGCATATTGAAATCTAGTAATGCTCGAGATGTTCATGGACTACGGTGGCACTCTTGAAAATACAGAAAATCGACGCGTTCATCGCGTCGCCTTCGTTAGCGGCAGTAGAATCCTACTGGTTATTTAGGAACTCAATAGAATTATAAGTGGATATACCGTGTAATATGACATGGACTCCTGCCAGAAGTTGCTTTATGTCGAACCCGGCCGTGGCGGTTCCAAATAACGGCGAGGGAAACCTCCCCCAAAGATGCATGCATTCTGGTGGTCTCAAATCAATGGGATCACTTTATCTATGGTGGTATCGGTAATAAGTGAAAGCCAGAGCTAAGGTGCAGTGACCATTACTAGCAGGACTCAGAAATCAAAGGTGATCGGGCCGGACATAGCCGATCTACCAGCAACACCTACAATTTCAGGTACTCTTACCACAGTATTCCCCACTCAGCAAGCCTCCCACTGTGGTAGTTACAGGAGAGGAAATGAACTCGCAGTGAGTGTTTGTGCAGTGTCTCTTTTGATTCGATGATCATTCCAGAGTAGACTAATTGCCATCCCTTCATGCCCGAGTCTTCCACTGCTAATGACACATAAAGGAATGGCTTGGCCAGCTGTGAGAACACCACTTCCAGAAATAAGCAGTAAGCCCCAGTAAAGACGACATTCTGAAAGTAGAATGTCACTTACGCAGCTGAGATGTGGATGCACGAGCTTCTTGCCTAAAAGAATGGCTAGTACTCTTAGTCCCGCTGCATCGGAATAGCTTCATTGTTGCCGGCTTGTTTGACATTATAATTGCAGCGTGCATTCTCATCACTGTTCAGAGAGAGGAAGGCGATTGATAATCTGGGAAGACCGTCTGACTACAGCTCCCGCTAAACAATTCGACGATGACTACCTGAGAGGCGCACCTTTGCTACCGTCGTGTCGGAAGCCCGGCGCCTGAATTGCTTGTACGTGATTCTTCGTGTATGAAATGTCTCCGAGGGCTATCTCGCTTGAATATCGGTATTGCCCTTTACCAGCGGTATTTTCTCCCGAACCATAGTAAGGGAACGCCAAGCGCCAAGAAGTAAGGGTCCATTTCACTGGAAGTGAATAAAAGTTACAAAAATGTCTTGTAGTTCTCGTGAGATCATTCACCAATGCAGAAATGAAGAGCCGGGTATTTGCAAACCCATATATCGCTTTCGCAGGTGAACAGTGTATTCGTGTTCGTGTGGATATCCAATATTGGCGCAAGCTCCCGATATTAAGGACCATCGGGCCACAGCCCTGACATGGCACGAACGGTACACTGCGATAAGGAAGGCTCATTTGGATGTGACCACACTACTGGTGTGTGGACCAGAGACTCTTCGTGGAGTGAAGATAGCCTAAGTAAAGGAACGATTAGTCAGAACATGACGGATACCCAAGTGATGCCATCGGGATGAAACATACATGTATACGCGCGAGCCCCGATCTTAACAAATAGGAAGTGTAAGGACACAGATTGCATTGAGACCGAGCCAGGCTTGGGAGCGACTGCTGGCCGGCAACAATGAGGGGGCGAATTGAGACGAAGCGGTGGATGAGTCTGATGGCAATCATCCGAGTACACAAAAAATGAAAGTAGTACGGGAACGAAATCCGCACGCCTAGCGAGTGCTTCGGGAACACACCATTGTAGAAATAGTGTGCCAGCAGCAGTAGAAGTCAGGCCAAGGAAACCATGATACACAAGCGCCAAGCAATTGCGATTGAATTGCAACTGACGGCATTCAAGGAACAAACAGCGAGAAGATAGTAAAGGCGCTCGGGTTCATGAGTACCAGAAAACGCCGAGGAAATGTTGGGTGTTGGTGTTGGTGTTGATCGAATTCTTATGAATCCCGGATGAAAACGACCCAAATTTCTGTAAACAACACGTCCGTTATTCTGGCGACATTTCTGTCTTGTGAACACGATTTACCTTCAACTTTGGACCTGGTGCGTTCGTGTTCTCCATTATATAGAACCAACGAAGAATTACGACAACTCCTTTGCGACGATATTCACCAGTAGCTGGGAAGACTGAATGCCCACAATGATAGATATCATTCGTCCCTAAGATGCTTCCACATCCTCCAAATCTGTCGCTGGCGGGCGCTTCCCGGATACTCAATTGCCACCCACAATATGTGATACATGTTTCGACCGTCACATAGTATCGTGTTTGAGCGGGTGTTGTGACAGCCAGGCTTAGGCCAATGGCCTCCGGCTCTGCGTGTCGAGAGACGCTCCTTAGCACAACCCCCCGAACCCTAGATTTAGTGATGATCACTGCATCAGTGATCACGAACGGCGAGAATGCAGCCAGCGGGTACTTCGCTGGCGTCGGGAGCTTGTTGAGTCATTGATAGAGCTTATTCCATGTGAGATTCATGAATAACATTCTCTGCGACGAATTCACCGGTTGATGAATCTGACAACTTTGGTGAAAAACTTTGTCTGTGACGGTAAGGAGTTAAGGATCAACCGGGCCGATAGCAGCCGGGCCTGGTCAAGTCGTCTCCTACTTATCTTTACCCCGTCATCGCAAACGGCGCGCAAGGTCTTTGTGCGCCTCCAATGTATGTTTGTCTGCTACATCCACAGCCGATGTTTTCTTTATATCGTCCCCTACCCCGACGCACTGGTTGCTTGACAACAACCCTGGCTTTGATGCCGGGAAGCTGTGGATCTGAGCAGGTTCATATCGGCTGCTGGAAGAGCTCGAACGGTGGTATAGTACCTGTATGGTACCAGGTACGTCCTCGACTGCTTCATTGGTCTTTCGCCCATCAAAAAATTCACGAACAGTTCTCTAAAATGATTTAACTATACTTGAAATTTTTTGCTACCTCAAAGTTCGGTCGCGTACCTTCGTGTATTCCCGTGTTTGTCGTTTTTCAACTCTGGCCGTCTGTAACAAGATCGCTGTGTTGACAAATTACCAACCAAAATCGCATTTAAACAACATCTACTCTGTACCGTTGTCCAAATCGACTGGTTCCAAGCATTCCTTGAGTGGCAAAAACGTATCAAGCTTATCAGGAGTAGATGGGGGCGGACCGTGACTCGCGATTAATACAGTCACTCGCGTTCCTTGGAGATACACACTGGAACTTTTTTGCAACGTCAGGTCACCTGCAAGTCCTGGGACCGCCAAAAGTCCGGACGCGCAGATGTAGTGCGAACACTCCTTTCAAGCTTTCAAATAAGGAAGAGTTGGAGTGAACCAACTCAGCAAAAATAGGAGGTTGCAGAGATTCGTGGGCTGTAGAAGAAGACCTTGAAGGAGGAGTCTACTACACTCCCCAAGATCGCCGGAAGTGAGTAGCCGCTTACTTGGATGTTTCTCAGACTTGATCTTAGTTATTCAGAGTTAGCGACGATTGATTGGGCTCTATTGGTCCTATTACACACATCTTCAGCGTTCATCTTTTCGAAGCGTTTTACAAAGATATAAAGATGAAATTACACCATCTAGTACACGTTCATCTTCCTATGATTCATTCTACTATCTACTGATGCCTCTTTTTTGGTATGCGTTACGATAAAAGCACGCATCTCCTCACTGACAAGTTACCTGACTAGGAGTTGGAGCGTTTCAACGTCTTGGACTTTCAAAGGAATAACTACATATAACGCCCTCGAACAAAGTTCCGGGGTCAGACTCAAAGTTTCGATGATGATAGAGAGTAGTATGACAACAGCCGGACCCTGGACCCGCAGGAGGTTAGCATGAAGGCAAGCGAGGTCTGATTTTGATACCTGTCCCGCACTCTATTGCAAAGCCTGGCATATCTTTCTCTCCAGGTGATGCGTATCTTCGTCTTAAACCTCCAGAGGCCTGGTCACTTGTGGCTCTAGAACAATGAGTCCGTAGTTGTCGGGGCCATCTACTTTTCCCACTTCCAACAATAGTGTCGTCCTGACTCGACTCGAAGCGACCTAAGCGGTTTTTGCTGAAACCTTAATACTGGAAAGCGGTCTCAGGGCTCACTGCCTGTTGAGGTCACAGGCAGACGGTTGAGCTCAGTGGTGTTCAGGAAGGGCTTTCTAATTCTCAGCATGACGAAGGCAAACCGATAGATCAGATGCCTTTTCAAAAGTCTGCCGGACTATTTCGGCAAATGTATGGTTAAACACGGATGCCTCCTCAACTCCTACCATCATCTCCGCTCATGTCTCCAAGTACGTTTCCTTCTGCTCTGCACGCTCCTTTTGCTATAAGGAACTCTTTCTTTATGCAAAGCATCGATTCGACATCTGGAAGATTTACGTCACCTTCGTAGGGGCCTCTGATGAAATATGCTACCGCCGGAATGAGGTGCTGGCGAAGATTTCTGGCTCCATATGTAACCCGACTGTCTGATAGTTTCCATTGCATGATTGTGGCATCGTTACCCTGATATCGTTTCATACGGCGTAGCCAATCCCCGAAGAATCGGGGAGCGCTACCTTCTAAGCATACCTTTCAGGTTACCAACCGATATTGCAGTACCACCCTCACTACCACAGATTACTGGGCGATGCTGCTCTCACTTACCTCACGGCCAGTCGCAGACCCCGCCAGCTCAAATATCCGCGGCATACGCTCCTTCTTCACTACTCTCGTCATAAAGGTCGGCTCATCGGCCGTCATCCTCGGATCAGCTACCATGCTCGATTATCTCACACACCATCAAGACGGTGGTCGACCTATTCACCATCTCTGATGCAATGTTTGATGTCTACCCCTCTCTCCGGACACGGTTCTATCAGCATACTAATATCAAGACACCAGTGTCCGAGAGCAAGAGGGTTGTCAAGTTAGGTTACCAGAGGGTGAAGCCTTGAGGAGCGAGAGAGAAGGTTGTGGGAACGCGTACCTTGGGCAAAAACAAGGGGTTTGAAGTATGGGAAAGAACTGTGTTATGTGGACACGCTTATGCGCGTGTTTTGTGGACTACGAAAAGAATAGCTGGAAAGGGGCAACGCGCGCCGAAAAAGGCTGGCAGCTAGCGATATGACCTTCGAAAAAATGGGCATCTGTTCTAGGACGATTCGCTTCTTCTCGGACTCTGTTAGACACCAGATATTGGCACTCCGTCCTACCTGACTGAAGATGTGATTCTTCGGAGGAAAACGATAGGGACCGAGCCCTCGCTCGGATTCCGCACGTCAGCGAGCTCCGTTGCTGTTTTATTTTCCCTTCGGCATAGCAGACAAACACGATCTCTCGCTTTATCGGATGCATAGAGGCAACTGAGGACATCTTTCCGCATCGAAGATCTCCCATCATCGGTAGTTCAATCATGTTGTGCAGGTCGCCCAACTGTTGTTATCCTTTGCCTTGTAATCATGGATTCGCTATTCATTCCATTTTCCCATATCACTGGGATCCTGGATTACAACAGGTGATGTGTGTATTGTCTGAGTCAATCCAGATGACAGAGGAAGACATCCCACCATGCGGTTACGCTTCCAGGTGGTATGGTAGCAATGTGGTAAATACCTATACCATCAGGGAAGTTGGACACTACCGACATGGCCACCTGCAGCTTCGATGCGATGATCAAAGGATTTCGCTTCACGAAGGACTGGTCGATTACTACCGCCTTCAGTGTGGGTAACCGGAACCATTGGCATCCCAAAAAGCGGATTCCTACCGTAACATCATCACGCCATTGCACCAAAGCTGACAGCAATAGATATTCTCCTGCAATATAATTATACTTGGGACCTTGGTGTGGTCACGAAGCGTCCCGAATGGCGATTCAATGTCATGCGGAACCAAGGTCTGATGGTTACTTGACGAACCAAAAACTAGACTGTTATCTACCGCCTCCTTGCTTCCATTATGAATACCGGAAGCCCTGCTCTCGTTCCTCTAACGACCATCCCAGCCTATGCCTCTAAGCAGGTTTAATCGACGGCAATCGTCTTGATCACCGGACAACTCTTGCTGGAATAAAACCCAGATTTTTGTGGTTCGGACTTACCAGCAACTAGCCTCTACTCCTTTCCCACTGCTGCAATGTCTGTACCACTAGAAATTCCTTCCGATATCATCGAAAAAATCCCGGCTTCCAGTACGCTTACACAAAGTTCAGAAAACATTGCATCGAGACCCACCGAGGAGTTCATCCATGAAATCAAGCATGCACTGGACGATTACCCTGATGGTGGCTTGCGAGCTTGGTTGATTGTTGCTGGAGTAATACTGACTTATGTCGTGCTCGATCTCTCAATCATACTGACCTTTGCTTTGCTTTGCCTTCTTTTCACCAGTCGATGTGCAACAATTTTACTACGTGAGCACCCTTCCGGATGTAGTCCCTGCCCATTCACTTCTGGTACTAATTTGGCCACTGGATCGAAAGGTTTGGATACGTCAATTCATGGGGCGTGAGTCCGGTGTTAAATTCTCCGGTCTCGTCGTGCTTGACCTTCATATTCCTTTTCTCCAGGTCTTTCAATCGTACTACCAAACGAACGTATTGAAGGATATCCCACCTTCGGACATGTGAGCTCATGACTGAACCCCGTGCGCGCTATTTAGTGACTGCTTTTCTAGAGCTTGGATCGGTTCCATTCAGGTATAAGACTACGCCCCGTGTACCCAGCTTATATACCAAATCTTGATCAGTACTCACTGGTATTTTTGCCCGGTCTCCTCGCAGGTCGACTCTTCGACTTGGGATACTTCCGCCGTCTTTTCGCCGCATGCAGCGTCCTGCTAGTGGTCGCAACGTTGTTAGTGGCTGAATGTCACGAGTATTGGCAGCTCTTACTGTGCCAGGGATTCGCCGTTGGAGTCGGTGACATTCACCCGCATCTCTTCGTAGACATACTGACCGTAGACCAACTGTCTAGCTGGCGTGCGGCGGAATTGTGAACCCCACAACCGCGGTGCTTTCTCACTGGTTCAAGAAAAGGCTAAGGTTTTCCCTAGGGTTGATGGCAGTGGGATCGTCCCTTGGTGGGACCGTCATACCTATAACCGCCAGGAATTTACTACCTCTCGTAGGGTACGTGTATTCTAATTGTGGTCGGTTCCGTCACACTTCATTCAAACACACGGCAGGTTCAAATGGACCATGAGAATCATAGCACTCATTCTTCTGCTGGGCCTTGGGCTAAGCAATTTAGTTGGTCTGCATCTATTCTTGACTACTTTGTATTCACCCTTTAAATTCCCAGTTGATTAAACGCCGTTTCCCACCCACCGACGTACGCGGAGGCCTCTTTAACTTCCATGAATTCAAATCGGCGTCTTTCTCCCTCTACTGTGCATCGACATTGACCTCTTTCCTCGGGATTTACACCGGTAGGCTTGCTCTACATCCTGGTATCTTTGCCTAATAAGGAGATATCTATGTCCAGTTTTGATTTACATCGATGTCAGCGCGACTAAAGTCGGTGTACCTGAGGATTTCTCTTTCTATCTAGTCTCGATAGCGAACTGTTCCTCAGGCTTTGGGCGCTATTTTGCCGGACTACTCGGAGATAGAATTGGTTGGTTGAGTCTCCTTTGGGATTCCTTGTTGTTCTAACCAGCGACCAGGCGCCATGAATGTGATGATCCCATTCACCGCAGCGTCTGCCGTCGTCACCTACTCATGGCCTTTTGCGAGGGATCAAAGCTCATTAATTACCGTCGCTGTCATTTACGGGTAGCGTCTTCTATTCTTTGATCTCGCTATCTCTAGCTAACATGTTCCCAGGTTCACTTCAGGCTCCTTCGTCTCCCTCCTGTGCGCTCCCATCATTGAATTTGGAGACACTGCCGATGTGGGCCGGCGAGTAGGCATGATGATGAGTATTCTCGCTGTGGGTGCCCTAGTAGGACCGCCAATTTCTGGTTCTATCAATGCCGCTACTGGAGGATTCGAGGCCGTTGGGTATTATGCAGGTCGGTCTTTGTTTTTCCGTGGCATTCTCGGAACGGCTACTAAAGCAAAGCCACTTTTATCGCAGGAAGCACGGTTATCGCTAGCGTAGGCTTGATGTCAGCAAGTCGACATTTTGTCTTGAGACGGCTATACGGAAAGTTGTAGATCTACATGCAGGAACTGCTTTGACTTCAGGTTAACTATCGTGAAAACAGAGAAACTCCCAGGCAGCTATGCCCTATCTCCGACCATCCCGTTAGGTAACTTGCAGGAGGTGTTAGCTAGGCAGTTGCGAGAAACCCTAATCAAGCAGCTTCCTATGATACATCTGAACTTTCTTCGTCAGATTTAACCACTATCGACATCGATAAAGCTTCAGGGTAATTTTGGGGCGATATTCTTGGTGCTGGCTTTGGGCTAAGTGCTTAGGATGGCAGCCTGTTTCGCCGACACCTTTCCAGGTAAACCTCGGTGGAGATAATGATATAAGGACGCTTCCATGACGCTTCTACCAGCGATCTCGGAGACCCTTTTGAGCGCTTGATGTCCCCCAAACCCGGTTTATGATGAGTTCCCATGCTTTCTTTCATCATCCATATAAATGTCCCTGGCTGTTGGCACTAACGGCCAATATTCAACGACCTGCCGGAAATGCGACCCCTACAGGAGATGCCAATCCTAGCTTGAAGGTTGTCCTGTGAGTGCCCTTCCCGTTTCCAGCTTGTCATCGACAGGTTTTCTGATTCATTGTTTACACGAATACAGCTTTACAAACGACGGTTATCAAAAGCTCTACAAGAAAAACCAGAAAAACAAAATATCGCACACTACATGTATCAATCGGCTAAATAAACAAACTGTGCCTGTTCTGTGACAGTACGGCTCCGCCTTTCCCGGTAAAAAGAGTAAAAAATAAATAAAATTTGGTCCAGAATGTTTTCGTCATATCACTCGTTTCCGGATCTATCATCTAACTCATATATATACGAAATGATTACTACACGACCAATCTTGATAACTTGAATGTCCTCCCCGTCGTCTCTCGTATGGTTCATCACAGGTATGTAGGATCTATTCATCTTCGCGCCGTAACAACGTCTCTATGTATTAGGGACCTCGTCCGGCCTTGGCAAACGCCTCGTCCTCTCAGCTCTGGCTCGTGGGGACAGCGTTATCGCCACAGCGCGTACCCTCTCCAAGCTTGAAGGGCTTTTCCCTTTGACAGACCGTATACGAACATTCGAACTAGACGTGACAAGCGGATATAAGGCTATCAAGTCCGTTATTGACCAAGCTGTCACTGTTTGGGGTCGTATCGACGTCTGTGTTAACAATGCGGGGATCGGTGTAAAGTCCATCTTCGAAGAGGGAGGGTGAGCCGCTTTTTATAGGACGATGCAACCAGCCTATACAGTTCTTAGGTCTGAGAAGTTCAGGGAGCAATTCGAGACCAATGTGTTTGGTGTCATAGATGTGACCACTGCGGTGCTTCCTGCGATGCGAGCGCAAAAGTCAGGAACAATTGTGCAAATAGGTAGCCGGTCTTCGTGGGTTCCGGAGAGAGTCCCCGTAAGTTGCTGCATCTGTGCTCATCAATTTTCCTGCAAGAAGCCTAATCTAATAATTGATATAGATGACAGGCATGTTCCAATGATATAACTACTTCATAGTGACCAGGACCACTTACGCTCACGAATTACAGCTCAATATTCTTCCTCCAAAGCGGCTGTTCGCGGTATGTGTTTGCTGCATGTTATAAAAGGTCGACGCTGATGCATTTCTTGAAGCCTTCAGTGAAACCTTATCTACCGAGGTTGCACCTCTGGGTATTCGCGTGCTCATTGCGGAACCCGCTGCACTCGTTACAGAGCAAATACTCTCTCAGCCTCTGTATTTCGAAAATCTCATATCGGACTACAACGATACCCGTGATCGGGCCAAGGGGTTCTTCGAGGGTGGATGGTGTACGGGCGACGCTGACTTGGCAGTGGAGATTCTTGTCGACGTTGTAAGAGGAGACGGTAAGGCAAAAGGCAAGGAATGGCCGACATACCTCGTCTTTGGACCTGGCGGCGACGTTGCAGTAAAGGGCAAGTGCGAGAAAATGGTGAAAGTGTTAGATGAGTGGAAAGATGTCACTGGGGTGCTTAGTTGATTGTAGAAAGAAATATGTCCTAAGAACCTCCATCGGAGTCATTCTCAACGCCACCTCGTCATTTCAAAGGTGCACCGTTATTAATGAGTAAGAATAGCTACCCATAAAGTGTTATGTAAAATCACGGAGCCTTGCCCAAGGGCATTATCAATGAGAGTATGGAGTCAACCGGGACTTCTTCTTTGATCACCCAACAAGCAACTCACCTGTCATGGTCTCTTGAAGTGGTGCACTCACACCTGGAACATTGCCACAACCTGACAAGGCACGGTCACCCTCCCATAGACAAAAATAGGTTAAACTTCAGCTAGATCTAATTTAGATAGTACCATGCCAGCGACGAGAAGACATGGAAATTTATTTAGATAGGTGATGGAATACGCATGGTGGTCAGGGAGTGATAAATGATCACCTTGGGCGTTACTAATTGACCTCAGGGATTATTGATAGCTGCCATTACACATGTTATACATAATGGTGGTAGCAGTAAGCTCCCTTGTTTCATTTCCCTCGTTTCTAGCGTCGGTGTATGGGGAGGTGGTCAACCAGTTGAACGTCGTTGACTGATACGTTCTCGTGGCTCACGTAAATTTGTATGAATAGGTGGCTTGATCAATCACTAGCCCACTTCTCTTGTTTACCATTTTATATCTAACAAGGGACGGGAAGGGTAAGTACTATGAAGCCACATATATTTGAGTATCAAAGAATGGTTTCGTAGGGTGTGAAGCACTCCAAATATTTCACCCACTTTCCTCCATCCCAACTAACAATATCCTTCCATTCCTTGCTGTCCTTCCCAAGAGCAGCCCAACTATATCTCAAAAATGCGCCCAAGACAGCATCGGCAAAACATGGCTCACTTCCCATAACAAATGGCCCTTCATTCCCTTCGAACCACTTATCCAGTTTCGCAAAACCTGCTAACGCCTTCTCCCACACCTTCTCTTTATCCCCATCGAACAGTGCGTCAAGGTTGACACCCTGCTCTGTTAACCTCGCCTTCCACATTTTCATCGTCCTATCATTCAGTTTTGGTGCGATCCCTTCGATCATGAACACGCGAAAAGCACCAAAGACGTCGGACACGGCATCGCGAAACGCGAGCTGGAGTGGCATGGTACCGGCAGGGACAAGTGTAGGTCCAGACGGGTACGTTTTGTCTAAGTACTCTGCGATAGCAGCAGACTCTGATACGATCGCGCCAGTCGCGTGGTCGTGGATGATGGGAACCGTGTACAGGGGAGTGACGCCGTCGCGTTTGGTACTAGTAGGGGCGGCGCCAATCCGTTTGGCGAGAGGTTCGATGTCTGGAAGTTCGACAAAAATTGTTTGGTAAGAGAGTTTTTTCATGTTTAGAGAATACCTATTACCGAACGGTTAGGGTGCATAGATCAATGTACATCACGCACGTACCTCGCTCTCCACGTCGTTGGAGATCCTGGCGCGTCAGGATCCTTGTTTGGAATGTCGTATAAGGTGATCGGCTTCGAAGACATCTTGTTATGTCGACTCTGCTGAGGCGCCCCAGTCAGATATATACTCGAGTGGTCAATTCGACACGTACTTCTTACTCATAGTCTGATTCATTTCCCGGGGTTTCGGGAAATTATTCAGGTCTTTGTAATGGTGGAAGGACATTGTGGTTGTCGACTTCACGTACTTACATAAATGTCCACACGGGTGTCACGGCATTGGGCAATCCCATAGCGCAGTTCGTTAGAGCGAGTATCCTTGCCAAGTATTCAGAAAAGGTCGACTGTACAAACGTGTGAAACAATGGGCTAAAAGACGCCGTAAAAGTAACGTACATCAGAGGGATCCGCATGTTCCGAACTTCCGATGTTCCGTCGCCAAATATTGTAAAAAGGAAAGCTTTGCATCTTCGGCATTGGCTTGACAGTAAGAAAAGAACACTAGTCCTAGTCCAACGACAAGCGAAAGGTCAAAAAGTAATGTGTGTGATCGCGCAATGAACGATTCAGTAGCAGCCTGGGCTGGACCCGTCCAGACCATCGTAGGGGCGAGCTATCTTTATTTATCGTAGCCCAGAGACGTCGTTGAAGCAATGGGGTATTTATCTGTGCGAACAAGATTGAATTTCGGCCGCGATACTCGGGCCCATGACCGCTCCGCCTAGTAACAAGCCCCGAGCTTGTTGAATTTAGCATTCGTTCAGTGCTCGCCAAACCAACTCTTGTGAGATTCATAAATTCGAGAGGAACTGATACTCGACGCAAATAGCCGCAATAAATACTCGAGAAAGCCCAGGCATTGAGATTTACATGATGGTCAATCGAAAAGGTGTAACAGATGCTAGGGTTATGGTTCCCCTTTTTTCACTCGTACTGACTGAACCTGTCCATTATTTTGCCCCACCTCCCATCATGCCAGCTCGCCATTTCCTTCCACTCCGGAGACTCTCTTCCAAGAATACCCCTCGTAAACCTCAGGAACGCACACAAAACAGCATCCGCAAATGACGGCTCGCTCCCCATAACAAATTCAAGACCGTCTTTCGGGAGCCACTTGTCGATCTTCCCTAGCCCTGCCTGCACTTTCGCCCATTGCTTCTCTCTCTCCTCTCCCTCCGGAACCTTCACAACCACGCCCAGCCCTTCAAGCCGCTTGAGCAAGTATGATCTTGTTGCCTCGTTCAGTATCTCTCCACCCCAGAAGAAGGGGCGCGTCGGAACGAAACTCTCCGCTACTGATTCGCGGAACGCGAGCTGTAAAACCTTCGTTCCTGCAGGGATGAGCATCGGTCCGGAGGTGGGGTAGGTCTTGTCGAGGTACTCTGCGATGGCGGCAGACTCTGACACCACAGCACCAGTGGAAGGATCCTGGATGATGGGTATGGTGTAGAATGGCGACTTGCCATCTGGCTTGACACCAGTAGGAGGAGCTCCGATACGTATTGCCAGAGCTTCGACATCGGGAAGTTCGACCCAGACGACTTGGAATTTCAGGTTCTTGATGCTGAGAGAATACCTAATGAATGTAGATCAGCACCAACTTTTCAGTCTGGGACTGGTGGACATACCTCGTACGCCAAGTCGTCGCCGAGCCAGGTGCATCAGCATCTTTGGTCGGGACGTCGTACAGTATAATTTGCTCGGACATTGCTTTCTGCAGAAGCTGCTTTAATTAACTGGATTATATGGTAAGATAGTTCTAAAACGTCTTACGAAGGATAACAGTCATTTCCCGATAAACCGGCGTTTGCTGTGTCATACTTTCCAAGGATCAGATGGTACCGGGACAATTATGCGCGTCGCTACTGCGCCCCAACACCTGTAAACCTTTTCATTAGTCAGAAAACGAATACATCCAAATGGACTTACCGTTACCATTTCCTCCATCAAGCTTTAGGCCTAGCGACGGGCGAGTCAGCAGGGTGCAGATGATTGTTCATAACGTGCGTGCACCGTACCATTCGAATTCAGGACCTTGCATAATGTGCGCGTACAACAACAGATTGCTCAGTGCTACATTGGCGGCCATGAATGAGAGATATCATAGGCGAATCCGAGTCGGATACAGCAATTCGGATATAATCTCCTCCTTGGAGTATAGATGGTGTCCCTAGGTGCATGTAGATATACGAAGCCGACAAGGAAGAAGCACAGACGTTTACAACTAGGGTTGATTACAAGGCGTGCTTGAGAGGTTCCGTCTCGGTGACCAATATCGTCATTGAGGCCATGCGTCCACTTTGGGACAGACGTAACTCAATATCCGAGTCCTCCGTTTTGATAAATACGAGGCGGATAAGACTTTTTCGGATGTCAGACTATGAACCCGTTTCTTGTCATGAGCTCAAAATTTTCTAGAGACAGCCATGTTTACCTTGGAATTTCCCTGCACATTGAGCTGCCTCCGTCAATACTGTGAGCTTTCTCTTTCTTTTCAAGTCGTCTCCTCAAGCTCGTTGGAGAGCGAACAGGTTTGGCTTCATTGGCCGATTAACGACGGTGCCGTGAGTGTCGAATACGATTTCTGTTATCGTCTCATTTCGGTAGTAGTGGTAATAAGGGAACACTCCATTAAGAAAGGATGTCCATGGTTAAGGATTAATGCTGCTGCGTGTATAGTAGTACCTGGGTGATATGTCAGAGATATCCACAGACAAGAGACAAAGGCGTTCTTATCAGCACATTAACGGTTCATACCTGAAAACACGATAACAGCGATACACTATCGTTACAGGTGTATATCTCTGAATTCGGAGGACCAAAGACTCATATCCCATATTGCAGCCAGATTCTGTCTTGCCGCTTCCGCTAGTCTAATCCCAATGTTAATTAAAGACAGTCTTTTGCGTTCCTCGTAGTCGATTAATGGGCCAGTATGGATAAGGCCCACACGATGCTCCGCTGCGCGTGAAATGACGGTGACAGTAGAGAGGAGAAAAGTGCCGCCTGACCTCGCGAGTTGCTTGGCACTCACCGGCTTGAATTTTGAAGCGTGTCGGTTGACCTCGATCACGTGTCTTACGCGTTTTGCCTTCAATTTCTGTCCTAGCTTTCCATCACCTACTTGCGGCGTGGATCGTTGCCTGTGCCAGTATTTATGAAAGCAAGAAAACGATGGCTGCTTGCTAACGGGACTCTTCGGTCGATGATCTTCTATCTACTTTGCCGTCCTCGGAATTGCGCGCTTATACAGTACTACACCGCAGTTTCCGATAGTCCAGCTATGACAATGATTGGTAAGATACCGGAAGAATAGAGGACATGGCAACCTGCAAGAAACTCCTACGAAGTGATTCGAGCTCCTCCCGACATATTGCTTCAAAAAGTCATAGAAGACAACAAGGACTCTACGTACCACCCTGGGCACAAGTCATAAGGAACGTAATGTAACGTCTCTTTCACGAAATGGAGATATGCTCACATGTTTCAAATCGTATAGACGTCTCGCCACAGGCCGGCGCTTATTCTAATGGCGAGATGAATGTCGCACCTTTGTCACATGTTGGACGAGGAGGTCATGCGCGTTTGTTCCAGACATGCCACTAACTCCCATGTGGGACTCAGCAGATAGTGCTATGAGTAAGTTTCGAGCTTTCGAGTCAGATCATCAACTCGACCATCTAACTCAGTTTCAGTCCGCCCAGAGGTGCTGGCCGCCATACGAATAGCTGTAACATGCACATTCATCGCATGTGTTATCGTGTATATCTACTGGGAAGAAATGAGTGAGTATTCACTCCGGCTCCGAATCGCTCTAGCCATTAAATGCGTCTTTCGTTATTCCAGGGACATTCTGTCGAGCCAACCTCACCAGGTTACTCATTGCGCTAGTCTTTTGTGCCTTGCTGACGCAGCTCGATATCCGGCCTTCACTGCACGGGCTCGGAGGGGACTTTTCTAGGAGTATTCTTCGAGGAACCAGATTCATCTTTATCGGCACCTCTCGCGTGATGGCAATCATAATGATTTCTCACATTACTCTCATGCTCTTTCGTTTCGAGTCTTTCAAACTCGAAATTCTATTATTGGAGATAGTGGTCCATAGGTCGCTGCGCATTGGTGAAGCAGTGTTGACTTGGTTGTTGATTGGAAGAGCGGATGGCTTGTAATTCGGTATCCGCCTTTCATCGTATACTTGTTTCACTAACTCGCTTGTCCCTTCATTGGATATGTGAGGATAATGATGATGGCAACCTGAACGCATACAGATATTTTCATGAGCACTTGCTTTCGGCATCGTCCATGGTCTGGTGACTTTACAACTTCTGTTCTGTTGTCAATCACGTATGCTCTAGAGTGACGCGGTCTGAAAGAGATGCACATGCATTTGGTGCCATTTCGATTAACGTCACCAGTGCAGAGCGTGCGGCCTCGTCCGAAGGTTTACGCGTTGGTCGTTGGTCGAATCTAATGTGCACGGCATTGGGATTGACAAGACGGTCAACCAAAACGGGTGTAACAGATGCAAGGGTCAGGGTTCCCCTTTTTTCACTCGTACTGGCTGAACTTGTCCATTATTTTGCCCCACCTCCCATCATGCCAGCTCGCCATTTCCTTCCACTCCCGAGACTCTCTTCCAAGAATACCCCTCGTAAACCTCAGGGACGCACACAGAACAGCATCCGCAAATGATGGCTCGCTCCCCATAACAAATTCAAGACCGTCCTTCGGGAGCCACTTGTCGATCTTCCCTAGCCCTGCCTGCACCTTCGCCCATTGCTTCTCTCTCTCCTCTCCCTCCGGAACCTTCACAACCACACCCAGCCCTTCAAGCCGCTTGAGCAAGTATGAGCTCGTTGCCTCGTTCAGTATCTCTCCACCCCAGAAGAAGGGACGCGTCGGAGCAAAACTCTCCGCTACTGATTCGCGGAACGCGAGCTGAAGAACCTTTGTTCCTGCAGGGATGAGCATCGGTCCGGAGGTGGGGTAGGTCTTGTCGAGGTACTCTGCGATGGCGGCGGACTCTGACACCACAGCACCAGTGGAAGGATCCTGGATGATGGGTATGGTGTAGAATGGCGACTTGCCGTCTGGCTTGACACCAGTAGGAGGAGCTCCGATACGTATTGCCAGAGCTTCGACATCGGGAAGTTCGACCCAGACGACTTGGAATTTCAGGTTTTTGATACTGAGAGAATACCTAATGAATGCAGATCAGCACCAACTTTCCAGTCTGGCACGACTTGTAGACTCTATACCTCGTACGCCAAGTCGTCGAAGAGCCGGGTGCATCAGCATCTTTGGTCGGGAAGTCGTATAGTATGATTTGCTCGGACATTGCTTTCTGCAGAAGCTACTTTAGTCTGGGTTATATAGTAAGATAGCTCTAAAACGTCTTACCAAGGATAACAGTCATTTCCCGATAAACCGGCATTTGCTGTGTCATACTTTCCAAGGATCAGATGGTACCACGGCTGATGGTGAGGTCTAAATTGGTAACACCACGTCATGGGCGAAGACGCGGGAATACAGTACCCTAATTTAGTCAGGACTCTACCGTTCATGCATGGAAACCCGATAACAAAAATGCACTACGGGCATATATCCCTGCCTTAGAGAGCGAAGTATTTGAATCCCATTACTGCAATGAGACAGTCCAGTCCCTCCTCGCTTCCACTAGTCGAGTTCGAATATTGAAGGTGAAGTGTTGCGTTCTTAAGAGAGACGACTGACAGTTCATATGAGGTCGAGCCTTTCAAACTCGAAATTGTATTATTGGAGATAGCAGCAGACTCTGATACGATCGTGCCAGTCACGTGGTCGTGGATGATGGGAATTGTGTTGAGGGGAGTGACGCCGTCGTGTTTGGTACCAGTAGGGGCGGTGCCAATCTGTTTGGCGAGAAGTTTGATGTCTGGAAGTTTGACAAAAACTGTTTGGTAAGGGAGTTAATACTTACAGCGGCTGATTAGATAGTTGAAATGAAAACCCTAGATTGGATCAGAGATAAGGAGGAGGAGGACAAAAACAATGATTTGACAGCGAGGATGAGTGCGATAGGCGAAGAAAGAGCAGAAAGAGTATATTGGGAGTGGTACTGTACAGGATGTAGCTAGAGAAGAGGATGACAGCAGAGGAAAAAACTCCGAAGATTCACCTAATAAAAATTGATGGGATCAAAAGGCGAAAAACAGTCCCAAGTCCACCTCATTTCTCACTTGTACAACCATAATTTCCCCGCCCCGAAGGTATTCATCAGAAACACAAACAGGAGGGGTCATCCTCCCATTCGTGCACTGGACAAGCGTAACTTCCCGTTCAAATCGTTTTGAGGGCAAACCGCAGTTCACCGTCGTGGGTCCGATTTGCCCAAAAAAAAAAATGTGCGAGTCCATGCCTGCTCTCAGTCAAACTCGCACTCAAAAGACCTACCTTTAGAGAGATGGAAAGACCTATAATATAGGCAAGTCAGCATATGGTGCAGCAACAATGTAAAGTCGGCTCACCCTTGAAATGCCCAGAAACACTGCATTGAGTCAACCACAAGACACCGTTATCCAACCCCACTTTGCCCTCAACAGACGGCAGCTATTTAATCAGCTGCGACAGGCTCAGCGGGGTTGAAAAAAGGTGTCCACTGGTCGACTCCTCGTCTTGAACATCGAGCAACCCCTGTATGCTGCCGGAGGACATCAGTTATATTCTTGACATGTAAGCACCGATGTATCACCTAGGAAGGGCCCTGGAAGAACGTGCGGCCATGTCTTTGCACACGTGTGCGGATTGGTGATCGACAGATCATCGTCTTCCCTTGTCATGCATGGATGTTCATTGACATGCCCCTATCTCATTGTCATGCAGCAAAACTTGCACTTGGTGTGAAGGAGAAGTTGCGTCGCAGGGTAGCAAACTCTTGTAATGAGGATAAGCATTGGACAAACTAAGGGATATATAAAACAAACCTTTGCATTTGGGTGCTCTAAGTAGCTAACCCTCTGCCATAAGCCCATATGCCATCTCAGTCCTCAGTGCATTTGACAGGACAAACTCTGTGGGAGAAGAGTAAAGGTCACTCAATTAGCCATAGAAACAGACAACAAAATGATAAAACTCACCCTGCTCCCCAATACATCTTGCTCGCCGGGATGTGATACATTGTCTCACAGCAAAACTCAGAAAGGCCCAGCCTCAGGTTGAGGTCATGGTAAATATGTTGTAGGCAATGTCATCGGATAATAGCGAAGGGGAATACCTGCAAAGCAGATCAAACGGCGAGCAACAAGGAATGATAGAAAACTTACATTCAATGAAGCGGAACACCACAGAAGTCTCCTGAATGACTCTTCAACTCTCCATCTTTTTTTGTCCACCCACCCTTGCTCCCCGGAATTTGATACGTCGTTGCGCTGCAAAACTTGATGTACAGTGAGTCGGCATAGTGCATGCAGCTCAGGTGAAACAGCGGCCTTTGAAAAAGGCTGGAGAGCAGCAGGCTGTCATCAGGAAGGCAAGGGAACAAGAAACAGAATGACATACAAGCACAGCCAACACATACAAATGGTGTGATCGACGCGTCAATCATCGTGTATCCTACCTCCCTGCAGCTCCAACACCCTCTTCCACTCAAGCACATCCTGCCTACCCTCCTGCTCGCCAGAAATTCATATGTTGCATCAAGGTAATGTTTGTCCTATATTTTGATGTCAAAAGGAGCCAAGCTGCTGGAGAATGATCGGGAAGTAAAACAAGAAAATCCTTGAGGGATGCAGTCGAAAGAGATCGAGATAGATGTGGGACAACTGCAGATTATGGCCCTTGCATGTAGTAATTGAGGATGCGCCAAATAATCATCCTACTAGATGCACTTTGCAAATCAGCAAATAGGATGGGATAATGAATAGAAAATAAGACGTACCCAAAAAATGCCAGATAGCGAGAAACAGGAAAACAAGAGAATTGCAGACCTCATGGCTTTACCAAACATGGTGCTGTTGCCAAACACACCTTTTTGAGCATTCAACACCTCTCCGTTACACGACAACGACGTGCCCTCGATGCTACATGACATTCCAAAGGACAAATAGAATGTGGACAACATCACCATTTAATGTGTGTATGGGATGTATGACAATCGAGAAAAATGGCAGCATGGAGGCAAGGAAGGTGAGTACCCGATCACTCAACAAGTTCCTAAGCTTATATACCCTTGCAGATCCGATTCACGGTCCATGACTCGTAACATCAACAGACTAATTTCTCCGTAAAATTTACCTTCCACATGCCTGCTATTCCTTCCGATTCCGACCTGTAAACATCAGATCAATCCAAATATTCCTCCAGTATTTTGTTGCCACCTGTCATGATTTCAGGGCATTCCAGCCGGGCATGAATGCTCGCATGAGCTCTCATGTACTACTGGAATGTACTGTAATTATGACATACATTCTTTGCTCTCCGTCTGATGTGTGATCTTTAGATCTTCCATTCCTACTCAACTTCTTTTTCCGCTTGCAACATGTGCCGCAACAACTTGAAGTCTTTCAGTCTGCTCAGTACAGCCAGTCATTCCTAAGTTTTATATTCCCAAATCTCCTGAATTATAGCTGCCCATGATGACTGCAAACTAAATCTATATCCAATGAAGGATGTCGCAAATTCGGAATAATATCAAATCTATCTTGAGTTACAGTTGCAATACATCACAGAGTGTTCCTATCACCACATGGTTTCAACCAGCCGAAGCATCATGACTACTCGCTAGCATCAATGTCTAGAAGATATACTCGCAATGTCAGATATAGATCCTCTAGTCCACCGAGATTTTCGAGTTGTGGAAGGCCAACAGAATACTTCAACCACGTAGGATTGATGCGCTATAACAAACAGTGAGTTAGCTTGAGCATCGAGTTAACGGAAAGATACTTTGAAAGTTAGGCGTCATATTACATATCTGTGTGGCTTAAATCTCAGGGTTATCGGGCACAGTCAAAGACCAGAATATCATTTGTACAAACACGGCTTCAAGTTCTCCGTCCTTCCTTGTAGTCAGAGTTACTGCGTTACGGGAGAGATTTGTTCCAAGAGTGTGCCGCCATAGTCATCGATCCTGGGCTTATCGGCATCCCTATGATCGTGAGCATACCGATAACGATTTCAGGCGCTTTTTACTCACTGGTCATTCCAGGCCCTAGCGATCTCTAGCTGTGTCCTTGACACAGTATACCCATCCCAGTCGGCACCTTGGCAATGTTGACTGGTTTTGCTTAATGGTCCAGGCTCCATTCAGGCTCACAGCGATGGCCTTCTCAAATCGCTTCTTATTACCAAGGCCATATGGAAGCGGAACATCAAATGTTTGCATCGCCTACGGCACGATAGTACTACCATTCAGGGTCAGCGTAGGTTCATTCTTCTCCGTTCAATATAATACCGTACGAGTATTGTGCCATCACCTCATACGAGGGAATGCTGACTGTTCACCTAGTTTTGCGGACTCGAAACCAGTCAAAGCCTTGTTCCTTGGGGTGAAGAAATCACCTGGAGGTTGGAAGGTTCTGTCCCGACTTGTGAGCTCGTATTAATATTGCTCACCACTCAATTAGACAACGCGTCTGCCGTGATCATGCAGTTCGAGTATTCAATATGAGGCATGGCTCACTCCAATAGAATACGAGGGATGCATCCATATCACGGCACTATTGTATTTTCTAATAAATCCAGAAGCTATGCAATAATTGAACCCTTGGTAGTAAGGCACATGAGAATACGAAAAACTTACCTGCTACCGAACTTGTCAGATCATGGTCACACGGCTCGCTTGACCATGTTGACATTGAGGGTTTCACTTAGTTCGTCCTGTAGACGGGCACGATGGTAACGGCTCTGCCGCCGTCGCGCATGGGCCATCCTGACGATGGAAAACACGGACAGAGTCGGTACTACCGTCATGGTAGCTCGTGGGGGATGGATTACCGATTTCCTAGGTGTTGAGTGGAGAAAGGATGCTACAATAGTCGCGTTTTCGAGACCTTGAACTCGTCGGGTGCTTGTACAGGTACCATATTCCTCAAATTGACATTGGGCGGGTTAGATGGTGTAATCTGAGGTTCGAGTTTTCATGTATGGCGGTGAAATCACCCCATGAGACGTGTAGTAGTGTATGAAGTGAATTGGATGTTGTGAAATATGCGAAATACAAGGTTCCTATGAGAAATGAGTACTTGAAATATATGTAGACCGAAGCAGAAACGCACCACAAGACGAGAGTACGCGGCTGGACTCGACCCACCCCTCGACTCCTTCAATAAGACCAAGCAAAGGTTCGTTTCAGATGTCCCAGACCTTAACATATCTCCACCGGATGGATTATAGCCGTTAAGCATCAAAAAGTAGGAATGAATAAATCAGTTCCTATTCAGTGTGTAAAGCTCTCGCAAGACGACACTGCATTGGACTGATTGAGAGAATGGGAGCCAAGAATGTACACTTACATGTCTTCAGCTTCCAAGCTTCAACATATGCATTGCCAAGTCAAAGAGATCTCCATTGAATTTGGTTGAATAAAGGTATGATAAAGTTCTAACGCGAGTTTGAACTAATTCAAGCTATTTGCCGAGTTGGGAGGCTGCAAACGGCAAGAGTAGAGGAGCAGAGGCTTATGATATGAGCAAAAGAGGCAACTTCCGCATCCGTCAACTTAGCCAAAGCGATCGACATGGCTTTCGTCCTTGCCACTTCCTCTATTTCTTCGATTTCATCGTTCTTCATCTTTGCATCAAGTATCAACCACTCACTTTGTCCGGCACCCCGGATTTCTGTGATTAAAGGCTCTGATTCAATGAACCATGGACGACGACACATTTTTTGCTGCTTGCGGGGGACCCGAAACAGCTAATATCGATGACCGACTTGACGGCTACTCAGGACCCTGAAAAACGCGAAATTCATTAATGAAACCCTTCGGACCGAGACACCGACACGTCAGATCATGATGTCGCGCGCCAACCCTGAGTTTGGAAAGGAGCTCCCATGTCGACTGGTGAGTTTTCACTTCTCCCACATCCATGGACCGCAAAAACTAAACTATATCTGTTTATTAGAGTGTTATGGGCTTACCATGGAAATCCATGGCGTCCCAGACGTCCAGATCAGCGAAAAGGTCTATTTCACGCAAATTACACCTAGATTCGGTATGTTCATCGGTGTCTACATGCCCTTGACGGACCTTACGTTGACGAAAACTGCAGTGTGATGTTCTATTTCCTCTCATATGACTTTGATATTGGGGCCCAGATCTCGTACGGCGACGTAACCACTGGCTTTGAATCAAAGCGGACAAGGTGAGCCTTTCATTCCGTCTTCCAAAGTTCAGAAATTCATACGGCCCCAGAAGGGTCCACGACACACGGTCAGGGTCACCGCTTAAATGAGGTTCCACCCTGTGCCTGCTACTGAACCAACTCGAAAGCTGGAAGTCTCCCCAGTGCGTACTTACTCTTGTTGTATTTCTATGCAATGCTCATTAAACTACGAGTCCAGTTCTGCAAGAAGCAGAGGGCTGGGATGGACTTCAACTTACTCGAACATGACGGCACTTTTGTTTATTCCAATATCGGCAGCACTAGTATCACTGCAACAACGATGGAAATACATTTCACCCTCGAAATCTGTTTCGCGCGATCTTCCAAATTTCGGCTGTTGCGGATTATTGGCCGATAATTCCACGGTATTACCTCACTCGGTGTAACTATCCTGCACTTTTGGTGTGCTCTAGGCCTCCGCAAAAGGTTTAAATACGAGGTATAATCATCCTTTCTTTCCATCATCTCACTAATCCCCCATTGCCTCCTTCTCTAGTCTCTCCTCCCTTCCCTCTTTATCTCAAATAGTTCATATCACTGTCCTCTCGTTGTCGAGTACGTCGTCGGTGGGGCTTCCGCCGTTGCACGCCTCTTCATCGACTACTTTGACCTGGATGGTTTCGGTCTCGTGACCGCCATCACTTCCCATTCGGTTCTGTTTGTTGATTTTAATTTTCACTTTTATCTCTACCACGATGACTCCGTCGAGCTCAACGTCGACAACAGTGAGTTCATCTTCTTTCCCCGTGGTTTGCATCGTGCTGACATCGTCTAAGCTGTCGATGACAGCCGTAACAGCTTCCTTGGACTGCACATGACACATTAAACGGGCCTTGCTAGCCAACGATTCACTCAGCGACGGTAAGGTTCTATTGTCAAGTATTAATTTCCATGTTCTTACTCTTATTATCCCCAGTAATTGTTCAGAACTCGTTCCATAGATGGTAAGGTATCACGCTGTTTCTTGTTCCCGCCTCTACTGACCACTATTTGTTACAGGCTCGTTCTGTTAGGGCTGAAATCGTCACACAAAGACTCTCCACGGCCGTCTTCTAATCTAACCCCCCTCTTCAGTTGCGTTCATAGCATGTTTTTTGTGTTCAACAACCGCCGTATGTAGATTGCGACGCTCATACTGATGCTAGGTGACCATAGTAAGGTGCTCCTGTCTAAGAAGTACCAGTTCTTAATGTTATGAAGCCTCAATTGAAGGGGGGACTCACTGTCGACGCCATGTACCGATGTACATGTTGATCCCTTTTACTAGCAAGGTATGGTAAGGGAAAAAGGTAAGCAGAATACAATCTCCTGACAAGGATCGGACGACTAATTTGATGTCGTAGGATGTTGAGAGCCGCTCAGGTTTCGTGTCGTAACCACAATAGGTAAGTAAACATTCTTCGTTTGCAATTTACAACCCTCTCCCAACCTAACTATTTTGTAGGGTGCTCGACAGCACATAGCGTTTGTCTTCGATAACGAGTGCATTCGAATTTGCCATGCGCACCCAATCGACCAAGAGAGGATCCTCGAATGTACGCCCCGGGACAGGGCAGGGTAAGCAATCCTCGCATATCTCCAGATCACAAGGTAAACTCGTTTGACATAGCCCGGCACGCTGGATGGGTATTGATGTCGCATTGTTGCAGTGCCCAGGCGGTAGGGAGGTTGGACTCGGTCACTCAGTGGACTATCTCCGGTAAGCTTTTGTTCTCATTGCTTAGTAATTGAATCCTTACGACGTGTCTTTTTTCCAGCTCATCATGGCACGTCTAACAGTGGAGTCAGTCCATATCGAGGTAAGGGGTTTCTTGCATTGGGTTGGCTCGAGCTAATGCGCCGATGCTTTGCAGTAGGATGTTGTTGTTCGTCGGGGGCTCCAAGTCCCGGTCTACACCAGCGCGCATGCCGTCTGTTATCGTAGGATCAGGCATGAATGCCGACTCGGACGTGACAAAATTCAGACAGCAACGGGGGCATGGCGGGAGAATGTCCGGGTTTGGCTTAGAGAGGTGTATCAACTCTCGAAATTGTTCGTGCTGAACGTGTACCATGGAATGTGGTACGTGTATCCTGTTCTCGCCGATTTTGTGCTACTAAGGTACCATTTGAAGGGGCGGGCTGTTGACGAATGGCGCTGCGAATACTTGAGAGCGAGCGATACATATACACCTATGTCAAATCCTTCCTCGCTGCCAGGGTGTCATTGAAAGTTACGCAGTAGTTGGCGAGGATAAGGGAGCGTTAGGGACGATAGTATGTCGACAACGGTGAGCTCCATTGGATTGTTTCGTATATTAATCCACTCACATATCGTGTAGGTTCCACGCTAATACCTTCAGTGAAGGCGTTGAATGCAGGGTCCGGCGCGTCAAATGGATGAAGGTTTAGCTAGCCGACATTTTCCTTGATGCAGGTAAGCCTCTTCTGTTAAGGTATCAATTCCTTAAGTAAGTACTCAAGTCTCTATCATACTCGCAAGCTAACTATTTCTTGGTCGCTCCTCAGGCAAATAAGTTGTGAGCTAATGTTGTTAGATGTAGCCTGGCACAGCGGAACGGTACAGTTCTCATTGTGGAGCACGTTTTTGGCGGGTCCCATACTTCTAGTTCGATGGGCGTGATTTTGTGATCGGCTTGATTTCCTTTTTGACGTTGTTTCCATCTTCGCTTTGACCACGACGATGGCGCCAAGTTTGAGGTCGACAATGGTGAGCTCCATTGCATTTTTACGTGCTCTAAACCTCTCTGACATAGTGTAGGCCTGTCCAGACTCATTCAGACAGCAACGGGACCATAGTGGGACAACGACAGGATTTCGCTGAGAGAGGTGTATCAGCTCTCGCAGTTGTTGGCGTTGAACGTGGAATCTGGTATGTGTACCGTGTTCTAACACATTTTTTGCTCCTAAGCTACTATTTGAAGGGACGGGCTGGCAATGGATGGCGCCGCAAAAACTTGAGAGCGAGCCGTACGTATGCACCTATCTCAAATGCTTGCTCAGTGCGAGGATATTGTTGAAAGGGACGCAGTCGTTGGCGAAGAAACGGTGCACGGGTGGGTTAATAGTGTGTAGGTATGCCTTGCTCACTTTAGTTTTGGAGCAAACTGATGATTTTTGCACAGATATCATTCATGTAATGATTATGAAAAGGTGTGTTCCATTTGCCGACTCGTGCTACTTTTGCTCAGAAGCTGTAGAGATCTATACGAGGTTATAATACTACGAGATAAGAGTGGGATTGTAAGAAAAGAGTTGCTGGCGAATGTACAGATGTGGGCGGGAGGGCATCGTCGTCGAAGGATCGAAGCGCGGGGGGGCCTCGGGGACGGGAGTGGACTGTGCGGAGACGATGGAGCGTGCGCGGAAGGGGTGGACGCCGACCGAAGCCATGCGTGTGGACAAGAGCATGGGGGGCACGGATGGTGCGTGCGTGTTCGGGAGGGACGCCGACCGAAGCGATGGGCGCGGATGTCGAGGGCTGTTATTTATAGACAGCCCACGGACGGGCGTGTGGCAGTGGAGGGTCGGGGCAGCCATGCCATGGGAGGGTCGTCAAAGCAGCGTTTGGGAGGGTCGTCAAAGCAGCGTTTGCGTGGGTCTGTTATAGACGAAGCTGTCGCCCGTTTGATGGATGCGCGAGAGAAGAGAAGGATGTTGATCGAGCGGAGAGTCAATTAATGGGCCAGCATGAACAAGGCCCACACGATGCTCCGCTGCGCGTGAAATGGCGGTTACAGTAGAGAGGACAAAAGTGCCGCCTGACCTCGCAAGTCGCTTGGCACTCACCGGCTTGAATTTTGAAGCGTGTCGGTTGACCTCGATCACGTGTCTTACCCGTTTTGCCTTCAATTTCTGTCCTAGCTTTCCATCACCTACTTGCGTGGATAGTTGTCTGTATTGCCAGTATTTTTGAAAGCAAGAAAACGACGGCTGCTTGCTAACAGGACTCTTCAGTCGATGATCTTCTAGCTACTTTGCCGTCCTCGGAATTGCGCGCTTATGCAGTACTACACCGCAGCTTCCGATAGTCCAGCTATGACAATGATTGGTAAGATACCGGAAGAATAGAGGACATGGCAACCTGCGAGAAACTCCTACGAAGTGATTCGAGCTCCTCCCGACATATTGCTTCAAAAAGTCATAGAAGACAACAAGGACTCTACATTCCCACCCCGGGCACAAGTCATAAGGAACGTAATGTAACGTCTCTTTCACGAAATGGAGATATGCTCACATGTTTCAAATCGTATAGACGTCTCGCCACAGGCCGGCGCTTATTCTAATGGCGAGATGAATGTCGCACCTTTGTCACATGTTGGACGAGGAGGTCATGCGCGTTTGTTCCAGACATGCCACTAACTCCCATGTGGGACTCAGCAGATAGTGCTATGAGTAAGTTTCGAGCTTTCGAGTCAGATCATCAACTCGACCATCTAACTCAGTTTCAGTCCGCCCAGAGGTGCTGGCCGCCATACGAATAGCTGTAACATGCACATTCATCGCATGTGTTATCGTGTATATCTACTGGGAAGAAATGAGTGAGTATTCACTCCGGCTCCGAATCGCTCTAGCCATTAAATGCGTCTTTCGTTATTCCAGGGACATTCTGTCGAGCCAACCTCACCAGGTTACTCATTGCGCTAGTCTTTTGTGCCTTGCTGACGCAGCTCGATATCCGGCCTTCACTGCACGGGCTCGGAGGGGACTTTTCTAGGAGTATTCTTCGAGGAACCAGATTCATCTTTATTGGCACCTCTCGCGTGATGGCAATCATAATGATTTCTCACATTACTCTCATGCTCTTTCGTTTCGAGTCTTTCAAATTCGAAATTCTATTATTGGAGATAGTGGTCCATAGGTCGCTGCGCATTGGTGAAGCAGTGTTGACTTGGTTGTTGATTGGAAGAGCGGATGGCTTGTAATTCGGTATCCGCCTTTCATCGTATACTTGTTTCACTAACTCGCTTGTCCCTTCATTGGATATGTGAGGATAATGATGATGGCAACCTAAACGCATGCAGATATTTCCATGAGGGCTTGCTTTCGGCAGAGTCATCCATGGTCTGGTGACTATACAACTTCTGTTCTGTTGTCAATCACGTATGCTCTAAAATGACGCGGTCTGAAAGAGATGCACATGCATTTGGTGCCATTTCGATTATCGTCACCAGTGCAGAGCGTGCGGCCTCATCCGAAGGTTTACGCGTTGGTCGTTGGTCGAATCTAATGTGCACGGCATTGGGATTGACAAGACGGTCAACCAAATCGGGTGTAACAGATGCGAGGGTCAGGGTTCCCCTTTTTTCACTCGTACTGACTGAACCTGTCCATTATTTTGCCCCACCTCCCATCATGCCAGCTCGCCATTTCCTTCCACTCCCGAGACTCTCTTCCAAGAATACCCCTCGTAAATCTCAGGGACGCACACAGAACAGCATCCGCAAATGATGGCTCGCTCCCCATAACAAATTCAAAGCCGTCCTTCGGGAGCCACTTGTCGATCTTCCCTAGCCCTGCCTGCACCTTCGCCCATTGCTTCTCTCTCTCCTCTCCCTCCGGGACCTTCACAACCACACCCAGCCCTTCAAGCCGCTTGAGCAAGTATGAGCTCGTTGCGTCGTTCAGTATCTCTCCACCCCAGAAGAAGGGACGCGTCGGAGCAAAACTCTCCGCTACTGATTCGCGGAACGCGAGCTGTAGAACCTTCGTTCCTGCAGGGATGAGCATTGGTCCGGAGGTGGGATAGGTCTTGTCGAGGTACTCTGCGATGGCGGCGGACTCTGACACCACAGCACCAGTGGAAGGATCCTGGATGATGGGTATGGTGTAGAATGGCGACTTGCCATCTGGCTTGACACCAGTAGGAGGAGCTCCGATACGTATTGCCAGAGCTTCGACATCGGGAAGTTCGACCCAGACGACTTGGAATTTCAGGTTCTTGATGCTGAGAGAATACCTAATGAATGTAGATCAGCATCGACTTTCCAGTCTGGGATGACTTGTGGGCTCCATACCTCGTACGCCAAGTCGTCGAAGAGCCGGGTGCATCAGCATCTTTGGTCGGGAAGTCGTATAGTATGATTTGCTCGGACATTGCTTTCTGCAGAAGCTACTTTAGTCTGGGTTATATAGTAAGATAGCTCTAAAACGTCTTACCAAGGATAACAGTCATTTCCCGATAAACCGGCATTTGCTGTGTCATACTTTCCAAGGATCAGATGGTACCACGGCTGATGGTGAGGTCTAAATTGGTAACACCACGTCATGGGCGAAGATGCGGGAATACAGTACGCTAATTTAGTTAGGACTCTACCGTTCATGCATGGAAACCCGATAACAAAAATGCACTACGGGCATATATCCCTGCCTTAGAGAGCGAAGTATTTGAATTCCATTACTGCAATGAGACAGTCCAGTGCCTCCGAGCTTCCACTAGTCGAGTTCGAACATTGAAGGTGAAGTGTTGCGTTCTTAAGAGAGACGACTGACGGTTCGTATGAGGTCTACAGGATGCTCTGTTGCAGCTGAAATGGCGGTCACAGAAGAGATGAGGCCGTCATTGGCTTGAAACTTGCCCGTTGGTCTCTATCATGTGGAGGCTCCGACAATACGCGTTTTTCAATTTGCTTCCGCGTCCATTTCCATCTAGCTCCCGAGTCCCATCACCTCTTTCGACGTGCGATGGTACTTGTACTCCCAATATCTTTGAAGGCAAGAAAATGGCGGCACAAAATCCTACGGCTTGCCAACAGGACTTTCTGTTTAATCGATGATCTTCTAGGTCCCTCGCTGTTCTCGAATGGGTGCTTATGCCACAGTGCTACGCCGCAGATTCCTATATCCCAGCAGCAACGATAATTGATAAATTGTCGGGATCAGGGCCCTGGAACTTTTTCGATCCCGTGAGAAGGCCGGTTCAGGGTTAGACCTGACGAACCATGGCTTCAAATGGTCTTGGGCAGCAGTGATACTTAGTCGATAATCAGCGTTCTATGTATCCAGCCTGGGCCCAAGGGATAAGTGCTCATGAGACGGAGGTGTTCTCGCATGTTTCACTTGTATAGACGCCTTACCACAGGCCGGCGCTTATTTTCATGCCAAGCTACGGTCCTTTGTCGCATGTCTAGTCCCTGATTGGTGGACAGGGAGAGCGTTGTCACTTGGCATGTACGTGGATGCTTTGTTCCATTGCTCCGACGACAGGTCACCAGTTTTCATCAAGGACTCAGCAGATAAGTATGAGTAAGTTTCGAGTTTTCGACTCAGAGCGTCAACTCGCCCATCTGACTTAGCTCTAGTCATCCCAGAGCTGTTAGTCGCCCTACGAATAGCTGTGACCTGCACATTCATTGGATGTGTTATCGTGTACATCTACTGGGAAGAAATCAGTCAGTACAGCTCCAGTCGGCTTCGCTCTGCCCATTAAACGCATCTTTTGTTGTTCCAGGGAAATTCTGTCAAGCCCATCTCATCAAGTTACTCGCGGCACTACTCTTTTGTGCTTTGTTGATGCAGCTCGATATCTGGCTTCCAAACCCAGACATAGTGCACGGGTTCGGAGGGGACTTTTCCAGGAGTATTCTTCTCGGAACTAAACTCATCATCATCAGCGCTTCTCGCGTGATGGCAATCATAATGATTTCTCACATTACTCTCATGCTCTGGCGTTTCGAGTGTTTCAAACTCGAAATTCTATTATTGGAGATAGTGGTCCATAGGTTGCTGCGCATTGGTGAAGCGTTGTTGATTGGAAGAGCAGATGGCTTGTAATTCATCCGGCCTTCATCTTACAATTGTTTTGTTAACTTCCTTGTCCCTTCGTTGGATATGTGAGGATAATAATGATAGCAATCTAAACGCATGCAGATATTTCCATGAGCACTTGCTCTAGGCATCGTCCATGGTCTGGTGACTATACAACTTCTGTTCTGTTATCAATCACGTATACTCTAGAATGAGGCGGTCTGAAAGAGATGCACATAGATACCATCAGGGTGCCAACTCGATTTTTATTAGTATGCATTGCCTGTGTTCCGTCGTGCCAACCTAGCGTACCATGACTATTTCAACCAACTTCAAAATTTCCGATATCTTCTGGAAGATACGTCAGCTGGAATCTAGTGATAAGTTCCTTCAGCTTCTATATTTTGTGTCGCGATCTGACTAGCAAAACAATCAAGAAACAATGAGTCGAAGCAGGTACTGAGTCTACAACTTGAAGTTGAACTCCAATTTAGTTACATTTTACACACAAAAGGAAGGCGCATCTGCTTTGGGTGGTGAAGATAGATATATCAACCGAAATTTAATAGACTACTCAACCGTGGTATGTAGTGTGTATATGCCTGCGCAAGGTCCCAAACGTTTGACTGAAAGACTGAAAGACTGATGTATTGGTCGACTCCGCTAATACAAGCTCAGGCAAACAATACTAGTAAACTACTGTCGACCTCGCCGACTCGTCAAAAATGTAAATAAGTAGGAAAGAGAGATAGAGAGTCGTAGAGTAGAGGAACCCTAATCATGACTGTTGTATGATATCAGTGAGAAACGACGGCACGGTTAGTCTCTCGTAGACAGACGGACGATACACTACTAGTAGGGTATGGGCCATCGCATCTGCGTGGCAGGACCGAGCCCTAAATTTTTTTCCGCTTTCAAATTTCCCTCAGGTATCAACATCTGTAAGTTTAAGACCACAAATTAAACCAGACAATCACAGGTCCGTACGTACATACAGGAATTGGTCCCGGCCTTACCGGCACGATCACTAGTCGAATCCACGTCTACGAGTTGACCTTCTAGCAACGCCTGGCACCCGAGTGCGATACCATCATTATACCACACGTTCATACTCTTGCCGATGAATTGAGCCGTGTAATGCCTCTCCCAAAAATATATGATACCACCTAGGCGATATGGCACTCTTTCTCCAGCCACGTTCACGCTGATACTTGGATCAGACATACAGTGCAGGTGAAAGACACAGGAAAGCCGATAACGGGTGGGGCAACAAGATATGTTTCTTTCCTACATATCTGCCGTCTGCATTCTACGCATCTGGATTCATCGTCCGTTAGTGGCATGTATTCATTATACATATAATTCAAATTGGCATTGGTGTATCAGAGAACTTCATTCAAGGCAATAAATAAAAAGCCAGTGCAGACTGCATCCTACCAGTTACGCAAGGAGGTTCATGCTGCCGACCTGTGGCTTATCCTTGGAGGAAAGTCAGTTCCACTAAAGTGCACGAATCAACACCGTGACTGACACTCATTTTGACCCAATTCATGATCATCGCTGAATACCTCTCTAGTTATCGTGACCACTACCAACTGTCCTTGGAACCCCATCCGTTCACTGCATGATGTGGGTTGAATGGGAGGTGATATCCCTTATCATAATGGTCGTCGTCTGAGCTAGTGAATAGCACGGGCTTCCCGTGGATACTGACACTCAGACCCATACCCGTACCCTTCGAACAGGTGCGGGTTTTGCCCAGGTTATGACGGGCCGTATCATGGGCTACAGGTTGCGGGTCAGACCCAATAAGTCAGTGCAGCCTCCTTTGTCCTACGCGCGTGCAGACATACTACTTAGTAGTCAGTGCTTACACTACAAATATACAAGAGTTTCAATGTAATTTTCGTGTTGAAGCTAGCGGCTACATTCAAAACAACTATCTGTTAAAGTTCACATTAGCACGAGCACGATAAGATCCAGAGGAGACTTACATATGGTCTACTCGTTGCCTGCACATGAACCACCAGATATCCAGCTCTGTCTTTTTGCACAAGTGGGGGATGAGCTATTTGTCATTGTCGTCATCTGGAGCTGCTAGCCCTGGTCAGCACGAGACAGCCAGAGACGACGCTGGGCATACCACAACTCTGGCAAAATCACATGTGATTTCAATGGCTCAGCTGCCTTCTATCATCGCCCAAGAGCCCTCAATACACGTCTCGCCTGCAAAAACCTATGCGACACCTACAGAAACGATCAGTATCCACCAATCAATCGTTGAGGGATCGGACGTACCCTCAATGACCGCGTCTGAGACATAGCAGCTCCTCGGTTATTCGTGCACCATTCTCCAAATCCCATTATGTATCCCTCCCCTCCAATGTCCTTCTCAGGAAACCTGCCAGGCATTAGCACACGCGAACGACTGCCGCGGGATGAACTTACCATGTGATAACATAGAAGAACAAACAAAAGTTTTCAAGAGGCTCTTCGGCAGAGAAACAATTCAGGAAAGGGGGAAAAGCCGAAAAGCGATAAAGCCACCAGGGTAACCACGGAAGAAAGATCGGCTGGACACGGGTGTACGAATAGAAAAATGCGCACGAGTGATGAAGATTCCCACGGTCTACTCAAGTAGCGAAGTCGGCAAAAGCCGAAGGGTGTTCAAGCCACCAGGGTAATCACGGAAGAATCGGAAAGGACCGGCCTGTGTACGAATAGAATTCTTTCCCACACTTTTCTTATGCCAGCCTAATAGCGGCATAGGACTCGGAACTACGGCACGGTTATGCGGCGCTTACATAATAGGACATTTCAGTTTTCGCTCCCGTCCTCTCTCCCTTCCTCGCCGACTGGTGCTCCTCCGCCGGAGGCCTCCTAAGCAGGAAGACTCTTAAGCTGAAAATCTACCCCCCAGACCACAAGATACTTTGTATCTTGATTGCTCTCTCCCTCTTGGATCATCTACCCCGTTGCACGTACCATCTCGCTTGGCCAACGACTCCTCTGTTCGACAAGCCTGATGTATCCAATGTCAATGTTGTTGACGTCTACCGCTGGCGAGCATGGATCCTCGACGGCGCCACAATCTCGTTCGCTTGTCGTCTTGGAATTCTATGAAATCTTCCAATTGCCACTGTCGTCGCTGCTGACGACGTTTTTGATATTCTCCTCTAACGTCGTTGTTGATTGGCCCCGGACGTCTACATCACTGAACAAGTCGCCAGTCTTATCCAGGGAGGTTGAAGAGGGCCAGGTGCATAGGAGCTGATGAAACGGCACAGAGAGGAACCTGAAAGAAGACGTCGGGGAAGCGAATCTATGACAGATGACCTGCACTGGTGAAACGGTGTGTCTTTCGAGCGTTGGGAATGTCTGATTGTGCATATGCTCCCTGTGGATGACGCACGGAGCGGTCACAAGCTTGATAGCCGGTATCTTCCCCTGCTCATGCGCTTTGTCGATCATTGGTGACGACGCTGGTGTTGGTCGGATGTCATGTTCGTGTCTCTCGCAGAAAATCTTCTCTATGCTCATCAGTCTGTTTCAGAGGGATCAAAACGTACGCCCAGGGGACATCGTGACTTCAATGGAAAAAGTCAGAGCATTTATTGAAAACTGGAAAGCAACGAAAGCATAACGGAGATACAGGATTGAAAAAAAGGACGGTGAATTGGTAAATCTGGAGCAAAGATCAACACACTGGGAATCGCGACGCGGATTCGGCTTACAATTCTTATATTCGCTCACACAATTGAGTTGGGACCTTCCGCTCTGTTTGCCGATGGGGCGCCATTCCCGTCTTGGCCATTGAGGACCTCTCGGCTCCCTCCTTTGGCTGGAGCTTGAGTCTTCGCCTGTAATACTAATATCTACAGCATCTCAAGCTTCAGTGGACGACATACTAATGGGAGCATATGGACACTCACCTTGAACTCTCCCTTCAACATATTAATTTCTCGTTGGTACGCTCTCGTCTTCACCCAGATGACCCATCCGTCATGCGCGTAGCGGACCCAAGAACGACCACTCGACAAGGAGAGCCCTTGATACGCCTTGACGTGCATCAGTTTGAGCGCCCTGGCCTCTGTCAAGAGTCTGTAGTTCATTAGGCATGAACAAGGCGGCAATGGGAGAACGTTACTCTTCGACCCTGCCAATACTGATGCTGCCATCCTGCAGACTCTCGTGCTTCTTGTGGTATTCAATCGTGGCGTTGATGGTATTCTTGAAGAGCTTGATCGCCGAGCTGGGTTTGAGAGGTGGGAGCAGGGCGTATGCGAGAGGGTGGACGGAAACACATATGAGAGCGAGTAAGTACATGCCTGTACCCGCGTTAGGCGATGACAAAACAGCCATGGCTATTGAGGTCCACTTGTCGATAACGTTATAATTGTTTTGTGGCATTGGAAAAGTTCTGTGAATGCAAAAGAAGTGTAGGGATAGGCGCCTCAGGCGGGACTTTGTGCGCCTAAGAGTTTCAGATCATTTAGGCGCCTAATTCCAGTCGAAGCCCTCTTAACCCATAGAGCTATGGGTTAAAGGGAGAGTCACGTGTAAAATTGAAAAAATTTTACTAGATTTCTGGCTCGTTGTCCGTGTTGAGGGTAGATACTGGATACTGATACTGGATCATTAGTAATACACCATATTTGGCAGGTTGACCCTGAACATGCCTCTGAATCGTCGAGTCGCTCATCAGCATCACAGCCCACAAATAACAACGCGCGAAGCGCTGCCTAAGGGATTCCAGGAAATGCCAGAGCTTACCGCTGGTTTCGCTGGGTTTCCACGGTAATTATCTGCCATGCCCATATTTGGAAGTAGTATTCCACGCTTTCACAGAATTTTCATGGGTCTGTTTCTTCACCTTCACACAGGATTTTCTGTACATAGAGTGAATAGACTATGGTTTATAGTATAGTAAAGTATGGACACAAAAAACAAAGTACATAGGCAGATATTCATGTAAAGAGTAAGTACCTGCCAAAGTTATCTGCCATTAGCCCCTATAGTTATCTACTATCGGCCTGGAATCACCCCGGAGTTATCCACAACATTTCTCGCTGTTGCTTCCTGCTCGTATTTTGTTTCTACTTTCATGGTTCAATTCTCAAAATTTAATCTTTACTCATATCCTGCTTTGATGCAAAATCTTTGAACTCTGCCATGCAAAATGCATTGAACAACCCATTATTCACTGAGACCGGCTTGTCTTTCAACTATTATGATTTCCTCTCTTAAGAGCATGGCACTTCAGAAGAAAGTAATGGATTAAGCATCACACACTATATGCATGAAAGCAAGGCCCAAGCCCCAAAAGTAGAATATTAGGACATGACATAGCCATGGCTGCAGCACTCGTAAACTTGCATATACCAAAATAAACTTGAAAGTGCTCCTAACATTTGATTGAGGCAGCAAGGCTGTTTGAATGAAGCCATTCCAAGATCTAACATGAAAATATACCAGTCGGCACCAAATTTTCGGGGTGCGATCTTGGCCTGAAATCTTTCTTGTTTTATTCAGTGAAATGGTCGGAAAACCACAGATACCTCTCAATATGATTTTTGTTATTATATATATTTCATTCACATAATTAACTAACAGATATCATATTAGCACCACACTCATCCAGAGTGACTCCCAGACCCCATCATTACATCCACTCTCTGATCCAACTACAATTCTTAGCCCATAAATGTGTTGCTGATGCTCAACCACCAGAACCAATAAGCAAGAAGGCTCATGTGCACTACTGTCCTCAATGTGGAGGAGGCACAGATAATCTCTGCAAAGGAAAGCAGTACTGGTGGAAGTGTCAGTATGCCTGCATGGATTGCGGAAATCCAAGTGTCCATGGCAAGTTGTGCAGGTCGTGACTCAAATGAGAGGCACTTACAATGTTTTGGACCTGCAAATATACCTTCAAACATACTGAACAAGCACATAATTACATATAATACATAGTAGAAAATACTTACTCTGACTGTTGTGCAGTCTTGCAATTTTTGCCTGTAAATGAAGTCTACATGTGCCATGCGAAGTCATTTTTCACTAAGTCATTTTCCCTTTTTGGGATCCAGTATCTGAACCGGCATTTCGGCTGAGCGTGAGACCTCGCAGAGTGCCGCAAGATACTGGACCCAAATAGGAAACTCCCACGAATTTCCAGCCATCAACATCCAAACGCTTTCCATCAGTTCTCGTCACTCGGAACGGGTAGAAAATTGCCGCTGGAGGTGCCGTAAGCGATTTAGATTCACAATGTGGATTCTCAGGTGCGTAGGGCTACTATAATGTCCCTTTTCTCTCTTTTTCTTCTTTCTTCCTTTCCTTTTTTGGATTTCTTTTATTTATTTATTATTCGACCCTCAACACCACTATCGAGCCAGATTTCTAACCAAATCTTTAGGCTTATTCTGCCGTGTTAGGCATCATTGAAATCCCTGGAAAGATGCAATTCGCCACAAACACCTGTTTTCGGTGATTTTCCGAGTCCGGGTATCGGTTCTGATAACATCACTGAAGCGGCACCCCTTCAGCAGCGTAAAATCGGTAATATTATATTAATTATAGAGCGGTTTTTCCCATGAAAAGGTATGGGTTATGGGTGATGGGTGATGTATGGGTTACGGTACCCATTTTGCTGCGAACCAAATCGGTGGACGTCAAAACCTATGGGTTAGCGCGTATTATGAGTTACGAGGGCTATGGGTTAAGAGAGCTTCGACTGTATCTGATTCTTCGACGATTTTTCCTGTTGACGTCATCTCAGGTGCCCGGATAGTCCCAGGTTTGACCCACAACCAACATGTGAACCGCCGGACAAGGCCGCACGTTCTGCACTAGCGCGCCTGCCAGCTACACGGACATCAGTCCTATTTCACGAATTTTAGTTCGTGCCCAAAAGGACGCCGAGTTGGTAGGCGAAATATCATAGGACATATGGCTCGCCCTGCAGTGTATCTGGGAGCTTGACGGCGGCGGCGTGTATAGTGGCCAGGAAGGTTCTTTTGGGAAGAAATGGGGTGTATTTGAGAGTTGACTTACAATGCATGGATTCACCGAGGCGACAGTGATATCGCCAACGACCCCAGGCACACTTCCACCTCCGTCTTCGTGTATCCCCCACTTTCGACAGGGATTCCGATCCTTCTCCTCGTTTATCCGCACGTCCTTGCCATCCTCCAAAGGCTCCACCCCTACGCTTGGCCTGTCTTTGGGGTACCGCCATACGTTGCCATCTTGTCACGGCAATTCCAGTCAACGGATTTATTTCTTCACCAACGATTTCGGGATCAAATCGCTCATCACAGCTGCAAGATTGTTTATCTCTTTTTAGCATAGAGGATCTATACGACGCAGCAGGGCCAGCCTACTCGAAATTCATGTCGAGTCAACCGACAAGTACGACGCTGCACATGCCTGGTCGCCGCCTACACCAGCACTGTCGCCTGGACCACCCAGTGCCGTGGTATCCTTGACCCTATTCCTACAAATGCCGACTCTCTGGCCTGCAGTCCCATGAACTGCTGTATGTCTCCACGACGATTGCACCCTTGTTCAAAGACGATTTCCTATCCTGCCTCCCACTGAAGCTGGTGCTACACATTTTGAGCTGGCGGATGATCCCAAGACGCTGGGGAGGGTTTTACAAGTGACCCGATACTGACCGAAGTCGGTGGAGGATGAGTGTGTGGATGGGAATGTATAGGCTCTTGGAGATCAGTACTCCGGTGCAGAGAGTGCTAGTTCTACGGGATGAGCAGGACGAAATCTGGAGCCGGGGAAAGCTAGAGCGCTCACACCCGTCGCTGTCCTCGTTCTTCACCCTTCTTTTTTGCAAAGTGCTCGTGCTCGATTGGTAAGTTCTCTCTTCTCTCACGTTTACTTCATAGCTAACAAATTCTCTAGTGATAAACTGGTGCCACGGCACCCGCCTGATTCGTGTCCATCGTCCCAGGGTAGTCAAGCCAAAGAATGGTGTCATCACCCCATCACTTTGAACGATGACTGTGTAGTAGGGAGGCTTGCGAACTCGTGAATAGATGGTTTCAGCACCTCGAGTATCTTGGCTTAGATGCTCAGCGCTCGTGTGCCACAAAATGTGTCAGCGAGATTGAGAGCCCACGTCTTGGGGTCGGCGGGATGTTTGAAGGTTGGGGCCAGCCGGATTAGCTCATCGTCAGCGGAGACTGCGACAGGGTGACGCGGGTCTGGGATATAAAGTCAGGATACTGCATGGTCACACCTCAACTGTTCGATGCAGTAAGATCCGTCAGAATCGACTGGTCGCAGCCAGTGGATCGTGGAATTCGACCTAGGGCGTATGGGACGTGCAGAGAGGGAAGATGCTTAGAGCGTTAATAGTGTGAGGTGTCTGGGTGTATTGCCAATGATCATGCATGCCGGGTTCGTGCGACCTTTCTCTGTCGCACTTGCTCTAATCTATGTCTAGGCATGGGACGTTGGTACGGACTTGGCAATGCATACAAATCGTGCCAGGACGCTGTCATCAGATGAATCCTGTCGCTTGCATATCGCTCGTGTTCTGGACGTCCTTAGTATGGGATGCTGACACTAGGTATATTTGCAGGTCGTCATCAATTGGCAATATCTGACTTTTCCTTCCAGCGTCTGCATAGCTACGCAGCTGAATCGGAATCCTGGGGGCTGCACAGATCACGATCACATGGTTACCGTGACGCAGTTAGACCCGCGCGATGCAGGGCCCGTAAGTTTTGCTGGGGTTGCTTGTTTACGATCGCTGTCGAGTTTTTTTTTTGAAGGCAGCCGGGGCAGAGGTTTGACATATGTATCTGTGCTTCAGAATAATACAGCACACTACTCAGCCAGGGTGACGTGTCCACAGCGTTTGTCATTATCAAAAAGGAGCCTAGATCCTTAACCGTCTTCCGCTGCCTGTTCTATTATTGAACACTTCCCTGCTCTCCTTTCATTCATGGCGCGCGACTATGAATGTTGTTATTTTCGTCATCGCACTTTTCCTTGCCTATTGTTCCGAGAAAATCTCGCATTATACACCTGGAGGTTGCATCGATTTTTATTGTGTTTTACAAGTGCGAAACGACAAGTACTATCGCCCTATTGACAGTACTACTTTAAGAGAGAAAGACCAAGTTACAATTAACGAGGAAGCCTACGCGACACCTTCAAACGGCTCGATGCGATCTGGGTGCTTGCCCCATCTCCTGTCATGCCAAGTAACGTTATCCTTCCCCTCTTCACTTTCTCTTCCTATCCTGCTCCCAATCAACCAAAGAAATGTGCTCATCACCGTGTCCGCAAAACAAGGTTCATCACCCATAACGAAATCACCCTCGCTTCCTTCGAACCACTTGTTCGTCTTCCTCAGGTTCTCTGTCGTCCTCGCCCATACTTTCTTCCGTTCTTCGCCCTCTGGGGCTGTCAATGTATACGTTCCGGAAAGCCTTTCTCCCATATGCACTGTCGTCTGCTCGTTCATCTTCACCGCCGTGCGTGTATAAAGAGAGGCACCCGGAGATATTGGAAGGCATCATTGGCTGCATCGGTGAGGGTGAGCTGAGAGGCCATCGTCTCAGCGGGGAAAAGCACCGGACCAGAAGAAGGGTAAGTCTTGTCAAGATAGGTAGCTATGGCAGGTGAATCGGAGACTACGGCACCTGTGGACTCGTGGTCTTGGATGATGGGAATCGTATATTCGGGGGACACTCCGTCTGGCCACACACCGGTAGGGGCCGCACTGATTTTCTTCGCGAGAACTTCAATAGGGATCTCGATAGACCGCCTGGTATAGCAGGTTTTTGTGGTTCAGGGAGTACCTACAAAGATGAACGGTCAGTTATGCGTCCATGAAGGAGCTTCCTGCATGCGTACCTCGCCCACCAGGTGGCCATAATTCCCAGAGAATCGGCAACCTTGGAGGGAAGATCGTGGAGAGTGCTGCGAGTACAGAGGCCGCTTTGCTCGTATTATCTAGAATAGCTGCAGCGATCCAGGCGGGAACCATCGGGAGACCATGGGCAGTTTTCGTCAATTCACCGGTGCGTACGAAGGAAAGTGGATCCTATGGACGGTGGTGTGGTCGACGCACAAGTCAGGTTGGATCGAGGAGAAACTCTGTAAGAACAAGCAAAGTTGGACCCGGGGAGTTAGTTCGCGACGAAGCCACTAGTTCTGCGCACGAAATTCTCCGATATGGTATCTCTGTTACTTTGAGCACCTGTAAGTGATGAGGTTATGGAAGCTAACGGCATTTGCCGAACGTCCTCTTTCCACTGTTATCATCATGGAGATTCGAAACATGTATCTTTCGCTCAATACTCATCGCACAGAACAGTATCAACATACTTTTTCTTTCGAAATGTCCAGCTCGCCTTTGATACCAAAACATGAACTGCCCACATAATTATGATGGAGGAACGACGGTGCGCTTTTTTAAATTTTTGGTATGAAATCCGTTGACTGAAGTATCATACAGGCATATCTCAGTCCAATGGTGTGAATCCTGTCTTTGAAGTTCGTGGGATTCTGCGATTGCTGCGGGTCGCATATATTCGTACTGAGTCGTGGGCGACGAATAGGCGTCGCAGATTGCAATGGTCGACGTAAACGGCATAACTCTCAACGAGATATGGAGCAACATTCCGCGTAAGGATCTATCAGGTGGGTGCGTTTGCGAGTTATGATTGAAGAATCCACGAGAATAGAGGAGTTAACTTCTGCTTAACAGACGAAGCATGCAAGTGAGCGAATCTGTTTCTCATCACGCGCTATATCTTGCAAAGGAGGAAAGGCAATGTCGCTGAATGTACGATTGAACTATCGTACGTGTGAATCACATATATACGCGCCGGTTCCTGCATACGACTAGTCCCATCTAGATCATATTACGGCTCTTCTCACTGGGAGAACATTCTTCTGAGGATTCTCGTCAGCTGAGATGCGAGAGTGGTGCCACGGTTCTGCTCCATCTCCCCCCAGAACCCCACCATGCAACGAAGCGCCTATGAGAACGAGGTTCGTGCGTTATGTAAATATACTAGCTCGTACACTTTAGCTCATGTTGGCTCCAATGTCTACAGAGACTGTCTTCGAAAGCAGCCAAAGCCAGTTTTTATCGGTGCCAGGAGAAACTTTCCAATTCCACAACAGCCAAAATCTGGTAACCATGCGGACTCTGCCGCAGTAGACGGACGCATTCTATGAAATTTGTACGACTTCATGTATTCTACTCTGCTGAGTTTCGAGCTGACTATCAAAGACTGTTCCTTGTAAGCTGACGGTGGCCAATCCACACAAACGCCTGCACCACAGCAGCGCGATATCGTGCGCTTGTCAAGGCCACTACAGTTCTATACAGATTCATCCCGGTGTTCGTACGTTTATCCATTTTCGGTTCCGAGAAAGCGTATCTGATAGAAAAAAACAGGAAATGGATTGGCTGTCGGCCTCTCAGCCTCTCACTTGGACGGTTGCTGGAGAATATAGAACACGCAATCAGGCTGAAGGAGTCCCCGAAACGAGCACAATTCTCGCTCCCTTCTCGGTGCTCGGGGAGATATAGCCGGTTTGTGGGAGTACGCCGACAACCGCCGCTTGCGACCGCAGTGAGGAAGTAGCAAGCACAAGAGAGTCACGGGAATGTACTAGCCAGGAAGCCGTGCCACAGAAGTCTTCGAACGTCGGAGTCATGACATTGTCGCCCATGTTCCTTCACTCATTACCTAAGGATAGCAGCCCTCAAGGCTCGGGTAGATGCTACACCTTGCCAAGGTCCCGTCGTTATTCTCAAACGGAGCCTTGTTGGCACCCCTCATCTGATGCTGTTTCCTGGTCTTCCTTCAAGACTACCATGGTAGGGCTCCCGAATTACGTGACGACTGGTCTCGTTTCCCGTTTGTCTGCCCCACCTTAACACATTTCCTATCGACATCATTCTGCCTGCGGAGCGTTGTACTATTGAGGGTTCGGAGGTTCATGTACCCAATAAACACAACAACTCTGAACGATCAAGTATGCTTAACCACAAACCTCTTCCAATTACAGACGACACGCAAAAAGGATAGAAGGTCAGTGCTGTCAATGATGCTCGAGTTGATTGATTGTGCATTCGAGCAGACTATGTGTAGTCTCAGATCATCTACATTCGTCACGGCCCTGGTCCCTTCGAGTTCATCCCCACATTCAAGCAACTGAAAGTCATCTTCAAAGTTTGATACTAATTCATTTGACGCTTTGATAGGCGTGCCTGATGCCTCTTAGTAGAACGAACGATCACGGAGAGATCCTGATACGCTTGAAGAGTCCCTTTCTTCAGCCATTTCCCGCCTTCCGAAGACGAACAGTGGTCGAGATGTATATTCGAGAATCGACTTGAAGGCCGAAACTATCGATCTCTCATGGATTGCCGGCCCCTGATCATGTGAAATGATATACTGGTGTATGTCATAAAAGAAGTATGATCACGCCCTGATGTCTCTCATTTCCGCGCCCTTGGTAGAGGGCCTTTACCTTTCTCAAATGACAGCATTTTTGATGGTGCACTCGGTTCAATTGGTCGAGCTTTCTTTTTATCTGCGATATTATGGCGTAATGTCTCTCTACCTGAACAGTGAACGGCAACTTCCTGGCTCCGGACGACACCATTTTTGGCGGTACAGCATGTGTGCCGTTGTGTTATTTATAGTCCATCATTCTTCGACCAACATGATCGGCCCTAAACGATCTGCCCACTGACCACACACCCACCCATAGTCTGCTTAGGTCGCACCTCTCGGAGATTCCGTTTTTCTTTTTTTCACCTTGCCGTAGTCTTCACGCGGAATTTTCACAGACTACATGTGAAAATTAGTAAGTATAATTTCATCCAACGTAGTAATTTAAGAGAAGCTGTATTGGAGCATGGTTCCTCAATAAAGGACACGACCCGGATGTTTAAAGTTGGAACATATACATACCGCATCTGGCACGACTTCGAATATCTGAAGGTAGCGGGGTCTGCCGCTGGCAATAGTGCTACATGATTTCAATCGATTTCTAGCCGCAGAGGCTCAGAGTAGGTTGATTCTAAATTAAATGGCAACGAAAGGCTCGATGTCCATACTGTCCGCGGACAGCTGACAGTATAAGGCAGAAGTTGTCGAGCTGTCGCCGAAGTGCAAACTGGTAAATGCCCGAGGCTATTATCAATTCAAAGTCCGAAGACTTCGAGACACGAACCTTAATGGCCAAGCGATGATCCTCAGGTCATTCTGCAATGTTGCTTGCTCTAAACGGATTACGCCAGTGATTTTCAGATGACGGTGTGGGCGTGTTCAACATCCAGAACATTTATCGTCGCTCCCTAGAACCAGGGTCATCAAAAAAGCCTTTCATACAATCGGAGTGACTCCGAGTCCTCCACGAAGTTTTGGGAGGCCGATTTTGGAAGGGTGTTTATTGCTAGAAGCGATTGGTACTGCGGCTTTATCGGATCTATCCGAGCTTGATACCATCTGAACGCAGTCACAGTCCTCGCGATAAGAGACCCCTTGACAGATGACGCGGTAGCACAGCCTGACTCCGTTCAGGTAGCAAGCACCACTGCGACCAGTTTACATTTCGTCACCGTAGAACGCTACGGCTTATCAAGTATGTACCAGCTCTCTTCTTGTGCCCAGGTCTGCCCTATACTCGTTCTACCAATGTCGCTAGGCGCTGTGGAGTGTCCCTTCTCAAGCCTTGCATGACCCACAGCTCGCCACAAGCTTCCTATCACGAGTACCTGCGTCTTGAACACCATCGGTCGTTGCCATGTTGTGTCATGTGCGGGCGTGCAGGTCTTCACTACGTTTCTGGAGGTTTGTCGCCCACGTGTTTGCCGTCTCTGGTCTCAAATGTGGTAAGCAATGACCACCATAATAAATCTCCTCCATTGACTGACTTGGATAGGCCAATACGATCGCTCAAATGACTGGAGAATCCTTCGCTGTTCTCTCCTCAAGGGGAGATAGTACTCCTTGTTCTCGGTCCTGTAGTCTTCTGTGCTCCGCTGTTGCTTGTTGCCACCCCGATCTTCTCAAGACCAGACAAAGCTGCATTGCTTTCGCTGCGCGAAACGATGTTAACGCTAAATGGATTCTAGGTACGTGCATAGCTTCACAATGGTTCTAGTCCTTTTTTCCCTTCAAATTCTAGTCTTTGTTAACGTGGCCAAATATTCATTGAGTAACAAATCTATTCGTCCCTGGTAATTCTGGAGCTTTTTTCGGCTCCTCTCGATGGGGGTCATGAGTTTGTCAAATCCGCCGTTCCTGTCGATACTGAGGACAGGAAACACGTATGTCTTTCGTGCTATAGATTTGTGCTGACACTAATCAGCTGCGATATTTCTAGAATGTCTTAATGTTCATATTCCCAGCTGCAAGACGCTAGACCTGAGCGAATCAAGATTCACGACTTTCAGTTATGCTTCTAGTCCCTAGCTGAATGACTCAGGAAATATCTCGATGAGCATACCTTCTCTTATGGCTACTGGTTTGCTGTGGGAACGATACTCGGCTACTCAGTTACCTTGAATCACGCGATGGTGATTTCGGAAACATCCGCCGATAGAAATGCCGAAACCATGCCGCCAACAGCTTGTCCCTATTTGTCTTGGTTGCGACACTGGGTTTTGGGCACGTAATTGTTAGGAAATCTTTCTATCTAATCCCTCTGGCCACGATCTACAGATGTTTATAAACGAACAAGACTCCACGAGAACAATGTTTACAATGGCCTTCAGACTTCGTCAACGGTGCAACTAACGGAAAGACCCCAACACTCACCATTCATACAGAGGTGCCAATTTCCGGTGCGCCAGCGTGTTCCTTGAGAGTCGATTGAAGCAGGCTCTTCTTGATCGCAATCCGAGCCCGGATGACTTCCGACTATCCGTACCCCAGCTTTCAACATGACCTCGGTTGACGACGATGAAGATATGCTTACCTTCAGCCTTTCTTTCGCTGTCTCGACGTCTCGACGGTGCATCCGCCCCGTTGTCCATATATATTTTTCGATAGAAATTCGCGAGGTCAGGTTCTTCCAGGAGATACCCACTGCCTGGTTTTGTTTGTCCTTTAATTCGAGCTCAGCGATCTCAAGTCTGATGTGATTTGTTAGTTTTCACGAGGGAGATGAGGTACATGGCCAGAAACCATCATACCTAGCCAATTCTTCTTGGAAGCTTTTGCTATCGCTCAGAATTTCCTTGTTCTGGTTGTAGATTTCGGCCAGTTCCTTGAGGCCTTTCTCCGAGCAGGGAGGAGTGAATGGGATTGAGAGTGTATCGTGCAGCACGCAGCACAGAACTACCACCAATGCTACCGTATTGGCGGCGGTTCCGGGGTTGGTGGAAGTTGCGATGGTAGTCGCAACTTCCCTCAAGGATGAGCTCTGCTCGTTCTGTGCCATGGTGTTGTAAACAAGGTCTGGCGGCTATATTGCTGTGTCCTCCAAAGTAAACGGTCGACCCCGGGGGCGGAGTTTCATCCTCTTTTGCTCAAAGCGTCGACTCAGAGCATGAGCTTCTTAATCTTGCGATGGGTACACTAGTATTTTTACATGACATCCCAATGTTTCACAATTTAATCGCGCTTTATGGACTTCAGAAAGGTTTATTGATGCCATCTCGTTGCCTTTTTGTTGACTCGCCATGCCTACTATCTGTCTTCGTGTTACAGGAAATGCTTGTTCTACGTCAACAACTGTCTCGAAGTTTTGGAGGACAGTAACAAAAGAGGAACTCGTTACCATCAGAGCGCCTTAGACCCTCCTCCCCCCCGGTAAGTATCCTCCACTGCATGATTGCCTGCCTGTTCAAGCACCAGTGTCTCCATTTCTGCAGGTTGTTCAATTTATTCTCCGCACCGGAGTATTTTTTAGCACCCCCTAAATATTCCCTTACATGGGTGCCAGCACTTTCATTGGCTAGTCCACTCGCGTATGACGGCCATTTCCATCACTTCGAGCTGTTTTTTCATTTGTTGTGCCGTAGCTCTGGATCGCAAATTCTCAGTGTGCATGGACGGTCTGTGTTCCCCATTCTTGGATATGCGCTTGGACATGATGGACCGAAGCTCTCGCCTTGACATCTCGGCTGCAACTTTCAACTTGTAATAAGATCATCAGGACCGTAGAATTTCCACAGAATCGAGTTCTGGTTCCGTATTACGAGTACTAGGGCTGTTCGTTCGAGTCAGGTATCGACATTGTCATTTGTACAGCACTTTTGCCGATCAAAGATATCCCGATACGGGGGCTTGCAAGATGACAGAGCTCATTCTACAATTGTGCAATTGTACATCTTCTATTGTATCACTTGATGAACTCGAGCGACTGTAGTCAAGAACAATGGTGGCAAATGCCGATGCCCCTCCCTTTCCCCCCTCATCGCAACGACGCGACGTTTGCAAAAAACCATATCCCTCTGGACGCGATTTCGTTGGAAAGCCTGGAAACATGTTCGTTTTCAACTCCAAGGTCCGAAGTACCGGCCGGAGCATCAACAACGAGCGCGTCTTTCCTTCGGCAACATGATGATCAACCACAACTCTATCAGACAAGCCCCCCACGTTCGGACCGCTTTGTATGCCTCTGGCCTTTCACCTAGGTCTTCGAGTGACTTGTATGAGCAGGATTACGAGCGCACATATATATATTTGCACAATGGGACGCGTCTCAAAAACGGTTTATTCAACGACGCGCCGTCGACGGAGGTTACGAGAGTCAGGCGGGGGAACTGGTGCGTCTCTTTCTGCTGATCAGTAACTGGTTTCTTGATATCAGAAGGATCTTTTCCCGTGAACAAAACCAGGGCTCAGGATCAAGCCATCAATGGAATTACGACGCTTCTGTTCTGATTTCCAGCTCGGTCTCAGCTGCAGGCTGATGCCCCACGTCGACTAGAGTATTGTCCCAACTCCATATACGACAAGCAGACGATCGTAGTCATCCTTTTCAGTCTTCAACAGAAATGAAAGGCTGCGCGTCCGCGCGCCTCAGTGTCACCTGAGGTGTGGGAAACTCGTCTATTGTTTGCACCGTCATTTTCAGGGAGTCAAGGGCTCGAAACCTCTCTGGTACCCGACAAAATTCTCAACCGGTTCTACTGGATACCATGATCCAAAGTGTCCGCTCTGCTGGTTTACCAGAGACTGCCGGCCGCCTCTACCGGTGACTGCTGCGCCAACAACATTTTTTGTATTCGGACGTTCGCACCTGTGTCGGGTTCAAGACGGCAAGCGAAGATCTATACAACGTTTAATGTTCTCCAACTATCGACATGCATGACGTGAATACCGACGTTCTTTTATCTAAGGTACCGCCGTTCTTCTCATTCCTTTTCGCGTTAGATTAGGAACGTGGGACATAGAACGCGAAGAATTCAAGAAGCAGACCAAGGTGCATTGTTGCTCGAACATGCTGTTCGTAGACTGGTGTATTGGTCCCATGCAGCCGATATTTCCAGTTCAAGGAGGTTCAAGGGTAGCATCAAACATCCTGGTCTCGCCAATCCAATCCATTATTCATCCACACTTGAAGCGACGATGTCTGACGACTGCTCTGAGCCCTTATACAACTTGATAGTCTCCTCACACCCTTGGCAGTCGTACCAAGAAAGAAGACCTGCACGATGGTCGTCTCACGAGAGGTCCTCTGAAGAGGAAGACCATGCTGTTCGTGAGCGCAAGTACCACGAGTTTTCAACTTTCAAGGATGGTGAGGGAATCAAGGTACATACTTTTTCCCCCTTCTTCAAGGTCGGTTCCGTTGACTGAGATATCTTTTAGGAACACCAAGTCAAACTCTAATTTTAACACGGCGACGGCGGCACCTGCTCAAGAAACTGTAGCCTTTTTTGGGACCGTCTCAGGCCTTCTTTTTCTTGGAGCAAAATTATTGAAAGTTAGATACACTGATGTATCAGTAGTATGAATGGGAAATTGTATCAATGCAATGAGAATGTACTTGATCGTAGAGTGACAGCATGATGATGAGCGTATGGATGATCATGATGGGAGGTCGAGGCCTGAAGGGGAACTTCGGACCGACGAGGCTTCAACCACTACTATCATGTTGCTCCTCTTCACCTTTATCTCAACCTCCTCACTAAGGTTCCGCCAGAGCTGAGGATCGCATTTTCCAGTGTATAGTTGGGCGGTAGAACGTAAGTGTGAACAGTAGCCAATTTTGACAGACATGTTGAAAACTTTCTCTACGAACATAAAGGCAAACTCGGTGAACTTGTTCATTATTTCCTTCACCTCACCTTTATTCCAGGCAAAGGATATGGTGAGAGTTGCTTTCGGTGGACATCCAGCCACACCCATCACATATGAACAGGACACAGCTCGCTTCCTTATCGTTGGCTCCAGTACTGCCAGGTGCCAGGTCAGTGCTCACAACAAGGACATCCCTGACGACTCTACTCCCTGCTTTCCTTTCCTACTATGTTGCAGCGCGTCTCGCGATGACCGGCTGGGCAATTTCGACTCGGGTTGCCTTTCTTCCCATTGCGCTCTATACGACGTATAAATGCGCCACGTTGCTCGACCTAGCCCCAGGAAAAGAGAACATGAGAGACAGATACTTTAATGATGTCCTAGTCGTACGTCTACGCTGCGCCATCCTTGCAAGCTAGCAGCACTCACCTCCTGTAGCTTTCCATGGCCTTGTGCTCGTCACGTATCACCTGGACCTTCGCACCAACACCACCCTGTCGACTGGACCTACTATCACCTTCATCGCCTCTCCAACTCTGCCTGAGTCTTCGGGTTACGGCTGGAACTGGGGCATACCAAAGAATCGTGCACCTCGAGAATGGCGCCCAACAAGCTCCGTTACGCGTTTCGCTATCGCCACGGTCCTGTCGCTCCTCTTCCATGTAATCTTGTATGACGTCGTGCTCATACACATCGAATACATCGCCCCAGGAACGTGGAAGTCACCCTGGGGCGCACCCATCCTCCCGCCATCCGGCTACCCAAACCTCAAGACCACCTACATCTCATTTCTCTCCTTCTTCCTCATCTACGCTTCCGTACAGATCATCTACGACGCCTCCACCGTCGTTGGTGTCACCATTTTTCGCCAACTGCCCAGCGAGTGGCCGCCTTTATACGATAGCGTCCTCCTCTCGACGTCCCTAGCGGAGTTTTGGGGCCATCGATACCACCAGCTCTTCCGGCAGACGTTTACTGGTCCCCTTGCCCTTCTACCGCTGCCCGAGTATGTGCAGCTGTTTGGAGCATTCTTGATGTCGGGGGGTATTCCACTGCTTTGGGGTATGGGGGTATGGTAACGGGGCGCATTGGTGGCCGATGGGAGGGTTCTTCTTGGCAAATGCACTGGGTATAGGCATGGAGAGGTTGTGGTCGTATCTCTTTGGGAAGAGAGTCGGTGGGGTAGCTGGGAAGATATGGACGGTCCTGTGGTTGGCGGGTTGGGGGAATTGGCTATTTGATGAGTACTCGACGAAGGGAATGATATATCAAAGGATCTTGTTATATATCTAATAACATACCGTACTCTAAAAGTAGTTCCCGTTCGCGTGAACTTGAAGACATAGAATTGGGTTTAGCTTAAGGGCCAGAAACACTATGTAAAGAAATATGATGTGGCTTCTAGGTGTAATCTTGATTCGTACTAAGAGACATCAGGTTCGATTCCTGGAATCCTGAACATTGTGTTTATCTGTTGCTGGTGTGAATGTTGCCTTACAGGCATTGAGCATGATATGTCTGCCTGGCATTCTACATATATTTACATTCTTGTTCTTACACCACAATCTCGTACTGCTTGAAGCGATCCAGGTGCTTCCCCCATCTCCCGTCATGCCAAGTAGTAATATCCTTCCACTCTTCGCTTTCTCTTCCAACCGTACTTCTAATCAACCGAAAGTACGCGCTAATCACTGTATCCGCGAAGCAGGGATCATCACCCATAACAAAGTCACCCTCGCTCCCTCCGAACCACTTATTCATCTTCCCCAGGTTCTCTCTCGTCATTGCCCACATCTTCTCCCGTTCTTCGCCCTCCGGGGCTTTCAACTTCGCACCGAATGTTTCTTTCAAAGGCGCTGCGCTCCTATTGTTCATCTTTGTAACAAAGTCGGCATAAAACAGAGGGAGACGGAGATGTTCTAAGGCTGCTTTGACAGTATCGACAAAGGCAAGCTGGAGGGTCATCGTCCCGGGGGGGACGAGCACGGGACCGGAGGATGGGTAGGTCTTGTCGAGATATGCTGCTATGGCCGGTGAGTCAGAGATTACAGCGCCCGTGGAGTGGTCTTGAATGATGGGGATCGTGTATTTGGGGGATCCATCTGGCCATATGGTCGTGGGTGCAGCACCGATCTTCTTCGCAAGGGCTTCGACATCAGGGATCTCGACGTAGACAGTCTGGTATGGAAGATTTTTAAGGTTCAGGCAGTACCTATAAAGATGAACAGTCAGTTATGAGGTGTATTTGCGATGGAATGCAAGCCTACCTCGTTCTCCAGGTAGTCGTAGTTCCTGGAGAATCAGCTACGTTGGAGGGGAGATCATACAGAGTAATCATGCTTAACTGCTGAGGCCATAGATTTGCCTACGTTATATAGAACACGAGTCAGGCGGGAGACCATCAATGGTCATTACCTTTCCACCGGCGCCATGCCTTGCTTGGTTGAGTCCACCGCTCAGATTCTCAATCTCATCCGCTCGGAGCGGATCAGATTGAATAGCCTAGAACTAGCTCGATAGTCACCAGAACCACCAGAATTGAATGACTTAGAGCATAGCAACGGCATTCGCCGAACTTCGTCTTTCTCTACCACCACATTCCGGAAATCCACTCAATATTCATCCGACACTGGCTGATTAACATTGAATATTCAGCTCGCTCCCGACGCGCAATTGAATCCTATGAAGCTCATACGGCTCTTCTGTCACTTCATGCACTCATGGTCAACGAACAAGATAATACAATGGCCCGTGTCAACGGCACAATGGACAATGGCAGCAACTTATTAGGGATATAGCAGGCGGGAGGTCTGGGAGTCAGTGCCTCTTCTCTTCTCATGTATCCTTCAATCGTTCACTTCTGCTTGGCATAAAAGGCATCGCAAATAAAAGACCGAGTATCTTAAGGAAGAAAGGCACTCGTTGAATCATTGTATGTATGAAAACTACTATATATGCACGTTGAGGCATAAGCCTTAGTCTCGTATAGATTACGTTGAAGCCTTTATTACAGTTCCGCTCTTCTAGCCACGTCTCCTCCCGGATCCCCACTATGAAGCGAAGACTCGGAGGCTACGAAGAAAGCTCCTTGCATTACAGGTGATGGCTCTGGCTTATATTGTCTCCCGTAGCTGGAGTCAAAGTATATTCTCTTGCCGGTGCAAGGAAAATCTTTCCCGCATCGTAACACTCGACCCGCCGGCTGCTTCTGTCAGAAATTTGTTATCAAGGTGTGGCGTATTTTCTTAAGTGCCTCGTTTATGCCCCTCGTGGTGTCTGGGCGCTAACATATCTGTTGTTTAGGGTGCACGATTTGCAACGGTGCTGATGTATTGCCGCCAGTGTCCGCATCTCCTTATATAGGGTGTTGGTAGCTCGATGTGCGAGCCTTTTCATCGGCTACCATGCACGACAGTCATTTTGCTGTTCTTTTCGGGCTGTCTTGAAATGCATGAACAGTTTATATTATGGTTTACGCACCACTGAGATGCGTGCTTGGGCACGATCGAACACAATGGAACGAGAAGTTCGTATTTCGTGCTTCGGTTACGGCTTTAGAAGCCATTGCCGCGTAAAACCATAAAGAGAGGAAGTCTCGTTTGTGTACCAGGAGCATCGCTGTCCAGAGATATCAGAATAATAACCTGTTCTCAAATGTAGGGAGATATCGCCGTTCAGATTTCCAAGAGCATGGCATCCTCGTGAAATTCCACGATCTACATTCCCTGTGTGGCAGCAGTATTACTTGAGGTAACAAACCACATTTCTGTTGTCTGTCCCACAAAAAACGGTATCGGCATTTGCCGACGTCTCTCCACCTTCATTCAGAATTTATGGCGTTTATTTCGACCGATTCATTTCACGGCGCCAATCTTGATCGAGAAGGGCACAGTGTCTTGTCCCACGCGTTGAGCCTCACGTCTCTCCTCTTCACAAAGCACGCGGTAAACGGGCGTCTTTGAGTCTCTGCTTACCACGACCGCGATTTTCAAGATGTGTAAGTTCCCATTTTCTGGTTCCTGCTACAGATCTCCTAGTAACAGCCTTGTGCTTTCAGTCGATGCGATGAGGGCTGTGATAAACGTTCTTCTGGAAACATGGATCTACTGGGAGATGATTTGTACGTGCATCGCCATCGTCATCTTGCAGTTTTATTGAAGTATGCCGCCCATATTAACTTACAGGGATGTTCTACCGACTTCGGAACGATCTGAAGCTGCCATTAATGCTGGTTCTCTCCATCTTCATAACGTACTTTGGAGTGTGGCCTCAGACTTTACACCTTGTTGAAATGCATATGAGAGAGTTCATCAGGGACAATATTGTATTGATTGGGTTGGTCGTTGCGGGTGCAGCCCGTGCTGTGTACATAATCATGATTTTGTACATCGTGGTTCGGTGTCCTGAAGTTGCGGTGATGGATGTGTTGATCCGTAGGCCGCTGTGCGTAGTCGAAACATACTTGAATGGGTTGCTAGCATGGATGTGATGGATTAAACATTAAATCTCAGCCTTTTGTACATATATATATATCTTGTTTCTACTCGCTTTTAACTGCTCAGTGCCCATTTGAAGCTTTCGCAAGTATTAATGGCTTGGTCAAGACCGCCAGAATATTTTCGCCTAGGACAATCAAGAAAGAAAGGAAGAATTACAGCAGCAAGGAAACAGCATCTTGCATACTTCCTACGCTACAATTTCATACGGTTTGAACTTTGAAACGATCCAAGTGTTTTCCCCATCTTCCATTGTTCAAGTAGCAATATCCTTCCGTTCTTCACTCTCTCTTCCGACTGTGTTTCTAATCGACCAAAGAAATGCACTTATCACCGTGTGCCCGAAACATGGCTCTTTGCCCATGACACCTTGGCTTCCTTCGAACTACTTGTTCATTTTCCCCAGATTCTCCCTCGTCGTCTTCCAGATCTTCTCCGCTCTGTTATTTGGGTCCAGTAATGTGAAGGTAAAGTCAATGTACAGCGGTGTGATCTACGCTCAGATCGGGTCAGGATACTCCAGAAGAGTACGCAAGGTAGGTCCAGGGAATTGATTGAATCGACAACGTCACTACATAAATTTGTTGCCAGTGAATGGAACGAAAATATGAAACGAATCCTCAGGCATGAGATGTCCCGTTGAATGGCGAAATAGCACATGGAAGAACGGGGGCCAAGGGAGTATCGGCGTTTGCCGAACCTCCTCTTTTTCTGCCAGTCTCCTCCTCCACCACTACCAGATAACCGATCTCTCTCTCCCTTCCGGTGTTTTCTCTTTTCTACCATCCAACATTGGTCCCCACGTCTCTTCACCATCACTGACTTCTTCATGGACGTCCACGGCCACCTTTGATATTCGTTTTTCCCCTCAAGAATCTGAAACTAGCTCTACCAACAATGTCTCACCCATCGCCCCCTTACGAAACCCCCAGTTTTGACCACCTCCTTTGGCCTCATACTCCACCTGGGCAGTCAGAGCCGTCTTCGACTGTTTTGGCACGACTGCTTCTTGCTGTGTCTGGACTGTATCAGTCCTCAAATTTCTCTGTTCACACTGGAGTGAACCAGCACGGCATCGGATCTATCCCCCTCACTTTGTGTGGTGACGACGACTGCTCTCACCACCGCACTGTTCAATAACGGTGTGTTGCGACGGAGTGGTCACGGTTTCTTGTTACCTGCAGTTTCATTGTGGTGACAAGGATGGCTCCTGCCGCCGCTCCGGTGTTGCGACGGACCTGTTCTTGTTGCTCGCGTCTCATTGGTGGTGATGAGGATTTTTCCTGCCGCCGCTCCGGTGTTGCGACGGATTCATTCTTGTTGCTCGCGTCTCGTTGGTGGTGGTGAGGATGGCTCCTGCCGCCGCTCCGGTGTTGCGACGGAGCCGTTCTTGTTGCTCGCGTCTTGTTGGTGGTGATGAGGATGTTTCCTGCCGCCGCTCCGGTGTTGCGACGGATTCATTCTTGTTGCTCGTGTCTCGTTGGTGGTGGTGAGGATGGCTCCTGCCGCCGCTCTGGCGTTGCGACGGAGCCGTTCTTGTTGCTCGCGTCTTGTTGGTGGTGATGAGGATGTTTCCTGCCGCCGCTCCGGTGTTGCGACGGATTCATTCTTGTTGCTCGCGTCTCGTTGGTGGTGATGAGGATGGCTCCTGCCGCCGCTCCGGTGTTGCGACGGAGCCGTTCTTGTTGCTCGCGTCTCGTTGGTGGTGATGAAGATGTTTCCTGCCGCCGCTTGTCGCTGCATTGCGTTTTGTGTTTCGTGCTTCCCATGTTATTGGTCTCGTGTTGTTTTTTGTGTGGTACAATCGTGGGTGGCATATACTGACGTTCCTGCCGCCGCTTCGGCGTTGCGACGGAGTTGTTCCAGTCTCTGGTATTTAGGGATCCCTTTTGACTGCTACTCTTCATTTCACTGTCTGTGCCTCTGCGCCCAAGTCATCATATTGTCCCGGGTTTCTGTTGCTCTTTATCGTGGTCCTGGTCCGTACGCTCAGTACTCACCTTGTGTGTCACTATTTTGTTGTATCTCAGTCTCGTCATTGGTTTCACTACTCATGCTGACATCGCCCCATACCCTTACTGTTGTCGTTCGATGGTCCGAGCGCCGTCAACCCCTGTGCCTCGAAGCCAACGTATGTGCCTTGTGAAAGAGAGGTTGAGGATGAAGTTCATGCCCTATGGTGTTGTTATGCTTCGCCAAAGGTTCACGATCTTTTTCTCGACTCCTGCAGATCGCTTCGCTAAGTTTGTTTTTGATATTATGTGTATATAAGGAGGTCCCTGTTCTCCGTTCCTGACAATTACATGGCTGCTGTGCGCCCGGTAACCTATATTTTGTATCCCTCTCTACGAACCCCACAAAGATGCTCTAACCCGCGAGACACACTCAACAGTGTGATTACAACGGCATGAGCCTTTGTGGCCGCAGCACATGGTTCGCCATGTCAGGGCTGCGGACCCGGCCGTTCCTTATTGGGACCTTGTGCCGGTACCACCACCACCACCACCACCACCATCATGGAAGCGACGTAAACTCTTCCGTACAACTTTCATCGTATGTACGAGACGGCCTTATCAATGGAGCTGTTTTGGAACACCGCTCGCTTCTCAGGCGAAGTATGAACTCTCCATATAACGTGTACTACTACCGACCTAACTGTATGCGCATTGTCCTGCAATGACGTGAATCCTGTCTCCGAAGCTCATATCGTTCTTAGTCTCTTCATATGTGTCATTTTGCTCACATATATGGACACTAATGGTCAACGAGAAGGCATCGCAGGATGGTGCACGACTTACCTTGCTAATAGCATAGTCTTTACGGGACAATAGAGCTGGGGCAACAATCGCAGAATCATATTAAGCTTGGAGCCGGCGTGTCTTTTCTTCTCGTGGATTGTTCTCTTCAGCCATGAACTTCTACTTAGCAGATGAAGCTGAATCTTGAAGCACCGCAACGCGCCACGCGTCCTATTGAGCAAGGTACTCTCATCGAACGTCCGGATTAGTTTAGGTGTGTGAATACCGATTTTTATCGTATATATGCGCGCTGATGCATGCGTATCACTGGTCCCAGCTTTTGTGGATTCTTATGGAAGAAATACCTGCCGAGATATTTAGGAGAATGGCAATTGTGCCCCGTATCTTCTCGACACATCTCTACCTGGAACGTCACATGAGGCGACGAAGCTACTTGGTAGAGTAGCCCCGTGCGAGATCAGTCAATCTCGACCATACTTCGTCCGATGGCATACTGGAGTAGATTTTAGTCAAGCACGGAACACGACTTTTGAACGTTGCACGTCTCGGAAGTCATTCTGCTCTACCGAGTCTTGAGCTAAATGCCAAAGTTCAATCCTCTTGCTCTGATGGTCGTGGATCGTATCTGGTTGTGGTGGCGGTACAGCTGTCCTGGTAAGATGACACTAAAGGATGAAATAGTCATACACGCGCCGCAATGCTATCCTCGTACCCTTATAACGACATCAGCTGTCATCTTTGGGCGGCCCTAGATACTACCGCTCATCTACCAAGGTCAATGCTCAACTCCGCTGATGCTCACTTGTATAGCAATGTCCGTACGCTCCTCTACTTATTTTTCATGAGAAGGCCGATAGTGTAGCATCAAATCACAGCTTGCAAAAATGTATCTGGACAAGGGCCGGAAGACATTTCTGAGGTGCCGACCACAGTTATATTAGGCCGCACACGCAATAAACGGTACTGGAGTTCGTTTTCTCAATGTCTATGATTGCTGTTATGACGCCCCGACTGTCGACGCTGTCTTTCTCATTTATGGCCTCCACGATAGATCATGTCAATTAAGAGGCCCGAAATGTTCATGGTCTATTCACTTTCTCCGTCTGTTCAGTGCCGTCGCGCTGATTCGCATGTTTGTACAGGTTTTGAGTTTGTGTCGAACCTTAACGAGAGGAAGACTTGTTTCTGTACCGCAAGTAACGCTCTAGGTTTCAAAAGAATAAAAATGTTTGCCGATTCTGGATATTGGCATTCAGGGTTGCAAGAAAATGTTCTCTCCTTAGAATTCCTCGATGGTTATTTCTTTTACGGTATTGCGTGGACAAGCCGGTTATCCTAAAAAGCGGTCTCGGCGTTTGCCTCCTTCTTCTGTCCTTCCACTCTCATTGAAGGTATGTACGCTACAAGAAGGGCTGTCCCCGTCGACGTCAAGGAACCATTAATTTCTATCCTGTGCCGTCGATGGAGAAGATGTCTTGGAGCGATGTTCCTCGCTGATACGCGAGTCAGACGGGAATACTAAAACTTGAAGCCGATAGGTCTTCTGCTGATGCTTTTGGCCATTTATTGATATAATCCAAAACTTTCCCATCAAGTGATTTTGTGCGCTGTCGTGATGATTCATATAAATTATCTGCTGTGTCCGTTCCGATTTATGCACACCAACACCTATATCTGTTCGATGAGCCTCCGAACGTCTGCGGTTTAATCTTCCGTTTTCACAAAAGATGCGGTGAGCGCGCGTCTTCGAGTCTCTACTTCAAGTTGAAGGAAGTAACATATTCGTCCTAACACTTCTGGTAGGACGCACCTCAGCACATGCTAATGGGAGGTCTTGTCGCAATAGATACTAGTTGCTATGCGGGAGAACCGTCCCACCTTAGTCGGCCATTTCGGGGTGCTGAGAATACTCATAACCTAGATGATGGTCACCAACCAGTTAGAGGGAACATAGTTTGGTGTATATTATAAATCTGGTCCTACACATTTCAATGATTCTAACTGATGCTACGTATCATTCTGGATATATATTTACCGCCAAATAATTGGAGGAAAGAAGCAGGTGCTTGGAGGGAAAGTGGAAGTCAAAGCGTCTGACATTATGATGACGAAGTAACCCAAACAGGTCTCTGAATTACACCGGTGGAGACACCGGGTGCTCATCAGCGCCTAGATGAATCTGAAGCCAGGGTATATTTAGAGATAAAATAAGTTCAACTCTGAATTGTCCCAGCATGGTTGATACGCGCCCCAGGAAGAGATTATCTAGTTCGGCAGACTCGGAGCAGACAACGCTTAAATGCTTGAAACAGTTGATTTCCTCTGCAATGAGCGACTGAAGATAAGAGTAAACCAAAGCATCGGTATCAATCAGAAATGCACCAATCACTGTGTCCGCAAAACAAGGTCTATTGCCCATAACAAGGTCGCTCTCGATTCTTTCGAACCACTTGCTCATCATTCTCAGGATCTCTTTTGAGGCCGCCCACATTTTCTCCTGTTCTTCGGCCTCCGGGGCTTTCAGTGGATAAGTACCAGTTAGCCTTTCTCTCCTACGCGCAGTCCTCCTGTCGGTTACTTTCACAACCATGCCGTCATAGAAAGGCAACACCCGAGATGCTCGAATGCCTCAGCAACGGCACCGGTGAAAGCAGGCTGATGGGCTTTGTCCAGCAGTGACGAAAACGGGTTTGAAAGCAACCGACCCTACGAGAGATCAACAGTTTCGTCCATCCGAATATATGTCTCGATCACTGTCCCAGGCTGATGCGTCTTCGGAACCCTGGCGATAGCTGAAAGGGACTCTCAAGTGCATCAGGATCTCTCTTTGATCGATCGTTCAAAGAGGCACTCGACCGCAGCGATCAAATGAAGATGCACTGACTTTTGGTTGCCTGAATGTGGGAGTGAACTTCGAGGATTACTTCTATAGCCAGATTAGAGAAGTCCGGGAGACAGCATCGGACGAAGGACGCCCACAAGGCATCGTTTGAGAACAGAGATGGGACCATGGCAAGGTGTAGCGTTTAATCTAGCTTTGAAGGCTGCCATCCTTCTGTGAGGAGTGAAGAAACGCGTGCGACGATGTCATGACTCCAACATTCGGAGACTTTTCGCGGCTTCCTGGCTAACACATTCCCGTGACTCTCTTATACTTGCTACTTCCTCACTGTGATTGCAAGCAGCGGATGTCCGTGTGCTCCCGCGAACCGGTAATATCTCCCCGAGCACCGAAGAAGCGAGCAAAAATAGTGCTCACTTCGGGACTCCTTCAGCATGGCTCCTTATTTTATGTTCTCCAGCAACGGCCCTCTTGCGCAAAGTAATCGATGGCATTATTGGATGCAGCAGTGAGAAGGTGACACGCTGATAGCCAGGCCATTTCTTATTTTTAACGATTAGACACGCCTTCTCGGCACCGAAAAGGGATAAACGTACGAACACTGGTATGAACTTATACAGGATTGTGTTGACCTTGATAAACGACGATGTGGTGCCATTACCACAGGCGGTTGTGTGGATTCATCACTGTGAGATTAGAAGAAACAGTCTGTGACAGTTAGCTCGTAACTCAGCAGAGTAAAATCGATGAAGACGTACAACCATGCAGATTCTGCGGCAGAAGACAGATGCATTCCGATATAAGCCTCAGTGTGAAGATCTACGAGATTCCATCGAATCGTAGAATATTCTCACTGACAACTGAGATGCGATAGTTTCGCAGGCGCGCCTCCTTCCTAATATACGTTTTGATCATCCCAGGCTGATGTGTGTTCGGAAAAGCACTCGAGTTTGCCTATTGAATCGTAAAAATGAAGCTGCGTCGGCTTTCGGCTGCTTGCTGGTTGAACGTGAGAGTGCCAGCATGGGGCGAACAAAACAGAACGTTAGACCGCAGTCGTCTCGTGAGTCGACAACACAACCATGGTCATTCCGAAGGGAATCTAGGACGTAGCATCGGACAGAGAGGGTACCGGCCTCCGTTCGAGGTCTTGGCGGGTATGTAGGCTCAATCCTAGCTTTAACGGGCTGCCATTACGATTAAAGGAACGTGTGCGTCTATGTGGTCGAGCTGCAATGGGTCCAGCATTTCTTCGTAGCTGCTTCCTTTGCTGAAGTCGCAATCGAGAGGAACCTGGAGTACAGATACGTTCTTCTATGAACCGAAGATATTTCTCCGGCGGGAATAGCGCTCCTCGCAGGAACTCCTTCGGTCTCGCCCCTTCTTCGAAGTATACCTTCCAGTAACCGAAGTAATCGATGGGACGAATGAATGCCGCGGAAAGAGGATGACATGTGAAAGGGTGCTGGCGTTCGAGTCGGTTCGACCTTTGTACTTTTTGTGACAATGAGATACGACTTCTCGAGACCTTTGACAAACCAAACGCCCGGACATCGGCATGTGCTTGTACAGAATTTGGATATCGAGCCTCTGTAGTGGCGGTAGTATCACTGGCCTTTACGTGTATTGACCACCTTTGGTTTAGACTGATCTATCGGTAGAAGGTTTTAGCTCGAAGCTCAGCAGACCAAGTCAAATAAAGACGTACAGCTTTCAAGTGCCGTGTTCATCTTCCGCAGTACGGTATTATCGAATTTCTGACAGAAGCAGCTGACGGTTCGGGTATTATGGAGTCGGAAAGTTTCTCCTAGCACTGACAAGAGGATGTATTTTGACTCCAGCCACTGGAGACAATATGAGCCAGACCCATCACATGTAAGGCAAGGAGCTTTCTTCGCAGCCTCCGAGTCTTCGCTTCATGGTGGAGATTCGGGGGAGACGTGTCTAGAAGAGCGGAGCCGTAATAAAGGCCAACGTAATCTATCTGAGACTGAGTCATGTGCATCAACGCGCATATGGGTTTCATACGTACAAATATATAGCGAGTGCTTTCTTCCTTGAGCGCGCGATACGATACTTGTTCATTCGTTTGCGATGCCTTTTATGATAAGCGGAAGTTAAAGATTGAAGGATACACGAAAAGAGAAGACGCACTAACTCCTAGAGCTCCCGCTTGATATATCCCTAAGAAGTTGCTGCCATTGCCAATCATGTCGTTAACACGAGCCATTGGATCATCTTGTTCGTCGATTATGCGTGCATGAAGCGATTGAAGAGTTGTACGAGCTTCGGAGATAGGATTCACTGCGTTAGGTCATGATGTGCCTATATGACAAGTTAACGGGATTCGTACTAAAATGAGCAAAGCGCACCTGCAATGTGCGCGTCCAGAACGTGCAGTATACTTTCGCGTCGCAAGCGAGCTGAATGCATTTGAAATATTTACATTGACAAGACCGTGAATATTGAGTGGATTTCCGTAGATGGGGTGGTAGAGAACTTAGGAAGTTCGGCAAATGCCGCTGCTATGCTCCAAGTCATTTCATCTGGTGACTTTGTCGAGTTAGCTAATTCCTTGAGCTTTGTATATTCTCTTGGACTTTCTCTGGGCTATTCGATGTGATCCGGTTTATGCGGCGTGGAACCCACCGGTGAAATAGTGATGATTATTGATGGTCTCCCGTCTGACTGGTGTTCTATATAACGTATGCAAATCTATGGCCTCAGCAGTCAAGCATGATTACTCTCTACGATCTTCCCTCCAAGGTGGCTGATTCTCCGGGAACTATGATGACCTGGCGAACGAGGTAGGCATGCATTCCGTCGCAAGCGGGCCTCATGACAGTGACTGACCATCTTTGTAGGTACTGCCTGAGCCTCAAAAACCTTCCATACCAGACTGTCTACGTCGAGATCCCTGATGTCAAAATCCTCGCGAAGAAGATCGGTGCTGCACCCACGACTATGTGGCCAGATGGATCCCCCAAATACACGATCCCCATCATTCAAGACCACTCCACAGGCGCCGTAGTTTCTGACTCGCCCGCCATAGCAGCCTATCTCGACAAGATCTACCCCTCCTCCGGTCCCGTGCTCATCCCCTCTGAGACGATGGTCCTCCAGCTCGCCTTTACCGACGCAGTCGAAGCAGCCTTCGAGCATCTCCGTCTCCCTCTGTTTTATGCCGACTTTGTTACAAAGATGAACAATAGGAGCGCAGCGCCTTTGAAAGAAATATTCGGTGCGAAGTTGAAAGCCCCGGAGGGCGAAGAACGGGAGAAGATGTGGGCGACGACGAGAGAGAACCTGGGGGAGATGAACAAGTGGTTCGAAGGGAGCGGGGGTGACTTCGTTATGGGCGATGAACCATGCTTCGCGGATACGGTGATTAGCGCGTTCTTTTGGTTGATTAGAAACTCGGTTGGAAGAGAAAGTGAAGAGTGGAAGGATATCGTTACTTGGCACGACGGGAGATGGGGGAAGCACCTGGATCGCTTCAAGCAGTACGAAATTGTGGTGTAAGAACAAGAGTGTAAATACATGCAGAACTTCAGGCAGACATTTCATACTCAATGCCTGTAAGACAACATTCACACCAGCAAACCAATAAGTACAAGATTCAAGACTCTACTTACTTAGGCGAAGGGTATTTCAGAAGGTATCCATAACTCTGGTCCTCCTTCACTTCGGACCATTCCAGGAATCGAACCTGCTATCTCTTAGTACTAAACAACGTTAAACGCACTAGGATTACATCCAGAAGGCACATCATACCTTCTTACATATTTTCGGCCCTTCTAAACCCAATTTTTATGTTTTCAAGCTCCCCTGAACGGTAATTACCTTTAGAGTACAGCAAGTTATTGACTATACAAATACATTCACACCCTCTCTATACCTATACTAGCGCATTGGTCAAGAAGAACCCTCCCATCGGCCACTAGTGTCCCGTTGCTATACCCCATACCCCAAAGCAGTGGAATACGCCCAACATCAAGAATGCTCCAAATAGCTGCACATACTCGGGCAGCGGTATAAGGGTGAGGGGCCCAGTAAATGTGTGCCGGAAGAGCTGGTGGTATCTATGGCTCCAAAACACCGCCAGGGACGTTGAGAGGAGGATGCTGTCATAGAGAGGCGGCCACTCGCTGGGTGATTACCGGAAGACGGCGATACCAAAGAAGGTGGAGACGTCGTAGACAACCTGGACGGACGCGTATATGAGGAAGAAGGAGAGAAACAAGATGTAGGTGGTCTTGAGATTCGGGTAGCCAGATGGAGGGAGGATGGGTGCACCCCAAGAAGACTACCGCATTCCTGGGGCGATGTGCTCGATGTGTATGAGTACGGTGTCATACAAGATGATATGGAACAGGAGCGACAGGACCGTGGCGACCACAAAACGCGTGGCGGAGCTGGTTGGACGCCATTCTCGGGGTGCACGACGGTTGCTTGGCAGGCCGCAGCTCCAGTCGTATCCTTAAAGACTTCAAGTTAGGCAGGGATGGAGAAGTGACTAGGGCGAGGATACGTCCAATTGACAGGGTGGCGTTGATGTGAAGGTTCAAGTAAGATGAAGTAACTATACGTGAGAAGCATAAGGCCATGGAAAGCTACAGGAAGGGAGCGCTGGCTTTTAAGGACGGCGCAGCGTAGACGTATGACCAAAACATCGTAAAAGCATCTGTCTCTCACGTTATCATCTCCAGGGGCCAGATCGAGCGACGCGGCGCATTTATACGTGGTATGGAGTACCATAGAAAGAAACGCAATTCGAGTCGAAATAGCTCAGCTGGTTGTCGCAATTGGGGCAGACAGAACAGAAAGCGTGATCACAGTCGTCCTGCAATTCAGGACACCACCGCGGTGGTGTTGAAGGGAGACTAGGAAAATGCATCAGACAAAGGGCGCCAACAAAGGACCGTTTGAGAATAACGATAGGACCTTGGCATGGTGTAACATCTACCCTAACTTTGAGAACTGCTATCCTTCTGTAACGAGTGAAGGAACGCTTGCAACAATGTCATGACTCCAACATTCGAAGATTTTTCGCGAATTCCCGTCACTCTTGTACACAGTCGCAAGCGGCGGATGTCCGCATGCTCCCGAGAACCGGCAATATCTCTTCGAGCGCCCAGAAGCGAGCAAGAATGGTGCTCGATTCGGGGACTCCTTCAGCGTGGCTGCTTATTCCACATTCTCCAGCAACCGCCCTGGTGCGCAAAATAATCGATGGGGTTATTGATAATTGGACGCAGCGGTGAGAAGGTGACACACTGACAGCCAATTCATTTCTTGGTTCTAACTATTAGATAGGCCTTCTCGGAACCGAAAATGGATAAACGTACGAACACTGCTATGAGCTCGTACAGAAGTGTATTGGCCTTGATAAACGAACAATATCGCACCGCTCTGGAGCCATCACCACAGGCGTTTGTGTGGATCCACCATCGTTAGATTAAAAGGAACGGTCTGCGACAGTTAGCTCGAAACTCAGCAGAGTAGAATAGATGAAGACGTACAAGTTTCAAAAATACGCCCAGCTTCTGCAGCAGAGTCCGCAGAGTTATCAGATTTTGGCTGTTGTGGAATTAAGAAGTTTCTCCTGGCACCGACAAAAACCGGCTTTGACTGGTTTCGAAGACAGCCTTTATGGACACTAGAGTCGATATGAGCCAAGGTGTATGAGCTAGCATATTTACATAACGCACGAACCTCCTCATAGCCGCTTCGTTGCACGGCGAGGTTCTGGGCGGGGATAAAGCAGAACCGTGGCACCACTCTCATATCTCAACTGACGAGAATCCTCAGAAGAATGCTCTCCCAGTGAGAATGGCCGTAATATAATCTATATGGGACTAGTCGTATGCATGAATCGACGCGTACATATGTGATTCACACGTACGTCAGTTCAATCGTACATTCAACGATATTGCCTTTCCTGCTTTGCAAGATATGGCGCGCGATGAAATACTCATTCGCTCGCTTACGTACTTCGTCTGCTAAACAAAAGGCAACTTCTCTTTTCTTGTGGATTCTCCAACCATTACTCGTAAACGCACCCACCTGATATATCCCAATACGAGTTGTTGCTACATCTCGTTGACAGTTGATGCCGTTAAGTGGACCATGGCATCAATCTGCGACACCTGTTCGTTTACGCATATATGCTAACAAACTGGAGCATACGCAACAATTGGAGAATCCCATTGGTTTCGGAGATGGGATTCACGCCATCGGACCAAAATATGCCTGAATGATACTTCAGTCAACGGGTTTCATACCAAAAATAAAAAGGCGCACCGTCGTTCCTCCATCCTGATTATGTGTGCGGTTCATGTTTTAGAGTCAAAAGCAAGCCGAAAATTTCGAGATAACTATGCTGATACTACCATTCTGTGCGATGAGTATTGAGCAGAAGACGTATGTTTTGGATTTCCGTGATGATAACAGTAGAAAGAGGAAATCCGGCAAGTGCCGCTGCTAACTTCTACCTTATTACAGGTGTTCAAAGTATCAAAGATCCCATATCTGAGGATTTCGAGAGCACAGAACTAGTGGCTTGTTGATTCAACTAACTCCTCGGGCATAACTTTGCTTGTTCTTTCGGAGTTTCCCTTTATTCAATCCGACCCGACCTGTGTGTCGACCGCATTACCATCCTTCGTTTCCACTTTCCTTCGTATCACCGGTGAAATGACGAAGACCGTCGATGGTATCCGCCTGAATCGCTGCAGGTATTCTATATAATAAGAGCAAAGCTGTGGCCTCTGTAGTTGCAGCACTAAACCCATGATTACTCTCTACGATCTCCCCTCCAAAGTCGCCGATTCTCCAGGAACAATGACCACCTGGCGGGCGAGGTATGGGTGCAGGAAGCTCCATCACAGGCGTATGAATGACCGTTCGTCTTTGTAGGTACTGCCTGAACCTCAAAAACCTGCCATACCGGACAGTCTATGTCGAGATCCCTGATATTGAAGCTCTCGCGAAGAAAATCGGCGCAGCTCCTACCGGCATGTGGTCGGACGGAGTGTCCCCCAAATATACGGTTCCCATTATCCAGGACCACTCCACAGGCGCCGTAGTCTCCAATTCGTCTGCCATAGCTGCCTATCTTGACAAGACTTACCCTTCCTCTGGTCCGGTGCTCATCCCCGCCGGGACGAATGCCCTTCAGCTCGCCTTCACCGATGCAGTCGATGACGCCTTCGACCATCTCCGGGTTCCTCTGTTTTATACGGACATGGTGGTGAAGCTGAACGACCGGACAGCAGTGTATATGAGGGAAAAGCTTGCCGGGATTTCTACATTGACAGCTCTGGAGGGCGAAGGGCGGGAGAAAATGTGGGCGACAACGAAAGAGAACCTCGGGAAGATGAACAAGTGGTTCGAAGGGAGTGAGGGTGACTTCGTTATGGGCAATGAACCTTGTTTTGCGGACACTGTAATTAGCGCATTTCTTTGGTTGATTAGGAGCACGATCGGAAGAGAAAGCGAAGAGTGGAAGGATATTGCTACTTGGAACGCCGGAAGATGGGGAAAGCATCTGGATCGCTTCGAGCCGTATGGAATTGTTGCGTAGGCTGGCATCCTCGTTGATTGTAACTTGACCTTCCTTTCTTGAATGATTGACCGTCACGAATTGGCTTTCTCAATGAAAAGGCTCTGACGGTGGTAACCATTACTCGCTCGGGCATTTCGAAAGTTTCAAATGCCATATTGAGCACTCGAAGCGAACAGAAATGACGGCGTACGTATGTACAGAAGGCCGGGGTTCAATAACCGATACGTCACCTCCATCCCAGCAGCAGAATCAAGCACGATTATGCCATGCAGAGCGGCCTACGGATGACCAGTTCCACTACCGTGACTTCGTGACAGCGCACCAGTGAACTGTACAAGGTCATGATGCATACAGAACACGCTGGACGCACAATGACCAACCCGATTAAGATAGATTCGAAATGGGGCATATGGAACTTGGTAGCAATGGTGAGCACGTTCTTCTGCCGTTGGCACGATTGAACTAGCAGAGACAGGATTTCACCGTCTCTTGCCGGGTCGCCGCAGGACACCTGCAGATGGAGAAGATTTTCGCTCCTGTATTCGAGATAAGTCTGCAATAACTCCGAAGCGTATTTGGAGAAAGGAGTCTGCACGACAAGCTTCTGAGCTCAAGACATCAGCGAGGTGTGCAATGTGTCCTCAGACACGATTAAGAACCCAAAGAGGTCCGGATATGTCCAGATGCCGAGTTCCGGACACACGCCCCTCATCCGAGGTTAGGGCTGCCGGTCACAGAACATTGGAGCAACCGAAGGTTCTGTTTGCTCCCTGATTCATGAGACTTGTATGAGGATCCGCATGAAATAGAAAAATACACACCTGTTGAGAGGTAGAGCTATGATATATAGCCAATGCCATAGCCATGCAATTTCAGACGTCCGGTTCACCAGCAGCCTCCTCGAGTCGTTGCTGGACACATTTGGATGAGTTATTAGAATGATGTACAAGGCCTTGCGAGAGTTCACGAGCCAACAGTGCGTCAATTCCGAAAAAGACCGCGCGCGATGAGATGGCAGCTGCACATTGAACCAGGCTACCAGGTAAGCGATGAAGGAGGTATCGCTTGGAGAAACGCACAGAAAATGAGTTTGAGACTCTCCAACAATACCATTGAAGCCACCGGTAAGATGATTATGCAGATGGGTATGAACGGACTGCCCTCCCTCGACCTCGACAATAATCTCGAGCAGCTGGAGGGAATGTAAAGCTTCAGTCACCGTTCGCAGACGTTTTGTCTAGATAGGTGGCGAGACGACAGCACCAGCGGTGTCGTCTTGGATGATGGACAAGGAGAAACGCCATCGCGCTGCGGGCTAGCAGCGGTAGCTTTGACGAGGGAGATGTGGGACAGGTTGGCGTATCTGTAACATTGGTTACTTCGAGGTGAGCCGGTGACGGAACATGTGCGTGCCTCGCAGATGAGCTGCCGGCACAGGATAGTATCGCCCCGACCGAACTTCTGGCCTGAATGTGGACACGGACCCGGAGGTACCGGTTTGTGACTCCTGGTATAGGTATCCACGTCCTTGAGAAGGGCGGCGAAATGGAGTCACATAGTGATTATGGAAAGGAAAGAATAGCTGTGCCTCCGGTAGCAAAGAATCTGGACTTGGCGTGTGTCGCACCCTAGAGGCTTATGAGATCCATCGTACGCTAGAAAAGACACGGTCACGAACATGTTCTTTTTCTTTCCAACATCCAAGGCTTGTGCGCATTCCATCGGACCCACATTTTGCAGCTAAAAATCCAATATTACAGATACTGCCTCAATCTAAAGGGCAGTCCGTCTCCGATGTCTGACGTTGAGAAACTCGCCAGTCAGATTGGAGCTGCCCCTACCAGCGTGAGGCGAGACACTCCAAAATATACTGTTGCCATCATGCATCAGCGTCGTTGTTTCAGATTTGCCTTTCATACCTGCTTATCTCGGCACGACGTGTCCTTCGTCCCGGCCAGTGCCCATCCCCTCCAGGACAATAGGCCTCAATTCGTCGTTGATTCTGCTTTTGGACGTCTTCGGATGTTGGTCTTTAGTGGTGGAACGCAGAAGATGACTGTCCCAACGGCAGAGTATGTGAAGTTGATACTTGTTGGTATTAATAAGATGGAGGAGCGAGACACAATGTGGACATTGTTGGAAGAAAACTCGGGAAAGGTGGAGCTGTGGTTCAGATGAAGCGGGTGTAAATTCAGTAGGGGAAGGAATTGGACCGTGTGCATCTTGCTGTGTTCAAAGAAGAGGGCAATGAGGAGTGGAAGGATATCGCCAGCCGAAGGAAAGCGGGGAAGGAGAGTATGACCTTCGTAGGCATCAACATTCGCATTTCGGCTTGCCGGCATTGGTATTGTCGTGTTCATATTTGTTTGAGGAAATAACGTTGGTGACACGTCCTGAGCACCAGAATCGCGAACAAGTGGATAGGACGTCAGTTGATAAATGATAGATGAACGCGCACTTCAAGCGCCTGTTGGCTATTTTCAAGCTCCGCTGGTTGGCCGAGCCAAAATGAATGATCCTGCTTTATTCACCGAGATGTAAAAACATGGGCGGCGGACTTGGTTCCATAAATAATTGCAAATTTCAGCTTCACGCCGTTGTAAGGCGGTATTCGCGCCCAAGTACGGGTCACTGCAAGTACAGTCTTTTTGCGTTCGCCCACGGCAACCAGCGGCAGACATGGGCACAAAGCAGATTTTGCAAAGTATTGGACCCAACCATCGACTTCTAAGGTCTCATTGATATCCACCAATGCCACAACTCCAAAAAAAGTGATAGAATTGGCATCTCTGTTCGTGGCCTCTATCAACCACGGAATTTTGTCCCACACCGTAGCCATTGTTGTCGTCGTCGGATTCTCGCTGTCCACCATCCTGTCGCGCTTCAAACCGGGTGCAATGGTCAAGACCCTTAGCAAGACCGTCGAAGAGACACATTTCCAATATGATGAACACAAGGATATACTGGATGAATCGGCTGGTTTCGAGGACAAGATCAACCGGTATGCCCACAGCACGTAGTGACAATGCAGTTCTCATACTGGTCTATGCAGACTTCGAGTGGAAGCCTTAAAGCTCCAGGAAAGGCGCCTCGAAGTGCACGGCGACGTTATGTCTTGGGTGGGTCGTCGTTCATGGGGGCGCTACATCGGGGAGATCAAGGCCATCTGGGTGAAGGCACGCCAGCACCAGCGAGAGATCGCCGAGCTGAAGAAGGAGCTCCAGGTACGCATACCAAGGGAATCGCAATGTGAAGAAGCGCTGATATTCGACTATCGTAGCTGGCAGTAGTGACGGCACTCAGGGACGAAGTTCAGGCGGATTTGGCGCACCACGGTCAAGGAGGGGGAGACGAGCGGGAGCGTAGAACCTGATGGAAGGTCTGTCGTTTAAGGGAGCAACTACAGGCATCGTGAGTGGTCCTCTGTTTCCAAATGCGCAACTAATCAGCTCGCGTGCTTGTAGCATCAGTAAAAGTACCAGCCCTCAATCATTTCCTCCCTGATTATAGTCTGATTTTCTTGTCCTATTCCGTCGTTGTGCCATTCATCTTGAATCAATCTGATCCACCTTGAAATCAGCCAGGCAGCCTCCGCTAGCAGGCCGAAAAGCGAAAGACACCTGCAACACACCAGCCCTTCGTTGTGAGCGACATGCGCACGTAGAGTGTCCTACATTTGTCATAATGGTCCGTAGTCCTCGATCCGTCTCCGTCATTGAGGCGAACTCGGTACGTCACAGGAGACCAAGCAACAGCGCAAATGTCCTGCAAAAGTTAAGTGGAAGTTATGTAACGAACAAGAGATTGTGAACATACTACGAAGGCTACGTGCCACTATGACACATCGATAAGTGTCGGGGACAACCTGGACAGCATTAACCTCACAATGTATACGCAGATGACAGAATGATAGCTCACATATCAATACGAACGGTCAAACGCTGCGCGACCGAGGGGTGGGCGAAGAGGTGTTCCAGATGACTTCAAGGTTCTGGTGAGCATCCAACGCTGTCGACAAGTAACGCTGCATTGACACCTGGGCAAAACATGTAGCCAATGGTCGTGCCGAACTTCGATGTGGACGAGAATGAATCTAGACCGCTCAACGTCAGCCCCCGAAAGAATGTAATCCATTTCTGCTTTAATGGTCTCTCGTTACTGCCCTGTGTTCGTAGCAGGGATGCATGGGCATAGAATAGCGAAGAGAGCGGTTGATCCGGCATACGTAGTCGCCGAATGTCCTTTGTGAAGAGCTGTGACGTCGCTTTGGAAATGGAACTGGGTGGCAGCCACCACGTACATCTGTCCTGAGGTGACTCTGCAATAATGGGATGGAACGAGGACAGGGAGATATCCGGAAGACGAGCATCGTTGTGGTGGTGGTGGTGGCGGTGGTAATGTTCAGAACGACCATTGATTTGAGAGGCACGGCAAGCCCTCCGTTGTCACCGAACAGGACGCATACAACCGAGCAGGCTGGAAGAGCCTTAGATTAGGAAATACAAAGGTGAGGCGAAAAAATTGACCTGACTGCGGCTGTCTCTGGTCCTTGGGAGGGCAAGTTAGATTTGCGGACCTGCCACCCAGGATCGTCCGACAACGCCCTTCCGCATTCACCTAGGAACTTTCTGCCTTCCTTTTGTTGAGTAAAACACGAAGCAGAAGACGACGAGGAAAGAGTTTTGCCAGCAGAAGAGCGGGATAGAGAACGGGTCATTTGTAAACAGATCAAGCCGAGGACAGCAGGCGATTCTAGCTACCGGACATCCCTATCCGGGACACGGTAGTGACGAGACGCAACGTGTCCCGGATAGGGATGTCCGGTAGCTCCGACCTCTACCTGTCCCCGAGTTCCGACTGGCATGATGTCCATTCAAAAGTGCCCCCGGATACCTGTGCCCGGTAAGTCTGAGTTCTGGCAGTCCCGCAATTCTGACACTCCGTTCTGGCATGAATGCGCATATGCCTCGGGTAAATCCCCGGTCGCCGGAATTATGAATACAGACGTCGAAAACGGCATCTTAATACTGAACACTGGCATAATCGCCGGCTGTCCTCTGTTTGGTCTATTTACAAATGTCACGTCCCTATCCCGCTCTCCTTTGTCTCGCTTTCCTCCATCCCGCTCTTCTGCTGGCAAAACTCTTTCCTCGTCGTCTTCTGCTTCGTGTTTTACTCAACAAAAGGAAGGCAGAAAGTTCCTAGGTGAATGCGGAAGGGCGTTGTCGGACGATCCTGGGTGGCAGGTCCGCAAATCTAACTTGCCCTCCCAAGGACCAGAGACAGCCGCAGTCAGGTCAATTTTTTCGCCTCACCTTTGTATTTCCTAATCTAAGGCTCTTCCAGCCTGCTCGGTTGTATGCGTCCTGTTCGGTGACAACGGAGGGCTTGCCGTGCCTCTCAAATCAATGGTCGTTCTGAACATTACCACCGCCACCACCACCACCACAACGATGCTCGTCTTCCGGATATCTCCCTGTCCTCGTTCCATCCCATTATTGCAGAGTCACCTCAGGACAGATGTACGTGGTGGCTGCCACCCAGTTCCATTTCCAAAGCGACGTCACAGCTCTTCACAAAGGACATTCGGCGACTACGTATGCCGGATCAACCGCTCTCTTCGCTATTCTATGCCCATGCATCCCTGCTACGAACACAGGGCAGTAACGAGAGACCATTAAAGCAGAAATGGATTACATTCTTTCGGGGGCTGACGTTGAGCGGTCTAGATTCATTCTCGTCCACATCGAAGTTCGGCACGACCATTGGCTACATGTTTTGCCCAGGTGTCAATGCAGCGTTACTTGTCGACAGCGTTGGATGCTCACCAGAACCTTGAAGTCATCTGGAACACCTCTTCGCCCACCCCTCGGTCGCGCAGCGTTTGACCGTTCGTATTGATATGTGAGCTATCATTCTGTCATCTGCGTATACATTGTGAGGTTAATGCTGTCCAGGTTGTCCCCGACACTTATCGATGTGTCATAGTGGCACGTAGCCTTCGTAGTATGTTCACAATCTCTTGTTCGTTACATAACTTCCACTTAACTTTTGCAGGACATTTGCGCTGTTGCTTGGTCTCCTGTGACGTACCGAGTTCGCCTCAATGACGGAGACGGATCGAGGACTACGGACCATTATGACAAATGTAGGACACTCTACGTGCGCATGTCGCTCACAACGAAGGGCTGGTGTGTTGCAGGTGTCTTTCGCTTTTCGGCCTGCTAGCGGAGGCTGCCTGGCTGATTTCAAGGTGGATCAGATTGATTCAAGATGAATGGCACAACGACGGAATAGGACAAGAAAATCAGACTATAATCAGGGAGGAAATGATTGAGGGCTGGTACTTTTACTGATGCTACAAGCACGCGAGCTGATTAGTTGCGCATTTGGAAACAGAGGACCACTCACGATGCCTGTAGTTGCTCCCTTAAACGACAGACCTTCCATCAGGTTCTACGCTCCTGCTCGTCTCTCCCCCTCCTTGATCGTGGTGTCCCAAATCCGCCTGAACTTCGTCCCTGAGTGCCGTCACTACTGCCAGCTACGATAGTCGAATATCAGCGCTTCTTCACATTGCGATTCCCTCGGTATGCGTACCTCGAGCTCCTTCTTCAGCTCGGCGATCTCTCCCTGGTGCTGGCGTGCCTTCACCCAGATGGCCTTGGTCTCCCCGATGTAGCGTCTCCATGAACGACGATCTGTCCAAGACGTAATGTCGTCGTGGATTCCGAGGCGCCTTTCCTGGAGCTTTAAGGCTTCCACTCGAAGTCTGCATAGACCAGTGTGAGAACTGCATTGTCACTACGTGCTGTGGGCATACCGGTTGATCTTGTCCTCGAAACAAGCCGATTCATCTAGTATATCCTTGTGTTCATCATAGTGGAAATGTGTCTCTTCGACGATCTTGTTAAGGGTCTCGACCATCGGACCTGGTTTGAAGCGCGACAGGATGGCGGACAGCGAGAATCCGACGATGACGACAAGCGCTACGATATGCGTCAAAGTTCCAGGATCGACAGAGGCCACGACCAAAGCTGCCAATTTCATCCAAATGTTTTCGGGTTGTGCCATTGGTTAACTGTCGAAGCGAGCTGAGCAGGCGATGATTGAATACTTTGCAGACATATGTTGTATCGCTTTTGTTAGCTACGTCTACCGCTGATTGCCGTAGCCGAACGTCAAAAGAGACTGTACTTACTTGCAGTGACCTGTACTTGGACGCGAATGCCGCCTTACAACGGTGTGAAGCTGAAATTTGAAATTGTTTATAGCACCGTGTTCACCGCCCATGTACTTACACCTTGGTGAATAAACAGGACAGTTGATCTCGGCTCAGCAGCCTGGCAAGCGGAACTTGAAAATGCCCACCGGGCGCTAGTACTACTACCTTCATTTATTATCCGCAAGTGAAGTCCTTGTACTGCCTGAGGCCTCTGGTGCTCAAGGAAGGTCAGGGACATGTTTTTATCAAAGAAGTATGAAAGCTACGTTACAGGCGCTGCCAAGCTGAATTGCGAATGGTGCGCTTGTTTTCTGCCGCCTGAGTATACTCAACTAAATTCCAGATATCATAGACGCTCTGACTCCACCTTTGAACGTCCAGCTCATTCTTCGGGAGTCTTCTATCGAGCAAATATGCCATCATCCATACATTGGTCCAAGTAGAGCGACATTTCTCAATACCAGTGTCATACGGGAGCTTTGAGACCTGGTGCGCCTCTTTCCGTTGATAAACTATCTAGTTATCAACTTTTTGTTATAAGATGGATTTCTACGACTATGAATGCGTCCCTTTCGGGGAGCCGAGTCGTTGTTGATGGACTTTCAAAGCCATTGCAGTGCGGTCCCGATTTCCATAGCATACATGCCGCTATGGGTGCCTGCTAACTTCATGCAACCATTCCGACGTGTAGCATTCGTGGAAAGAGAAGAGAGACGGATGCCGTGTAACCTTCTACGGCACATATATGCCTACCCACCCAGTCGTGCAGAAGAGCGCGGAATATAGCGATCTTTCTCTGGAGAACGGCCAGACATATCCTCCGTGCAAGTGACTTGCCAAGCTATGTGCTTGGAATGTCAAGGTCAGATTCAGAATATGGTACTTTTTGCGCCGACTGCTCCACTTGTTCTCAAGCTGAATGTCGCGAGCTAGTTAGCCCCCGAGACATGTCAATCTTAGTTTTCTTTATCAAACGCAAGGAGTCTGACGCACGGGGGATTGTGTGCGCCTGATTCACTTTGCTGGTTCCGAGAACTGTGTTACCCCACGAAGGTGGCCCTCATCTATTGGGCACACAGGAACCCAAGGACTATTGACCGCTCAGCTACCAAAGCTAGGGCAGGGTCCGAAACTTTCATTTCGGTAAGACCTTCGGCGATTGTTCTAGTTCGATATGAACCTGACAGTTACGGTTAGAAGTTTTTCAATTTCGACTGCGCGATACACAACTGTTCCACTGTTGCACCCACGAGTTCTTATCTGGGATAGTTGCAACAGCGCGCTTCAAACAAAATGGACCGCGCTCATTTTGCGGACTGGAAGGTTTCGCGCCTGCGCGTCCAATGCCTTCATTCGTCGAAAATCGGAAATCTGCGAGAGGACACGCCTAACTCCTGGCTAGGAATAGCGCATCAAATCTGCCCGTCAGAGCCGATAGAACAGCTCTGGACGAGGTCATCTTTGATCACCCCCCCTCCATTCATAACGATGACAGCAGCTATCGTTCAACATAGCTGGGCTGAAGATTTTGTCGAGGTGATACCATCCTGTTCACGGCTGCATGCATCCCATCACTGCCTCACCTTGTCCACGTCTTCCTCACCAACGCTGCTACAACTAGCCTGAAGCGCAATGCCGTCTTTTCTTGTTCATCGTCAAGATTGCTTTACGGTGCCCTGTCTCGACAAAAAAAAAAGTTTCTATCTTTTGAGCCCGTTTTTATCTCGCTACTGCATTGTATAATGCTTGCAGACTATGTCACCCAGTCGATTCGTGGGCTGCCCCTGCTCCTGGTGCAAGAAAGCCATCCTAACGGCCGTGGGTGCCTCGTCTAGACTCTAGAATGTATTCAGCCACAACTCGAGGGTGTTGGAGGAACGGACGTTGGAAAATACATAGTACATCTAGACCGCATATCATACAAAAGGTGTGTATTTTTCGATTGTATGCGACGGGCCATACAAGTCTGATGAGTCAGTGTGTAAACAGAAGCTATGGACGAATCAGCCATACTATCTGTTGGAGAGTATGAAGTACCTCTATCGATATGAAACGAATGCTATGTCTTCACTCAAGAACTTCTTTCGCATTATCTCCTGCTGGTGATGATGTGCTTTGACTTCGATAGTAAGCACCGGGAAGATGACAAACGAGTTCAACTTCTGGTCGACGGTCGTCTGAGAAGCTGGTGCACGCGTTGTTACTTTTCCTTCTGGGGAGAGAGCGACGAATTCGTGAACAATACAGGCGCTATTTTTCTACCAAGGCTAACTCAAAGAGCGTTCTCGATGACACTATCCATTGCTTCGCTCGAGGACGGTCTCGTAATGGTGTCTGCATCCAGGACTTGGACGTTGTGACAAAGTTTCTGCGTGCGTAGTCATGTTATCCGGTAGCAGATGATGGATTTACTTTTGAAATCAGCTTCTAGGGGATACCATACCTCCATGCCGCCTGTCGGAGACTCGGAAGCATTCTTTGTCGCAGTCTTCTTTCTTGGGTACGTCTTTCACTATCAATGTAGTCTGATGCCCACCTAAAAGGACAAAGCTAGATACCCTTTAAACACAACAAAGCAACCATCCCGTGCATGCATTCGCCGGAGGTTACGCTTCAAAGAAAAGAAGTCAAACGTATCCGGGCGTTCATACTCTCGAAATATACACGATGTGTTTTTCTCACTTGGTTCTATGTACTCGAACAGACTGCATCAGCCCCAAGAACACCCTGTTGGCTCCGACATCCGTACAGATGCGGGAGAGAGCATCAGGAGAGCGGAAAAACGGACCTCGACTGTTGGACTTATAGCGCCTCAACTATGCCCCCGCAAACTTTTGGTAGAAACATAGGAAGCAAGGGTGGTGTCATCTCTTACCTTCACCTCGAAATCATCATACCAGAAGCTGCCGCGTCCATCCCATGCTCCTGCGGATCCACCGCCCTATATGGGTGTGAACCCCTACACGACGTCCGCGTACTTCCTGTTACTGAATCCTGTAACGACTATCGGTACAGCAATCGCTCGACCCTCAATTTCGAGTCTGAGGATGGCCCAGATATATCACCCCGCTCTTCTGTCAGATCTTTCGCCGGGGAGAGATCTATGTTGTTGCGCGAGCTCCGTCTAACGTACTGATATATCGTCGTATTCTTCGTTATATCCGAAAGTCCTCAGCATCCCCAACTCTGGATCCCATTCTTTACCTCTCATGGATCATGGATCACGGAGACCGCGTACATTCTGAGTGGATACAACATTCTTAGGGATGATACTCCTAAAATGTGGCCCTTGTAGGGAAACATACAATGACTGACACGTGTCAATTGCGCCATCTCTCGCAGATACACACTAAAAAGCGACTTGTCGGGCTTCAATTGGCAGATCCCAGTTATGTCATACTGCAAATTGGATCAGGTTGAAGTGAGCTCGCGCGACGCCGACACCTGTGGACATAGGCTCGCTTTTTAAAAATCACTGCCAAGTATGCGGGAGGCTGTCCGTGCAAGACGGTTCCAATTTTTCTCGTTTCTCCTTCTATCACAACCACGAGCCCGGGTAGAGCATCAAAAGTGAAGGTTAGTAGACTGTGCTATACAGTTCTTCTTTCCTTCGTGGTATGAGACAATCTTCTGAACTCAATGTTCTATCAACAGGTTTCATGAAACCTCCCATAAGCAGGTTCCAAGTACCCCAGATGATGTGCCTCTCAATGACGGACCCGCTCTACAAGGACAAGGAGAATTACTACCTATAGAACACGAGTAGTATGTCGAATCGTCGTGATTGGCATACTTGGCATGTTTTACCATCGCCCAGGGCACTATTACCTCTCAATAGAGAATCGCCCATGGCACTTATATCCATCACGAAGAGCTTAATTCTTGATCCCTGCCTTCTATCATGCATGGGAGAGCGATATCTCATTGGCCGCTTCTCCCTCGTGCTTGCCACGCTCGGGCCTCATGCCTCACATTAGCACAGGAAGCACCGCCGCTTCAGAACCCATACTTTGACTCGAGCCCTCACCAGGTAAGCTTCCCCGACCCTCCAAGGCTTCGCTAACCACATTCGCTCCGACGCAGCCATGGATGTCCTCGGATCGGCAGTCGTATTCTCTCTCGTATACGTCTATGGGATCAGTGAGGCCAGAGTCCGCATTGTCAAGAACGTTGCATTCATATCGTGCAGATAGATTCGGCCCAATCACCGTAACCCACATCATCATAGTCCTCGCCGTGTTCTGCGCTGCCAAGTTCATCGCCGGGGTCGATTTATGGCAGTTGACATGGGCTGGTCTGGAAAGAGTTACCAGTGCTATTGGCTGGTCAATACGGTTCTCTGTCTACGCGTGTTTCTTCATCGCCTGTCTAGCAATTGTTCCAAATGTCGTCGCATTTGTTTAATTTATAAACTTGCTTTTATATGGAAGTATAATTCATACGCTAGTTTCTTGACTTTCTTATATAATAGCAAGTTTGGCTGCAGATCCGGCGAAATGTAATTCATTTGGTCCCCTCGTGTCTTCCATGCGGTGCGGACCGAGTTTCTTCGTTTACCGTACATAGGCGTACTTGCGAGATTTTATGACCAGTATAGTAGCCACATAAGGTGGCGTTCATAACTCAACAACTGCCTGAGGACATCCAAACAATTTCTTGAAAAAGGACTCCATATCCAGGATGCTCCTCTACGGAATCGAACCGAGAGCATCCACTAAACGTGGACCGTGCCAACGAGTCCTTAAAGTGTGTTCGCAAGCAACATGATAGATTTCCATCTCCGCTTATTGAAGGTACACACGGTCTATAGTCGCGTAAGAAATGACAGATGAATCCCGAATATATAGACTGGTTAATTTGGGTGAACAACGTCAAAATAGCTGTACCAGAGGTGATATAAGAAACTGACGGGTATCTGAGCAGCTATATTCGGGCTTCACCGAAGCCGGTCTAACAAGGGAATCGCCGGAATTTCGCCACGGAATGTATCTCCCACTCCCCTTGCACCAGTGTTGTTTCGCGGATTTGTTCGTCACCGGTGGTCCGGATCGGTAATTGGCGACATGACGTCCCCTGCCGCCTCGTAGGGGAAGCTTAACGCGACAGCAGACGAGTGGGTTCCAATGACGGTAGAATTGTGGATTCGTAGACGGATTCTGTTTGCGCGATGATTCATGAGGCTTGGATAACGGGCCGCAGGGAATGGGAAAATACGTACCTGTTACGAGATGGAAGCGTTCAGAACGCTATAGTCGCAGTATGTAACTGACGACGGCATCTGGTTCCCCGCCACCCTCTTCGAGTAGTAACTGGATAGGCGTCGGAGTATGTGGCGGCAGGCTAAGTGCCAGGCAAAGATGAGGCGACGAAAGAAGTGTCGCTTGGACTAACGTGGACTCGGAGAAGATGAGTTGCACGCAATTGCGAAAGGATGTGGACAAGCCATGGCCGATTGATCCTAGATTCACCCCGCCAAACCAGGCGAAATCATCCAATGGTGCACTTCGATGGGTACACACCCGGGATGTAAGCTTCGATTACCGTTCTGGAGAAGGTGTGTTGGTGAGACGGGGACGTTTTATCGAGATAGGCTTGGGACGATGACACGGGTATCAGGCGGAGTCGTCTTGTATGGTGGACACGGAGAGACGGCATCGCGCTTCAGGGTAGTGGCAGCCTTGGAAGCGTAGACTGGTTAGAATATTGATCAGTTCGAGGTGAATCAGAGACCATCAGAGCTCTCCACCTGAATGCCTTCCTTAATACTAGCTACGCGCTCAAGCGGAGACCGTATAATCCACTTGACCAGCTATCCACAAAAACATTCGCCGCTTCGTTCGATGGAAAGTCCGAGAGTTGTCGCGACTGGGAGTTCTGAAGAGACGCTAGCTGAAGATGACAGCAAGGACGGATGTTGTAGGCAACCATCACTGCATGGAATCTCCAGACCAAGGGTAGATAGCTAAATGGGACCCTTGCGAGATATGGCGGCATCTGGAAGAAAGGATGGGTTCAGACTTGGGTTAGGGTTTCTTAACTTCCTGCCGTGATCTGATTTCTTCCTCCGTCGTCTGTGTCCTTGTCGCACAATCTCTTTGAGTGAGCATCGGGAAATCAAATAGGTTATCTTGACAGTATTTCACAGACAAGTGCCCGTTCTCGACGACCACCATGGCCACCACGATCCACCCACTTCCGCAATAGTACTGTATCAAGGACGACCTGAAGGCATGCAGACTGGCACCTTGGCGGACATTACCATGCTGAGACTTCGCATACATGCATGTTCAGGCTCTTTCCACTGCGAATGACAGATGCGGAATGTCGCCGGTCGGGCAACCCTTCGTCTTTCAGCCGGGGATAGAACACGACACGAAGGTCTTATTCCGTCACCGGCGTGCCTCGAGGATCCCAGATGTTTTTCAGCCACGTCTATTGTACGGCCTAGTCACGGTGCTCGGCTCCCACAAGAATCTGGCGTTCTGGATAATTTGCCCTCCTTCGGTTTTTCGTTTAGTCTCGACGGAAAACCCGCCTTGCGTCGTCCAAGAAAATCGGCAGTGACATGACGCCAAATAAAGATGAATACTTCTCTATCCCAATCCTCGAAGACTTGTCGCGCTGCTCATTACTGTGGTGCCTCGAGGCTTGGGCGATGAGTCTTATGACTCTCAAGTAAAGGCGCATATATGCAGAGCTTTGGTGTCGGATCAAGTGTGTGATCATCCCTTCTCTCGCAGACGAATCTAATAGCCAAGACCAGCTTCTAGGTCATACTTACTGCCAGCACACCTATCCAGCGAACGAGTTACGCAATTGTCCCATGTCGTTGCTAAGCGCTGATAAGGCAGGCTCACTGTCCGATATCAAAGCTCTCTTCAACGCCCCGCCCCTATCGACCCTGTTGTCTCCCGACAAGACGTAGTCCTTCCCACTCGCCTCTGATCCATAACCGACAGGCGTGGTGTTCTTTTCGTTTCTCAGTCCGCCACGCGCGTCAGTCTGAGTGTGAATCATTAGATAGTGCGACCAAATGTTATTAGCAAATCGCCATTATCAGGAGCGGGATTTGGCCGCTTGTATGCTATCCGAGTCCTTTGCAGGCAAATTCGCTCCATCCGTTTGGGTGGCGAGCGTCTCATTTCGTTCATGAAGAGGTTACAGGGGGGATCAGCACTTGGATATGATGCAATCTTCGCTCGACCCTCGTAGCACGGCCTACTATAGCAGACTATAGTTAACCAATGTACACTAGATACAAAAAAACAATGAGGTAGATTTATGGATCAACAATCTGAATAAATAGCAAATTAATGAGGGCCCTTTGGCATAATCCACACAATCATCGTGACTGATTCTCGGTTCAATTCCGGGAGGGTCCCCATTTCAAGACTTTTTTTTAAGTTTGCTTTTTTGTTTGATTGGCTCAGGACTATATCTAGAGTTAGACCCTACTATCGAGCTAACTACTAGACTGGAGTCCACTTTTAAATTGCTCCCTTCTCATTGACAACAGTTTCTGAGGTTTTGTTGAATTTTGGAATATTCAAATTCATGACCGCGATACATTCCTGACCGACACCGTAGACTTTTGAACGAAACTTGGGTCTTTTCATTTCGGACGAGGTCCGCTGCAAGATGGATCTAGAGTACATATCATACGCCGAAACGTCTTCCGTCCGTTCCTTTGGGGACTGCCATAGCGGAAACGGATGTGCATGCCTGAACTCGCTTTCGTTGTTTCGATTCCAAGGGGGGGTCATCTTGAGAAGGTGGGTACGCGTTATTACTACTGGTCATGCGCAGTGGGGCACAATGATTTTATTCTGATGCACAAAGTCCATCTGGCGTCAGTATGGATGTGGTACGCGTGTGCATTCCTTCTCTGGCGCGTTACTAGTCGACTTGGAAAGCCTGAACGGTAATGGTGAGTCGAACCCCTGGCTATCGCAACTCGAGGGGCCAACAACAAGTAGGATATACCGCGATCATCGTCTCAGCGGCCTATCTCGATGAATATCCCGCTCCTGGTAATTAAAGCGCTTCGGGTCTCTTCTAGCGCTGGTGTCCCTCTCTCGGTGATGTGAAAAGGAGCATCCAGGGGACAGTATGGGACAGGTGGTTTTCGCGTCTGTCCCGGCTGGCAAAGCACAAGCGAAGGGGATCTGCGTGACGGCGGAGAGTGATTGAGGGGTGGGGTGAGCGGAGCGTGATTGAGAGGACGGTGTTTGTACCCGCAGAATTTCGCGTCAGACCGGAAGGGTGAAGCATGTTTATTGGGGAGATACCACATTGGCGGAGAATGCCGGAGCTGAATGATACAATGGCGCAGATCTGGCAGCACAAGATCTTGTTCAGAAGTGCGCGCCCCATTGCCGAGTAGCGATATTGTCCCATTCTTCCATCCCCTCGCTAAAATATTCTCCTCACGAACAACACAAAACTGCCGTGTCCGGTTCAGCTCCCCATTCCCTTTGGTATTGGCGTACGGCTTCCTCTGCTCAGCGTCGTTTTTGAGAAATACTGCCGTGGATTTGAAGAAGCTTCAATAGATGATACGAGAAGGAAATCGCACGACGGCGCACCCAGTCGAGACTCAGCATTTCAATGCAGGTGTCCTGAGGCCCAGCCAGCATATATGCGCCGTTGATTCTCCTCAGCAAGGGAAAAAAAACCACAGCAGAGAAGATACAACAGAGATGGAGCTTTGATATTCGCGCGAGTGAACGACTTGGGAGCACAGTGGAGGCAGGAAACGTGCTTTCTCTCGCTCATTTATGTTGCAGACGGCGCCTATATCACTCCGGAACAGTGGTACAGTGGGAAAAGGGAGTACAGTCGAGAGGAATGAGATTATTCATGGCCGTCGGTACGAAGAAGGCCGTGACTGACGCATATGGCAGTCGTCCCTCTCTTTCCTTCCTTCCACCACGACGACGCTCGCTGCCAGCAAATGATTCTCACCACGACGAGAACGACGTCAGGAAGCATTACCGACGCCTCCCGCTTCTGCCGACCATGGAACAGACTGTGCTTGGAGCGAGGTCCCGATACCTACCGATGCTTCGAGGTTATCTTGCTCTGTGCTCATGGGCCCGGGGCTAGTGATATCAAAGGTCGGTTTGCTACCGTTATCATTGTTGGAAGGAGCTGAAGAAGCTATAGCTACAACTTTTCCCTGACTGTCGCCGGCACCTTCATTGTTGGAAGGCTTGATATCTCATATCTTGGATGGAAATGCCAGTCAGCTTGGATCTAGCTTGAGGATCAGACAGCGAAGGCGGGAGTCCGAGGCTGAGGTCGCTTCATCTTCCTAGTGCCAGTGGGCCAGGAGGTGGAGGGTCTGACTGCCCTGGCATCGTCGTGGTCAACCCCGATGGGCTGACCGGTGACATATTCATGTATGTTATCGTTCATTTCATCGCTACCGACGCGATGATGCTGGGTCCTGTCGCCCCTCTTGCTACGCAGGAAATCGTCCCAGTCGTCAAGTTCAGTGGACGCGGCGCCAGACAATGTTCCGCCCCGAGATGCCTTCCAGTCATCATACCGGAACTTTCCCAGTAGGGTCAACAGGAACCACCGGTCGTATTCACGAGCTAGGGCCTCGAAGGTGGGTGCGTCGTCTGGGGCTGAGCCGGGAGTGTATGGCTCGTCGTCGAAGAAGGAAAAGACACGGCGGTGCGCGTCAAATGGGTGGATGGGCGGCGTGTGTCTTGGTACGAAGGCGATGTCGTTTCTCCAGGCCCTGACGCGCTCACTGACGGCCGTGTGGTTTTCCTGCCACCAATGAGTTCTTAAAATTCTATATTCGAGGTCGATATACTCACTAAGACCTCCTTTTGACAGGCCAATAGCTGCATGACTCCGTCGTCTACTGGGCCTTCCAGGGCCATATTTATCAATCCCTCGACACCGTCGCATCCATAATGCTCGATCTGCAATGTGACGATCAGTGGCAAATCTTTCATATACGCGATCATACTCACTAGAGTATACGTCCAGGACTGTATTTCCGATACTGGTAGTTCCCAGTCATCCATTTTGTTTGCGAGGTTATAAGTATTGGAAGGTGACAAGTTGGTGTTTGTTACCTTGTAGCTGTCGTAATTACAAATCAAGAGCCCTGAGGCAGGCTTTGTTTTGTTTTCTGACGTCTGGTGAACCAGAGTGCGTCCTTCCACGGCTCGTATCAAGTACTGAGACTGAGTGCTCTCTGTTAGTTTGATGTGAATGATTTATTGGTGCTTGTATCGCGGGATTTGTGTTCGAGGTATTTCCTCCACTTGCTTGCAACTAACACGGCTGTTCAGCCCGGTATTTCTTCCAAAGTCGGTCCTCGCGGTCTGCTGTGGGCTAGATAACGGACCCACATAGCACGAGTATACATCGGATTTCTGTATATTGAAGTCATAGCCCCCTCACGCAAGTTCATTCGTCGCGACTACAAAAGTCAATATATGTATACAGCTGTTTTTGCACATTAGCGAGTCCGTAATGAGACCCTGCAGGTGTACGCCGTGCTATCGAGTAGGGACGCCTGCCTACTGCTCTGACTTTGCATCTCTGGGCTTTATATCTTCCTCGTATTTCCTCCGTCAGAAGGTAACATACCGGCCGATCATTAACAGATTCATTAGTGGCATCTTTTACCTTGTGGGTGTGGGACCATTGGTCATAGTCGACAGACTCTGACAGTACTCTTCCTCGCTGTGCTTATCTGCCGCCGATGAATCAGCTTGAGTGTTGAACAGGCGCATTGTCCCACGTCCTCCTCCTTAGATGACGTCCCGTCATGCAATGCTCTCTAGCCTATCTCGATAAGACATATCGACCGAGCGTACACCGATTGCTTATAACACGACCGGCCATACTGGTGCTTTACGAAACGTTCTTTCACTCGGGCTGTCTCCGTTAATGTACTCTCGAACGTTCATGCAGAGTACCATCATCAACGATCTCAATTCCCCCAACGTCATAAACCTTCTACGTTGTCTTGCGTTGCATATCATCGCTCGGCTCTTGAGTAACACGATCTGCGTTCTTAGCATGAGCTATCGATGCTCTGGTCGTCAATACAGTGACCGCTTTGGCGTAGCGAAGACGCCCACTCACTCCATGTTGTGATTCGTGGTATGTTTACTTCCTACCTTCGTCGCTCCCGGCACACTGATTTATATTTCCATCAAGGCGTTGGGATCTTACCAGGGCATCCGCCCCGTCACCTGCACGTCCATACAGCTAGATTTGACAGAACATTCCGTGGAATAGTTTCCCATATGCCGAAGACCAAGTTGTATTGGATACCAGCAAGTCCATTCCCTCTGATGAATCTCTAACAAAATAGACCGGCACACATTACCATGCTGGGACTTATGATGCAAATTCAGGCTCTTGTCCCCGGTCGGGCACCCCTTCGTCTTTCAGATGGGATAGAACACGACGCGAAGACTCGGAAAGGCTTATTCCGTGGATGGCGTGCTTCAGGTGTCCCCTGTACTTGCGTATCGTACGGCTGTCACGCTGCTCGGCTCCCTCAAGAAGGGGGCGTTGTGGATAACGGCGCTCGTACTTAGCACTGGGCTGGTCATAATAATCGTCCGTGCAATATCAAAAAAATTGTGACGTGAATTTCTGTATACAAATTTCTAGGAGTGCTAGGGCCCTTTGGCTTAATCTACATAATCAACATCCATACTGCCCGGTTCAATTCCGGGAGGGTCCCCTCCAAGACTTCTCTTTGACTTCTGAGCTTTTTTGTGCGATTGACTCGTGACGGTACCTAGATTCCACTATCAAGCTAGCTGCTAGCCCGATGTCGACTTTTTCACTGTTCCGCTCTACTTTCTAAAAGTTTGTTGAATTTTGGAACGTGATTCAAATTCCTGACGGCGGGTACGTACGTTCAATGCTGACTGACACCTTGGACTTTTGAACGAAACTTGGGTCTTTCATTTCGGAGCTGTGTGCGAGGAATTTGTGTTCGAGGTAGTTCCTCCACTTGTTTGCGACGGGTATATCTGACACAGACGTTCAGAGTAGGATTTTTTCCTCACGGTTTACCATAAGCTAGATAATGGATGTAGCATAACTGTACATTGAAGCCATAGCCACGTCATGCAGGTTCTTATATCCCGACAAACAAGTCAATATATACAGCTGTTTTCGCACATTAGCGAGTCCGTAATGAGAACCTGCACGCGTACGCCGTTGCATTTGCTACCGAGTGGGATGAATGGTTACCTTCGAATCTCCGGGCTTTATATCCTCCTCGTATCACCTCCGTCAGAAGGTAACATACCGACCGATCATCGACAGATCCATTATTGGCATATTTGACCTTGTAGGTGCGTGACCATTCATCATACTCTATGATGACCACTCCATGGAGAAGTCGCATAGGGAACGGTCGACAAACCTCATTTCACCCTGCCTTCTCTTTGCTGGTCGACAGTCCATTTCTGCCAAGTCCGGCACTCAGATGCGGGGCAAATTAGGTGCGTTACTTTTTCATTCTCTATGATGGCGATACAAGATCGTTCTATGTGAAGAACCATACTACACGAGGCTTGGGCTGAGCTTAGTGATCGGTCTTATGGCTGTAAAGTAAAGGCGCATATATGTAGGGCTTTGATGTCGAGAATAAATGCCAGTGGACCAGGTGCGTGATCTTTTTTTTCTCTCGTGGACGAATCTCATAGCCAAGGTTAGCATACGGGCTGGCAGCACAACTACCCAGCGAACGATCTATACAACTGTCCTATATCAAAGCTCTTTCAAATCCCGCCCCGCTATCCTACTTACCCACCTCCGTTCATAACCGACAGGCACATATTTCTTTTCTTTTCTTCTTTTGAGTGTCCGGCACACGAGTCTCAGTAGAGTACGACCAGATGCTATGAGCAAATTGCCATTATCAGGAAAGGATTACGCCGCTTGTATGCTATTCGAGTCCTTTGGAGACATGATTGTTCCGCTGTCCTTCTCGGTGGTGAGCGCCTCAGTTTGTCCATGAAGAGGTTGCGGAGAGATTAGTGCTTAGATATTATGGTACAATTGTCACTCGACGCTCGTGGCTCATAATAATAACCTACCTATTTGCACCCGTTCAGAATAACAACACAAAATGATGTGGATTTGTGGATCAAGATTCTGATGAATGGCTAGTTTGGCAAGGGCCCTATGGCATAATCTCTACTGTTAACGTCGACGATTGATTCCCGGTTCGAGTCCGGGAGGGTCCATTTTTTGATGCTCTCTCGTAAATTTTTGTTTGATTGACTCAGGACTGTATCGACCAGCCTAGACTGGAGTCAACTTTTCACTTTACAGTCCTCCTCGACCGCAGTTTTTTTTTTTTTGAATTTTTGTGGAATTTTGGAACATTCAAATTTGAAATTCCCGATCTTTGTATATACATACACTTTCGACTTTTGGACGAAACTTGGGCTCTTAATTTGGGAGGAGATCCGCTGCAGGATGGATCTAGAGTTCATATCGTGTGCTGGAACGTCTTGCGTTCTCGACATCAATAGGATGAGATACCTCCAGCTCGATGACACCACCGAAACATATGAGATACTTATCCCTCTCTTCTTGAGGGGATAGCTTGTGAATCGGCGACTTTCCTCTGAACACTCAACTCTGTACTGTACTTTTGATTAGAGGGAGAGTTTTCTGTGACATATTGTATTTGGCTATTGATCGATCCTCGGTTCGAATCCATCGAGTCATCGACTCTTAATTTCTTTTGTGTTTCTTGGTCCCAGGTTACTGTTAGTATTCGGTGCAGGCTGTAGTACTAGAGTTTTACTATTTAGCTTTGGGTGGTTTTTTTTTGATTCATCTGTAAGTAGTATCTACTTTTGCCTCGTCTTGGCTCTTTTTGTGATGCTGATAGTGGGAACATATCTGAGCCTCGGTGCGGATCCAGCTTTTGAAGAGGAGAGAGATATGTTATATCATGCGCGCGCTTAAACCTTTTCACGGGGCGCGCTCTCTACGGTGACGATTTTCTTTGTACATCGTTCCGGTGTGTGTAATCATCATCGAACGGTCGTACCACGTTCGTTCCGTTTAAAAACTGGAGAAGGATGCAGCTCGTCTTACTTGGTTCGAGTCCGAGGGGTGTCATTTTCAGGCGCACGTGAGGGGTAGAATGATTTTATTCTAATGCAAAAGTTCCTCCGAGTCTGGCATCCCGAGTGTGGACGAGGTATGCGCGGCGTGCGCATTCCTTGTCCAGCTCATTGGTTGACTTTAAAACACTGGCCACGATCGTCTCAACGGCATAGAACGTACCTCCTGATGCCGCTTCTCTTGGTAATCGAAGTTTCGGGTCTCTTCTAGCGTTAGTGTCCCTGCCCTCGGGGCGTAATCGAGACGACGGCGTTTGTGCCCACCAGATCCGAAGGGAAAAGCACGCGTATTGGGGAGACACCACACTGGCGGAGGGTGCGGGAGCGGGACGATATACAAAATCATGTTCAGAAACGCGTGCACCATTCCCGAGTAGCGATGTCGTCCCATTCTTTCCTCCCTCCCCTCCGTAAAACATTCTCCTCACGAACGACGCAAAACTGCCGTGTCCCATTCCCTTTGGCATTGACGTACGGCTTCCCACGCCCAGCGTCGTTTTCGAGAAACACACGTTGCTGTGGTGTCTGCCGGGAAGAAGAACGCTCAATACGTCAGCTCCTTCTGCTAAGACACTTAAGTCTTTGATGACACGGTCTTGTATTCAGCTGCTCCACGACCTTGGCACAAGTAGCATACACGGCTAGCGTCGGTGTCCGCACAACGAGAGAGGGGTGTTTGTACCCGCAGAATTTCACGCCAGACCCGAAGGGCAAAGACCACACTGGCGGGGGTGCTCGGTGTTAGGATGGCGCGGGTCAGGCAGCACAGAATCTTGGTCAGAAGCGGGCTCTCTCCATCGGTAGGGCGTGGTGGCGTGAATGTAGAGTGTGGGCGTGACGTGCATTTTTTGGCCGAGGTCGTCGGATTGCGTTGTCGAGGAGGATGTACGTGCTCGATAGTGAGGATAAGCCTATCATCAGGGGCGTAGAACATGTCATACATGACAGCCACAACCTCGTATTGGCCCCTTCCGGTGAGGTAATCTCAATAGACCAGTGCACCCCCTCGTTAGCGTTGGTACATCCAAGTCCTTGATGACGTGAAAAGGAACACCCGGGGGAAAGGGTTCGTTCAGAGAGGACAGCGCGTTTCGATCCAAGCCCGGACGGCAAAGCGGGTTTGTTGGAATGCTGGTGTGAGTCTGGCAGCGCAAAATGTCGTTCAGAGTAGCGCGCTCTCACTCCAAGTACCGTTTTTTCCCTCTCCTCCCCAAACATTCTCGTAAACGACACCCCGTCCGGCCTTGTGCTCTAGAAGTACACCGTGATCGAGCCGTTCGGGCGGAAGAATTGATTACTGCACTTGAGAAGGCGAGTTGGAGGATGAGTACTGAGTATGTGGCTGGAGGGGTGTAGAACTACACACCTCTTTGTTGCTGGGGTCATCTTGACAAGACTTACCCTTCCTCTGGTCCGGTGCTCATCCCCGGCGGGACGATAGCCCTTCAGCTCGCCTTCACCAATGCAGTCAATGACGCCTTCGACCATCTCCGGGTTCCTCTGTTTTATACGGACATGGCGGTGAAGCTGAACGACCGGACAGCAGTGTATATGAGGGAAAAGCTTGCCGGGATTTCTACATTGACAGCTCTGGAGGGCGAAGGGCGGGAGAAAATGTGGGCGACAACGAGAGAGAACCTCGGGAAGATGAACAAGTGGTTCGAAGGGAGTGAGGGTGACTTCGTTACGGGCAATGAACCTTGTTTTGCGGACACTGTGATTAGCGCATTTCTTTGGTTGATTAGGAGTACGATCGGAAGAGAAAGCGAAGAGTGGAAGGATATTGCTACTTGGAACGCCGGAAGATGGGGAAAGCATCTGGATTGCTTCGAGCCGTATGGAATTGTTGCGTAGGCTGGCATCCTCGTTGATTGTAACTTGACCTTCCTTTCTTGAATGATTGACCGTCACGAATTGGCTTTCTCAATGAAAAGGCTCTGATGGTGGTAACCATTACTCGCTCGGGCATTTCGAAAGTTTCAAATGCCATATTGAGCACTCGAAGCGAACAGAAATGACGGCGTACGTATGTACAGAAGGCCGGGGTTCAATAATCGATACGTCACCTCCATCCCAGCAGCAGAATCAAGCACGATTATGCCATGCAGAGCGGCCTACGGATGACCAGTTCCACTACCGTGACTTCGTGACAGCGCACCAGTGCACTGTACAAGGTCATGATGCATACAGAACACGCTGGACGCACAATGACCAACCCGATTAAGATAGATTCGAAATGGGGCATATGGAACTTGGTAGCAATGATGAACATGTTCTTCTACCGTTGGCACGATTAGACCAGCAGAGACAGGATTTCACCGTCTCTTTCCGCGTCGCCACAGGATACCTGCGGATTGAGAAGATTTTCGCTCGCGTATTCGACATAAGTCTGCGATATCTTTCAAGTGTATTTGGAGAAAGGAGTCTGCACGACAAGCTTCTGAGCTCAAGACATCAGCGAGGTGTGCAATGTGTCCTCAGACACGACTGAGAACCGCAAGAGGTCCGGATATGTCCAGTGCCGAGTTCCGGACACACGCCCCTCATCCGAGGTTAGGGTCGGTCACAGAACATTAGAGCGACCGAAGGTTCTGTTCGCTCCCTGATTCATGAGACTTGTATGAGGATCCGCATGAAATAGAAAAATACACACCTGTTGAGAGATAGAGCTATGATATATAGCCAATGCCATAGCCATGCAATTTCAGACGTCCGGTTCACCAGCAGCCTCCTCGAGTCGTTGCTGGACACATTTGGATGAGTTATTAGAATGGTGTACAAGGCCTTGCGACAGTTCACGAGCCAACAGTGCGTCAATTCCGAAAAAGACCGCGCGCGATGAGATGGCAGCTGCACATTGAACCAGGCTACCAGGTGAGCGATGAAGGAGGTATCGCTTGGAGAAACGCACAGAAAATGATTTTGAGACTCTCTAACAATACCATTGAAGCCACCGATAAGATGACTATGTAGATGGGTATGAACGGACTGTCCTCCCTCGAGCTCGACGGTAATCTCGAGCAGCTGGAGGGAATGTAAAGCTTCAGTCACCGCTCGCAGACGTTTTGTCGGGAGACGATGGCACCAGCGGTGTCGTCTTGGATGATGGACAAGGAGAAACGCCATCGGGCTTCAGGCTGGCAGCGGTAGCTTTGACGAGGGAGATGTGGGACAGGTTGGCGTATCTGTAACATTGGTTACTTCGAGGTGAGTTGGTGACGGAATATGTGCGTGCCTCGCAGATGAGCTGCCGGCACAGGATGGTATCGCCCCGACCGAACTTCTGGCCCAAATGTGGACACGGACCCAGAGGTACCAGTTTGTGACTCCCGGTATAGGTATCCACGTCCTTGAGAAGGGCGGCGAGATGGAGTCACATAGTGGTTATGGAAAGGAAATAATAGCTGTGCCTCCGGTAGCAAAGAATCTGGACTTGGCGTGTGTCGCACCCTAGAAGCTTATGAGATCCATCGTACGCTAGAAAAGACACGGTCACGAACATATTCCTTTTCTTTCCAACATCCAAGGCTTGTGCGCATTCCATCGGACCCACATTGTGCAGTTAAAAGCCAATATTACAGATACCGCCTCAATCTAAAGGGCAGTCCATCTCCGATGTCTGACGTTGAGAAACTCGCCAGTCAGATTGGAGCTGCCCCTACCAGCGCGAGGCGAGACACCCCAAGATATACTGTTCCCATCATCCACCAGCGTCGTTGTTTCAGATTCGCCTTTCATACCTGCTTATCTCGGCACGACGTGTCCTTCGTCCCGGCCAGTGCCCATCCCCTCCAGGACAATAGGCCTCAATTCGTCGTTGATTCTGCTTTTGGACGTCTTCGGATGTTGGTCTTTAGTGGTGGAACGCAGAAGATGACTGTACCAACGGCAGAGTATGTGAAGTTGATACTTGTTGGTATTAATAAGATGGAGGAGCGAGACACGATGTGGACATTGTTGGAAGAAAACTCGGGAAAGGTGGAGCTGTGGTTCGGATGAAGCGGGTGTAAATTCAGTGGGGGAAGGAATTGGACCGTGTGCATCTTGTTGTGTTCAAAGAAGAGGGCAATGAGTGGAAGGATATCGCCAGCCGAAGGAAAGCGGGGAAGGAGAGTATGTCCTTCGTAGGCATCAACATTCGCATTTCGGCTTGCCGGCACTGGTATTGTCGTGTTCGTATAACGTTGGTGACACGTCCTGAGCACCAGAATCGCGAACAAGTGGATAGGACGTCCGTTGATAAATGATAGATGAACGCGCACTTCAAGGGCCCGTTGGTTATTTTCAAGCTCCGCTGGTTTGGCGAGCCAAGATGAATTGTCCCGCTTTATTCACCGAGATGTAAATACATGGGCGGCGGACTTGGTCCCATAAATAATTGCAAATCTGAGCTTCACACCGTTGTAAGGCAGTATTCGCGCCCAAGTACGGGTCACTGCAAGTACAGTCTCTTTTTGCGTTCGCCCACGGCAATCAGCGGCAGACATGGGCACACAGCAGATTTTGCAAAGTATTCGACCCAACCATCGACTTCTAAGGTCTCATTGATATCTACCAATGCTACAACTCCAAAAAAACGTGATAGAATTGGCATCTCTGTTCGTGGCCTCTATCAACCACGGAATTTTGTCCCACACCGTAGCCATTGTTGTCGTCGTCGGATTCACGCTGTCCACCATCCTGTCGCGCTTCAAACCAGGTGCAATGGTCAAGACCCTTAGCAAAACCGTCGAAGAGACACATTTCCATTATGTTGGACACAAGGATATACTGGATGAATCGGCTTGTTTCGAGGACAAGATCAACCGGTATGCCCACAGCACGTCGTGACAATGCCGTTCTCACAGTGATCCATGCAGACTTCGGGTGGAAGCCTTCAAGCTCCAGGAAAGGCGCCTCGAAGTGCACGGCGACATTATGTCTTGGACAGATCGTCGTTCATGGAGACGATACATCGGGGAGACCAAGGCCATCTGGGTGAAGGCACGCCAGCACCAGCGAGAGATCGTCGAGCTGAAGAAGGAGCTCAAGGTACGTATACCGAGGGAATCGCAATGTGAAGAAGCGCTGATATTCGACTATCGTAGCTGGCAGTGGTGAGGGCGCTCAGGGACGAAGTTGAGGCGGATTTGGGGCACCACGGTCAAGGAGGGGGAGACGAGCGGGAGCGTAGAACCTAACGGAATGTCTGTCGTTTAAGGGAGCAACTGCAGGCATCGTGAGTGGTCCTCTGTTTCCAAATGCGCAACTAATCACCTCGCGGGCTTGTAGCATCAGTAACAGTACCAGCCCTCAATCATTTCTTCCCTGATTATAGTCTGATTTTCTTGTCCTATTCCGTCGTTATGAATCAATCTGATCCACTTTGAAATCCACCAGGCATGTCGAGAAGCGAGAGACCCTGTAGCGTACCAGCCCTTCGTTGTGAGCGACATGCGCACGTAGAGAGATGACCTACATTTGTCATAATGGTCCGTAGTCCTCGATCTGTCTCCGTCGTTGAGGCGAACTCGGTACGTCACAGGAGACCAAGCAGCAGCGCGAATGTCCTGCAAAGGCTAAGTGGCAGATATGTAACGAACGAGGGAACGCGAACATATTACGAAGGCAACGTGTCACCACAAACCTCCGATAAGTGTCGGGAACAACCTAGACGGCATTAACCTGACAAAGTATGCCCAGATGACAAAACGATAACTCGCATATCAATACGAACGGTCAACCGCCGCGCGACCGGGGGGCGGACGAAGAGGTGTTCCCGATGACTACAAGGTTCTGGTGAGCATCCAACGCTGTCGACAAGTAACACTGCATTGACCCTGGGCAAAACATGCAGCCAATGTTCGATGCCAGTATTTCGTAGCCAGGACGAGGATGAATTTGACCTGCTCGATGTCAGCGTCCCAAATGAAAGAATGTGATCCATTTTCGCTGCAGTGGCCTCTCGTTACTGCATGGGCAGAGCGTAGGGAAGAGAGCGATTAATCCGATACACGTAGCCGCCGAACATCCTTTGTGAAGAGCTGTGATGCTGCTTGGGAAGTCGAACTGGGTGGTAGCCGCCACGTCCAAGGTACATCTGTCCTGCGGCGACTCTGCAATAATAGGATGGAACGACGACAAGGAGATATCCGTGACACTGCTTCGGTCCCTAGAATGGTCTCGGAAGACAAGCATCGTGGTGGTGGTAATGTGCAGAACGACGATTGATTTGAGAGGCACAGCAACCTCCTCTATCGTCACTACATTAGACACATGCAATCAAGGCTGGACGAACTTTAAATGAAAAAAACAAAGGTAAGGCGAAAAAACCGACCTTGACTTGGGCTGTCTTTGGTGAGTGCAAGTTAGCTTTGCGGACCTGTCACCCAGGATCGTCCGACATCGCCCTTCGGCATTCACCTGGGAACTTTCTGCCTTCCCCTCTGCTGAGTAAAACACGAAGCAGAAGACGACGAGGAAAGGGTTTGCCAGCAGAACAGCGGGATAGAGAGCGTGTCATTTGCAAACAGATCAAGCAGAGGACAGCAGGCGAGGTTCAAGATGTCTTTGTTGACGTTTGGGTAGGCAAAATCCGAATCTGGAATGCCAACAAGCAGGATATACTGCGGGTAGCCGGGATATGCAAATATCAGACAAACAATTTTCTATAGCATGATACATTGATGCCTATATCTTATAAATTTTACAGAGGCTTCAAAAACCTCTTGTAAGTATTGCACCTTTTTTCTACGGTTGTACAGGCTATGGTAGTTGTGTCGGCCAGATGCCGGGTAAGTACGAAAGCACGTGGCTCACGACATGACATCCATCACGTGAACCGTGATCTCACCGTGCACGTGATGGATGTCATGTCGTGAGCCACGTGCTTTCGTACTTACCCGGCATCTGGCCGACACAACTACCATAGCCTGTACAACCGTAGAAAAAAGGTGCAATACTTACAAGAGGTTTTTGAAGCCTCTGTAAAATTTATAAGATATAGGCATCAATGTATCATGCTATAGAAAATTGTTTGTCTGATATTTGCATATCCCGGCTACCCGCAGTATATCCTGCTTGTTGGCATTCCAGATTCGGATTTTGCCTACCCAAACGTCAACAAAGACATCTTGAACCTCGCCTGCTGTCCTCTGCTTGATCTGTTTGCAAATGACACGCTCTCTATCCCGCTGTTCTGCTGGCAAACCCTTTCCTCGTCGTCTTCTGCTTCGTGTTTTACTCAGCAGAGGGGAAGGCAGAAAGTTCCCAGGTGAATGCCGAAGGGCGATGTCGGACGATCCTGGGTGACAGGTCCGCAAAGCTAACTTGCACTCACCAAAGACAGCCCAAGTCAAGGTCGGTTTTTTCGCCTTACCTTTGTTTTTTTCATTTAAAGTTCGTCCAGCCTTGATTGCATGTGTCTAATGTAGTGACGATAGAGGAGGTTGCTGTGCCTCTCAAATCAATCGTCGTTCTGCACATTACCACCACCACGATGCTTGTCTTCCGAGACCATTCTAGGGACCGAAGCAGTGTCACGGATATCTCCTTGTCGTCGTTCCATCCTATTATTGCAGAGTCGCCGCAGGACAGATGTACCTTGGACGTGGCGGCTACCACCCAGTTCGACTTCCCAAGCAGCATCACAGCTCTTCACAAAGGATGTTCGGCGGCTACGTGTATCGGATTAATCGCTCTCTTCCCTACGCTCTGCCCATGCAGTAACGAGAGGCCACTGCAGCGAAAATGGATCACATTCTTTCATTTGGGACGCTGACATCGAGCAGGTCAAATTCATCCTCGTCCTGGCTACGAAATACTGGCATCGAACATTGGCTGCATGTTTTGCCCAGGGTCAATGCAGTGTTACTTGTCGACAGCGTTGGATGCTCACCAGAACCTTGTAGTCATCGGGAACACCTCTTCGTCCGCCCCCCGGTCGCGCGGCGGTTGACCGTTCGTATTGATATGCGAGTTATCGTTTTGTCATCTGGGCATACTTTGTCAGGTTAATGCCGTCTAGGTTGTTCCCGACACTTATCGGAGGTTTGTGGTGACACGTTGCCTTCGTAATATGTTCGCGTTCCCTCGTTCGTTACATATCTGCCACTTAGCCTTTGCAGGACATTCGCGCTGCTGCTTGGTCTCCTGTGACGTACCGAGTTCGCCTCAACGACGGAGACAGATCGAGGACTACGGACCATTATGACAAATGTAGGTCATCTCTCTACGTGCGCATGTCGCTCACAACGAAGGGCTGGTACGCTACAGGGTCTCTCGCTTCTCGACATGCCTGGTGGATTTCAAAGTGGATCAGATTGATTCATAACGACGGAATAGGACAAGAAAATCAGACTATAATCAGGGAAGAAATGATTGAGGGTTGGTACTTTTACTGATACTACAAGTACGCGAGGTGATTAGTTGCGCATTTGGAAACAGAGGACCACTCACGATGCCTGCAGTTGCTCCCTTAAACGACAGACATTCCGTCAGGTTCTACGCTCCCGCTCGTCTCTCCCCCTTCTTGACCATGGTGTCCCAAATCCGCCTCAACTTCGTCCCTGAGCGCCCTCACCACTGCCAGCTACAATAGTCGAACATCAGCGCCTCTTCACATTGCGATTCCCTCGGTATACGTACCTTGAGCTCCTTCTTCAGCTCGGTGATCTTTCGCTGGTGCTGGCGTGCCTTCACCCAGATGGCCTTGATCTCCCCGACGTAACGTCTCCATGAACGAAGGTCTGTCAATGACATATCATCAAATGCTCGGAGGTGCCTTTCCTGGAGCTTGAAGGCTTCCGCCTGAAGTCTACAAGAACCATGAGAGCTGTATTGTCATTGTTTTCTGGACATACCTGTTGATCTTGTCCTCGAAACCAGCCGATTCATTCAGTATATCTTCGTGTTTATAGTAGTGGATATATGTCTTTTCAACGGTCCCGTTGAGGGTTTCGACCATCGAACCTGGTTCGAAGGGCGACAGGAATGTGGACAGCGAGAATCCGACGATGACAACAAGCGCTACGATATGGGACAAAGTTCCGGGATTGACAGAGGCCACGACCAAAGCTGCCAATTTCATCCAAATGTTTTCGGGTTGTGCCATTGGTTAACTGTCGAAGCGAGCTGAGCGGGCGATGCTGGACTACTTTGCAGACATTTGCTGTATTGCTTCTGTCAGCTACGTCTGCCGCTGATTGCCGTAGCTGAACGCAAAAAAGAGACTACGTGCAGTGACCTGTACTTGAGCGCGAATGACACCTTACAACGGTGTGAAGCCGAAATTTGAAATTGTTTCTAGGACTATGTCCACCGCCCATGTACTTACACGTTGGTGAGTAGATAGGACAATTGATCTCGGCTCGGCAGTCAGCGGATTGGCAAGCGGAGCATGAAAATGCCCACCGGGCACTACTACTAGTCTCGTTCCCACCCGCAGTAGTGATATCTCTTCCTCCTCGCTAACGCTCGGAGGGATCGGTCCGACCCACGTGTGGCGGAGTTGAAAAAACAAAACAGAGATATCACTACTGCGGGTGGGAACGATGTGACAGGACATACAAAATCGACGTCAAATGCACCAGACGTTCTGGAGGGTTTCCGGTTTGTTGTTTTCAACTCCGCCAAACGTGGTCACCACGTGGAAACGATGCGACAGAACGGATGGGGACGAGACTACACTACTACTACTGCTACTACCGTAGCTTCATTTTTTATCCGCAAGTGACGTCCTTGTACTGCCTGAGGCCTCTGGTGCTCTCGAAGGGTCAGCGACATAATTTATTAAAGGAATATGAAAGCCACGATACAGGTGTCCCCACAAGCTGAAATGCGAATAGTGCGCTGTTTTCTGCTGCCTGAGTATCATGAACTGATTTCCAGATGTCATAGATGCTTTGAGTCCACCTCTGAACGTCCAGCTCATTCTTCGGGAGTCTTATACCGAGCAAATATGCCAGCATCCATACATTGGTCGGTCCAAGTAGAGCGACCTTTCTCAATACCAGTGTCATGCGGGAACTTTGAGACCTGGTGCGCTTCTTTCTATTAATAAAATTGCTAGTTATCAACTTTTCGTTATAAGATGGATTTCTACGACTATGAACGCGTCCCTTTCGGGGAGCCGAGGCGTTGTTGATGGACTTTCAAAGCCATTGCAGTGCGGTCCCGATTTCCATAGCATACATGCCGCTATGGGTGCCTGCTAACTTCATGCAACCATTCCGACGTGTAGCATTCGTTGAAAGAGAAGAGAGACGGATGCTGCATAACCTTCTACGGCACATATATGCCTACCCACCCAGTCGTGCAGAAGAGCGCGGAATATAGCGATCTTTCTCTGGAGAACGGCCAGACATATCCTCCGTGCAAGTGACTTGCCAAGCTACGTGCTTGGAATCCAGGATCTCTTTTAGAGGTCAAGGTCAGATTCAGAGTATGGTGCTTTTTTCGCTGACTGCTCCACTTGTTCTCAAGCTGAATGTCGCGAGCTAGTTAGTCCCCGAGACATGTCAATCTTAGTTTTCCTTATCAAACGCAAGGAGTCTGACGCACGGGGAATTGTGTGCGCCTGATTCACTTTGCTGGTTCCGAGAACTGTGTTACCCCACGAAGGTGGCCTTCATCTATTGGGCACACAGGAATCCAAGGACTATTGACCGCTCAGCTACCAAAGCTATGGCAGGGTCCGAAACTTTCATTTCGGTAAGACCTTCGGCGATTGTTCTAGTTTGATATGAATCTAACAGTTACGGTTAGAAGTTTTTTAATTTCGACTGCGCGATACACAACTGTTCCACTGTTGCACCCACGAGTTCTTATCTGGGATAGTTGCAACAGTGCGCTTCAAACAAAATGGAGCGCGCTCATTTTGCGGTCTGGAAGGTTTCGCGCCTGCGCGTCCAATGCCTTCATTCGTCGAAAATCGGAAATCTGCAAGAAGACAGGCCTAACTCCTGGCTAGGAATAGCATATCAAACCTGCCCGTGAGAGCCGATAGAACAGCTCTGGACGAAGTCATCTTTGATTACCCCCCCTGCATTCATAACGATGGCAGCTATCGTTCAACATAGCTGGGCTGAAGATTTTGTCGGGATGATACCATCCTGTTCACAGCAGCATGCACCCCATCACTGCCTCACCTTGTCCACGTCTTCCTCACCAACGCTGCTACAACTAGCCTGAAGCGCGACGCTGTCTTTTCATGTTCATCGTCAAGATTACCTTACGGTACCCTGTCTCGACAAAACGCTTCTATCTTTTGAGCTCGTTTTTATCTCGCTACTGCGTTGTATAATGCTTGCGAACCATGACACCCAGTCGATTCGTGGGCAGCCCCTGCTCCTGGTGCAAGAAAGCCATCCTAATGGCCGTCGGTGCCTCGTCCAGACTCCAGAATGTATTCAGCCACAACTCGAGGGTATTGGGGGAACGGACGTTGGAAAATACGTAGTACATCTAGACCGCATATCATACAAAAGGTGTGTATTTTTCGATTGCATGCGACGGGCCATACAAGTCTGATGAGTCAGTGTGTAAACAGAAGCTATGGAAGAATCAGCCATACTATCGTCACTCGTCTGCTATCTGTTGGAGAGTATGAAGTACCTCTATCGATATGAAACGACTGCTATGTCGTCACTCAAGAACTTCTTTCGCATTATCTCCTGCTGGTGATGATGTGCTTTGACTTCGATAGTAAGCATCGGGAAGATGACAGACGAGTTCAACTTCTGGTCGACGGTCGTCTGAGAAGCTGGTGCACGTGTTGTTACTTTTCCTTCTGGGGAGAGAGCGACGAATTCGTGAACAATACAGCGCTATTTTTCTACCAAGGCTAACTCAAAGGGCGTTCTCGATGACACTGTCCATTGCCTCGCTCGAGGATGGTCTCGTAATGGTGTCTGCATCCAGGACTTGGACGTTGTGACAAAGTTTCTGCGCGCGTAGTCATGTTATCCGGTAGCAGATGATGGATTTACTTTTGAAACCAGCTTCTAGGGGATACCATACCTCCATGCCGCCTGTCGGAGACTCTGAGGCATTCTTTGTCGCAGTCTTCTTTCTTGGGTACGTCTTTCACTATCAATGTAGTCTGATGCCTACCTAAAAGGACAAAGATAGATACCCTTTAAACACAACAAAGCAACCATCCCGTGCATGCATTCGCCGGAGGTTACGCTTCAAAGAAAAGAAGTCAAACGTATCCGGGCGTTCATACTCTCGAAATATACACGATGTGCTTTTCTCACTTGGTTCTGTGCACTTAAACAGACTGCATCAACCCCAAGAACACCCTGTTGGCTCCGACATTCGTACAGATGCGGGAGAGAGCATCAGGAGAGTGTAAAGACGGACCTCGACTGTTGGACTTATAGCGCCTCAACTATGCCCCCGCAAACTTTTGGTAGAAACATAGGAAGCAAGGGTGGTGTCATCATCTCCTACCTTCGCCTCGAAATTATCATACCAGAAGCCGCCGCGCCTCATGCTCCCGCGGATCCACCGCTCTATATCAGTGTGAACCGCTACATAACGTCTGCGTACTTCCTGTTACTGAATCCTGTAACGACTATCGGTACAGCAATCGCCCAACCCTCAATTCGCGGCCAGATATATGAATCCGCTCTTCTGTCAGATCTTTCGCCGGGGAGACATCTATTTTATTGCGCGAGCTTACTCGTACTTCGTCAAAAATCCGGAGATTGTAGTTGTCATTCGCATTCAGGCGTTTGAGGGCACTCGGATGTTCATGGTATCATTGCTTTTCTTGTCTTCCCTTTCAATGGCTTATGAACATAGGTTGTAGAAACCGAGGAATTCGAGCGACAGACCAAGTCCATAGTTACTCACCTCCTGAACCGCCGGTCCTTTAATGCGAAGGTTTTTCGGGAACGCTGAGAGATGCTTCTTGGTCGAAGACAGCCCCCCCCCCCGGGACTGATGGATGAAACGACGGTACTGATGTATGTCACGCTATATTTCGAGAGGACTTGAACTGACCATAATCCAGATATATCGCCGTATTCTTCGTTATATCCGAAAGTCCTCAGCATCCCCAACTCTGGATCCCATTCTTTACCTCTCATGGATCATAGATCATGGAGACCGCGTACATTCTGAGCGGATATGACATTCTTAGGGATGATACTCCTAAAATGTGGCCCTTGTAGGGAAACATACAATGACTGACACGTGTCAATTGCGCCATCTCTCGCAGATACACACTAAAAAGCGACTTGTCGGGCTTCAATTGGCAGATCCCAGTTATGTCATACTGCAAATTGGATCAGGTTGAACTGAGCTCGCGCGACGCCGACACCTGTGGACATAGGCTCGCTTTTTCAAAATCATTGCCAAGTATGCGGGAGGCTGTCCGTGCAGGATGGTTCCAAATTTTCTCGTTTCTCCTTCTATCACAACCACGAGCACGGGCGGAGCATCAAAAGTGACGGTTAGTAGACTGTGCTATACAGGTCTTCTTTCCTTCGTGGTATGAGACAATCTTCTGAAGTCAATGTTCTATCAACGGGTTTCATGAAACCTCCCAGAAGCAGGTTCCAAGTACCCCAGATGATGTGCCTCTCGATGACGGACCCGCTCTACAAGGACAAGGAGAATTACTACCTATAGAACACGAGTAGTATGTCGAATCGTTGTGATTCGCATACTTGGCATGTTTTACCATCGCCCATGGCGCTTATATCCATCACGAAGAGCTTAATTCTTGATCCCTGCCTTCTATCATGCATGGGAGAGCAACATCTCATTGGCCGTTTCTCCCTCGTGCTTGCCACGCTCGGGCCTCATGCCTCACATTAGCACAGGAAGCACCGCCGCTTCAGAACCCATACTTTGACTCGAGCCCTCACCAGGTAAGCTTCCACGACCCTCCAAGGCTTCGCTAACCTAACATTCGCTCCGACGCAGCCATGGATGTCCTCGGATCAGCAGTCGTATTCTCTCTCGTATACGTCTACTGGATCAGTGAGTCCAAAGTCCGCATTGTCAAGAACGTTGCATTCATATCTTGCAGATAGATTCGGCCCAATCACCGTAACCCACATCATCATAGCCCTCGCCGTGTTCTGCGCTGCCAAGTTCATTGCCGGGGTCGATTTATGGCAGTTGACGTGGGCTGGTCTGGAAAAAATTACCGGTTTTATTGGCTGGTCAATACGGTTCTCTGTCTACGCGTGTTTCTTCATCGCCTGTCTAGCGATTGTTCCAAATGTCATCGCGTTTGTTTAATTTATAAACTTGCTTTTATATGGAAGTATAATTCATACCTTGGATCCTTGATTTTCTTATATAATAGCGCGTTTGGCTGCAGATCCGGCGAAATGTAATTCATTTGGTCCCCTCGTGTCTTCCATGCGGTACGGACCGAGTTTCTTCGTTTATCGTACACAGGGGTACTTGCGAGATTCTATGACCAGTATAGTAGCCACATGAGAAGGTAGCGTTCATAATTCAGCAACTGCATGAGGACATCGACCCGATTTCTTGAAAAGTCTCTATATCCAGGATTCTCCTCCCTTGGAATCGAACCGACAGTATACACTAAACGCGGATTGTGCTAACGAGTCCTTAAGGCATGTTCGTGAATAACATGATAGATTTCCTTCTTCACTTATTGAAGGTATATACGGTCTATAGTCGAGTAACAAATGACAGATAGAATCCCGAATATATAGACTGGTCAATCTGGGTGACCACCGTCAAAAGGCTGCACCGGAGTTGATATCAGAAACTGACGCAGGCAGACTCGAACATCTGAGCAGCTATATTCGGGCCTCGCTGGTACTTCTGGTAAAGCTGAACTAACAAAACAATCGCCGCAATTTCGCCATGTATGCCCCCACTCCTCTTGCACCAGTGTTGTTTCGCGAATTTGTTCATCGCCAGTATTCTGGGCCCCAGATCAGTAATTGGTGACATGACGTCCCCTGCTGCCTCGATAGGGAAGCTTAACGCGACAGCAGATAGGCCGCTTCCGGTGACGGTAAAATGGTCGATTCGTAGACGGTTTCTGTTCTCGCTATGATTCATGAGACTTGGATAGCAGACTACATGGAATGAGAAAATACGTACCTGTTGCGTGATGGAAGCGTTCAGAACACCATAGCCGTAGTATGCAATTCACGACGACAGCTGGTTCTCCACCACCCTCTTCGAGACGAGTTGCACACAATTGGGAAAGGATGTGGACAGGCCATGGTCGATTGGTCCTAGATTCGCCCTGCCAAACGGAGCGAAATAAGCCAACGGTACACCTTGGGAGTGCATACGCTCGAGCAACTGCAGGGAGGTGAGTTGGTGAGATGCAGTCGTTTTATCGAGATGGGCTTGGGACGAAAGTCGTCTTGTACGATGGACACGGAGGGACGCCATCGCGGTTCAGGCTAGTGGCAGCCTTGGAAGCGTAGACTGGTTAAAACATTGATCAGTTCGAGGTGAATCGGAGACCAACAGAGCTCGCCGCCTAAATGGCCTCCTTAATGCCAGCTACGCGCTCAAGCGGAGACCGTATAATCCACTTGACCAGCTATCCACAAAAAGATTCGCCGCCTCGCCTTGATGGATCACGCCCGGGAGTTGTCGCGACTGGGAGTTCTGAAGTGACGCTAGCTGAAGATGAGAGCGAGGACGAATGTTGTAGGCAACCATCACTGCATGGAATCTCCAGACCAAGGGTAGATGGCTAAATGGGACCCTTGCGAGATATGGCGGCAACTGGAAGAAAGGATTTCAAACTTGGGTTAGGGTTTCTTACCTTACTTCCTGCCGTGATCTGATTTCTTCCACCGTCGACTCTATCCTCGCACTATCTCTCTAAGTGAGCATTGGAAAATCGAATATGGGGTGTGTCTTGACAGTATTTTTACAGACAACTGCCCGTTCCCGACGACCACCATGGTCACCACGATCCACCCGCTTCCGCGATAGTACTGTATCAAGGACGACCTGAAGGCATGCAGAATGGCACCTTGGCGGACATTACCATGCTGAGATTTCGCATACATGCATGTTCAGGCTCTTCCCACCGCGAATGACAGATGCGGAATGTCGCCGGTCGGGCAACCCTTCGTCTTTCAGACAGGGATCAAACACGAAGAAGGACTTATTCCGTGACCGACGTGCCTCGAGGGTCCCAGATGCTTTGCAGCAACGTCTATCGTGCGGCCTAGTCACCCGCGCCACACTGCCCAGCTCCCACAAGAATCCGGCGTGCTGGATAATTTGCCATCCTTCGGTTTTTCGTTCAGTCTCGACGGAAAAACTGCCTTGCGTCGTTGACGCCAAATAAGGATGAATACTTCTCCATCCCAATCCCCGAAGACTTGTCGCGCTGCTCATTACTGTAGTGCCTCGAGGCTTGGGCGACGAGTCTTATGACTCTCAAGTAAAGGTGCATATATGAAGGGCTTTGGTGTCGGATCAAGTGTGTGATCATCCCTTCTCTCGCAGACGAATCTAATAGCCAAGACCAGCTTCTAGGTCATACTTACTGCCAGCACACCTATCCAGCGAACGAGTTATGCAACTGCTCCGTCTCGTTGCTAGCGCTGATAAGGCAGGCTCACTGTCCGATATCAAAGCTCTCACAAACGCCCCGCCCCTATTGTCTCCCGACAAGACGTACTCCTTCTCACTCGCCCATCTCTGATCCATAACCGACAGGCGTGGAGTTCTTTTCGTTTGTCAGTCCGCCGCGCGCGTCAGTCTTAGTGTGAATCACTAGAGTGCGACCAAATGTTATTAGCAAATCGCCATTATCAGGAGCGGGATTTGGCCGCTTGTATGCTATCCGAGTCCTTTGCAGGCAAATTCGTTCCATCCGTTTGGGTGGCGAGCGTCTCAGTTCGTCCATGAAGAGGTTACAGGGGGGATCAGCGCTTGGATATGATAAAATCTTCGCTCGGCCTTCATAGCACGGCCTACTATAGCTAACCCATGTACACTAGGTACGAAAAAACAATGACGTAGATTTATGGATCAAAAACCTGGATAAAAGTCTGATTAATGAGGGCCCTTTGGCGTAATCCACACAATCATCGTGACTGATTCTCGGTTCAATTCCGGGAGGGTCCCTGTTTCAAGACCTCTTTTTGAAGTTTGCTTTTTTGTTTGATTGGCTCAGGACAATATCTAGACCCTACTATCGAGCTAGCTACTAGACTGGAGTTCACTTTTTAATTTTTCCCTTCTCATTGATGGCAGTTTCTGAAGTTTTGTTGAATTTTGGAATATTCAAATTCATGAGCGCGATACATTCGACCGACACCGTAGACTTTTGAACGAAACTTGGGTCTTTTCATTTCGGACGAGGTCCACTGCAAGATGGATCTAGAGTGCATATCATATGCCGAAACGTCTTCCGTCCGTTCCTTTGGGGACTGCCATAGCGGAAACGGATGTGCATGCCTGAACTCGCTTTCGTTGTTTCGATTCCAAGGGGGGGTCATCTTGAGAAGGTGGGTACGCGTTATTACTACTGGTCATGTGCAGTGGGGCACAATGATTTTATTATGATGCACAAAGTCCATCTGGCGTCAGTATGGATGTGGTACGCGTGCGCATTCCTTCTCTGGCGCGTTACTAGTCGACTTGGAAAGCCTGAGCGGTAATGGTGAGTCGAACCCCTGGCTATCGCAACTCGAGGGGCCAACAACAAGTAGGATATACCGCGACCATCGTCTCAGCGGCCTATCTCGATAAATATCCCGCTCCTGGTAATTGAAGCGCTTTGGGTCGCTTCTAGCGCTGGTGTCCCTCTCTCGGTGATGTGAAGAAGAACGTCCAGGAGACAGTATGGGACAGGTGGTTTTCGCGTCTGTCCCGACTGGCAAAGCACAATGTATCGTGGAGATGCGAAGGGGATTTGCATGGAGGGGTAACTGAGAGGACGGCGTTTGTACCCGCAGAATTTCGCACCAGACTAGAAGGGAAAAGCAGGGAAGCGGCAAGAGATCTTATTCAGAAGCGCGCTCCCTCTATCTTCAAGTAGCGATATCGTCCCATTCTTCCCTCCCCTCCCTAAAACATTCTCCTCATGAAGGACACAAAACTGCCTTGTCAGGTTCAGCTCTCCATTCCGTTTGGTGATGGCGTACGGCTTCCTCTGCGCAGCGTCGTTTTCGAGAAATACTGCCGTGGATCTGAAGAAGCTTCAATAGAGGATACGAGAAGGAAATCGTACGATGGCGCACCCAGTCGAGACTCAGCATTTCAATACAGGTGTCCCGAGGCCCAGCCAGCATATATGCGCCGTTTATTCTCCTCAGCAAGGGAAAAAAACAACAGCAGAGAAGATACAACAGAGATGTAGCTTTGATATTCGCACGAGTGAACGACTTCGGAGCACATTGGAGACAGGAAATGTGCTTCGTCTTGCTCTTCCATGTTGGAGACGGCGCCCATATCATGCTGGAGCAGTACTACAGTGGAAAAAGGGAGTACAGTCGAGAGGAATGGGATTATTCATGGCCATCGGAACGAGGAAGGCCGTGACTGTGACGCATATGGCAGTCGTCCCTCTCTTTCCTTCCACCACGACGACGGGGCTTGCTGCCAGCAAGCGATTCTCACCACGAAGAGAACGACATCAGCCAGCATTACAGACGCCTCCTGCTCCTGCTGACCATGGAACAGACTGTGCTTGGAGCGAGGTCCCGATACCTACCGATGCTTCGAGCTTAGCTTCAGTCCTCACCACAACGAGAACGACGTCAACAAGCATCACCGACGACTCCAGATGCTGCCTACCATGGAACAGACTGTGCTTGAAGCGAGGTCCCGATACCTACCGATGCTGAGTCGAGGTTATCTTGCTCAGTACTCATGGTCCCGGGCCTAGTGTCATCAAAGGTCGGTTTTTCACCGTTATCATTGTTGAACAGAGCTGAAGGAACTATAGCTACAGCATTTCCTTCTCTTTTTACCGGCACCCCCGAGGCTTCATTGTAGGAAGTCTGGATATCTCATATCTCGGATGGATATGCCAATGAGCTTGGGGGGGTCAAACCCAGCCGGAGGATCCGACAGGGAAGGCGGGAGTTGGAGGCTGCGACGTCGGAGAGGTCACTTCATATGCCTGAGCCGGGACAGATCGAGGTGGAGGGTATGACTGCCCTAGCATCGTCGTGGTCAACCCCGATGGGCTGACCGGATGCATATTTATGTATATGTGATTCGTCAGTTCATCGCGACCGACACGATGATGCTGGGTCCTGTCGCCCCTCTTGCTGCGCAAGAAATCCTCCCAGTCGTCAGCCTCAGTGGACGTGGCGCCAGACGATGCTCCGCCCCTTGAGGCCTTCCAGTTCTCATACCGAAACTTCCCAAGTAGGGTCAACAGAAACCACCTGTCGTATTCACGAGTTAGAGCCTCGAGGGTGGGTGCGTCGTCTGGGGCTTCGCCGGGAGTGTATGGCTCGTCGAAGAAGAAGGAAAAGACACGGCGGTGCGCGTCAAATGGGTGGATGGGCGGCGTGTGGCTTGGTACGAATGCGATGTCGTTTCTCCAGGCCCTAACACGATCACTGACGACAGCGTGGTTATCCTGCCACTAATGAGTTCTCAAAATTCCATAATTGAGCTCGACATACTCACCAAGATCTCTCTCTGACAGGCCAATAGCTGCATGACTCCGTCATCTAACAGGCCTTCCAGGGCCCCGTTCATCAGGCCTTCGACCCCCTCGAATCCATAATGCTCGATCTGCAATGTGGCGATCAGTGGCAAATCCTTCATATACACGATCGTACTCACTAGAGTATACGTCCAAGACCGCACTTCCGATACCGGTAGTTCCCAGTCATCCATTTTGTTTGCGAGGTTATAAGTACCGGAAGGTGACAAGTTGGTGTTTGTTACTTTGTAGCCGTCGTAATTACAAATCAAGAGCCCTGAGGCAGGCTTTGTCTTGTTTTCTGACGTCTGGTGAACCAGAGTACGTCCTTCCTTGCCGTGTATAAAATGCTGAGACTGAGTGCGCTCTGTTAGTTTGACGTGAATGATTTATTGGTTCCTGTATGGCGGAATTTGTGTTCGAGGTATTTCCTCCACTTGCTTGCGACCGATATATCTAATACGGCTGTTCAAACTTGGATTTCTTCGAAAGTCAGTCCTCGTGGTTTCCCATAGGCTAGATAATGGACCTAGCACAGCTATACATCGGATTTCTGCATATTGAAGACATAGCCCCCTCACGCGAGTTCTTTGGTCGCCATCAAACAAGTCAATATATACAGCTATTTTCGCACATCAGCCAGTCCGTAATGAGCACTTACATGCGTACGCCGTGCTATCTAGTGGGGACGACTGCTTACCTTCGAATCTCTGGGCTTTATATCCTCCTCGTATCTCCTCCGTCAGAAGGTAACATACCGACCGATCATTGACAGATGGATTAGTGGCATCCTCTACCTCGTGGGTGTGTGACCATTGGTCATAGACTCTAACAGTACTCTTCCTCGCTGTGCTTATCTGTCCCCGATGAATCAGCCAGGGTGTTGAACGCACCCATTGTCCAATGTCCTCCTCATCCGTCATGCAAGGCTCTCCAGTCTAGACATATGGACCGAGCGTACGCCGAGTGTCTATAACGCTACCGGCCATGCTGGTGCTGTACAGAATACTCTTTCACTCGGGCTGTCTCCATTAATGCACTTTCGAACGTTCATGCAGAGGACCATCATCAAGGAGCTTGATTCTCCAGCGCGATGAACGATGCAATACCTTCTATGTGGCCTTGCGTTGGACATCAGCGCTCAGCCCTTGAATAACGCGATCCGCGTTCTCAACCTGGGCTATCATGCGCTGGTCGTCGATGCGGGGAGCTTATAGCTGCTTTGGCGTAGCGAAGGCGACCACTCGCTACGTGTTGTGATGGGATGAAACATTCACAGTATGTTTACTTTCTACCTTCGTCGCTCCCGGCGTGCTGATTTATATTTTGATTAAAGATTTAAGATCTTGCTAGGGCATCCGCACTGCCTCCGCCACTTGCATGTCCATACGGCTACATTCGACAGAACACTTTGTCGAATAGTTTCCCATACCGTGACGCCCGAAGACCAAGTTGTATTGGATCCTACCAACTTCCAAGTCGGGCATCAGATGAACACAGTGAGTGACCCGGCCATTCCCTCTGCAGAGTACGATGAATCTCATTAGCGAAATAGACTGGCACCATCACTATGCTGGGACTTTTGCTTACTATGACGGGTACCGAGCACCCCTTCGCCTTTCAGACGGGGATAGAACACTGCGACATGAAGAAAAGCTTATTCCTTGGATGGCGTGCCTCAAGTGTCCCGATACTTTGCAGCGCGACGGCCGTCACGCTGCTCGGCTCCCTCAAGAAGGGGTGCAGTGGCACTGGGCTGGTCATAATAATCGCCCAAGTACTAATCGTGCAATACCAAAAAGTTATGACGTGGATTTATGGATCGAATTCTGGTGAGTGCCAGGGCCCTTTGGCTTAATCCACATAATCATATCGAATGCTTCCCGGTTCAATTCCGGGAGGGTCCCCTCCAAGATGTCTCTTTGACATTTGATTTTTTTCTGTGTGATCGACTCATGACTATACCTAGATTCTACTTAGTACTATCGATAGCTCGGAGTCGAGTTTTCCGCTCTAATTTCTGAAGTTTTGTTGAATTTTGGAACATGATTCAAATTCCTGACCGCGATGGTACGTACGTTGCTGACCGACACCTTTGAACGAAACTTGGGCCTTTCATTTCGGAGTTGCGAGACGGATCTAGAGTTCATATCATGTGCCGGAACATCTTGCACTCTCGACATCAGTAGGATGAGATGCGTGCACCAATAAGTATTAACGATAAAATCTCCCTTCTTCATTAATCATTTTCGAGGAACTGGGCATGCGCTTTCCTTCTTTAAAGGGTTACCTGTGGTCATGCGCATCGTGCAAGCATGGAGCAAATTGATTTTATTCTAGTGCAAAAGTTTCTCCAGTGGCATCCTGAGCATGAACGGGGTACGTGGGCATACCTTCTCCAGCATTAACTGACTTGAAAACACTGGCGACGATCATCTCAATGGCATAAAACGTACCGTCTGATCCCACTTCTCTTGGCAATAGAAACTTCGGGTGTTCTCTAGTGTTAGTGTCCCCTAGGGCGTAATTGAGACCCCCAAAAATGTGTACATCATCTGTGTGTAATCATCATCGAACGTCTACCACGTCCGTTCCTTTTGGAGACTGCAAGCCTGAACTCGCTGTAGTTGTTTCAATTCCGAGGGAGTCATCTTGAGAGTACGCATTATTAATTATTACTACTGGTCACACGCACGCAGGGGGAATAATGATTTGATTCTAGTGCAAGAAGTTCGTCTGGCGTCGTCAGTATAGACGCGGTACGTGCACATTCCTTCTACTAGCATTAACAGTCGGCTTGGAAAGCGGATTCGAACCCTTGGCCATCGCAATCCGAAGGGCCAACAACGAGTAGAATATACCACTATCCTTGCAATCATCGTCTCAACGACCTGTCTTGATATTCCTCATCCTGCTTATCCTGGTAAACAAAGCTTCGGATCTCTTTTATCGTTAGTGTCTCTCTCAGTGATGTGAAAAGGAGTGCCCAGGAGACAGTATGGGACAGATAGTTTTCGCGTCTGTCCCGACTGGCAAAGCACGTGCGAAGGGGATCGGCGTGACGGCGGAGAGTGATGGAAAGGACGCTGTTTGTGCCTGCAGAAGTTCGCGCCAGACCGGAAGGGCGAAGCACGTTTATTGGGGAGATACCGCACGGGCGGAGGGTGCGCGAGCTGGACGATACAATGGTGCAGGTCTGGCAGCACAAAATCTTCTTCAGAAGCATGTTCTCCCCTGGGCCATCTCCGAGTGGCGGCGATATCGTCTTGTGTCCTGTTCAGCTCCCGATCCCCTTTCGTATTGGTGTACGGCTGTCCCTGCCCAGCGTCGTTTCTGAGAAATACACTGCTGTAGCGTCGGCCGGGAGGAAGAACGGCGACGCGGCTCAACACCTCAGCTCCTTCTGCTAAGACACCCTTGTATCCAAATCTTTGATGACACGGCTTTGCTATCAATGTATTCAGCTGCTCCACGACCCGCCCAAATAGCGTACAGGCTCGGATGGAACGGGGATGTCGTTGTTATTTCCGGGGGTAGGGAGAGCTGGATTGGATTATCGAGGCTGAACAGTGCATCATGCCGGTCACTGCGGTAGTTCGACAAAAGGGATCATCATCTGAAGAAGCTTCAATAGAGGATACGAGAACGAAACTACGCGACGCGCACCCAGTCGAGACTCAGTGTTTCAATGTAGGTGTCCTTAAGGCCTAGTCAGCTTATACGCGCCGTTGATTCTCTTCAGCAAGAAAAAAAAACATCGGAGAAGATGCAACAGAGGAGAAGTTTTGATATTCCCGTGAGTGAACGACTTTGAAGTACATCGGTGACAGGAAACGTGCTTTGTCTTGCTCTTTCATGTTGTAGACGGTACCCATATCACTCTGGAACAGTAGTACAGTGGAAAAAGGGAGTACAGTCGAGAGGAATGGGATTATTCATGCCCGTGAATGAAGAAGGCCGTGACTGTGACGCATATGGCAGTCGTCCCTCTCTTTCCTTCCTTCCACCACGACGACGGGGGTCGCTGCCAGTAGGTGATTCTCACCACGACGAGAACAACGTCAGGAAGCATCACTGATGCCTCCTGCTACTGCTGACCATGGAAAAGACAGCGCTTGGAGCGAGGTCCCGATACCTACCGATGCTTCGAGCTTATCTTCAATTCTTACCACGACGAGAACGACGTCAGCAAGCATCACCGACACCTCTCGTTACTGCCAACCATGGAAAATACTGCGCTTGGAAGGAGGTCCCGATACCTACCGGTGCTTCGAGGTTATCTTGCTCTCTGTGCTCATGGGCCCGGGGCTAGTGATATCAAAGGTCGGTTTTTCACCGTTATCATTGTTGAACAGAGCTGAAGGAACTATAGCTACAGCATTTCCTTCTCTTTTTACCGGCACCCCCGAGGCTTCATTGTTGGAAGTCTTGATATCTCATATCTCGAATGGATATGCCAATGAGTTTGGGGGATTAAACCAGCCGGAGGATCAGACAGGGAAGGCGGGAGTTGAAGGCAGCGACGTCGGAGAGGTCGCTTCATATGCCTGAGCCGGGACAGATCCAGGTGGAGGGTATGACTGCCCTAGCATCATCGTGGTCAACCCTGATGGGCTGACCAGTGACATATTCATGTATGTGTCATTTGTCCGTTCATCGCGACCGGCGCGATGATGTTGGGTCATGTTGCCCCTCTTGCTGCACAGGAAATCGTCCCAGTCGTCAAGTTCAGTGGATGCCACGCCAGACAATGCTCCGCCCCGAGAGGCCTTCCAGTCATCATACCGGAACTTTCCCAGTAGGGTCAACAGGAACCACCGGTCGTATTCACGAGCTAGGGCCTCGAGGGTGGGTGCGTCGTTTGGGGCTTCGCCGGGAGTGTATGGCTCGTCGTCGAAGAACGAAAAGACACGGCGGTGCACGTCAAATGGGCGGATGGGCGGCGTGTGGCTTGGTACGAAAGTGATGTCGTTTCTCCAGGCCCTGACGCGCTCACTGACGGCCGTGTGGTTTTCCTGCCACCAATGAGTTCTTAAAATTCTATGTTCGAGGTCGATATACTCACTAAGACCTCCTGTTGACAGGCCAATAGCTGCATGACTCCGTCGTCTATCGGCCCTTCCAGGGCCATATTTATCAATCCCTCGACACCGTCGCATCCATAATGCTCGATCTGCAATGTGGCGATCAGTGGCAAATCCTTCATATACGCGATCGTACTCACTAGAGTATACGTCCAGGACTGTATTTCCGATACTGGTAGTTCCCAGTCATCCATCTTGTTTGCGAGGTTATAAGTATTGGAAGGTGACAAGTTGGTGTTTGTTACTTTGTGGCCGTCGTAATTACAAATCAAGAACCCTGAGGTAGGCTTTCTTTTGTTTTCCGAAGTCTGTGGTGAACCAGAGTATGTCCTTCCTCGCCTCGTATCAAGTGCCGAGACTGAGTGCGCTCTGTTGGTTTGACCCGAATGATTTATTGGTGTTTGTATGGACGAATTTGTGTTCGAAGTATTTTTACCACTTGCTTGCGACGGGTATATCTAACATGGATCTTCAGATCAGGATTTCTTCCAAAGTCAATCCTCGTGGTCTACCATAAGCCAGATAATGGACCTAGCATAACTATACATCGAATTTTTGTATATTGAAGCCATAGCCACCTTACGCAAGTTCATTTGTCGCGATCCAAGAACTCAATACATACGGCTATTTTCACATTAACGAGCCCGTAATGAGAACTTGCACGCGTACGTCGTTGCACTTGCTATCGAGTGGGGACGGTTGCTTACCTTTTACTATTTGGGCTTTATATCCTCCTCGTATTTCCTCCGTCAGAAGGTAACGTACCGACCGATCATTGACAGATTCATTAGTGGCATCTTCTAGGTGGCCATTGATCATACTCTATGGTGCGACAGACTCTGACAGCGCTCTTCCTCGCTGTGCTTGTCTGCCGTGGATGAATCAGCCTGAGAGTTGAACACGCCCGCCGTCCAATGCACAAAGTCCTCAGTAAAGGACGTCCGTCATGCAAGGCTCTCCAGCCTAGACATATCGACCGAGCGTATGCCGAGTGCCTATAACGCGACCGGCCACGCTGGTGCTGTACGAAACGTTCTTTCACTCGGGCTGTCTCTGTTAATGCACTCTCGAACGTTCATGCAGAGTATCATCATCAGCGAGCTCGATTCCCCCAACGTGATAAACCTTTTACGTGGCCTTGCGTTGGATACAGCGCTCAGCCCTTGAGTAACGCAATCCGCATTCTCAACCTGGGCTATCAATGCTCTCGGATGCTCTGGTCGTCGATGCGAGGCAACTTATAACCACTTTAGCCACCGCTCGCTCCGTGTTGCGATTCGCAGTATGTTTACTTTCTACCTCCGTCGCTCCCGGCACGCTGATTTATAGGTTGATTACCATGCAGAAATTTTGCTGCGGCCCGTTTACAGCTGCAATGTCCCCGGTCGGGCATCCCCTCATCTTTCAGACGGGGATAGAACACGACATGAAGACTCGGAAAGGCTTATTCCGTGGATGGTGTGCCTCAAGTGTCCCCGGTACCTGTCTATCGTACGGCCGTCACGCTGCTCGGCTCCCTCAAGAAGTTTTTTTGAATTTCTGTCGAATTTTGGAACATTTCAAATTTGAAATTCCCGATCTTTGTACATACGTACACTTTGATTTTTGGACGAAACTTGGGCTGTTCATTTGGGAGGAGATCGGTGACAGGATGCAAAGATCTAGAAGTTCATACCATGTGCTGGAACGTCTTGCACTCTCGATATCAATAGGATGAGATACCTCTGTATGACACCGCCGAAACACATGAAATACTTATCCCTTCTTCAAGGAGGGGATAGCTTGAGAATCGGCGACTTTCTGAACAACTCATCAACTCTGTACTTTTGATTAGAGGGAGAGTTTTCTATGAAATATTGCATTTAGCTATTGATCGATCCCCGGTTCGAACCCGGCAGCGCCCATCGACTCTTAATTTTTTTTTTGTGTTTCTTGGTCCCAGGGTACTGTGAGTATTCGGCGCAGGCTGTGGTACTAGGGTTTTACTATTTAGCTTCAAGTTTGGGGTGGGTTTTTTTTCGATTCCTGTGTAAGTGGTATCCCGAGTGTGGACGAGGTATGTGTGGATTCCTTCTCCAGCTCATTGATTGACTTTAAAACACTGGCCCACGATCGTCTCAACGGAATATCTCGACAGAACGTACCTCCTGATGCCGCTTCTCTTGGTAATCGAAGTTTCGGGTCTCTTCTAGCGTTGGTGTCCCTGCCCTCGGGGCGTAATTGAGACGACGGTGGGCGTGGGAGCGGGACGATACAATGGCACAGGTCTCGCAGCACAAAATCTTGTTCAGAAGCGCGCGCGCGCCATTTCCGAATAGCGATATCATCCCACTCTTCCCTCCCTTCCCTAAAACATTCTCACTGCCATGTCCGGTTCAGCTCCCCATTCCCTTGGGTACTGACGTACGCCTCCCCCCGCCCAGCGTCGTTTTCGAGAAACACACTGCTGTGGTGTCTGCCGGGAAGAAGAACGCTCAACACCGCAGCTCCTTCTGCTAAGACACTCAAGTCTTTGATGACACGGTCTTGTATTCAGCTGCTCCACGACCTTGGCACAAGTAGCATACACGGCTAGCATTGGTGTCCCCGTAGTGAGAGAGCGGTGTTTGTACTCGCAGAACTTCACGCCGGACCCGAAGGGCAAGACCACACTGGCGGGGGTGCTCGGTGTTATGATGGCGTGGGTCAGACAGCAAAGAATCTTGGTCAGAAACGCGCTCTCTGCATCGGTGGGGCGTGGTGGCGTGGATGTGGAGTTGGCCGACGTTGTCGGATTGCATTGTCGAAGAGGCTGTACGTGCTTGATCGTAAGGATAAGCCTATCATCAGGGGTGTAGAATTTCGCACCTCTTTGTTGCTGGAGTCATACATGATAGCCACAACCTCGTATTGGCCCTTCTGGTGAGGTAATCTCGATAGACCAGTGCGCCCCCTCCCTCGCGTTGATGCATCCAAGTCCTCGGTGACGTGGAAAGGGTTCGGCCATAGAGGTTAGCGTATTTCGAGCTGAGCCCGAGATACTAAGTGTGCGACGTGCGTTAGACCCGGAGCTCAGGGGACGAGAGGATGGGGCAAGCCCGGCAGCGCAAAATGTCGTTCAGAGTATCGCGCTCCCCAAGTACCATTTACTCTCATCTCAAAACATTCTCCTCCCCCACGACGAATCATTGGGTACGGTTCACTCCCCGGAACGAAAAGGTCGCCTTTGCCTGGCCTTGTGCTGGAGAAATACACCGTGAACGCGTCGTTCGGGCGGAAGAATCGATCGCTGCACTTGAGAAGGCGAGTTGGAGGAGTATGGGGCCGGAAGAGGGGTACGTCAGGAGAGACGCTGCCTGGGATAAGGGGATGGGGAAGCGCTTCGAGGTTTAGTAATCGTTGGTTGATGCTCTTCAAGAGGGCGCCGCTGAACAGCTCCACCGGACACTCAAGTCTTGGACGACACGGTGCTCGGGTGGAACGGGTCTGGGGTAGTCGAAGTGGAAGTGTGCGCGTGATGATTGTTTTAGCGGCAGCAGGGCAGTAATAGTACAAATCTAAATTTGGTTTGAATCCCGGGTTTGGCAATCAAAAATCAAACGTCTTTCGTTACATCATCAACGCGATGAGGACCTCGCGCCTCAGAAAAGCCAGCTTCCTGCGAAGCGGGACTTTTTGTCGATATCCACCTGCATAACCATCTCGTTGACGGGGTACGGACCATCCACTAGCAAGGACCCCTTGGCCCATCTACCTCCTTTCCCAATTGCATCAATCCTCTCCCCTTCACTAATCCAGCGACCAATCTGTTGCATCAGGGATGTTGCCGGCAAATGAGAAAACCATACAAGGTGTCCCGCCTGCCGACCCGTAGGCAGACTCATGCACAAATGCAACCCATCTTTTATCTGCGCGCAAGTCCCAGCCACACCGTTCTCATTCTCGTTTTCTCAACCATCGTTGGTTCAAGAACGCCATTCTCAGCCCTCATCGAGTCGGATTGTGACGACTATGGAAAGCCCGACCAATGACATCGTGGACAGGACTCCTCCTCACACCACCCGCACACGAAATGCAAAGCGTCTCCACTCCATGCGCCACCCTCGATAGCGCGATCACATCTGTATGAGCCTTCGCACATCCAGGGCGTGCCCACCGCTTTGGCCCTAACACCATCACGATAAGGCGAGCTCCCCTAATCCATACCGGCACTCAACGCGCGATGCCCGTCCCGCCGTTCACCCGTGCAGTGCCCGAAATCAGGGTCCGTGTTGTTCCCTGACCGCCTCCGCAGTTGTCGCTGTTGCTTCACTCCCCTTCAATATGGGAGGAGGTATTCGACGTTACAACCCAATCTCTTCCTGCACGCTGGAGCCTAGGGAGAGGGGAAGACGGTCGAGGGGGTCGTATAGAAAGAAGCTCCTCCTCCGCCGCCTATCTATTCATCCAACCTCTCGTGCGCAGCAAGTCGACTTCTATCCCGCGCCCAGTTCCCTCTGTCGCATCAAGCTATCCTTCGTCGCACTATTAACCAATATAGTTCGAAGCTTTCTGGATCTAGCATGATAGGCTCACGCATAGTAGCTTGACATCAGCCTCACGTAGGGAGCTGTCGATATGGACCCCGCCCTCTTTTGTACTCGCAGATTTCGTTCACTCCCCGAATATGGGGCGCGCTGTGCATCCCGACCCTGTTCCTTACATTTCGCATGAAAGTTTTCAACTCCCGCGCAACAGAAGTGCGATCCGTCATCAGAGCGAGAAGACTTTGTTATTCACGACGATCCTGCAAGCGTCTTCGCTGCCATGATCCGCTTCCATCTGAAACCGCGTCTCCTCCTTCGTCTCCCGTCTCCAGAGACCGTGACAACCTTGATCTGCGTACGACGACCAAGGTTCTGCGCTCCGTTGTTCCCGTCCATGCTCCACCTCCCATTGCCGCATATCTCTTGGTCTCAGTAGCACAGCAAGGAAGAACCTAGCACAGGACGGATGAGGAGGAAGAACCTCCTCCTGCTTCGCCTATCTATTCATCCAACCTCTCGTACACAACAATTCGACTTTTATCCCCCGCCAAGGTCTCTCTGTCGCGGTAAGCTATCCTTCGTCGCACCCGAGCGCCGTATCAACCAATATGGCTCGTAGTTTTCTGGATCTAGCGTCATAGGCCTACGCATAGTAGCTTGGCATCAACCTCGTCCTGCAAGCGTCTTCGCTACCATGACCCTCTTCCATCTGATGACGCGTCTCTTCCTCCATCTCCTTCAGAGACCATGACAACCTCGACCAAGGTTCTGCAGATGCTCAGTCGTTCCCGTCCGTGCTCCACCTCCCATTGCCGCATATCTCTTGGTCTCAATCGCACAGCAAGGTCTATCGCGAGCCAAATTTCCTCCGTATTCTTCGTCACACTCATAGCGCACGCGACCCAGTTGCACGTACGGAGCCTCGGCCCTTTCAACACTGAAAGCCGCCTATCGACAAGACAACAGTACTTACCTCGCAGTTGGTTTTCACGCCCGCAAGGACGCCTAGTTCATTGGCCGTCCCTCCTCAATATGAGAACGTTTCGGAAACGCCACCATGTGTCAGCCGAAGACCAAGTTGTATTGGATCCCAGGTCGGACACCCGACCATCCCCTCCGATGAATCTCATTAACAAACTAGACTGGCAGACGCTGCCATCCTGCATGCAGATTCAGGCTTTTCCCACCGCGGATAACAGACGCGGATGTTACTACTGGTCACGCGCACGCGGGGGGGAATAATGATTTGCTTCTAATGCAAGAAGTTCGTCCGGCGTCCTCAGTATAGACGCGGTACGTGCACATTCCTTCTACTAGCATTAGTAGTCGACTTGGAAGGCAGATTCGAACCCTTGGCCATCGCAAATCCGAGGGGCCAACAACGAGTAGAATATACTGCTATCCGTGCAATCATCGTCTCAACGGCCTGCCTCGATATTCCTCATCCCGCTTCTCCTGGTAATCAAAACTTCGGATCTCTTTTAGTGTTAATATGTCTCTCTCGGTGATGTGAAAAGGAACGCCCAGGAGACAGTATGGGACAGATGGCTATAGCGCTTGTCCAGACTGGCAAAGCACAATGTATCGTGGAGATATGAAGGGGATCTGCATGATGGTGGAGAGTGAATGAGGGGGCGGTGTTTGCACATGCAGAATTCGCATCAGACCGGAAGGGCAAAGCACGTTTATTGGGGAGATACCACACTGGCGGAGGATACGGGAGCTGGATGATACAATGCCGCAGATCTGGCAGCACAGAATCTTGTTCAGAAGCGCGCGCGCCCCCATGTCCGAGTAGCGACATCGTCCTATTCTTCCCTTCCCCTCCATAAAACATCCTCCTCACAAATGACACTGCTTATCGATGTATTCAGCCCTGGCACGAATAGCGGTACAGACTTGGATGGAACGGGGAGTCTGGGATGGTCGATGTCGTTGTTATTTCCCGGGGGTAGGGAGAGATGCATAGGATTGTCGAGGCTGATCAAGATGGGCGCCCTTGAGGCCTGAGGCCCAGTCAGCATATACGCGCTTTTCTCAGCCAAGGAAAGAAACAGCAGAGAAGTGAAATTTTGATATTCTCGCGAGTGGACAACATTGGAGACAGGAAGCGTACTTTTTCTTGCTCTCTCTCAGGTTGTAGACGGTGACGATATCACGCTGCAACAGTGGTACAGTGGAAAAAAGGGAGTACAGTCGAGGGGGAGTGGGATTATTCATGGGCCATCGGAACGAAGAAGGCCGTGACTGTGACGCATATGGCAGTTGTCTCCCTCTTTCCTTCCTTCCTTCTACCACGACGACGGGGGCTCGCCGCCAGCAAGCAATTCTCACCACGATCAGAGCGACATTAGCAAGCATTACCGACGACTCCCGCTGCTGCCAGCCATGGAACAGACTGTGCTTGGAGCGAGGTCCCGATACCTACCGATGCTTCGAGGTTATCTTGCTCTGCGCTCATGGGCCCGGGCCTGGTGATATCAAAGGTCGGTTTACCACCGTTATCATTGTTGAACACAGCTGAAGGAACTATAGCTACAGTATTTCCTTCTCTTTTTACCGGCACCCCCCGAGGCTTCATTGTCTGGATATCTCATATCTCGGATGGATATACCTAATGAGCTTGGGGGGATCAAACCCAGCCGGAGGATCCGAGAGTGGGGATGGGAGTTGAAGGCTGTGACGTCGGAGAGGCCGCTTCATACGCCTGGTGCTACTGGACAGCTCGAGGTGGAGTATATGACTGCCCTGGCATTATCGTGGTCAACCCCGATGGGCTGACCGGTGACATATTTATGTATGTGTGATTTGTCAGTTCATCGCGACCGGCGCGATGATGTTGGGTCCTGTCGCCCCTCTTGCTGCGCACGAAATCTTCCCAGTCGTCAGCCTCAGTAGACGCGGCGCTAGACGATGCTCCGCCCGAGAGGCCTTCCAGTCATCATACCGAACCTTTCCCAGTAGGGTCAACAGGAACCACCGGTCGTATTCACGAGCTAGAGCCTCGAGAGTGGGTGCTTCGTCTGGGGCTTCGCCGGGAGTGTATGGCTCGTCGTTGAAGAAGGAAAAAACACGGCGGTGCGTGTCGAATGGGTGGATGGGCTGCGAGTGGCTTGGTGCGGCGGCGATGTTATTTCTCCATGCCTTCACACGCTCACTGACGGCCGTGTGGTTTTGCTGCCACCAATGAGTTCTTAAAATTCTATATTCGAGGTCGATATACTCACTAAGACCTCTTTTTGACAGGCCAATAGCTACATGACTCCGTCGTCTATCGGCCCTTCCAGGGCCCTATTTATCAATCCCTCGACCCCGTCGCATCCATAATGCTCGATCTGCAATGTGGCGAATCCTTCATATACACGATCATACTCACTAGAGTATACGTCCAGGACTGTATTTCCGATACTGGTAGTTCCCAGTCATCCATTTTGTTTGCGAGGTTATAAGTATTGGAAGGTGACAAGTTGGTGTTTGTTACTTTGTAGCCGTCGTAATTACAAATCAAGAACCCTGAGGCAGGCATTGTTTTGTTTTCTGACGTCTGGTGAACCAGAGTACGTCCTTCCACAGCTCGTATCAAGTGCTGAGACTGAGTGCTCTCTGTTAGTTTGACGTGAATGATTTATTGGTGCTTGTAGGGTGGAATTTGTGTTCGAAGTATTTCCTCCACTTGCTTGCAACGGGTATATCTAACACGGATGTTTAGACTAGGATTTCTTCCAAAGTCGGTCCTCTTGGTTTTCCTATAAGCTAGATAATGGACCTAGCATAACTATACATCAGATTCCTGCGTATTGAAGCTATAGCCACCTTACCCAAGTTCTTTTGTCGCACCCAAACAAGTCAATATATACAGCCATTTTCGCACATTAGCGAATCCGTAATGAGAACCCGTATGCGTACGCCGTTGCATTTGCTATCGAGTGGGACGACTGCGTACTGACACACAAGTATAGGCAAGCTGCGGCGATGTCACCGGTTAGTATCCGCTTAGATTGTTCACGTTCTGCTTATAAAGAAGACCGGCACCGTTTACGGAGACTCAGAGTTTGGTTCGTTCAGTCTCCCAAGGATCCTTTGTACTTGTACATAGCTCCCGCCCTGTTTACAGCCTATACCGTGCATCGTTGGTCGGCTTGGGTATAATTATTGGTTCTGCTGACGGCTGGTGGAGTATAATATTCCGGTTTTCGATATGTACTGACTGATACAGGTTGTATAGATCTGGCACTGTTGGATCGTCTCCCATTCATTAAATTTTCCATTACCTTATTCCTAAAAGCTGTTGGTGTATTTCCATACCCAAAGAGGTCGACCTCAGCAATGTGACTATCAGTGGCGATCTCTTCCAACACAGAGTTATACTCACTAGGGCGTTGATCCAGTCCCTAAATGTCCTCAATAAGTGTCACGTACGGCGCGGTCCTACTTTCTATCCATCATCCTCGTGGACCGATTCTTCTATTCACGACGATCCTGAAAGCGTCTTCGATACATCATTTCCTTCTCCGAAAGTGTCCTTGATCTGGTGCCGAAGCTATGCGAGCACCTCAAGAGAACGTCAAAGGTCCTATCCTCGGAGCTGAACTGGGACTGCCAATGACGACCTGTATCTGAGCAACAACAACGATATAGGTCTTGTTCATGGAAGCGTAACCTAAACTTTTCCCAACTGCGAGGACACCTAGCTCTACAAGCACCATCCTCTTCAATATACTGCATCCAATATGCGAACCTTCCGAGAACGTTGCCACGTATCAACCCAACTTTTGTGCCAGGTCACTGGTGTATGGCTCGTCCAATCTTATGTCGACCATCCAAGACGATTCTATACGTCGTTCGGAAACAGATAAACAGCGTATTTGTGTAACATTAGGTATCACATCCCCGAGATCGGTATAATGATGATCTTCCTGTGCTTCATTCTTCGAAATCTGGACTCCGAACGACTGATAGGCGCGCTCATCTTGATTGCTTTTTGGGATTCCCCATTATACCCGCTGGAGGCACAGCATCGACGCTTACGAACCTCAGGAGATGTTGTTCCTAGTGAGTTTCGGCTTCTCGTAGTGCTTCCTGTTAAAGCCATAACCCTACTCTGTCTTTGATTATCATTGACCGGATTTGAGCATTTTGTTGAACTCAGTTGGTCAGGGTCGGAAAGATAGCCACTGGGAGATCAAATCTGATCAGTGGCTGTAACATGTAGATCATTAAGATCAGGCTGCTACTAATATGATTAGTCGGTAAATAGTGGATGCTAGTATAATAGAAAGTATAAACCCATCTGGACAAATTAAGCTCTAATCTTATGCCTTCTCTCCAGTGCGCATGCAGTGCTTAGTATAGAGTCAGGCTACCACGTCAGCCATCAGCCATCTCGGTTTGACTGCAGGCAGAACAACACGAATCAATATGAGGAGCTGCGAAGAAGGTTAGTAAGAAAGAATAGAATACAGTGGTTTAAATCGTACAGTACTGTTCAGGAAAGCGACGGCTGTGACAAAATAGATCAGTTGCTATTTGAACGTCCTGAGATGGTCCCGGGCTCACTATTGCCAACACGTCCTCTGACAAGCCGGGGGTTTGCACCTCGCAGGATGGAAGAGGCTGAACTTGCAATTGGACTGCTCACAGCGGATCTGGCAGAAAAAGGACAAGGGATGAGAGAAATGCGGTGCGCGAGGCAGGGTTCATTGCCATACATATTCCTCGGGCTGAGATTGGTTGCGGTCAGGACTCAGTAGAGATAACGCATACTTGGATGTAAAAGGACATACAAGACTGACAGCGTGGCCACATTGGATGTAGACGTTCCTGACTCTGGAAAACGGAGTAAGTATTTGGGAGAGTGGGGGTGGCGGTAAGATTGTAGCTCACTGGCGACGGCGGCACATTGTAGTAAAACGGAGGAGGTAAGGTAAGAGTTTGAAAGGTAAGCAAGTGGTAGGATGGAGGACTCGGAGACCATAGCTGACATTTCTGTTTATAAAATAGTAAGTGTTGAAGATATCGCGAGAAGATGCAGGAAGATGGTAGAAGGTTCAAGTCGGCATGATGCCGGATTACCTTTGGGCCAATAGTTACTTGATATCGACAGGATTAGTGGAATCTTCTAGAAAGTTTTCGTAGTATAGATACAGGCTCTGTAGGAACCAGAGAATATAAGTTTATCAGTCTGGCTTTACCAGCTACTAGTCTAACCACTGCGAACCGACCGTTTCCAACAGTAAGGGTCAAGACCGCGATGCCATCGTGCGCATGCGCGCGCATTGAGTCATCCCTCATGACAACGATATCACCTATATGCTGTGCTTCAGGCCGACAGGATCGTAGCAGGAAGCATTTGACGTACCGAGCATTACTGTTTGATTACTGTTCAAGGCGCTTGATCTATCGAGAATAACTATTGGAAGCCAGGCTAGCTGGTTCGCTGTTTTATAAGTTTCACATGAACGGCCTGTATTCACCACGATTCTGCAGGCGGCGTTCTATTGCGAACGAGTTATGACGGCGAGGGTTCAAGCGCCGTGCACCCAGCAGAGACAACTCGTCACTGTGATCCTTGATACAGGGCCCAGGCTGTATCCCTTTATGAGCATACGTGCCATATCCTCGGGGTTAGTACTAGTCAGACGCGCCATTAGGGACTTGCAAAGCGGCGTGGAGCGGTTTGTTCTGGGGTCACTGATATAGTTTAAAACGCTGGCGAACAAAAGCCGAAGGTCCACATTAATCGGAGTTCTTTTCCCAGGCGAAAAGTTTTCAACTTTGGATTCGATGATGAGCGCCGATTTTTGTGGCTTTTGAGGGTGAAGATTTGGTGTGTTTGTGTGAGTACTAGGCCAAGGACAGTCGGAGACCCGGGAAGTAGCCCTGCGAGGGAGGTACAAGTCTCTCGGGATCGGCCCGCATAGTTGGCAGTGTCCTATTTTCTCTGTCGTGATGAAGGCGCCACTGGGGGACGAGTACAAGGTCCATCATGACCATCGCGATATCATGCTGACTATTACGCAATGGACCATAATAGATGGGGGTGCCGCCGATTATGATAGGTCCGTCTAAAGAAAACAAGCATCCAAGTCGGACTTGGCCACGAAGCGAGTCTTGGGACTTCCAAAGATGCGTAAAGGGGTTGGGCTCTGACTCTGAGATCACCAAGATCCTGGCTGCGGTGATGCCCAAGATCGCCACGGAGGTCGGTCAGGAAGCTCGATGCACTTAAGCCCAGTAAACATCTTTCCTCTCTAAAGCTCCAGCCTGGAGTCTCAAGTCTGCAGCCTCATGGAATCATAGTGGTTCTTCAGTGTCACATCAAGTGATGATAGGCCGGCTGATAAGAACAAGGAAAGATCATGCTACTGGCAACAGAACACGGTCAGCGGATGCTTTGGCTGACAAGGAAGAGACTTTCTGCATCGGTAGTGGGGCCATTAAGCGCAGGAAAAGATCAAGCACTAGTACTAACCAAGGTCCAGGAAAGAAAATCGAAAGAGTCTTCACGGCTCAAGGTTTGAAATGACGGTGCTGCCAGCGTAGACTGCCAGTCCAGGTCGGTGATGTGACGAGGTGGTCGGCGCGGATGACGCGCAGAGGGCTTACGACTAGCTAATGCGTGCGGCTCGGGTCACCGCCTGCGTCGGCTGATGCTCCACTCTATTGCGGAAGAAGGGGTCCTATTGATATATTTAGACAAGGGAGCCAGCGCGTTCATCGTCTTCGTTACTGGTGGTGGATATCTCGGTTGTTGTATTTGTTATAAACCAGCTGGCTGGATGGAAGGTGGAAAGCAGAGGTAGATAGTATATGATTCTCTGGACAAGAAACAGCAGAATGACAATCTATGGCATTCAATATTGTACATTCTTCCGCTGTGTGTTATCACCATTGAACGTCTTACTATGTTTATTTCGTTTAGCCCGGAGCGCGCCATAGCGGAGACGGAAAGCGGGATGAAAAAAGCCCTTCCTATTTCCCACTTTCTCCTGCCCAGTCTCGTTTTCGAAAAAATACATCGCCGTTGCATCGCTCCAGAAGAATGACCGGAATGTCGATTACTGCACTGGAGAAGGCGAGTTGGGGGACGGAGTACGGGATACGTCTGATCAAGACGAGGCTGGGGAAAAGTCCAGAAGTTTAGCACTCGTCGTATATGTTGGTTCATGCTCTTTAAGAGGGCGTCCGCTCAATAATTCTGCCGAATATTCATCGATACCCGAGTCTTCGACAACTCACGGTCTTCCTCATCGACAGAAGAGTGGGCAAGTAGCGTGCCCACCCCGGATGGAACGGGGATGTTCTCGTTATCTGTGGGAGAGGCGGATGGAGCTGCGTACTAGTGGTCCTGCGTGGAGGTGAGATTGGTTGGGATAGGGTGATGTGGGTGTGGTGTGTGTTGTTTTTCGAACCAGATTTCCAGAGGATAAACTATTCGGTAGTGGAAGGGAGTGTACATTGGCCGCGCCAACACTGAAGCGAGCTAAGCAGGATAAGCCTATCATCGGCGGAGCAGCTAAGCGCACTACCTCCTCATTGCTCGAGTTTTTGTCACTGGCAGAGGGTGCGGGAACGGGACGATACAATGGCACAGGTCTCGCAGCACAAAATCTTGTTCAGAAGCGCGCTTCCCCCATTTCCGAGTAGCGATATTGTCCCACTCTTCCCTCCCCTCCATAAAACATTCTCCTTACGAACGACACAAAACTGCCCTGTCTGGTTCCACTCCCCATTCCCTTTGGTATTGACGTACGGCTTCCCCCGCCCGGCGTACAGGCTTGGATGGAACGGGGAGTCTGGGATGGTTGATGTCGTTGTTATTCCCGGGGGTAAGGAGAGATGGATTGGATTATCGACATTGAACAGTACATCGTGTCGGGTCACCGTGATAGTTCGACAAAAGCGTTCACCATCTGAAGAAGCTTTAATAGAGCATATGAGAAGGAAGCTGCACGACACGCACCCAGTCGAGACTCAGTGTTTCAATGTAAGAGTCCCTGAGGCCCAGTCAGCATATATGCACCGTTTAGTCTCTTCAGCAAGATAAAAAAACCGCAGAGAAGATGCAACAGAGCTGAAATGTTGATATTCCCGTCAGCAAACAACTTTGGAGCACATTGGAGACAGGAAACGTACTTTTTCTCGCTCTTTCAGGTTGTAGACGGTGCCCATATCACTCTGGGACAGTAGTACGGTGGAAAAAGGGAGTACGGTGGAGAAGAATGAGATTATGCATGACCATCGGAACGAAGAAGGCTGTGACTGTGACGCATATAGCAGTCGTCTCCCTCTTTCCTTCCTTCCACCACGACGACGGGGCTCGCTGCCAGCGATTCTCACCACAACAAGAGCGACACCAACAAGCATTACCGCCGCTTCCCGCTACTGCCGACCATGGAACAGACTGCACTTGGAGCGGGGTCCCGATACCTACCGATGCTTCGAGCTTATCTTCAATCCTCACCCCGACGAGAACGATGCCAACCAGCATCACCGACGACTCCAGACGCTGTCGGCCATGGAACAGACTGCACTTGGAGCAAGGACTCGATACCTACCGATGCTGAGTCGAGGTTATCTTGCTCAGTGCTTATGGTCCCGGGCCTAGTGATATCAAAGGTCGGTTTGCTACCGTTATCATTGTTGAACAGAGCTGAAGGAACTATAGCTACACCTTTCCCTTCAATCTCGCCGGTACCCCGAGGCTTCATTGCTGGAAGTCATATCTCGGATAGATATGCCAGTCAGCGTGATGGATCAAACCAACCGGAGGATCCGACAGCGAAGGCGGGAGTTGGAGGTTGCGACGTCGGAGAGGCTGCTCATATGCCTGGTGCCAGTTGGTCAGCTTGAGGTGGAGTATATGACTGCCTTCGCATCGTCGTGGTCAACCCCGATGGGCTGACCGGTAACATATTTGTGTATGTGTTATTCGTTTGTTCATCGCGACCGGCGCGATGATGTTGGGTCCTGTCGCCCCTCTTGCTGCGCAGGAAATCTCCCCAGTCGTCATCCTCAGTGGACGCGGCGCCAGACAATGCTTCGCCCCTCGAGGCCTTCCAGTCATCGTACCGAAACTTCCCAAGTAGGGTCAACAGGAACCACCGGTCGTATTCACGAGCTAGAGCCTCGAGGGTGGGTGTGTCGTTTGGGGCTTCGCCGGGAGTATATTGTTCGTCGTTGAAGAATATAAAAACACGGCGGTGCGCGTCAAATGGGTGGATGGGCAGTGAGTGGCTCGGTATGGCGACGAGGTCGTTTCTCCACATCCTCACCCGCTCACTGACGACCATGTAGTTTTGCTGCCACCAATGAGTTCTTAAAATTCCACAATTGAGCTCGACATACTCACCAAGATGTCTTTTTGACAGGCCAGCAGCTGCATGACTCCGTTGTCTAACGGGCCTTCCAGGGCCCTATTTATCAATCCCTCGACCCCGTCGCATCCATAATGCTCGATCTGCAATGTGGTGATCAGTGGCAAATCATTCATATACACGATCGTACTCACTAGAGCATACGTCCAGGACTGTATTTCCGATACCGGTAGTTCCCAGTCATCCATTTTGTTTGCGAGGTTATAAGTATTGGAAGGTGACAAGTTGGTATCTGTTACTTAGTAGCCGTCGTAATTACAAATCGGGAGCCCTGAGGCAGGCTTTGTTTTGTTTTCCGACCTCTGTGGTAAACCAGAGTATGTCCTTCCTCGCCTCATATCAAGTGCTGAGACTGAGTTGGTTTACCATAAGCTTAATAATGGATCTCGCACAACTATACATCAGATTTCCGCATATTGAAGCCATCGCCACCTCACGCAAGTCCATTTGTCGCGACAAAACAAGTTAATATATACAGCCGTTTTGGCACATAAGCGAATCCATAATGAGAACCTGCATGCGCGCGCCGTTGTATTTGCTATCGAGTGAGGACGAGTGCTTACTGCTTACCTTCGAATCTCTGGGCTTTATATCTTCCTCGTATTTCCTCCGTCAGAAGGTAACATACCGACTGATCATCGACAGATCCATTAGTGGCATCTTTTACGTGCCCATTGATCATACTCTTGTCTCCCGACAGATGTACTCTTTCCTACTTACCCACCTCCGATCCATAACGGATAGGCACGTATTTCTTTTCTTTTGAGTGTCCGCCACACGAGTATCAGTAGAGTACGACCAGATGCTATTAGCAAATTGCCATTATCAGGACGGGATTTGGCCGCTTGTGTGCTATTCGAGTCCTTTGGAGGCATGGTTGTTCCACTGTCCTTCTCGGTGGTGAGCGCCTCAGTTCGTCCATGAAGAGGTTGCGGGGAGATTATTGCTCAGATATTATGGTACAATTGTCGCTCGACGCTCGTAGTTCATAATAATTACCTACCAATTTGCACCAGTTCAGAATAACAACTCAAAATGACGTGGATTTGTGGATCAAAGGTTTGATCAATGGTCACTTTAGCAGGGGCCCTATGGCTTAATCTACACTGTTAACGTCGACGATTGATTCCCGGTTCGAGTCCGGGAGGGTCCATCTCCTTGAGCTACCCTTAGAACTTTTTGTTTGATTGACTCAGAACTGTATCGAGCTAGACCGGACGACTTTTCATTGTGCAGCCCTTCTCGACCGCAGTTTCTTGCATTTCTGTTGAATTTTGGAACATTCAAATTTGAAATTCCCGATCTTTGTACATACACTTTCGACTTCTGGACGAAACTTGGGCTCTTCATTTGGGAGGAGATCCGCTGCAGGATGGATCTAGAGTTCATATCATGTGCCGGGACGCCTTGCACTCTCGTCATCAATAGGATGAGATGCGTGCACCGATAAGTATTAACGATAAAATCTCCCTTTTTCATTAATCATTTTCGAGGAACTCGATATACGTCTTCCTTTTGTGAAGAGTAACTACTAGTCACGCGTACGCGTGGGGCAAAATGATTTTTATTCCAATGCAAAAGTTTCTCTGACATTCCTTCTCCAGCATTAATCGACTTGAAAACACAGGCGACGATCGTCTCAACAGCATAGTATCTCGATAGACCGTACCCCCTGATATCGTCCCGCTTCGGAGTTCCGGGTGTCTTCTAGCGTTGGTGTCCCCCTAATTGAGAGAACGGTGTTTGTACTCGTAGAATTGCATGCCGGACCCGAAGGGCAGAGCAGGAAGATACCACACTGGCGGGGGGTGCTCGGTGGTAGAATGGTGCAGGTCTGGCAGCACAAAATCTTGGTCAGAAGCGGGCTCTCTCCATCGGTAGGGCGTGGGGCGTGATGTGCATTTCTTGGCCGAGGTTCTCGGATTGCATTGTCGAAGAGGATGTACGTGCTTGATGGCAAGGATAAGCCTATCATCAGGGGTGTAGAACTGCGCACCTCTTTGTTGCTGGGGTCACACACGATAGCCACAACCTCGTATTGGCCCTTCCGGTGAGGTAATCCAGTGCACACCCTCGTCCCGCGCGGTGCATCTAAGCCCTCGGTGACGTGAAAAGGAATGTCGGGGGAAAGGCCTGGGATAAGGCGATGGGGAAGCGCTTCGAGGTTTGGTGGTCGTCGGTTCATGCTCTTCAAGAGGGCGCCTCGCTCCACCGAACTTGCATTGACACTAAACTCTTCGACGACAAGATTATGCTGTGGGCAACCTTGGCGGTTCTCATAAGTGTGAGCGTGATGCGTATTGTCTTTTCCAACCAGATTTCCAGGCGAAGCGCCAACACTGAAGTCGACGGGAAATAGACGACTACGCACAGGCAGTGATAGTACAAATCTAAATTTGGTTCTTGGAATGCCGGGTTTGGCAATCAAAAATTGAACGTCTTTTTGTTACATCATCAACGCGAACTGTGCGCATATATGCAGGGTTAAGAGTCAAAAAGAAATGGGATGGGTGCGTGATCATTTCTTCTCTCGCGGATGGCGAATCTCATAGTTTAGGGTGCGACAGAGTCCCAGAGGACATATCCTCGCTGAAACGATGCCCTTCTGCCCTTGCCGCGATCGTCGCCATGGCCATGATCGCAAAAAGTTCTTCCCGGGCGACGTTATCATGTGCTGGCAGTACATGTCGAGGTGTGTACGTCTCATTCTTGCAGTCCAACGCACACGGTAAATAACATCCGCCATACAAAGCTCTCTGAAATGACACCGTTACTCCACATCTTTTCTCTGCGCACAAATCCCAGTCACGCCGTTCTCATTCTCATCTTCGCAACGATCTTTTTATTCCGCCGCATCGTCAGCAAGAACACTATTCTCAGCCCTCACCGAGTCGGATCGTGACAAGCCACGACTATCGAAAGCCTGACTAACAACAACCTGGACAGGGTTCCTCCTCCCGCCACCTGCAAATGGATATGTACCGCCCGCAGAGTCTTTATCAGGGTCCGTGTTTCATTCACAGTGCAGAAAGAACGATAAGGACAATGTTCCCTGACGGCCTGCGCATGTATCGCTTTCGCTCCCCTTCAGTATGGGAGGAGGTATTTGACGTTACAGCCCCCACCATCGTGACGGGTCTAGTCACTCTCTTCCTGCACGCTGGAGCCTAGGGAGAGGGGAAGACGGACAAGGCGGTCGTATACAAAGAAGGTCGTCCTGCTCCTCCTATCTATTCATCCAGCCTCTTGCGCAGCAAGTCGACTTTTATCCCGCGCCCAGTTCTCTCTGTCGCGTCAAGCTATCCTTCATCGCACTATCAAGCAATATAGCTCGAAGTTTTCTGGATCTGGCACGATAGGCTCACGCATAGTAGCTTGACATCAGCCTCACGTAGGGAGCTGTCGATATGGACCCCGCCCCTCGCAGATTTCGTTCACTCCCCGAATATGTGGCGCACCGCACATTACTATTAGTCGCGACATCGGCCTCTCAACGAGATCCCGACCCTGTTCCTTCCATTTTACATGAAAGCTTTCAACTCCCGCGCAACAGAAGTGCGATCCGTCGTCAGAGCGACAAGATTCTGTTATTCACGACGATCCTGCAAGCGTCTTCGCTGCCATGTCCCACTTCCATCTGATGCCGCGTCTCCTCCTTCGTCTCCCGTCTCCCGAGACCATGACAACCTTGATCTGCGTAGGAAGACCAAGGTTCTGCGGATGCTCAGCTGTTCCTGCCCGCGCTCCACCTCCCATTGCCGCATATCTCTTGGTTTCAATCGCACAGTAAGGTCTATCACGAGCCAAGTTCCCTCCGTATTCTTCATTGCACTCATAGCGCACGCGACCCAGTTGCACGCATCTGCCTTTTCAACACTGAAAGCCGCCTATCGACAAGCCAACAGTACTTACCACGCAGTTGGTTTTCACGATCGCAAGGACGCCTAGTTCATTGACCGTCCCTGCTCAATATGAGAACGTTTCGGAAACGCCGCTATGTGTCAGCACAACTTGGGCACCGGATCATCGGTGTATCGACGATCTCACGTCGGGACCGGTACCGCTCACGAATTCACCGATGCCATCGTCCCCCGGCTATCAAGAACACGTACCGTTCTCTGATTGAAGCTCTTGCTCCATACGCACACTTGTCCGCGGAGAAACAGCCAGCATGCGAAGAAGCTGCGATGTAGTCGAAAGACTTTGAGGCTGGTGCAGCTTTGACAGGATGATTTACATTTACGCGTGCGTCTTGGAGCAGGAGCTTTCTGCTATGGTTGCGCTTTTTTGAACTACCCTGCTTCTCTTCCCAAACGTAATCTCGCCTCCTGTTGATGAACAGCAGTCTTATTCATACTGTTCAGTAAAACGATGATCTCCGAAAAGAGTCTGGAGTCTGGAAGCTAGGGCACAGGAGGCTCCCCGATCCTGGTCCGTATATGCGCTTTCCGCACGGCGTACTCTATGGCGTGCCCCTGCTCTCCCCACGACACGGGAAGTCGACTTGTCTTCACAGATACAGAGGACAGTGTCCCTCTATCTGTGTAGATGTCTACCTGGATAGACTTGATACTCTTGGATATGCGACTATAACGCTCGCTACGTGTCAACCTTCATTTCGACAGGACGCCGCGCCGGATCGCTGGTGGATTGCCGCACCTTTCAGATCAATCCCACGTCGACGGTGGTACACTCTTCCCACAATCCGAGACGACTTCACCGACCCCGTTGCTACCGGCATATCCACGACGCGTACCCATCCTTTGGCTCCAGCACAACGATTGAAGTCCTCGCATCCTTTCCGCAAGTCAGCAAGGACTATTACAGGTGAAGAAGACGCGCTGTAGGAAGTCAACATTCTCCCAAACGTAATCTCGCCTCCGTTCGTTGAATATTTGAGTCACATCCGTGGCTTACGGGGTGAGCTCACGGTTTCAGTGCCTGTCAGAAATTCCGGAAGCCTCCAAATGCGGGTTTCTTCAATTCCTAACTGCCTACGAAGAGCTCGTCGGGCTATCCGTACTATGCACGACACCGAAATTTTTGTTTAGGCCCACGGGAAATTTTTGGCTACTGGGAAATAAAAGTATGTCCCAGGGAGAGAAGGTCCCCGCTACCCCAGGTCCGCCGAATTCTGACGACGACTCGCCTTCTCCGACTCGGAGTCGAGTAGGGCTTTTAAGCGGCCCTTCCCTAATGGCCAGTGTACTGTTTTTCTCCGTCATCTCATTCTTGGACCCCGCCGGGATGTTATAGATCTACTCGGCCATAGAATATAGGCACTCTTGGAACGAACTATTCTAGTGTGGACTTGGAGATGGGGCATGATGATCCCGGACTAAAAACTGTTACGCGATTCGGATGGAAATTATAACCTTTGTCGTTAAAACATGTGCGCAAAGACGTCTCAGAAGGAAATAGGGGTCCGGCTGCAATTCAATTAGGTCTATATGTACAACACACTACATACATTCACCTCAACTTGAATTCCTCTGTCGGAATGCCCACAGCCAAGGTCGAGTCGAGCACGGGGAAGACCTCGTTCAATTATACGATATCGACACCCTCAGCTTCGTCGGCCACGTCTATCGACACCAGCCTACCGACGTTATTGTTCATCCATGCGGTCTACTACGGACAACAGATCTTCCAACGTGAGCCCTCATGGTTAATGTCCCGCCATTCCGCAATCGGTGGTTGACGATCGCGCTGTAGGGCAGTTCGAGGACCCGCAGATACGGAGATTCAACTGCGTTGCTTTGGACCTCCGATTGCATGGTCGCACGACGACGGATGGGATTCCTGAGGGGTACGGTGCGAAGGACGCTGCTGAAGACCTCGCGTTGTTCATGGTGACGACTCGTCTCGTTCGTCTCAACGCCGGGAACCGTGATTGACTCGCGTACAGGACGAGGCTAGACTACCCGCATGCCACATCGTGGGCCTATCGATGGGGACCATGGTGGGGATCGCCCTCGCCGTGCACTACCCAAACAGAGTCCTCTCTCTCTTCCTCGTGTCGCCGCTCGGACTGGAGGAGGTGAGAAAGGTGTTATTTCCTAGCAGGCCATAGCTGAGATTGACTACATACTGCGTGAAGCTGCCAGACGCCGCCAGCGGACGGCGGGAAGTAGCAGATATCTGGATGGAAGGCACCAAGACCGGCCGGCTCGACATGGCGGCCATCTCGGACTCGATCTACGGTGCCCACCAACTAGGGTTCAACAATAATCTCAACAGCCTCGCGCGCGCGTATGTTTCACACCGCTGTGTTCACCCAGATGGCTGAATTGCGAGTTCGTTCGTTCGTTCGTAGGCTCGACGGCATCGCGCTCCCGCTCGCCCTGCAGATCTCCGCCCCCGCAAAGTTCGAACTCTACGAGCGGGGCACGCTGGATTTCCTGAACAACCGCCAGGGGTATTCGCGGGACGAGCTTTCGCGGATACGCGGGCCGGTGAAGCTGGTGCATTGCCTGGGGGACATCGCGTACCCTCTCGAGTACTCGGAGCGGTTCCTGCGGGAGCTGGGGGAGGCGGGGGTGAGGGTCAGTCTCGCGACGATCCCGGGGGCGCCGCATTTTGGGGTTGTGACCCATGGGGATATGTGAGTTTATTCGAGTGGGGGGGGATGGATAGCTGAGTTGTTGTCTGTTAGTGTTAATTGGTTGCTGCGTGGTTTTGTGATGGATTGTTGTGAGAGCTGGGTTCCGCCGGCGCTTGGGGAGGTCAAGTCTCCGTGGGAAGAGGATCTGGTGAAGGCTGGCTGGAAGAAGGGTGGGGACGGGCCTGAGGACGAGTAAGAACGTTCGCTGGTTATATACGTTTCTTCTGCGTTTAGGTACGGATTGTTGATGGTGTACGATAGAATGTACGTGCGCGGGTGGAGTCGTACCTGTGAAGCCAAGGATGAGAGTTGACGAAGACATGGAAGCTTTATCCACATGTCGTAACTGCGTCTTCTCTTTCTGTTCATTCGGAGCTACTCACACGGGGGAACCGAAAAATTCAGGACGATCCGAGTATAGTTCGAAACTCGGCCTAGAATTGAAATCCTTTTACCTACATATGGCTGGAGTGACGAAGAACATGCCGGTCTTTGAGGCACTGGTGGGAACTTGCCCTGTCGGCAACACTTTCAGAATCAAAGTTCAACACTCTCGGGGTATTATGGGCATGGCACAACGCCCTTGGCGTGTCCCTCCCCTGGCGGGAGAGATCTCTGCAGCGCAGAGTGTGCGAAGCCACCCCAAACGTACCACAAAAAAAAACTCCGCTCCCACTCACGCTTTCTCTGACGGTAAGCGACTCGGAGTTCAACATTGTCGATGGCTTTATTGACACTTGCCAGTGTCAAGAGAAGAATTACCACTTAACCAACGTGGGTTTAACATCCGGTGTGTACCTAATGCATATTGCAGGTCTGATCATGCTGAGAGTGCTAATTTTTGGCGACGCCTAGACCTTTTGCCTCCACCGATCGATCAGGGAATCGACGGTGGTGGCGGTGGTACAGTATTGGTATTGGTATTGGTATTGTGGAAATGGGGATGAAACATTTTGCTAAGAAAGGACTCGGAATTACCACTTATTTGTATTGATAGAAGAATAAATGTAAGAACTCAGTCTGGCGCAGCGTAGGCGAAACGACTGAGGTGTGGGGTAACTACGGCGAGGTTATATAACTAAGATCAAGTAATGACAGGAGTTCTGATATAAAAGGTAAGTAGGAACGAGTGACGATCGAAAGGAAAATAATATATGATATAGCGCACAAGCGGAACGGGATGGATATCCTCCAACAATTTGACGAGTCGACGCGGTCAACAGTACAGTCTTCCAGTTACCAACATCGGTCAAGTGGTAATTCCAAGGTGATTCCTCTCTTAACAGCCAGCGCAGAAACTCGAGGGCGCAATATCAAGTCTTTAATATCTTAAAAACCCCGCTCAGTTTGTCTCGGTCGTCTGGGAACTTCTTGAAGGAATCAAAGGGACCATCACTGCCGTCGCTGGGTCGCCTTTCTGCTGGAAAACTATATCAACGCCGGGCGCTAAGCTCAGAGTCATTGCAAGGTCGCATACTACGCATTGCCGGCATCATTCTGACATTACAGGGAATGCAAGTCAATGATCACATGAGTCGCGGTGTCCGCCCAACGGTCATAAACCTGTCACTCAATACTTCCTCATGATGCTAGTCTGGCTGGGGGTCGGGTCGGGCCAGGGTCAGGCAGATTTTTCTGACCCCGACTCTGGCCCTCAAAGGACAAACGGCGCTCTCCCGACCCTCGACCCCGACCCCCAGATTCGGGGCTAGGAGGATCGGGTCGGGTCAGCCAATAAATTTTTGTAGTCCTAGTTAGACTTAAATACTCATATATATCAAACTGAGTCTATTTACTCTGTATCGCAATCTACGTCGTCATCAAAAAATGGCCCGATGCCCATCCATGTTTCATCCTGAGCAGTCAAGCGCCCATCTTGATATGCTGACTTCAAACGCCGTAAGGTTTCAAATTTCTCAACCCCAAGCTTACGACGATGAGGGTCAGTGTCCGTGCGTCCAGCATAAGAGAAAGCATGCTCTGAGGGTGTTGCCGAACCTGGCACAGCGAGATAGTCGCGAGCCATGGAACTTGAAGATGAGGACCTCATCTTGAAGTTCCGGACAGTTGCTGAGATGTTATGTTTGTGTGCCTCGCACTCAGTATGCTTTATGCTCATCAGTTTGCTTCAGAGGGGTCGTAACATACCCGTATTCATGACACTGACAATCCATCTACGCAAGAGCCATCATGATATAAACGGAACAAGCCCAAGAGTGTATCATGAGTCAAACGCATAGGCACATACAAAGTATACAACTTTAAGAAAAAGGACCGTGATACTATAAATCTGCACAATATTAACGTGCTGAGAATCACGATACAGAAGTAGCGCTACACCACGCTTATAGACGTTCAGGGTCACCATCGGCTTACACAATGCTTATATTTCCTCAGACCATCGAGTCAGGGTGCTCCGAGATGTTTGCCGACGACGCGTGGTCGGGCCCATCTTCAAGTTGGCTATTGGGGACTACTTGGCGCTCTCTGTTGGCTCGAGCTCGACATTTCTCCGCCAGGACTATCGACATCTAAGGCATCCCAGGCATCAGTGGATAGTGTCTTGATGACAATGCAGGCGCTGTACCTTGAGTTCTCCCTTCAAGTTATCGATTTCTCGTTGATAGCCTCGTGCTGCCACCCAGATCTTCCTCTCCTCGTTCACGTAGCTAATCCAAGAAGAAGTGACCATCAACGAGAGCCTTTGGTGTGCTTGAAAGTGTTTCTCTTTGAGCATCAAAGCCTCAATTCGAAGTCCTCCGATGATTACTGCTCAGGAGAGGGGAAATCGGTGGGAAGGAGTACGTCTTATCAAGATAGACAGGGAGACGACGACCTTGTGGTGACAGTGGCATTTCAACGGAGGGCTTTGTATGGCGGATGTTGTTTGCTGTGGACGTTGAAGTGAGTCTACAAGATCGATTCAGACGAGTGAGACGGTGCCAGAATGTACACACACCTCGTCATGCGCTGCCAGCACATGATAATATCGTCCGATAAGGACTTCTTGAGAGCTTGGCGACGTATTAGCGATTGTTCCTTCAAGTCGCGGCAAGGGCATAGGCCAAGACGTGGTGGAAGGTTGGAACAGAAGGGCATCGTTTCAGCGAGGAAATATACTCATACCCTAAACTATGAGATTCGTCATCTGCGAGAGAAGAAATGGACACACCCATCCTTTTCTTTTCGACATCAAAGTCTTGCATGGCTGTAAGGTTCATCGGGCTACGGCATCGGGAAAAGTGGAGTGCAGAGTCTTGTCCGGCATGGTGTTGGTTCAGCTTCCGATGCCCGCGCTTATCTCAGGCGAGGTATCGAAGAGGCATTGATGTGCCGTACGCGCAAGGTGAGAGCACCATTGCATTGTTCATCACGTGGAAAATCGAGCTCATTGATGACGGCAGTCTGCATGAACATTCGAGAGTGCATTGGAGACGGCCTGGTGAAAGAACAATTCGTGAAAGCATTAGTGTCTTATCGAGATAGGCTGTGAGGACATTGGACAATGGGCCTGTTCAACACTGATTCATCGGCGACAGGATAATACGAGACGGGATGTACGGTCTGGCGCACCCTAGACTATGATCAAGATTCGTCGTCTGTGAGGGAGAAATGGTCACACACCGTCAAGGCGTTCGATGAGCGTGCTGACTTTTGTGAGGCGAGGTATGACGTACGCGTAGGGTGAGAGCATCAAACGCGTGAGCCCGAGGTTCAAATAAAACCAAATTTAGACTGCCAGACCTGCGCCATTCTAACACCCTCCGCCAGTGTGGTACCTCCCCAATAAACGTGCTTTACCCTTTGTGCGTAATTCTGTGGGCACAAACACCGTCCTCTCAATTACCCCAGCACCAAGTCTACATGACACCCGAAGCTTCGATTACCAGAAACAGCGGGACGATGTCAGGGGGTGCGTTTTATGGAGACATCCCGTGGAGATGATGATCGCCAGTGTTTTCAAGTCGATTGATGAACTGCAGAAGGAATGCGCACGTATACTCGGAATGCCAGAGAAGCTTTTGCATTAGAATAAAATTACTTTGCCCCATGCGTGCGCGACGCGCGTGCCCCAGTGGTAGCCGTTTAAACAAGGAAGATGCATACCCAATTCCGCGACAAATGAAGGAGAAGGGAGATTTTATCTATGATCGGTGCACGCATCTCATCCCACGATGTCGAGACTCGAGAATGCAGCGGACCTCGTCACAAATGAAAAGGCGGCGCCCAAGTTTCGTTCAAAAAATCAAAGGTGCCGGTAAGCAGTAGGAATTTGAATGTTCCATGATTTAACAAAAATTCAGAAACTGCCGCCAACGAGAACGGAAGAGCGAAAAGTCGGCTCCGGTCTGGACTCTGGTAGCGAGCTCGATATAATCTAGATATAATCATGAACCAATCAAACGAAAAAGCAAACGTCAAAGAGAGGTCTTAGAAAGGGGACCCTCCCGGAATTGAACTAGGAACCAGTCACGATGATTGTGTAGATTAAGCCAAAAGGGCCGCGGTGATTGAACATTCATCAGAAATATGATCCTTAAATCTACGTCATTTTGAAGACGACGTCGGGGGAGGAGGAGATGAGGTCTCATAGACGCTTTCAGAATCATCCTGAATAGAAGAACAGAAGAATAGGTCCACGAAGATGATGGATAGAACGTAGCACCGCGCCGTCTCGTAGGTGACCCTTGTTGAGGATATTTAGGGCCCGGGACTGGACGGCAACACCCTAGTGACTCGGAGTATAACTGTGTGTTCGAAGAAGCCGCCACTGATAGCCACGTCGACCTCTTTAACTCGGGTTTGGAAATGTAACAGCTTTTAGGCTATGGAAAATCCAACGAATGAGAGACGATCCAACAGCGCCAGATCTAATACAACCGCTGAACATGTATCAGTCAGTAGACATCGAAAACCGGAATACTAATACTATACATCACCACAGGCCGTGATGCCGTCAGCAGGAGCAATAGTTATACCCAAGCTGACCAACGATGCACGGTATAGGCTGTAAACAACGCCGCCGCTGGAAACGACATCACCGGCGTACCGAGGCACATGCTGCCCATCTACCCATTCGACGCGCACCGCCGTGTCTTTTCCTTCTTCAACGAGCTATACACTCCCGGCGAAGCCCCAGACAACGCACCCACCCTCGAGGCTCTAGCTCGAGAATACGACAAGTGGTTCCTGTTGACCTTACTTGGGAAGTTTTGGTACGATGACTGGAAGGCCTCGAGGGGCGGAGCATCGTCTGGCGCGGCGTCCACTGAGGCGGACGACTGGGAAGATTTCCTGCGTAGCAAGAGGGGCGACAGGACCCAGCATCATCGCGCCCGTCGCGATGAACTACCGAATAACATATACACGAATATGTCACCGGTCAGCCCATCGGGGTTGACCACGATGATGCCAGGGCAGTCATACCCTCCACCTCGAGCTGTCCACTAGCACCAGGCATATGAAGCGGCTTCTCAGACGTCACAGCCTCCGACTCCCGCCTTCGCTGTTGGATCCTCCAGCTGGTTCGACCCCCCAAAGCTGACTGACATGTCCATCCAAGATATGATATCAAGGCTTCCAGTCATAAAGTGCTGGTGACAACGAAGGAAAAGTTGTAGTTATAGCTTCTTTAGCTCTGTTCAACAATGGTAACGGTAGAAAACCAACCTTTGATATCACTAGCCCCGATCCCATGAGCACTGAGCAAGATAACCTCGAACCATCGGTAGGTATCGGGACCTCCCTCCAAGCGCAGTCTGTTCCATGGTCGGCAGCAGCGGGAGCCGTCGGTAATGCTTGTTGGCGTCGTTCTCGTCGTGGTGAGAATTGCTTGCTGGCGGTGAGCCCCGTTATCGTGGGGGACGGAAGGAAGGAAAGAGGGAGACGACTGCCATATGCGTCACAGTCACAGCCTTCTTCGCACCGATGACCATGAATAATCCCATTCCTCTCGACTGTACTCCCTTTTCCCACTGTACCACTGTTCCAGCGTGATATCGTCACCGTCTACAACCTGAGAGAGAGAGCGAGAAAAAGAACGTTTCCTGCCTCTAATGTGCTCCGAAGTTGTCCACTCGCGAGAATATCAAAATTTCACTTCTCTGCTGTTTCTTTCCTTGGCTGAGAACAGGGCATATATGCTGACTGGGCCTCGGGCCTCAAGGACTACTATCTTGATCAGCCTCGACAATCCTATGCATCTCTCCCTACCCCGGGAAATAACAACGACATCGACCATCCCAGGCTCCCCGTTCCATCCACGCCTGTACCGCTATTCGTGCCATGGTCGTGAGGCGGCTGAATACATCGATACGCAGTGTCATTCGTGAGGAGGATGTTCTGTGGAGGAGAAGGGAAGAATGGGACGATGTCGCTACTCGGACATAGGGGCGCGCGCTTCTGAACAAGATTCTGTGCTGCCAGATCTGCGCCATTGTATCATCCAGCTCCCGCACCCTCCGCCCGCGTGGTGTCTCCCCCAATCAACGTGCGTTGCCGGGATGTGGGACGTTGGAGCGGGTCTGCAAGATCGATTTAGACGAGTGAGACGGTGCCAGAACCTAACCCTAAGGCCGCGCGCACAATCGATACGTCTTATCGAGATAGGCTGTGAGGACATTGGACAATGGGCCTGTTCAACACTGATTCATCGGCGACAAGATAATTGGCGCATCCTAGACTATGATCAAGATTCGTCGTCTGTGAGGGAACCCATCCCATTTCTAAGCGAATTGAGACCTTCGATGCCCACGCTGGCTTTTCTGAGGCGAGGTTCTCATCGCGTTGATGATGTAACAAAAGACGTTCAATTTTTGATTGCCCAGCCCGGCATTCAAAGAACCAAATTTAGATTTGGGCCATCACTGCCTTGCTGCCTTAGTCGGCTATTTACCGCCGACTTCAATATTGGCGCTTCTTCCACTTCCACTACCCCAGACAATGAGAACCTCCCCGTTCTAGGAGCCTGCATGCGCCAACGACTTGAGTGTCAATGCATCGGCGCGCTCTTGAAGAGCATGAACCAACGATTACTAACCCTCGAAGTGCCTCCATCCCCTTATCCCAAGCCTGACGTACCCCTCTTCGGTCCCCATACTCCTCCTCCAACTCGCCTTCTCAAGTGCAGTAATCAATTCTTCCACCCGAACGGCGCGATCACGGTGTATTTCTCGAGCACAAGGCCGGACGGGGTGTCGTTCACGAGGAGATTGGGGAGGAGAGGAAAAAGAACGGTACCTGGAGTGAGAGTGCGCTACTCTGAACGTCATTTTTGCGCTGCCAGAATTGCGTCCAGCTCCGCATCTAAAAGCGCGTCTCACACCAGCACGGGCTTGGATCGAAACGCGCCGTCCTCTCTGAACGAACTCTTTCCCCCGGGCGTTCCTTTTCACGTCATCGAAGACTTAGATGTATCAACGCTACTCTATTGGGATTACCTCACCGGAAGGGCCAATACGAGGTTGTAGCTGTTATGTGTGACCCCAGCAACCGCAATGATAAGCTTATCCTCGCCATCAAGCATGTACATCCTCTTCGACAATGCAATCCGACGACCTCGGCCAATAAATGCACATCACGCCCAAGAGCCCGCTTCTGACCAAGATTCTGTGCTCCCAGACCCACGCCATCATAACACCAAGCACCCCCGCCAGTGTGGTCTTTGCCCTTCGGGTCCGGCGTGAAATTCTGCGGGTACAAACACCGTCCTCTCAATTACGGGGACACCAACGCTAGCCGTATATGCTACTTGTGCCAAGGTCGTGGAGCAGCTGAGTACATCGATATGCAAGACCGTGTCATCAAAGACAGAAGGAACTGACGTGTTGAGCGTTCTTCTTCCCTGCAATCACCACAGCAGTGTGTTTCTCGCAAACGACGCTGGGCGGGGGAAGCCGTACGCCAATACCAAACGGAATGGGGAGCTGAACCGGACACGGCAGGTTTGTGTCGTTCGTGAGGAGAATGTTTTAGGGAGGGGAGGGAAGAATGGGACGATTATCGCTACTCGGAAATGGGGGTGCGCCCTTCTGGACAAGATTTTGCGCTGCGAGGCTTGTGCCATTGTATCGTCCCGCTCCGGCACCCTCCGCCGGTGTGGTGTCTCCCCAATACGCGCGCTTCCTCCTTCGTATCTGGTGGGCACAAACACCGCCGTCTCGATTACGCCCCGAGGGCAGGGACACCAGCGCTAGAAGAGACCTGAAGCTTCGATTACCAGGAGAAGCGGGATCAGGAGGTACGTTCGCCGTTGAGACGATCGTGGGTCAGTGTTTTAAAGTCAATGAATGAGCTGGAGAAGGAATGCACACGCCGCACATACCTCGTCCACACTCGGGATGCCAGACTCGGAGGAACTTTTGCATTAGAATAAAATCATTCTAACCCCTCACGTGCGCCTGAAAATGACACCCGTCGGATTCGAACCAAGTAACGCTTGCACATCCTTCTCCAGTCTTTAAATGGAACGAACGTGGTACGACCGTTCGATGATAATCACACACACCGGAACAATGTACAAATAAAATCGTCACCCTTTGTGAGGTAGAGAGCGCGCCCCGTAAAAAGTTTAAGCGCATGATATAATATCTCTTCACTCAAAAAAGTTAAGAGTCGATGGGGGCTGCCGGATTTGAAACGGGGATCGATCAATAGCCAAATGCAATATTTCACAGAAAACTCTCCCTCTAATCAAAAGTACAGTACAGAGTTGATGAGTGTTCAGAGGAAAATCGCCGATTCACAAGCTATCTTCTCGTGGGAAGAACGTAAATTTCCTGCCCTTCGGCGGTGTCATCGAGAGGCATCTCATCCTATTGATGTTGAGAGTGTAAGACGTTCTAGCACATGATATGAATTCTAGATCCATGCTGCAGCGGATCTGCTCCAAAATGAAGGGCCCAAGTTTCGTCCAAAAGTCAAGTGTCGCTCGGCAATGTACAATGATCAGGAATTTCAAATTTGAATGTTCCAAAATTCAACAGAAATTCAAAAAACTGCGGCCAATGAGGACTGTAGAGTGAAAAGTCGACTCCGGTCTAGCTCGATACAGTCCCGAGTCACTCAAACAAAAAGTTATAGGGGAGGATCCAGAAATGGCCCATCCCGGAATCGAACCGGGTATTAACCAGTAACAGTGATTGCGTTGATCAAGCCAAAGGGCCCTTGATAAATGGACCATTCATTAAACTTTTGATCCACCATTTTGAGTGGTTGTTCTGAACGGGTGCAAATTGGTAGGTAATTACTATGAGCTACGAGCGCCGAGCGACAATTGTACCATAATATCCGAGCACTAATCTCCCCACAACCTCTTCATGGACGAAATGAGGCGCTCACCACTGAGAAGGACAGTGGAACAACCATGCCTCCAAAGGACTCGAATAGCATACAAGCGGCCAAATCCCGTCCGGATAATAGCAATCTGTTAATAGCATCTGGTCGTACTCTACTGATACTCGTGTGGCGGACACTCAAAAGAAAAGAAATACGCGCCTGTCGGTTATGGATCGGAGGTGGGTAAGTAGGAAAGAGTACATCTGTCGGGAGACAAGAGTATGATCAACGGGCACGCAAAAGATGCCACTAATGGATCTGTCGATGATCAGTCGGTATGTTACCTTCTGACGGAGGAAATACGAGGAAGATATAAAGCCCAGAGATTCGAAGGTAAGCAGTGAGCACTCGTCCTCACTCGATAGCAAAATACAACGGCGTGCGCATGCAGGTTCTCACTATAGATTCGCTTATGTGCCAAAACAGCTGTATATATTGACTTGCGCGAGGTAGCTATGGCTTCAATATGCAGAAATCCGATGTATAGTTGTGCGAGGTCTATTATTTAGCTTATGGTAAACCAACTCAGTTTCAGCACTTGATATGAGGCGAGGAAGGACATACTCTGGTTTACCAGAGAGGTCGGAAAACGAAACAAAGCCTGCCTCAGGGCTCTTGATTTGTAATTACAACGGCTACTAAGTAACAGACACCAACTTGTCACCTTCCAATACTTATAACCTCGCAAACAAAATGGCTGACTGGGAACTACCAGTATCGGAAATACAGTCCTGGACATATGCTCTAGTGAGTATGATCGTGTATATGAAGTATTTGCCACTGACCGCCACATTGCAGATCGAGCATTATGGATTCGACGGGGTCGAAGGCTTGATGAATAAGGCCCTGGAAGGCCCGTTAGACGACGGAGTCATGCAGCTATTGGCCTGTCAAAAAAACATCTTGGTGAGTACATCGAGCTCGATTATGGAAATTTAAGAACTCATTGGTGGCAGGAAAACCACACGGCCATCAGCGAGCGTGTGAGGGTGTGGAGAAACGACATCACCGGTGTACCGAGCCACACGCCGCCCATCCACCCATTCGACGCGCACCGCCGTGTCTTTTCCTTCTTCAACGACGAACGATACACTCCAGGCGAAGCCCCAAACGACGCACCCACCCTCGAGGCCCTAGCTCGTGAATACGACAGGTGGTTCCTGTTGACCCTACTTGGGAAGTTTCGGTACGATGACTGGAAGGCCTCGAGGGGCGAAACATCGTCTGGCGCCGCGTTCACTGAGGCTGACGACTGGGAAGATTTCCTGCGTAACAAGAGGGGCGACGGGACCCAGCATCATCGCGCCGGTCGCGATGAACTACCGAATGACATATACACGAATATGCCACCGGTCAGCCCATCGGGGTTGACCACGACGATGCCAGGGCAGTCATATACTCCACCACAAGCTGACCCACTAGCACCAGGTATATGAAGCAGCCTCTCCGACGTCGCAGCCTCCAACTCCCGCCTTCGCTGTCGCATCCTCCGGCTGGTTTGATCCATCAAGCTGGCTGACATATCCATCCGAGATATGACTTCCAGCAATGAAGCCTCCGGGTTCCGGCGAGAGTGAGGGGAAAGGTGTAGCTATAGTTTCTTCAGCTCTGTTCAACAATGATAACGGTAGCAAACCGACCTTTGATATCACTAGGCCCGGGACCATGAGCACTGAGCAAGATAACCTCGACTCAGCATCGGTAGGCATCGGGAACTCCCTCCAAGTGCAGTCTGTTCCATGGTCGGCAGCGTCTAGAGTCGTCGGTGATGCCGGTTGACGTCGTTCTCGTCGTGGTGAGGATTGAAGATAAGCTCTAAGCATCGGTAGGTATCGGGACCTCGCTCCAAACGCAGTCTGTTCCATGGTCGGCAGCAGCGGGAAGCGGCGGTAATGCTTACTGACGTCGTTTTCGTCGTGGTGAGAATCACTTGCTGGCAGCGAACCCCGTCGTCGTGGTGGAAGGAAGGAAAGAGGCAGACGACTGCCATATGCGTCACAGTCACGGCCTTCTTCGTTCCGATGGCCATGAATTATCTCATTCCTCTTGACTGTACTCCCTTTTTCCGCTGTAATACTGTTCCAGAGTGATACGGGCACCGTCTTCAACATGAAAGAGTGAGAAAAGCACGTTCCCTGCCTTCACTGTGCTCCGAAGTTGTTCACTCGCAGGAATATCAAAGCTCCATCTCTGTTGTATCTTCTCTGCTGTTGTTTTTCTCCCTTGCTGAAGAGACTAAACGGTGCATATATGCTGACTGGGCCTCAGGGACGCCTACATTGAAACGCTGAGTCTCGACTGGGTGCGCGTCGTGCAGCTTCCTTCTCATATGCTCTATTGAAGCTTCTTCAGATGGTGAACGCTTTTGTCGAACTATCACGGTGACCCGACACGATGTACTGTTCAACGTCGATAATCCAATCCATCTCTCCTACCCCCGGAAATAACAACGACATCAACCATCCCAGACTCCCCGTTCCATCCAAGCCTGTACGCTGGGCGAGGGAAGCCGTACGTCAATACCAAAGGGAATGGGGAGCTGAACCGGACACGGCACTTTGTGTCGTTCGTGAGAAGAATGTTTTAGGGAGAGGAAGGAAGAATGGGATGATATCGCTTCTCGGAAATGGGGGAAGCTCGCTTCTAAACAGGATCTTGTGCTGCCAGACCTGCGCTGTCGTATCGTCCAGCTCCCGTACCCTCGCCAGTGTGGTATCTCCCTAATAAACGTGCTTTGCCCTTCCGGTCTGGCGCGAAACTCTGCAGGTACAAACACCGTCCTCTCAGTTACCCCTCATTCACTCTCTATCATCATGCAGATCCCGTTCGTATCTCCACGATACATTGTGCTTTGCCAGTGGGGACAGGCGCGAAAACCACCTGCCCCGTACTGTCCCCTGGATGTTCCTTTTCACGCCACCGAGAGAGGGACACTGGCACTAGAAGAGACCCAAAGCGCTTTAATTACCAGGAGCGGGATATTTATCGAGATAGGCCGCTGAGACGGTGATCGCGGTATATCCTACTTCTTATTGGCCCCTCGAGTTGCGATAGCCAGGGGTTCGAATCATTATCACCCCTCAGGCTTTCCAAGTCGACTAGTAACGCGCCAGAGAAGGAATGCGCACGTGTACCGCATCCATACTGAGGACGCCAGATGGACTTTTTGCATCATAATAAAATTGTTATGCCCCGCTGCGCATGACCAGTAGTAGTAACGCATACACAACTTCTCAAGATGACCCCCTCGGAATCGAAACAACTAAAGCGAGCTCAGGCTTACACATCCTTTTCCGCTATGGCGGTCCCCAAAAGCTGAATATCTAGATCCACGCCCAGGTTTAGATAGGTTCACTCTCCCAACGTCACAAAAGAGCCTACTTGTAGAGGAGGGAAGACGAAAATGGATAGTATCGGATACTAGGAAATTAAAAATTAAAAACAGTCCTCAAAAAGAATGGACCCTCCCTGATTCGAACCGAGGATCGATCAACAGCCCAAAGCAGATCATCATTTTGTTTCATTAACCTGCTCAGTCTTTGGGCATTTTTCGCAGAAAACTCTCCTTGTAATCAGAAGTAAAGAGCTGAGTGTTCAAGCGAAATCACCGGTACACAAGCTATCCCCTCGTGGGAAGAAGGGACATTTCATGCGCTTCGGCGGTATCATCGAGAGTGCACGACGTTCCGGCACATGACATGAATTCTGGATCCATCCTGCAGCGTACCTCGTCCCAAATGAAGAGCCCAAGTTTCGTCCAAAAGTCCAAACTGTCGCTCAGCAATATACAATGGCCAGGAATTTCAAATTTGAATGTTCCAAAATCCAACAAAAATTCAAAGAACTGGCGCCAACGAGGCGGGGGGGGGACAATGGCGCCAGTGAATTCGTGAGCGGTACCGGTCCAGACGTGAGATTGTCGATACACCGGTGATCCGGCGCCAAAGATGCGTTGACGCATAACGGTGTTTCCGAGACGTTCACATATTGAAGAGGCACGGTCAATGGGCTAGGCGTGCTTGCGGTCGTGAAAACCAACTGCGTGGTAAGTACTGTCTCCGCGGGTTGTCTTGTCGATAGGCAGCTTTCAGTGTTGAAAAGGCAGATGCGTGCAACTGAGTGGCGTGCGCTATCAGTGCAATGAAGAATACGGAGGAAACTTGGCTCGCGATAGACCTTGCTTTGCCATTGAGACCAAGAGATATGCGGCAATGGGAGGTGGAGCATGGATGAGAACAGCTGAGCATCTGCAGAACCTTAGTCGTCGTACGCAGATCAAGGTTGTCAGGGTCTCGGGAGACGGGAGACGAAGAAATAGACGCGGCATCAGATGGAAGCGGATCATGGCAGCGAAGACGCTTGCAGAATCGTCGTGAATAAAAGAATCTTCTCGCTCTGATGACGGATAGTAAGTAGCCCCGCGCTTCTGTTGCGCAGGAGTTGAAAGCTCTCGTGCACAATGGAAGGAACAGGGTCGGGATCTCGTTGAGAGGCCTATGTCGGGACCAATAGTAATGTGCGGCGCGCCACATATTCGGAGAGTGAACGAAATCAGCGAGTACCAAAGAGGGCGGGGTCCATACCGACAGCTCCCTGTGCGAGGCTGACATCAAGCTACTATGCAGGCCTATGACGCTAGATCCAAAAAGCTTCGAAGCCATATTTGTGGATAGGGCACGCGAGTGCGACGAAGGATAGCTTGACGCGATGGAGGGACCTCGGCTCGGGATAGAAGTCGAATTGCTGTGTACGAGAGGTTGAATGATAGGCGTAGCAGGAGGAGCTTCCTATACGATCGCCTCGCCATCTTCCTCTCTCCCTGGGCTCCAGCAGGCAGGAAGAGAGTGACTAGACCCATCACGGCGGTTTGGGTTGTAACGTCAGATACATCCTCCCATACTGAAGGGTAGTGAAAAAGACAAATGCGCAGACCGCTGGGGAAGATTGCCCATATCGTTCTTTCCGTACTGAGCATGAAAGACGGACCCGGAGTTCGGAGGTATAGCTCCGAGAGTGCAGGGGGAAAATGACGGGTCCAGCATCGCGAGTTGAACGCCGGTATGGATTAGGAGAGCTCGCTTTCTTGTGATGGTGTTAGGGCCGAAACGGTTGGGCACGCCCTGGATGTGCGAAAGCTCATACAGTTGTGATCGCACTATCAAGGGTGGTGCATGGAGTAGAGACACTTTGCATTTCGTGTGCAGGTGGTGGGAGGAGTCCTGTCCACGATGTCGTTAGTCAGGCTTTCAATGGTCGTGGCTTGTCACAATCCGACTCGATGAGGGCTGAGAATAACTTTCTTGAGCCAATGATGCGGCAGAATAAAAGATGGTTGAGGAAATGAGAATGAGAACGGTGTGACTGGGACTTGTGCACAGAAAAAAGATGTGTTGCATGGATCTGAGAGTGGCTAAATGAGTGGAGTGACAATGACATTTCGGAGAGCTTTGTATGGCGAACATTGTTTGCTGTGGACATCGGAGTGGGTCTGCCAAGATCAATTCGGATGAGTGAGACAGTGGCGGAATGCACACACACCTCGTCATGCGCTGCCAGCACATGAGAATATTCGGTTGTTCCTTGTCACAGCACTACGCTCTTGCTTAACCCTTTAATGAGATTCGTCATCTGCGAGAGAAGAAATGATCACGCACCCATCCCATTTCTTTTTGACTCGTAATTCTGCATACATGCGCCTTTACTACAAGGACTTGAAGCAAAGTGCTGTGCGGAATCTTGTCCGATATGGTGTTGGTCAGGCCAATCGAGGATTTCGATGGTGATGCGGGTGCTAGCTTTGCTCAGGTATGAAGCAGAAAAGTCGAGTATTGCAGTGGTAGGACGTGTTTATCTAGCACCGACGCCCCGGAAGATCGCTCGCGTTGGGGGATCGAGCTCGTTGATGATGGCAACCTGTCTAATATGCATCGAGCCGGAAAAGTCGTCTTGGACCGTACAGGATATCAGACCTAGAGTCCCGTTATGAGAGTTGGCACGAAAGGAGGACAAATTTTGATCCGATCGGCAAGCCCGGGATTCAAACAAAACCAAATTTAGCATTCTTACCATCAGACCACATGCACGGACACTGAGCTCGAGAGATTATCAAATGACTCTGCGATGCCCCTACCAGGAATCACAGAACATCCAGACTTTGAGATCCTAAAGCTAAAGGTCTGTCTGACCTCGGTCGACAAGAAAATTAAAAATACACTTGATTGGCTGCATGCTCCCGGATTCGATCGAGGATCCTGTGCGATTCTGCCCAAGGATCGTGTACATTCAACATGAATCTGTTTCATGAATCCGCGTGGAGAAATCTTTCGGCATTACAACAGAAGCAAAAGTAGGGAGAAGGAACATCGCCAGTCTACAAGCTGCAGTGTCGGGAAGAAGGGAGCTTGGTATTGAGATTCACTGCACTTTGACGTTGACATCTAGATAGAATCTTATCAGTGGTGTCGTACCATGACTGCAGACCGGCATCATATGTACTCTCTCTAGATCTATCCTGCGGTACACCTCGTCCTAAACGAAAGGCCCGAGTTGCTTTCAAAATGCAAAGGTGTCGGTCAGGATGTCAGGAAATTGAACGATCCAAAATTCAACAAAAATTCAAAAACACGAGGAGGCTGGCTCGCTGCTCCACCGGGCCCGAAAGTCTTTTAAAAAATGGATCTTGACATTGTTATGGCCCATGGACCTTCCTGGGTTCGAACCAGATATCAATCAACGGTCAAGAAGTGACTGCAAGTATGCCAAATGCCCCTGACCTTGCATGATCCTGTTCTCTAGGTCAGGAAAGATGATGTTTATCTTAAGCATCTAGGCAGTTACGTTCATCCCCCGAGGCGACAGGCCCAACAGACGCTCGTACAGGTTGCTATGATATCCACCCCATGCAACTTTTGAAATCCTGGTTCATACGCTTAAGGTGAGAGTATCATTGCATAATTGGGCTCATTGATGATGTATCGAAAGGGCCACTGCCAAATCACTGCAGCATAATGCATCATGCCCTGCTGCTACTGCATTCCTTCCCATCGGATGCATACAATGTCTGCCCTCCCACCTTGACAAAAACTCGAGCAATGAGGAGGTGCGCTTAGCTGCTCCATCGATGATAGGCTTATCCTGTTTAGCTCACTTCAGTGTTGACGCGGCCAACGTACACTCCCTTCCACTACCAAATAGTTTACCCGCCTGGAAATCCGGTTCGAAAGACAACACACATCACACCCACACCACCCTATCCCAACCAATCTCACCTCCACGCAGGACCACTAGTACGCAGCTCCCTCCGGCTCTCCCCCGGGGCGGGCACGCTACTTGCTCACTCTTCTGTCGATGAGCAAGACCGTGAGTTGTCGAAGACTCGGGTGTCGATGAATGTTCGGCAGAATTATTGAGCGGGCGCCCTCTTGAAGAGCATGAACCAACATATACGATGAGTGCTAAACTTCTGGGCTTTTCCCCAGCCTCGTCTTGATCAGACGTATCCCGTACTCCGTCCCCCAACTCGCCTTCTCCAGTGCAGTAATCGACATTCCGGCCATTCTTCTGGAGCGATGCAACAGCGATGTATTTTTTCGAAAACGAGACTGGGCAGGAGAAAGTGGGAAATAGGAAGGGCTTTTTTCATCCCGCTTTCCAAACGGAATGAACATAGTAAGACGTTCAATGATGATAACACACAGCGGAAGAATGTACAATATTGAACGCCATAGAATGTCACTCTGCTGTTTCTTGTCCAGAGAATCATATACTATCTACCTCTGCTTTCCACCTTCCACCCAGCCAGCTAGTTTATAACAAATCCAACAACCGAGATGTCCACCACCAGTAACGAAGACGATGAACGCGCTGGCTCCCTTGCCTACAAATATCAATTGGACCGCTTCCTCCGCAATAGTGCAGAGCATCAGCCGACGCAGGCGGTGACCTGAGCCGCACGCACTAGCTAGTCGTAAGCCCTCTGCGCTTCATCCGCGCCGACCACCTCGTCACATCACCGACCTGGACTGGCAGTCTACGCTGGCAGTACCGTCATTTCAAACCTTGAGCCGTGAAGAATCTTTCGATTTTCTTTCCTGGACCTTGGTTAGTACTAGTGCTTGATCTTTTCCTGCGCTTAATGGCCCCACTACCGATGCAGAAAGTCTCTTCCTTGTCAGCCAAAGCATCCGCTGACCGTGTTCTGTTGCCAGTAGCATGGTCTTTCCTTGTTCTTATCAGCCGGCCTATCATCACTTGATGTGACACTGAAGAACCACTATGATTCCATGAGGCTGCAGACTTGAGACTCCAGGCTGGAGCTTTAGAGAGGAAAGGTGTTTACTGGGTTTAAGTGCATCGAGCTTCCTGACCGACCTCCGTGGCGATCTTGGGCATCACCGCAGCCAGGATCTTGATGATCTCAGAGTCAGAGCCCAACCCCTTTACGCATCTTTGGAGGTCCCAAGACTCGCTTCGTGGCCAAGTCCGACTTGGATGCTTGTTTTCTTTAGACGGACCTATCATAATCGGCGGCACCGCCATCTATTATGGTTCATTGCGTAATAGTCAGCATGATATCGCTCTGGTCATGATGGACCTTGTACTCGTCCCCCAGTGGCGTATTCATCACGACAGAGAAAATAGGACACTGCCAACTATGCGGGCCGATCCCGAGAGACTTGTACCTCCCTCGCAAGGCTACTTCCCGGGTCTCCGACTGTCCTTTGCCTAGTACTCACACAAACACACCAAATCTTCACCCTCAAAAGCCACAAAAATCGGCGCTCATCATCGAATCCAAAGTTGAAAACTTTTCGCCTGGGAAAAGAACTCCGATTAATGTGGACCTTCGGCTTTTGTTCGCCAGCGATTAAAACTATATCAGTGACCCCAGAACAAACCCCTCCACGCAGCTTCGCAAGTCCCTAATGGCGCGTCTGACTTGTACTAACCCCGAGGATATATCAAGGATCACAGTGACGAGTTGTCTCTGCTGGGTGCACGGCGCTTGAACCCTCGCCGTCATAACTCGTTCGCAATCGAACGCCGCCTGCAGAATCGTGGTGAATACAGGCCGTTCATGTGAAACTTATAAAACAGCGAACCAGCTAGCCTGGCTTCCAATAGTTATTCTCGATAGATCAAGCGCCTTGAACAGTAATCAAATAGCAATGCTCGATACGTCAAGCGCTTCCTGCTGCGATCCTGTCTACCTGAAGCACAGCATATAGGTGATATCGTTGTCATGATAGATGACTCAATGCGTGCGGGCGCGCACGATGGCATCGCGGTCTTGACCCTTACTATCTTATAAACAGGAATGTCGGCTATGGTCTCTGAGTCCTCCATCCTACCACTTGCTTACCTTTCAAACTCTTACCTTACCTCCTCTGCTCTATTGCAATGTGCCACCGTCGCCAGTGAGCTGCAATCTTACCGCCACCCCCACTCTCCCAAATACTTACTCCATTTTCCAGAGTCAGGAACGTCTACATTCAATGTGGCCACGCTGTCAGTCTTGTATGCCTTTTACATCCAAGTATGCGTTACCTCTACTGAGTCCTGACCTCAACCAATCTCAGCCCGAGGAATATGTATGGCAATGAACCCTACTCCGCGCACCACGTTTCTCTCATCCCTTGTCCTTTTTCTGCCAGATCCGCTGTGAGCAGTCCAATTGCAAGTTCAGTCTCTTCCATCCTGCGAGGTGCAAACCCCCGGCTTGTCAGAGGACGTGTTGGCAATAGTGAGCCCGGGACCATCTCAGGACGTTCAAATAGCAACTGATCTATTTTATCACAGCCGTCGCTTTCCTGAACAGTACTGTAAGATTTAAACTACTGTATTCTATTCTTTCTTGCTAACCTTCTTCGCAGCTCCCCATATTGATTCGCGTTGTTCCGCCTGCAGCCAAGCCAAGATGGCTGATGGCTGACGTGGTAGCCTGACTCTATACTAAGCACTGCATGCGCACTGGTGGAGAGAATGCATAAGATTAGAGCTTAATTTGTCCAGATGGGTTTATACTTTCTATTATACTACCACTAGCATCCACTCAATACCGACTGATAATATTGGTAGCAGTGCCTCCGTGCCTGATCTTAATGATCTGCATGTTACAGCCAGTGATCAGATTTGATCTCCCAGTGGCTATCTTTCCGACCCTGACCAATCGAGTTGAACAAAATGCTCAAATCCGGTCAATGACAATCGACGACAGAGTAGGGTTATGGCTTTAATAGGAAGCACTACGAGAGGCCGAAACTCAGTAGGAACCACATCGCCTGGGGTTCGTAAGCGTCGATGCTGTGCTTCTATCGGGTATAATGGGGAATCCCAAAAAGCAATCAAGATGAGCGCGCCTATCAGTCGTTCGGAGTCCAGATTTCGAAGAATAAAGCACAGGAAGATCATCATTATACCGGTCTCGGGGGTGTGATACTTGATGCTACACAGATACGCTGTTTATCTGTTTCCGAACGGCGAATAGAGTCGTCTTGGATGGTCGACATGAGATTGGATCATCCATACATAAATGACCTGGCCCAAAAGCTGGGCTGATACGTGGCAACGTTCTCGGAAGGTTTGCATATTCGAGAGCACTGGATGGGGTATATTGAAGGGGATGGCGGTCATAGAGCTAGGCATCCTCGCAGTTGGGAAACCTTTAGGTTACGCTTCAATGAGCAACACCTATATCATTGGTGTGGCTCGGATGCAGCTCGCCATTGGCAGTCCCAGCGAGGGTCCGAGGGTAGGACTTTTGACGTTCTCTTGAGGTGCTCGCATAGCTTCGACACCAGAGCAAGGACACTTTCGGAGAAGGAAATGATGTATAGAAGACGCTTTCAGGATCGTCGTGAATAGAAGAATCGGTCCACGAGGATGATGGATAGAAAGTAGAACCGCGCCGTCTCGGACGTGACGCTTATTGAGGACATTTAGGGACTGGACCAACGCTCTAGTGAGTGCAACTCTGTGTTGGAAAAGATCGCCACTGATAGCCGCATCGCTGAGGTCGACCTCTTCGGGTTTGGAAATACACTAACAGCTGTTAGGAATAAGGCTATGGAAAATCCAATGAATAGAGACGATCCGACAGCATTAGATCTATACAACCTGTATCAGTCAGTACACATCAAAATCCAGAACAATATACGTCACCACCTTCAGCAGGACCAATAATTATACCCAAGCCGACCAACGATGCACGATATAGGCTGTAAACAAGGCCGGAGTTATGTACCAGCACAAAGGATCCTTTAGGAAACTGAACGAACCAAACTCTGAGCCTCGGCGCTAGTCTTCTTTCTAAGCAGAACATAAACAACCGGTGACATCGCGGCTTGCCTATACTTGGGTGTCGTCCAATCTGCCCAAATCAGATAATGGGATGCACAACGAGTTGCGATACAAGATAAAGACGCCACTAATGACTCTGTCAATGATTGGTCTTAGAAGCTTGGCATGTTACCTTCTGACGGAGGAAATACGAGAAGTATATAAAGCCCAGAAATTTGAAGGTAAACAGTCATCCAAGTCGATACCAAATGCAACGGCGTACGCGTGCAAGTTCTCATTACGGACTCCCTAATCTGCGAAGACAGCTGTATATATTGACTTGTTGCGTCGCGACAAATGAACTGGCGTGAGGTGGCTATGGCTTCAAGGTGCAGGAATTCGATGTGTAGTTGTACTAGGTCCATTATCTAGCTTATGGTAAACCGTAAGGAAAAAATCCTACTCTGAGCGTCTGTGTTAGATATATCCGTCGCAAGCAAGTGGAGGAAATATCTCGAACCCATTGCAAATTCGTCCATACATGCACCAATAAATCATTCACGTTAAACTAACAGAGAACGCTCAGTCTCAGCACCTGATACCAGTCGAGGAAGGACGTACGTTGGTTCACCAGACGTCGGAAAACAAAACAAAGCCTGCCTCAGGGTTCTTGATTTGTAATTACGACGGCTACTAAGTAACAGACACCAACTTGTCACCTTCCAATATTTATAACCTCGCAAACACAATGGCTGACTGGGAACTACCAGTATCGGAAATACAGTCTTGGACATATGCTCTAGTGAGTATGATCGTGTATATGAAGGATTTGCCACTGATCGCCACATTGCAGATCGAGCATTATGGATTCAACGGGGTCAAAGGATTGATGAACAAGGCCCTAGAAGGCCCGTTAGACGACGAGTCATGCAGCTATTGGCCTGTCAAAAACACATCTTGGTGAGTACATCGAGCTCGATTATGGAATTTTAAGAACTCATTGGTGGCAGGAAAACCACACGGCCGTCAGCAAGCGTGTGAGGGTATGGAGAAACGACATCACCAGCGTACCGAGCCACACGCCACCTATCCACTCATTTGACGCGCACCGCCATGTCTTTTCCGTCTTCAACGACAAGCCATACACTCCCGGCGAAGCCCAAACGACACACCCACCCTCGAGGCTCTAGCTCGAGAATACGACAGGTGGTTCCTTTTGACCCTACTTGGGAAGTTTCGGTACGATGACTGGAAGGCCTCGAGGGGCGGAGCATCATCTGGCGCGGCGTCCACTGAGGCTGACGACTGGGAAGAATTCCTGCATAGCAAGAGGGGCGACAGGACCCAGCATCATCGCGCCGGTCGCGATGCACTGCCGAATGACACATACATAAATATGTCACCGGTCAGCCCATCGGGGTTGACCATGACGATGCGAAGGCAGTCATGTACTCCACCTCGAGTTGTCCAGTCGCACCAGGCATGTGAAGCAGCCTCTCCGATGCCCGCAGCCTCCAACTCCCGCCTTCGCTGTCGCCGGCTGGTTTGATCCATCAAGCTGACTGGCATATCCATCCATCCGAGATATGACTTCCAGCAATGAAGCCTTGGAAGTGTCGGCGAGAGTGAAGGGAAAGGTGTAGCTATAGTTCCTTCAGCTCTGTTCAACAATGATAATGGTAGCAAACCGACCTTTGATATCACTAGCCCCGGGCCCATGAGCACAGAGCAAGATAACCTCGAACCATCGGTAGGTATCGGGACCTCATTCCAAGCGCAGTCTGTTCCATGGTCGGCAGCAGCGGGAGGCGTCGGTAATGTTTGTTGACGTCGTTCTCGTCGTAGTGAGAATTTCTTGCTGGCAGCGAGCCCCGTCGTCGTGGTGGAAGGAAGGAAAGAGGGAGACGACTGCCATATACGTCACAGTCACGGCCTTCATCGTTCCGATGGCCATGAATAATCTCATTCCTCTCGACTGTACTCCCTTTTCCCGCTGTACCACTGTTCCAGAGTGATATGGGCACAGTCTACAACCCGAAAGAGCGAGAAAAAGTACGTTTCCTGTCTCCAATGTGCTTCGAAGTTGTTCACTCGCAGGAATATCAAAATTTCATCTACGTTGCATCTTCTCTGCTGTTTCTTTCTTTGCTGAGAACAGCGCATATACGCTGACTGGGCCTCAAGGACACCTACATTGAAACACTGAGTCTCGACTGGATGCGCTTCCTTCAGTTTCCTTCTCGTATCCTCTATTGAAGCTTCTCCAGACGGTGATCCCTTTTGTTGATCTATCATGGTGACCGGCACGATGCACTGTGAATCACCCTCGACAATCCAATCCATCTCTCCCTACCCTCGGAAATAACAATGACATCAACCATCCCAGACTCCCCGTTCCGTCCAAGCCTGTACGCTATTTGTGCCAAGGTCGTGGACCAGCTGAATACATCGATAAGCAAGAGCGTGTCATCAATGACTGGGGTGTTTTAGCAGAAGGAGTTGAGGTATTGAGCAGCGTCGCCATTCCTCTTCCCGGCCGACACGTATTTCTCGAAAACGACGCTGAGCGGGGTAAGCCGTTGTCAGGCCGGGAACCGGGCCAGTAGAAATAACCCGGAATATAGGCTGAAGAAGGTTGCTGAGTAATTATTTGATGCAAAGTATTGGATGAGTAAGCATAGAGAATTAAGGGGAGGATATTCGTACTCATCATGAGTCAGAATGACTATCGCAGAGTCAGAATGACTACCATGAGTCAGAATGACTATTGCACGGTCAGAGTAACTTGGCTGAGTAAGTAAAAGGTAGCTAAAAATAGACTAGAAATCTTGTATATAAAGGCCAAGAAATGAAGAACCAGGAAGCGAATTCCTACCCTCGATTTCAGAGTATCAACTTGAGAACCAGGGTGGCCAGAGCCCACCAACACATTTCAGCAGCTCACAAAATCACCGTAGATTTTGTGAAGTCAGACAAGCAGCAGTCAGTAGCCAACAACCAGACGGTTGGCACTCCAGTGAAGACAATCTTAAGAATCAGAGACCGAAGCGCAGTGCGCGCTCTGATTAACGTACAGGTCCTTCTGTTGGACATCCTCGAAGACATTCTCAAGAATCAGAGACCGAAGCGCATTGCGCGCTCTGATTAACGTACAGGTCCATCTGTTGGACATCCTCGAAGACATTCTCAAGAATCAGACCTATATGTTAATCAGAGCGTGCAATGCGCTTCGGTCTCCATCTGTTGGACATCCCCGAAGACATTCTCAAGAATCAGAGACCGAAGCGCATTGCGCGCTCTGATTAACGTACAGGTCCATCTGTTGGACATCCTCGAAGACATTCTCAAGAATCAGAGACCGAAGCGCATTGCGCGCTCTGATTAACATATAGGTCCATCTGTTGGACATCCCCGAAGACATTCTCAAGAATCAGAGACCGAAGCGCATTGCGCGCTCTGATTATCATACAGGTCCATCTGTTGGACATCCTCGAAGACAACCTCAAGAATCAGAGATCGAAGCGCAGTGCGCGCTCTGATTAAATTGCAGTAACGTATAGGTCCATCTGTTGGACATCCTGGGAATCAAATCAGATCATAGCATCCATGCTGTTCCCCCCGAACTCATATTATTGTACCGACATTATTTTGCAGTGCGATAAATTCTAGTCACCCCTAAATTAGCGTGACACCGTACGCCAATACCAAAGGGAATCGGGAGCTGAACTGGACACCGCAATTTGTGTCGTTCGCGAAAAGAATGTTTTAGGGAGGGGAGGGAAGAATGGGATGATATCGCTACTCGGAAATGAGGGAGCGCGCTTCTGAACAAGATTTTGTGCTGCCAGACCTGTGCCATTGTATCGTTCAGCTCCGGCACCTTCCGCCAGTGTGATGTCTCCCCAATACGTGTGCTTTTCCCTTTGGGTCTGGTACGAAATTCTGTGGGCACAAACACCGTCGTCTCACTTACGCCCCGAGGGCGGGGACACTAACGCTAGAAGAGACCCGAAGAGTCGATTACCAAGAGAAGCGGGATCAGGAAGTACGTTCCATTGAGATATGCCGTTGAGACGATCGTCACCAGTGTTTTCAAGTCGATTACTGAGCTGGAGAAGGCATGCGCACATATTCGTCTGCATATTCGGGATGCCAGAGAAACTTTTGCATTAGAATAAAATCATTCTGCCCTTCGCGCCTGAAAATGACACGCCTCGGATTCGAACCAAGTAAGGCAAGTTCAGGCTTGCACACCCTTCTCCGCAGTCCCCAAAAGGAACGGACGTGATAAGACGTTCAATGATGATTGCACACACTGGATGCACAGTCTTGGGGAGGAAAACGCACCCCATAAAAGGTTTAAGCGTATGATATAATAACTCCCTTCTTCAAAAGCTGGATATTGAATCTGCGCCGAGGCTCAGATGGGTTCTTACTACCAGCATCACGAAACAGCCAACTTGGAGAGAAGACGGGGCAAAAGTGGATACTAGGAATCGAAAAACCCCACCCCACAGCTAAATAGTAAAGCCCGAGGCTGGCCGCTCGGCGTTGGGGCTCAGAAGAATAATTGAAAAATAAAAAACTATACCAACTTTATTTGGACCCTCCGGGATTCGAACCGGGGATCCATGAACACCCAAAAGAAGATGGCACGCCAAAGAGACCACAGACAAATCCTTCATCATCATCAATTTGTTTCATAACCCTGCACGGCCTTTGCACAACCTTTCGCTGAAAACTTTCCGTGTAATCAAAAGTAGAGAGCTGGATGTTCAAAGGAAAATTGCCGATTCACAAGCTATCCTCGTGGGAAGAAGGTAAATTTCCTGCACTTCGGCGGTGTCATCGAGAGGCATCTCATCTTATTGATGTCGAGAGTGTAAGACGTTCCAGCACATGATATGAATTCTAGATCCATGCTGCAGCGAATCTCCTCCAAAATGAAGAGCCCAAGTTTCGTCCAAAAGTCAAGGGTCACTCAGCAATGATCAGGAATTTCAAATTTGAATGTTCCAAAATTCAACAGAAATTCAAAGACCTGCGGCCAATGAGGACTGTACAGTGAAAAGTCGACTCAGATACAGTCCTGAGCTCAGTGAGCGGTCTAGCTCGAATCTCGATACAGTCCTGAGTCACTCAAACAAAAAGTTATAGGCGAGGTTCCGGAATCGAACCGGGCATTAACCAGTAACAGTCATTGTGTTGATTAAGCCAAAGGGCCCTTAACGGATTAGTCATTCATCAAACCTTTGATCCACAAAATTACGTCATTTCTGTGGTGGTTATTCTAAACTGGTGCAGATTGGCAGGTAATTATTATCAGATGCCCAGTGCTACGAGCGTCGAGCGACAATTGTACCATAATATCTAAGCACTAATCTCCCCGCAACCTCTTCATGGACGAAATGAGACGCTCACCACCGAGACGGATGGAACAATCATGTCTGCAAAGGACTCGGATAGCATACAAGCGGCCAAATTCCGTCCTGATAATGGCAATTTGCTAATAACATCTGGTCGTACTACTGATTCACACTGAGACTCGTGTGGCGGACACTCAAAAGAAGAAAAGAAAAGAAATGCGCACCTGTCGGTTATGAATCGGAGGTGGGTAAGTAGGAAAGAGTACGTCTGTCAGGAAACAACAGGATCGATGAGGCCCGGCATTTAAAAGAGCTTTGACATAGGACAGCGAGCCTGCCTCATCGGCAACGAGATGGGACAGTGGTATAAGTCGTTCGCTGGATAGATGTGCTGTCAGCACGTATGCCCTAGAAGTTAATCTTGGCTATGAGATTCGTCTGCGAGAGAAAAAAAGATCACGTACCTGGTCCATTTATTCTCGACACGGTGCACACAGAAATTTTATCGGCCGGATACAATTTCGCGACCAAATTCGTAGCATGCCCCGCTCTGGATATTGATACTTACTAGTGTTGTATGCGATGCCAGGCCCAAGCATCATTGTCCGTTGTCTTCGATGCGCCCCTCAAAGAGACACTCAACAGTGATCACAATGATATGAATTTTCGTGACCGCAGTCTATGGTCCTTCTGCGTTTTTCTCGCGATTCTTTGCTGAGCTTCTAACCCCCTCTTCGGTTCAGAAATCAGCCAAGGACCGCCCTAGGTCCATGGAGGCATTCGTCTCATCCTCGACTTTCTTACTTGGAAGATCTTTACTTGTGTTTAATGACTCGAATTCCAATGATGCAGGAGGTCTCTTTCTCGGTTTGCTTGCCGTGTTAACCATGATAATCAAAGAGCATGTCCCGTTGTTTGTGTTCTGTCGGTACGAGGTTTCTTTGGTCGTACTCCAACAATCTGCCGTTCTTATCAGCCGACCTATCAGATCACAGAAAGAATCATGGACAGTGACACTGAATACCTGCTACTCTACGAAGCGATGGGATCTCAGCACTCAGGCTTCGAGACTGTGTTAGATCCACAGCCTGCGAAGTCTCTTGCGACACCAGCCTAGTAGTTCATCACAGGTGCTTTCTCTTCTACGTACTGATCAAAGCCGCGCACAGTCCCCAGCTGGTGCCCCTTGCGAAAAGAAGTTTCATGGCCTTATCTAGGGCCCTTGTGAAAAGAAATCTACGTCTTGATGGCCGTCTCAGCATTGAGGTTGATGCACGATGATGGATCCCTTGTACTGCCATGACGACCGATAGACTACTACAGCACACGATCTCCAGAACAACTTGTATGCTGAGGATTTTCTCAAAACACACATTCACAAGGTTTCTCCGTCTGCCATTCCTCTTACAATATCCTTCCTTCGGTACTTTCGAGTAAGCATGCAGTAGCTGAGATCGGCGCTTATCACCGAATTCGAATTCGAAGAAGCACTGCATGCATTTTTATTGGCTTAAAACGGGACCTTGAAAAGTTTCGATTTAAGGTTCCGTCTTTATTATGCCCTTGTCTGGCGCTCCGTAAAACGAGAAGATACTCTCCTCCGATTTCAGCTTCATCAGAAAAAGATTTTTCATGTCGTTTCATCGAAGGCCTTTTTCTATCCCTTCGTTTTTTACCAGTTAAAACCAACTGGCGTCTGTTGTCAAGCTTGAAAACCACTACTGTTTTTTTTGGTCCGGGAAAAAGATCTTTCAAAGTCTAGCCTCCGGTGATTGTTCGTACGAGTCTTCCTAGACATTTATGGCTGCTCGGCAAACGGTAGATTCCTAAACCCGGTGCTTCTGTATTGTCTTGGTCTAGTAAGCAAACTGTCGTATCATTCATTAATAGAAATTCCAATTCATACATAGCATCGATGACGTGTATGATCAGGGGAAGAGAAAACTGCTTTTGATCGTATCGAGGGTTCCGGGGACAAGCCTCTGCTGGGTGCACAATATTACCTTCGTTATACTTGTGTGCCTCAGAGTGTCACGCAGAGCTGCCTGTATAATACGGTGAATTAGTATATGGGTAAGATACAAAACAGCTAACCAGCAAGTCTGACCTCCAATAGTTGTCCTCAATAAATTCAGGCACTTCGAACAGTAGCACTTGCTTGACACAATCTACCGGAAACACAGGATATACGGTTAACGATTTAGTCGTGAGGGATTACTTGATACAAATTGTCATCGCAGTCTTACAGCAGCTTATAAATAAGCAGGTCGCTATGCCCTCCTCCATCTCACTATCAACCTTTCAACATCCGGTAATAAACTCTTGTCTTTTCTCTTCTACTCTATCTCGATGTGCCGCCGTCGCCAGTGCGTTACACCGTATCTCTGTATCCCTTCTCTCAATATTAACTCGTTTTTCAGAGTCAGGAATATATACATTCGATGTGGCCATGCTTTCAGTCTTGTGAGTCCTTTATTATCCAAACATATAAACATCTGCTGACCACCAACTTTTTAGCCTGAAGAATATGTACGGCGATCTATTTTTGGCATGCGTACTGCAATGGACCCATTTTTACCATCTTCCATTCTAGATTCGATGTGAACAATCCAACTGCAAATTTAGCCTTTTCCATCCTGCTAGCTGCAAACCACCAGCTTGTCTGCAGACCTGTTGGCAGTAGTAAGTCTGTACTGTCCGGTGCACTGTCACTTCATATTAAGCAATCTTTTACAGCCGCCGGTTTCCTGAACAATACTGTGCGATTTAAATCACTTCAATATTTCTATTCTTTCTTACCTACCTTCTGTACAGCCCCCCGTCTTGATTCGTATTGTCCTGCCTGCACCAGCCAAATCAACTAACGACTCACGAGATAGTAGCTTGGCTTCGTATTAAGCATGCTTGCGCGGTGGAGGGGTGCCATAATATCTGGAGTTTGGTTCATCTGAATGCATTCATGCATACTACCACTAGAGTATGTGCGCTTACTCACTCATAATATTGGTAACAGTGCCTCCGTACCTTGATCTCAATGATCTGCATGTAACGTCAGCCCGTGATCGGATTTACGTGGTAACAGTGACCCACCCCCTTGTTACCTTTCCACCGCGTTCGTCCTTTAGCAACCGAGTTCAGAATGCTCCAGTTCGATCAATGATAATCGAGAACTGAGTATCGTTGTAACTTTAACAAAAATCATTACGAGAGGATGAAGTTTACTGGAATCATTGATAAGACCAGGTATCATCTCGATCGGGCTCATAAGTGTCAGTAATTAATTCGGGCCGTACTACACACCTCACGTCAATACACAAGAGGGAATATCTGGATCCATGATTGGTGGGATAAGTAACTTGATGACGTATGTGCCTCCGCCGCGTCATCGGCATGATGGGGAATCTCACTGAAACAGCCATCAACGTGAGCGCGCCTATCAGTCGCGGACTCCAGAGTCCAGATTTCGCCAAGAGACATCGAAGAACAAAGCTTACCGATCTCGGAGATGTGATACCCGATCCAACAAAAATGCGTCGTTTATCAGAAGATACAAGTTCCTTCAGCTGAATTGTTCAATAAATAGCCGGCCGTTCTACGTCATTCCGATACTGATGCTCCTCGATCATGCGACTATACATTAACTGAACTCAGACGTACATTTTAGATATGAAAAAGATCGGAGTGTCCCAATTCTGCATTCATCATGGCCTTCCCAACAACGAATACGATCTGCTCAATTCTTTGAGAGTTCTTTGGAGTTGTCGATATTAGCGAATGAAACTTTCCTAGAAGCAGTGCTGTTTTGAACGGATTCTAGAACTCAAGAGATGGGCATCGGAGGAATCGGCTAGTTTCAAGTTTAATCATTACTATTTCATTACCGGACAACAGTACTACCGGACTCCACTTGATCAACACGCTGGGCAGTATTGTAAGGACCACAGCCTTGTACTACAACAAGAAATAGACCGACATCGCTGAATCATATTTTTCTTCTATCTCCAGCACGTTGTCGTCAGGACGGCGTCTACCTTTGAATACCGGCGAAGATATATTGCGTCATGCTTGTGAAAGGAATCCCCGAATGGAGCTGAGTATTCGCCGTCCTTGACGGTGGACTCTTCTCATACTCATAGGGCTGGAAACCTTGCCAGCGTACTTTTCCCGTCTCCGTCATTCCAAGGGGGGTGGGGCCTTTCTACTGTTCGCTCTCCTCTTTCAAAAGCACAAATTACAGTGGCTCGCACCTAGTGTTGAGACCCTCTTACTAGGTCCAACAGGACCGCTGGTCATAGTCGCCGGTAGGCGTCTAACGCTCCCAGTATTCTTCATGAATCATCGTGATGGCACCATCAGGGAACGTGTGCAGTCTTGCACGAAAGAGTGAGCCTCCCAGCCAAGACGTGATCTTCACCATACGCCGCCTGAAATTCTATCTTTTCAATATCTAAACTATTGCAATGTTTTGTCATAAATTCTCGTTGGTTATCTTTTTCTCGTCTCCTAGGGAAAAGGGATTGGTTAAGTCTGTCTTCGGCTTCAATTCGGACCTATGTTGGCGCTGATGGCTTTAGTCTACAGTTGATATTTTGGTGCTCTCTGGACCCTTGACGCACCTTTGAAAGACCCTTCATAACCAGGTCAGATACCTTTGTCTTCTTCATCGTACCTGTGGTAAAGGCTGTACGCAATCTCAGCTGCCAGTGTAACACCCAACCAACTGAGGCCTTATGAAACGAGGTGCACATCTTGGCGGCTATATCTGACGATGGTGCCTGTTCCTGTCTTCGGGTGAAATCGTCTAAAGATTCCGAACTACTAGTACGCGTAATCCTAAGAGCAACTACGCCGAAGACCTTTCCCAAAATTTCCCTTTCAAGGCTTCTTCGTACACATTTTTCTTACTGCGTCCGTCCTTCAGCTATTTCTACAAGCGAGCTTTTACCCTGAATGTCCCGAGATCACCGAATCCAAAGTTGAATTCACCGTCTGAGGGAAAAAGAGAACCCTCAGAGCCGGCCTTCTCGGGCTGTTGATCTTACCGAGCGTTTGTAGCTATATTGGGACCCTCCCCACGCAGCTTTGTAAGTCTTAACGTTCAATTGTTCTATTCTGGCGAAGTAAACCCTCGTGGGCTTCGAATTATGTCTCAATTTTGAATGCCGGTTCCAGCTCGCGTTACACATACGATCAAACAGAGATCATGCCTTCATTGATTGTGCCACGAATCACAGTGACAAGTCGTCTCTAGTACTGGGTGCACAATATTTCAGCCTTCTCTCTATCCTTGTTTGCCTCACCACCTGTAAAATGGTATACCGCCGTTAAGTGATTCCATGCCGTTCCTAGACGACCCAAAGTCTCGGCACTTGTGCTGCAATACTCCGATGGATCACAGCCCTTCTGCTGCGCTTTGAGCAGTAATACTCGATATGTCAAGCACTTTTTTCTAAGATCACCTCTGCCGGAAACACAGGACATACGATTGACATTTAGTTGCCAGGGATTACTTGATACAAATTGACATCGCAGTCTTACAGGAGCTTATAAACATGTAGGTCGACTATACCCTCCTCCATCGCATTATCAACCTTCCAATATCCGGTAATAAACCCTCGTCTTTTCTCTTCTACTCTATCTCGATGTGCTGCCGTCGCCAGTGCGTTATATCGTATCTCTGTATCCCTTCTCTCAATATTAACTCGTTTTTCAGAGTCAGGAATATATACATTCGATGTGGCCATGCTTTCAGCCTTGTGCGTCCTTTATCCAAACATATAAATTTCTGCTGACATCTAACTTAGCCTGAAGAATATGTACGGCGATCTATTTTTGACATGCGTACTGCAATGAACCCATTTTTACCACTTTTCATTCTAGATTCGATGTGAACAATCCAACTGCAAATTTAGCCTTTTCCATCCTGCTAGCTGCAAACCACCAGCTTGTCTGCAGACCTGTTGGCAGTAGTAAGTCTGTACTGTCCGGCGCACTATTACTCCATATTAAGCAATCTTTTACAGTCGTCGGTTTCCTGAACAATATTGTACGATTTAAATCACTTTAATATTTCTATTCATTCTTACCTACCTTCTGTACAACCCCCCGTATTGATTCGTATTGTCGCTCCTGCACCAGCCAAATCAACTAACGACTCACGAGATATTGACTCGGCTTCGTATTAAACAGACATATGTGGTGGAGAGATACCATAGGATTTGCTTAGTTCATGCATACTACCGCTGGAGTGGTATGGGCACTTACTCATTACTTACTCTTAATATTAGTAAAAATGTCAATTAATCGAGCCAGTGATCGCATCTGTATGACAGACTGCCTTTCTGCGACAAGGGATACCCGGTGGAAAGGAATCGCATGTCGTCGCAACGAGCGAACTTCCAGCGTGGCAATTCGGCTATGATGTCCATGTTACTCTTGAGATTGGGCGCTCTCTGCAGAATAAATAACAATGTTTATCACAAGGTCTAGCGTTTACTCAAAAGCCCCGTTTTGTATTATTCTTCCTGGTGCTCTGATCGATGGTTGCAGGACAGACCGCTAGAAGCCCCAAAGCTCTATATTAAACATATGTGCATGGCTGAAGGATGTCAAAGAAACTAGAGTTTGATCAATCCGGTGTGGTAGTACGAGTTGCCGTGCTCGTAGACTCAACGTCTCGGGCCGGCTGACTCGTACTTCCTTTTTTGGTTTGCTATGTGTTTCTCCTTCTTTCTACTATCATCTTTTGTTCTTTGCTTCATTCCATCGTTACATGCTTATATTCTCCTTCAACACGAACCCTTCTAGAGCTACGACCTACAAGAATACACCATACAACTTCTCCCCTCAAGCTACGAGACTCAATATCAAGATACAGATGTTGAGGTACTAAACCTCGCTTCTAGACAAGCCGTTTCAACATGTGGCAGTAGGATAACAAAGGACTAGGGTCGTATGAATGTACAAGTGATATACTGGTTCGTTACTATCATCTAAATTCGGTTTCTTACTCTTTTCTTTTCATTCCACCATCATTCCCCTCCCTACCCCATCCGAAGCAAAGGCCAATGTCAAAGGCAGACAACACCAGCTCGGAACGTGCTAGGGATCGAGATACAACGGCTTGGGCCACCGTTTGTACACTGAACGGGGCAGTAGCTCTCCCTATGTCATATTGCGTGTATCCTGGTTGGTTTAGTCTTGCTGGCGGCAAGGGTAACTGAGCTAAGGTATTCTACTTCATCTGATGTTTTTCTTTTTAGATATATATATATATAAACATACTATTGTCCACAGGCTCTGGCGACGCAAGAGAACATGTGCGGCTACCCCTTTTCTCTTATCAGTACCTGCATCCGAAAATTGGATTTATCTTGACTTCCCCTTTTACCACGAGCATTGAGCCATTGAGTGAGCCTACGAGCCTTTAAGATTGAGTCCAGTAAGTGGTCCTTTTAGCCTCTTATATTGATTTACATCTAGATACATTTCGGATACCCGAAAAACCTCAAAACATATTGACACCCAGCCGATCAGCAAGTAACTCACAGCCTCGCACATTTGTCTACGTCTGCTTCGACATATACTGCGACAGTGGAGCCCACCACGAGGGTGTAGAGTTGGCTACTTGCAGCAAACTCGAGCTGAGTGTTTTATTCCTTTTATTTCAACTTTTTGACCACTTGAGCCCCTGACCTTCGATAAGACCACCCCACCAGAATTCGAGCACAATGACGAGCACGAACCAATTTACTACTCTTCTCTACCCTATGCCCATACCGGGTACTGCGAATGTACCTCGATTCAATGGCCGATTCACTAAAGATTACCTCGGATTGATTGTGCAACATGGAACTGGCGCTGGCATCACCGATAAGGACGATCTCGTCGACTATATCTACCAATACTCATCTGATGAGGTCAAGGAAGTCATACGCTACGTACTGGAGCTGGATATAGATGAAAAGAGTAAGACTTGGGCTGCCGCAGAGACTAAAATGTTACAGCTTTATCGTGTGGGAGATGAGCCTCCCGAAATTTCGCTAGACTCTTTGAAGGACTTCTGCAAGCGTCAATCCGCTAAGTCTTCATTTACTAGTACCCTTGAAGTAGAGACTTACCAGCGCGAGTTTACAAAGATTGCCGCACCTCTCCTCAAGAAGAAGATCATCACCAAAGAAGACCATGACTTCTACTTCGTAAACGGCATTCCCACCTCGATGAAGGAGTGGTTCTTTAGCCAGGTTCCTGTCGCAAACCGCAAGCAATCCGCTCCACCACCAATGACGGATTCTATTGAGATTTTGAGCTGTTGTTTTGATACTGATAGCTTGATCTACGAAGACTGGCGCCATGCCAAGGAACGTGAGTCTAAGACTGTTAAGTTTGATGCTAATGGAGATAGGCTTGACTCAGATATAAAGTCGTCACCACCGTCAAGGGTGCAAACACCACCGGCAACGAAACAAGCTAAGTCTTCTGTCCCAGATATTGATGCGCTCGTGAAGCAGTTACAGGATTTGTCGCTGAACCAAGCTCAGCTTATGGCCATGATGACCGCATCTATGAACAGTGTGCCGTCGGAGCAATGCCCTCCCATGCAGCCAAATCAAGGACGGTGTTTTATTTGTGGCAAATGGAATGCTCATGCACTTCATCCCAGACATTGTCAAGAGACGATCAAGCTAATCGAAGAGAAACAAATCAAGTATGATGCAAATAGAGATAGGTATGTCCAGATGGATGGGACTGATTTACCTCAGACACCTCGAGGATTCTACGGCGGAGTTGCAGATTGGATGCGCCAACAGAATCCTGCTCCTACCAATTCTGCGCCTGCACAAGCGACTGCAAGGATGAGCTCACTAGGCCTTTCATATGGTCATTCAGATGTCTTACAAGGGGATGTATTTGCGGTATCCTCCCTTTCATTTGACAATAGATTTTCTAACCCTTCTCTTCATTTGGGGAAAGACACGTCTTCTAGATATGATCTGATGCGACGGCCAGATGACAAAGGAAAGGGGAAGGAAGGAGGAGCACCTGCTCCAACTTCTATACCTAGACCTCAGTCTTCTGGGCCCACACCAGGTCCGAGTTTTACACGCCCAACTGCTTTTCCACCAGCTGCACCTGCACCTACTGCTCCCGTGAATCCTGTGCCAGCTCACACAAATATTCCACCACCGTCCGATCCGATTAATACTCAAGAAGGGTGGAAGAACTCAAGGCCGTCGTACAACAAGCCAAGGAATGACGTTGAAATGAAGGATGCAACTAGGAAACCAACAGATAAGCCTTCTACTGGTTCTCAGTTTCATTTTACTTCCGATATTCAGGAGATGTCGGACGCGAAAGCTGTGATGAACAAGCTTATGAACCTGGACGTCACGATTCCGCTTTTCCAGCTTGTCGGGAATAGCCCCGTCCTTCAGAAGATGATGGCTGAGGCAACCAGGACAAAGCAGGAGTATACATCAAAACAAGCTGAGTATTTTACTTCTGAGGATGAATTGTATGCTGTCGAGGATCTAGGTCAGTTTGAGAGGATGGCCGCAACAGCTGACTGTTCCCATGATGGGACAAGGCATTTCCATTGTGAAGATAGTTATCACATGCACGAGTTTTTACACCGCTATGGTAACACTGTTGCGCAAGTACCTGCCACACGTTACTTTGCAATGGCTACAGGTTCGTTTCACTTGACGATTAATGGGACTGATTTTACAGCGATGATTGATATGGGTTCGGAGCTGAACCTTGCGACTGTCTCTCTTCCTGGACGGTGTGGATTGGCAGTTGACTTTGAAGGTATGAAGTGGTCCTTGAAAGGTATCCACGGAGACCCCGAGTGTTTGTCGGGATGTGCTACTGATGTGCCATTGCACATTGGCAGCCATGACTTTGTCCATCATCTGTTTATTTCACATCAGGAACTTGGTAAGCATGATATTATTCTAGGACAACCCTTCCTTCAATGGTTTGCTGCCCGACTGGATTATGAGTGAACTGGGCAAGTTAAGTTGATCCTTTGGAAGGATGGTGATTGCCGCCAGCATCCTACACTTTCTGTTACCATCACTGACCCTCAGGATACTCGAAATGCAACAAAGATATCTCACTCTGCACGTGTGAAGACGACTCAAATCGAAGAGGTGACTGATGAGGAGGATTTTCCCAGCGGGGGAGGGATGAATTGATCTTCCATACCTCTCACGTGACACTGGGAAGATCATTTGAAGTGCTGATGGGAAATGATGAGTATTCCGATTTCGATTCTCTTTTATATGCACTCCCCAATGAATCCTATGACCGTTTGATTTCTGACTATGTTACATGTACTAATACCGATCCTTCTTCTATTGTTTCTACTCCTTGGACTGTTCGAGCCCTTACTGACCAATTTATTTATAGTGCTGCTGCTGTGAAGTCACCTTTGCAATCAAAGAAGAGGTACAAGCCGGTACATCGCAAGCATCGGCCGGTGCCTACTTATATGCCAAACCCTGAGGCGCAATACTTCCATGAGATACCCGCACCTATTCCTATTCCTTTACCGTTTGAACCTATTGACTATCATTGCTTGAGTTTTGGATCTAGAGTTATGCTGGAGAGGTTGGAGGCCATGTTGGAGAAGATTGAACCTGGGATTTTATCCAAGGAAGAGATCAACTTACTGGCATTTGTAGTGGTGCAACGTGAGTCTGCATTTGCATTTGATTATGCTGAAAAAGGTTCTTTTTCCCGAGAATATTACCCCAACTATGAGATACCGACTATTGAACATGTTCCTTGGCAATCGAAACCAATAACGATTCCAGCAGCTATTGTAGATGATGTATGTCGAGAGATTATTTCTAACAAAGCTCTTGGTCGATTTGAGCCCACAACTTCGAGTTATTGGTCCTCGCTATTTGCTGTGGCGAAAAAGCCTGGGTCGGTACCGCCAGTATGCCTTGTGGTGGATCTTCAAGAACTGAATAGTGTTACAATACGGGATTCATCCCTGCTGCCTAACCTCAATGAATTTGCTGAGTCTTTTGTTGGTTATGCATTGTATGGTCTCTATGATCTCTTTTCAGGTTTCGATGCTTGCTGGGTTGCCAAGAAATCTCGACCCTTGCTTGCATTCCATTCTCTGGCTGGAGCTCGCCAACAATGCACACTCTCTCAAGGATATACAAATGCTGTACAAGAGTTTCAAAGGCGAGTACAACATGCTCTTAAGCAGCTGATTGAGCAACAGATTGCGGATAACTTTGTCGACGACTGCGGTGTCAAGGGACCCACTTTGAGATATAATAATGAGCCTATACCTGGGAACACAAACATTCGAAGGTTCATTTGGGAGTACATTGAGCGACTTGACATGTTTCTAGGTGCTCTAATCATGGCAGGGATTACGGCATCAGGTACGAAGGCTGTTCTTGCTGCATTGAACTTGCGAATTGTAGGAACTATTGTGGCACTTGAAGGCTGGGTGTTAGGGCCTAGTGTCATTCAAAAGGTGCTTGACTGGCTGCCTCCTTCTTCTGTTAGCAAGGTCCGGAGTTTTCTGGGACTTGCCGGTGGAGGACGGAAGTGGATCAAGGGATTTGCGATGATCGCTAAGCCTCTCACTGTTCTTCTCCAAGCTATTGATGGACCATTTATAGTGACTATTGAGGCTATTCAAGCACAGGATGAGCTAAAGCATCGCATTGCTTCCCCACCAATATTAATCAAAGTGGATTATGTGCTAGCTAAGTTGATTTTGCCCTTACCTCATGATATGGATGATGGCCTTTTGGTTGTAGCGATTGATGCGTCCTGGATGGGAGCCGGATGGGCCCTATATCAAGTCCGAGAAGGCCAGAAGCGCATTGCTCTTTATGGATCATGTACATTCAATAGGACCCAGCAAAATTATGGACAGCCGAAGACCGAGGTTCTTGGGGCATTCATGGGTCTCAAGGATCTGCGCCATCGAGTTTGGGGAGTACACTTTTGTCTCGAACATGATGCTATTTCGCTTGCTAAGATGTTAAAGGAACCAGATGATGTGCCTAATGCACCAATGCTACAATGGATCTCATGGATACGACTCTTTGATTTTGAAACCAAGCACATTAAAGCTGAGTCCTTTAAGACTGAAGATGCTTTATCCAGGCGTCCACCATCTGAGAAGGATCAGACATATGATGATATTGATGCTGAAGAATTTTTAGATGCTTATGATTTGGCTTATGGATCACTTAACCGCATGCCAGAGGATGTTATGCCTTCTTCTCTCACTAAGTTTCTCCTTGATTCACTTTATACTCGATACTCTAATCCATTTATCAACAGATGGAATGAAGGAGTTGGAGATATACCTTTCTATGCAAACACAAGTGCAATACAGGTGCCTACAGAGCTAAGTAATTTGTCTGTTAACTCTTTCTATGTTGATTCTGCACTCCCGTATTCCCTATTCTTAGGATCTGCCATGCGGAATGTCCAGCCCTGAAACATGCGGCGCTTACCAGAGTTTTACGCACATAAGACTTGTATCGAGCTCACCAATTATTTTCTTCTAGCCGATGAAGAGGTATGTTTGGAGTTTACGATTGTGCTAGGTCTCTCGCAGAGTATTCCCCTGGAAGAGATGGCACTTATGTCGGTTGGTCACAAGTATGGGACTCAAGACGCTGATGATTATGGTTTTTGGCAACAGCTAAGTGTTTTCTTGAAGTCTGGAATATATCCTGTGCATCTGAAGACGGATAAAGATCGAATATGATTTCTCAAGCACTCTAGACGTTTCATTTTGCATCAAGACCAACTATGGTTGGCTCCGAAGAAGAATTCTGGTATCCCACCACGTCTTGTCATCGAATTTATTCCCAAGAGACAAGAGCTTATTGCACAAGCGCATAATGATTGTGGTCATCGAGGTAGGGATGCAGTTTACAGGCTCCTCCGTGACAGGTTTTATTGGCCAAACATGTTCGATGATGTCACTTACTTCGTGCGCTCATGTGTTGAGTGCCAGAAATCGATAAAGACAAGTCCTATTCTTCCTTATTCTGAGTCATGGCAAGCCCCACTACTTTGTCATTTTGATTTTGATTGTATTGTGATGCCTTCTGGTGTTGGAGGACAAGAGTACATAGTCCAGGCCATTGAAAGGACTATCCTTTGGGCAGAAGCTAGAGCACTCAAAAGCCAGACATCCTGGTTAGTTGCAAAGTTCATCTATGAGGAGATTATCTGCCGATTTGGTTGTGTTCCATTTTTCTCTTTCGATGGAGGTTCAGAATTTAAAGGTGAAGTGACGGCTCTCTTACATGACCTGTATAACTGTGTTGTGGTTTTTTCTACAGCATATCATCCAGAAGGGATGGTACCGGTCGAGCGCCATCATCAGATGATTGTTGATCCATTGTTTAAGTGCACAGGAGATGCTAAAGGTAACTGGCCTCGCTTTCTATATGCTGTGCTCTTTGCCCTGTGAGTTACAGTTAGTCGTGCAACGGGATTTTCACCATTCTATTTGCTCTATGGTGCGCAACCTGTTTTTTCCTTTGATATGACCGAGATTACATGGCAGACACTTGACTGGGACAAGGTACGTACTCATGAAGAGCTAATTTCTATTCGAGCCTTGCAGATTACCCGACGAGATGAGAAGTTGAGAGAAGCAAATGCCAAGTTATGTGAAACTCGACGACGAGCGATTGAAGACCTTGCAAAACGTGCCCATTTCAAGTTTGGGTTTGCAGATTATGAGGTAGGTATGTATGTCTGGCTCCGGGAATCGCAACTCAATGAGATTAAAGGAGGAAAAGGTGCATGGACTTATTCTGGACCATATATCATTCATGAAAAGTGCAATCATGACTCTTTTGTCTTGCAAGAGCTCAGCAGAGCAATTATAAAAGATCATGTCAATATCCGTCGTTTGAGGCTCTTCTACTTTTGTCCTGACAACCAGACTCTTTGCACAAGCCTGCAACCTCGAGCACAACGCACAGAACTTGTGGAATACGACTACTGCCTTGACACTGCTTGGGAGCTTATTTCTGCCTGTGCAAATGAGGCGGAAGACGAGTTCTATATATGCTGAGTCCTCTTATTCCTTATCATGACCTATGACGATGTTTTGACTCCTTTCTGTTATCAAAAATATCAAAAACATGGAAAACCCTACTCAATTTCTTTCTTCCTTTTCCCCCACCATGCCTCCTGTTATGTATGACAACTGTGACCCTCAGTGCCCTGTACACCTTAATCCTTCTCCCTTCAACTCCTCTCCTTACTTCACAGACTCTACTTTTGATGTGTACCTCCTCAGCAACCATCCAATCCGCGGTTTCCACCCCAAGCGCGAGATGGATGCTGGCAACCCTACTGGTGGTGAGTATCCAATTTCCAGGCAGTATGGGGATCGCATTCCATGCATGAGCCTTGTGGACGATGTCGAGTATTGTTCTTTCTATAGAGGTGACCTTTCTTTATGCTATTTCTATGATGATTCTGCAGAATGTTTATTGGGCAATGAACTCGTCACCTTGCCATTCATGGTACGGGTTTTTTGTCGGGATCGTGCTCTTGCTTGGCATGAAATCTGGAAGGCGCTTCGCAAGCCTAACTCTCTTCCTCCTGCACGATACAACTTTGTTGAAGTTTAAGGTACTAGGATGGGACAAGGACCATGTACTGCACCTTGGTTCAAGTGTATGGTGCGTCGTTTTACCCTGGATTCTGATTATTGTATTGTGGAGAGAGGCTCTGGGCTGCGAGTGTGCATTGATTTTACAGAATTCAAGTTCAAGAGTGTTGTGATGTATGATCTGAGGACTGTTATCTGATTAACACCTGCAGAACTTGTCCTTATGGTTCAGACAGACACTCAGCACTGGCATATTGATGCTCTTCGACGTGCCAAAGCAATTATTCAAGACCTCCGGGCTTCATACGTCGCTGGACCTACTTCACTGATCCCAAAGAGGTGTGGTGGTCATTGTTTGGTTGTTGATTTGCGCCATTAGGGTTTCTTCCCCTCCTGGATTTTGAGGGTGAAATCAAGAGTATTCCCCTCTGTGGTAGTATGAGTTGCCATGCTCGTAGACTCAACGTCTCTGGCCAGCTGACTTGTACTTCCTTTTTTGGTTTGCTATGTGTTTCTCCTTCTTTCTACTATCGTCTTTTGTTCTTTGCTTCATTCCATCGTTACATGCTTATATTCTCCTTCAACACGAACCCTTCTAGAGCTACGACCTACAAGAATACACCATACAACTTCTCCCCTCAAGCTACGAGACTCAATATCAAGATACAGATGTTGAGGTACTAAACCTCGCTTCTAGACAAGCCGTTTCAACATGTGGCAGTAGGATAACAAAGGACTAGGGTCGTATGAATGTACAAGTGATATACTGGTTCGTTACTATCATCTAAATTCGGTTTCTTACTCTTTTCTTTTCATTCCACCATCATTCCCTTCCCTACCCCATCCGAAGCAAAGGCCAATGTCAAAGGCAGACAACACCAGCTCGGAATGCGCTAGGGATCGAGATACAACGGCTTGGGCCACCGTTTGTACACTGAACAGGGCAGCAGCTCTCCCTATGTCATATTGCGTGTATCCTGGTTGGTTTAGTCTTGCTGGCGGCAAGGGTAACTGAGCTAAGGTATTCTACTTCATCTGATGTTTTTCTTCTTAGATATATATATATATAAACATACTATTGTCCACAGGCTCTGGCGATGCAAGAGAATATGTGCGGCTACCCCTTTTCTCTTATCAGTACCTGCATCCGAAAATTGGATTTATCTTGACTTCCCCTTTTACCACGAGCATTGAGCCATTGAGTGAGCCTATGAGCCTTTAAGATTGAGTCCAGTAAGTGGTCCTTTTAGCCTCTTATATTGATTTACATCTAGATACATTTCGGATACCCGAAAAACCTCAAAACATATTGACACCCAGCCGATCAGCAAGTAACTCACAGCCTCGCACATTTGTCTACGTCTGCTTCGACGTATACTGCGACAGTGGAGCCCACCGCGAGGGTGTAGAGTTGGCTACTTGCAGCAAACTCGAGCTGAGTGTTTTATTCCTTTTATTTCGACTTTTTGACCACTTGAGCCCCTGACCTTCGATAAGACCACCCCCCAGAATTCGAGCATGATGACAAGCATGAACCAATTCACTACTCTTCTCTACCCTATGCCCATACCGGTTACTGCAAATGCACCTCGATTCAATGGGCCGATTCACTAAAGATTACCTCGGATTGATTGTGCAACATGGAACTGGCGCTGGCATCACCGATAAGGACGATCTTGTCAACTATATCTACCGATACTCATCTGATGAGGTCAAGGAAGTCATATGCTATGTACCAGAGCTGGATATAGATGAAAAGAGTAAGACTTGGGCTGCCGCAGAGACTAAAATGTTACAGCTTTATCGTGTGGGAGATGAGCCTCCCGAAATTTCGCTAGACTCTTTGAAGGACTTCTGCAAGCGCCAATCCGCTAAGTCTTCATTTACTAGTACCCTTGAAGTAGAGACTTACCAGCGTGAGTTTACAAAGATTGCCGCACCTCTCCTCAAGAAGAAGATCATCACCAAAGAAGACCATGACTTCTACTTCGTAAATGGCATTCCCACCTCGATGAAGGAGTGGTTCTTTAGCCAGGTTCCTGTCGCAAACTGCAAGCGATCCGCTCCACTGCCAATGACGGATTCTATTGAGATTTTGAGCCGTCGTTTTGATACTGATAGCTTGATCTACGAAGACTGGCACCATGCCAAGGAACGTGAGTCTAAGACTGTTAAGTTTGATGCTAATGGAGATAGGCTTGACTTGGATATAAAGTCATCACCGCTGTCAAGGGTGCAAACACCACCGGCAATGAAACAAGCTAAGTCTTCTGTCCCAGATATTGATGCACTCGCGAAGCAGTTACAGGATTTGTCGCTGAACCAAGCTCAGCTTATGGCCATGATGACCGCATCTATGAACAGTGTGCCATCGGAGCAACGCCCTCCCATGCAGCCAAATCAAGGACGGTGTTTTATTTGTGGCAAATGGAATGCTCATGCACTTCATCCCAGAACATTGTCAAGAGACGATCAAGCTAATCAAAGAGAAATGAATCAAGTATGATGCGAATAGAGATAGGTACGTCCAGATGGATGGGACTGATTTACCTCAGACACCTCGAGGATTCTACGGCGGAGTTGCAGATTGGATGCGCCAACAGAATCCTGCTCCTACCAATTCTGTGCCTGCACAAGCGACTGCAAGGACGAGCTCACTAGGCCTTTCATATGGTCATTCAGATGTCTTACAAGGGGATGTATTTGCGGTATCCTCCCTTTCATTTGACAATAGATTTTCTAACCCTTCTCTTCGTTTGGGGAAAGACACGTCTTCTAGATATGATCTGATGCGACGGCCGGATGACAAAGGAAAGGGGAAGGAAGGAGGAGCACCTGCTCCGACTTCTATACCTAGACCTCCGTCTTCTGGGCCCACACCAGGTCCGAGTTTTACATGCCCAACTGCTTTTCCACCAGCTGCACCTGCACCTACTGCTCCCGTGAATCCTGTGCCAGCTCACGCAAATATTCCACCACCGTCCGATCCGATTAATACTCAAGAAGGGTGGAAGAACTCAAGGCCGTCGTACAACAAGCCAAGGAACGACGTTGAAATGAAGGATGCAACTAGGAAACCAACAGATAAGCCTTCTACTGGTTCTCAGTTTCATTTACTTCCGATATTCAGGAGATGTCGGACGCGAAAGCTGTGATGAACAAGCTTATGAACCTGGACGTCATGATTCCGCTTTTCCAGCTTGTCAGGAATAGCCCCGTCCTTCAGAAGATGATGGCTGAGGCAACCAGGACAAAGTGGGAGTATACATCGAAACAAGCTGAGTATTTTACTTCTGAGGATGATTGTACGCTGTCGAGGATCTAGGTCAGTTTGAGAGGATGGCCGCAACAGCTGACTGTTCCCGTGATGGGATAAGGCATTTCCATTGTGAAGATAGTTATCACATGCACGAGTTTTTACACCACTATGGTAACGCTGTTGCGCAAGTACCTGCCACATGTTACTTTGCAATGGCTACAGGTTCGTTTCACTTGATGATTAATGGGACTGATTTTACAGTGATGATTGATACAGGTTCGGAGCTGAACCTTGCAACTGTCTCTCTTCCTGGATGGTGCGGATTGGCAGTTGACTTTGAAGGTATGAAGTGGTCCTTGAAAGGTATCCACAGAGACCCCGAGCGTTTGTCGGGATGTGCTACTGATGTGCCGTTGCACATTGGCAGCCATGACTTTGTCCATCATCTGTTTATTTCACATCAGGAACTTGGTAAGCATGATATTATTCTAGGACAACCCTTCCTTCAATGGTTTGCTGCCTGACTGGATTATGAGCAAACTGGACAAGTTAAGTTGATCCTTTGGAAGGATGGTGATCGCCGCCAGCGTCCTACACTTTCTGTTACCATCACTGACCCTCAGGATACTCAAAATGCAACAAAGATATCTCACTCTGCACATGTGAAGACGACTCAAATCGAAGAGGTGACTGATGAGGAGGATTTTCCCAGCGGGGGAGGGATGAATTGATCTTCCATACCTCTCACACAACACTGGGAAGATCGTTTGAAGCGCTGATGGGAAATGATGAGTATTCCGATTTCGATTCTCTTTTATATGCACTCCCCAATGAATCCTATGACCGTTTGATTTCTGACTATGTTACATGTACTAATACCAATCCTTCTTCTATTGTTTCTACTCCTTGGACTGTTCGAGCCCTTACTGACCAATTTATTTATAGTGCTGCTGCTGCGAAGTCACCTTTGCAATCAAAGAAGAGGTACAAGCCAGTACATTGCAAGCATCGGCCGGTGCCTACTTATATGCCAAACCCTGAGGCGCAATACTTCCGTGAGATACCCGCACCTATTCCTATTCCTTTACCATTTGAACCTATTGACTATCATTGCTTGAGTTTTGGATCTAGAGTTACGCTGGAGAGGTTGGAGGCCATGTTGGAGAAGATTGAACCTGGGATTTTTATCCAAGGAAGAGATCGACTTACTGGCATTTGTAGTGGTGCAATGTGAGTCTGCATTTGCATTTGATTATGCTGAAAAAGGTTCTTTTTCCCGAGAATATTACCCCAACTATGAGATACCGACTATTGAACATGTTCCTTGGCAATCGAAACCAATAACGATTCCAGCAGCTATTGTAGATGATGTACGTCGAGAGATTATTTCTAACGAAGCTCTTGGTCAATTTGAGCCCACAACTTCGAGTTATCGGTCCTCGCTATTTGCTGTGGCGAAAAAGCCTGGGTCGGTACCGCCAGTACGCCTTGTGGTGGATCTTCAAGAACTGAATAGTGTTACAATACGGGATTCATCCCTGCCACCTAACCTCAATGAATTTGCTGAGTCTTTTGTTGGTTATGCGTTGTATGGTCTCTATGATCTCTTTTCAGGTTTCGATGCTTGCTGGGTTGCCAAGAAATCTCGACCCTTGCTTGCATTCCATTCTCCAGCTGGAGCTCGCCAACAATGCACACTCTCTCAAGGATATACAAATGCTGTACAAGAGTTTCAAAGGCGAGTACAACATGCTCTTAAGCGGCTGATTGAGCAACAGATTGCGGATAACTTTGTCGATGACTGCGGTGTCAAGGGACCCACTTCGAGATATAATAACGAGCCTATACCTGGGAACGCAAACATTTGAAGGTTCGTTTGGGAGTACATTGAGTGACTTGACATGTTTCTAGGTGCTCTAATCATGGCAGGGATTACGGCATCAGGTATGAAGGCTGTTCTTGCTGCATTGAACTTGCGAATTGTAGGAACTATTGTGGCACTTGAAGGCTGGGTGTTAGGGCCTAGTGTCATTCAAAAGGTACTTGACTGGCTGCCTCCTTCTTCTGTTAGCGAGGTCCGGAGTTTTCTGGGACTTGCTGGTGGAGGACGGAAGTGGATCAAGGGATTTGCGATGATCGCTAAGCCTCTCACTGTTCTTCTCCAAGCTATTGATGGACCATTTATAGTGACTATTGAGGCTATTCAAGCGCAGGATGAGCTAAAGCATCGCATTGCTTCCCCACCAATATTAATCAAAGTGGATTATGTGCTAGCTAAGTTGATTTTGCCCTTACCTCGTGATACGGATGATGGCCTTTTGGTTGTAGCGATTGATGCGTCCTGGATGGGAGCCGGATGGGCCCTATATCAAGTCCGAGAAGGCCAGAAGCACATTGCTCTTTACGGATCATGTACATTCAATAGGACCCAGCAAAATTATGGACAGCCGAAGACCGAGGTTCTTGGGGCATTCATGGGTCTCAAGGATCTGCGCCATCGAGTTTGGGGAGTACACTTTTGTCTCAAACATGATGCTATTTCGCTTGCTAAGATGTTAAAGGAACCAGATGATGTGCCTAATGCACCAATGCTACGATGGATCTCATGGATATGACTCTTTGATTTTGAAACCAAGCACGTTAAAGCTGAGTCCTTTAAGACTGAAGATGCTTTATCCAGGCATCCACCATCTGAGAAGGATCAGACATATGATGATATTGATGCTGAAGAATTTTTAGATGCTTACAATTTGGCTTATGGATCACTTAACCGCATGCCGGAGGATGTTACGCCTTCTTCTCTCACTAAGTTTCTCCTTGATTCACTTTATACTCGATACTCTAATCCATTTATCAACAGGTGGAATGAAGGAGTTGGAGATATACCTTTCTATGCAAACACAAGTGCAATACAGGTGCCTACAGAGCTAAGTAATTTGTCTGTTAACTCTTTCTATGTTGATTCTGCACTCCCGTATTCCCTATTCTTAGGATCTGCCATGCGGAATGTCCAGCCCTGGAACATGCGGCGCTTACCAGAGTTTTACACATGTAAGACTTGTATCGAGCTCACCGATTATTTTCTTCTAGCCGATGAAGAGGTATGTTTGGAGTTTATGATTGTGCTAGGTCTCTCGCAGAGTATTCCCCTGGAAGAGACGGCACTTATGTCGGTTGGTCACAAGCATGGGACTCAAGACGCTGATGATTATGGTTTTTGGCAACAGCTAAGTGTTTTCTTGAAGTCTGGAATATATCCTGTGCATCTGAAGACGGATAAAGATCGAATACGATTTCTCAAGCGCTCTAGACGTTTCATTTTGCATCAAGACCGACTATGGTTGGCTCCAAAGAAGAATTCTGGTATCCCACCACGTCTTGTCATTGAATTTATTCCCAAGAGACAAGAGCTTATTGCACAAGTGCATAATGATTGTGGTCATTGAGGTAGGGATGCAGTTTACAGGCTCCTCCGTGACAGGTTTTATTGGCCAAACATGTTCGATGATGTCACTTACTTCGTGTGCTCATGTGTCAAGTGCCAGAAATCGATAAAGACAAGTCCTATTCTTCCTTATTCCGAGTCATGGCAAGCCCCGCTACTTCGTCATTTTGATTTAGATTGTATTGTGATGCCTTCTGGTGTTGGAGGACAAGAGTACATAGTCCAGGCCATTGAAAGGACTATCCTTTGGGCAGAAGCTAGAGCACTCAAAAGCCAGACATCCCGGTTAGTTGCGAAGTTCATCTATGAGGAGATTATCTGCTGATTTGGTTGTGTTCCATTTTTCTCTTTCGATGGAGGTTCAGAATTTAAAGGTGAAGTGACGGCTCTCTTATGTGACCTGTATAACTGTGTTGTGGTTTTTTCTACAGCATATCATCTGGAAGGGATGGCACCGGTCGAGCGCCATCATCAGATGATTGTTGATCCATTGTTTAAGTGCACAGGAGACGCTAAAGGTAACTGGCCTCGCTTTCTATATGCTGTGCTCTTTGCCCTGCGAGTTACGGTTAGTCGTGCAACGGGATTTTCACCATTCTATTTGCTCTATGGTGTGCAACCTGTTTTTTCCTTTGATATGACTGAGATTACATGGCAGACACTTGACTGGGACAAGGTACGTACTCATGAAGAGCTAATTTCTATTCGAGCCTTGCAGATTACCCGACGAGATGAGAAGTTGAGAGAAGCAAATGCCAAGTTACGTGAAACTCGACGACGAGCGATTGAAGACCTTGCAAAACGTGCCCATTTCAAGTTTGGGTTTGCAGATTACGAGGTAGGTATGTATGTCTGGCTCCGGGAATTGCAACTCGATGAGATTAAAGGAGGAAAAGGTGCGTGGACTTATTCTGGACCATATATCATTCATGAAAAGCGCAATCATGACTCTTTTGTCTTGCGAGAGCTCAGCGGAGCAATTATCAAAGGTCACGTCAATATCCGTCGTTTGAGGCTCTTCTACTTTCGTCCTGACAACCAGACTCTTCGCACAAGCCTGCAACCTCGAGCACGACGCACAGAACTTGCGGAATACGACTACTGCCTTGACACCGCTTGGGAGCTTATTTCTGCCTGCACAAATGAGGCAGAAGACGAGTTCTATATATGCTGAGTCCTCCTATTCCTTATCATGACCTATGACGATGTTTTGACTCCTTTCTGTTATCGAAAATATCAAAAACATGGAAAACCCTACTCAATTTCTTTCTTCCTTTTCCCCCACCATGCCTCCTGCTATGTATGACGACTGTGACCCTCAGTGCCCTGTACACCTTAATCCTTCTCCCTTCAACTCCTCTCCTTACTTCACAGACTCTACTTTTGATGTGTACCTCCTCAGCAACCATCCAATCCGCAGTTTCCACCCCAAGCGCAAGATGGATGCTGGCAACCCTACTGGTGGTGAGTATCCGATTTCCAGGCAGTATGGGGATCACATTCCATGCATGAGCCTTGTGGACGACATCGAGTATTGTTCTTTCTACAGAGGTGACCTTTCTTTATGCTATTTCTATGACGATTCTGCAGAGTGTTTATTGGGCGATGAACTCGTCACCTTGCCATTTGTGGTACGGGTTTTTCGTCGGGATCGTGCTCTTGCTTGGCATGAAATCTGGAAGGCGCTTCACAAGCCTAACTCTCTTCCTCCTGCGCGATACAACTTTGTTGAAGTTCAAGGTACTAGGATGGGACAAGGACCGTGTACTGCACCTTGGTTCAAGTGTATGGTGCATCGTTTTACCCTGGATTCTGATTATTGTATTGTGGAGAGAGGCTCTGGGCTGCGAGTGTGCATTGATTCTACAGAATTCAAGTTCAAGAGCGTTGTGATGTATGATCCGAGGACTGTTATCCGATTAACACCTGCAGAACTTGTCCTTATGGTTCAGACAGACACTCAGCACTGGCATATTGATGCTCTTCGACGTGCCGAAGCAATTATTCAAGACCTCCGGGCTTCATACGTCGCTGGACCTACTTCACTGATCCCAAAGAGGTGTGGTGGTCATCGTTTGGTTGTTGATTTGCGCCATTAGGGTTTCTTCCCCTCCTGGATTTCGAGGGCGAAATCAAGAGTATTCCCCTCTGTGGTAGTACGAGTTGCCATGCTCGTAGACTCAATGTCTCAGGCCGGCTGACTCGTACTTCCTTTTTTGGTTTGCTACGTGTTTCTCCTTCTTTCTACTATCATCTTTTGTTCTTTGCTTCATTCCATCGTTACATGCTTATATTCTCCTTCAACATGAACCCTTCTAGAGCTACGACCTACAAGAGTACACCATACAACTTCTCCCCTCAAGCTACGAGACTCAATATCAAGATACAGATGTTGAGGTACTAAACCTCACTTCTAGACAAGCCGTTTCAACGTGTGGCAGTAGGATAACAAAGGACTAGGGTTGTATGAATGTACAAGTGATATACTGGTTCGTTACTATCATCTAAATTCAGTTTCTTACTCTTTTCTTTTCATTCCACCATCATTCCCCTCCCTACCCCATCTGAAGCGAAGGCCAATGTCAAAGGCAGACAACACCAGCTCGGAACGTGCTAGGGATCGAGATACAACGGCTTGGGCCACTGTTCGTACGCTGAACGGGGCAGCAGCTCTCCCTATGTCATATTGCGCGTATCCTGGTTGGTTTAGTCTTGCTGGCGGCAAGGGTAACTAAGCTAAGGTATTCTACTTCATCTGATGTTTTTCTTCTTAGATATATATATATATAAACATACTATTGTCCACAGGCTCTGGCGACGCAAGAGAACGTGTGCGGCTACCCCTTTTCTCTTATCAGTACCTGCATCCGAAAATTGGATTTATCTTGACTTCCCTTTTTACCACGAGCATTGAGCCATCGAGTGAGCCTACGAGCCTTTAAGATTGAGTCCAGTAAGTGGTCCTTTTAGCCTCTTATATTGATTTACATCTAGATACATTTCGGATACCCGAAAAACCTCAAAACATATTGACACCCAGCCGATCGGCAAGTAACTCACAGCCTCGCACATTTGTCTACGTCTGCTTCGACGTATACTGCAACAACGGTGGTTTTCTGTGCCACATCATATACCAGGCAAAGGCAACTGTGTATACACCACAGTTGATGGAATCATTTTGCCTGGGCACATTCTATAGAAGAACACCAGTGAGGATCCTTATGCAAGGAATTTCGAGATAAGGGCTAACCTCAGCTATTTTGAAGTGAAAAGGTGTGTCGGTTTCGGATGCGGTGCACTCAAACCGTGACCAAAGTGCCTACCGAGGGAGGCAATGTTCAACACCAGTATTCATTTAACTTAAAATGGAACATACATTGTATGTGTTGGTTGCCGAGTGCTCACACATACCCAGACTATCATAGCACACTATTCTTCGGGTTGAGAGATTGAGATGGAACAGGAACCAATGGTTGTCTTCGTGTATCGGGAGTATGAAGTCCAAGTGGCCCAGTTCAGTGTAGGCCTATGTATATTGATAGGTCAATTCACACAGCTGTTTATGAGGTACTAACCTTCATGATGTTCTTGAAGGCCTTACTTGCAGTGTTCACGGAGGCAAGCGCCAAGGGTTCTGCAGTGCCCCATGAGGAATACTCTTGACACAACACCTCAAAGGTGACAGCGATAATACCGTCATCGAGCCAGGACTTGCAGAGCTTGATCAACCTGCCGAGAGATTTTTTTTCTAACAGCGTTGAGACTCCTTGGAAACGCCAGCAAGAATCCCAATTGGTATCCAGCAGCGATGTCACACACTTCAGATTGTTATTAATGTTATCAAGCTTGAATGGTACTTCCACACTCACCTGTAAGAAATTGCAGTGTGAGCCTTCGTCGTTGTGGATCGCAACCAGAGGTTGGTGTTCCTTGAGGTAGCTCTGGAGTCCTGTCTTCATCTTCTCTCACCATTGGAACAGATCCTCCATCGACTCGGACTGGGGCTCTTCATCCTCATCAGAAACTTCAATTACATCCTTGCCGGAAGTGTTTGACACACCCCTGGGCGACTCCAGCTTGGGCTCTTCTTCTGCATCACTAACCTCAACTACTTCCTTGCCAGCAGTATTTGATACACCCGCCGGCGACTCCGGCTTGGGCTCTTCATCCTCATGACTAACAACAACTACCTCATTGCCAGCAGTGTTTGGCACGGCTGTGAGTGGTTCTGCCATGGGATGTGTGCCCCCATTGGGTTGCTGGTGTTCAGTTGGTTGGTCAGCTGAGAGGATCCATTGCCTCAGGGGCAGTCCTAAGCTAGTAGCAGTCAGCCCAATGAGAATGTCAGAGGTATCTGTAATATGTTTGCTGGGATCAGTCACGTCAGACAAGGTCTGAACCCGCACATGCTTGGATGTGAAAGCGCCATCCCCGGCAGATGCATCCAGTGCGTGTTTGCATGTCAGAGGTTGCTCAGAACCCCTGGCCAACTGCTCGTCTGTCGATCCTTGTGAGAAGGCTTCACAATTGATGAAACGATGGAAAGCGTTGTCCAATTCACCTTCAATCCAATCCACCTCAGAGCGGCCCAGCTGCTCCACCATGTCTGTAGTGCCTGGCGAATCCTCAGCAGTCAAATTTGGATCATCTGCGGTTTCCCACATGTGACGGAGTCTCTCATCCAACAATTCCATTTTGAGATTGAAAAGTTCCCCAGGGGGAAGAGAATCAAGGTCGTCGTCCATAAGCCTGTACACCTGCGCTCCGCTGGCTGATTGGGAGTTCAACAATGATGTTGTGAGAGTTGCTGCCAATCCTTCATCCAAGACACTCTGGTGGTGACTCAGTTCGACATCAGGGCTCACTTGCCATGTCGCTTGGCTAGCACCTTCTTGGGCCGCCAAGTAGCCTTCATCACTACTGTCATTATCATTGTCTGTGTCCCCTCCATCGGAATGGATCAAGGGTCGAGGTGGGCTATTGTCATCATCAAGTATGTGTGTGGCTGGGGACGGCATACGAAAAGTGGTCCATTTCTGCTTTTTGGACCTAGGCTGCACGAGACTGGATCCTTCATCAGTACTGATCTCTATTAGGCGTAAACACTTCTTTGAGAGCACTGGGCCATCTGCTTCCACTTCCAATGTCGAACTGGTGAGACCATCGGATTCTGACACTTTTGAACCTTGGGCCTGACATTGTCTTTCAGGACTGGGGAGGAGCATTGGCTGCAGGTGGGGAGCTGGAGATTTCGGCTCCTCAGTGTCCGACAAGCCTGTCAGCGACGAGGAGCTCCCAGACGAATCAGATTCCTCTCCTTCTACAGAAATGTCCGTGTAAGAATGAATGGGCACATCTACTGGCAAGTCTGCAAATGATGTCAGCTTGGGACACATGAACAAGTCATCACAATGCACCTTTGGCTCTGCTGATCCCAAACGGAACATCCCAAAAGAGACTGTCCTCTGAACGACGGTTTTCCTTGCACTGTGCCTGTCGCAGCTCATTACCAAACATTTGATCGAATGCCGACATCACATCGCTGCAAAACCAGGTATGATGGAAATGGTCTTCACTATCTAGAGCTTTGTAAAGGGGACAATCTTCGACTGACACGTTGTAGTCCAGGAGAGCCTGCCCAAACTGCTGCGCCGAGAGCTTGACAACAACATGAATCTCATACACATCTTCCCTCCCATTCAGACTGGTCAACACAAGATGTTCGTTCGCCCAGGATACAAGCTCCCAATACTGTGAAAATGCAAATCGTAGGTCATCCCAATACAGGTCTTTTTGTCCAGAGAGTGCAGGCAGGTAGATCAGCAGGTTTCCCAATGCACAGACATCTAAGAGGCCCTCTCTCATTTCAATATCTGGCACATGGCCATCATGCTCTGGGAGATCCGGTAAATGAATCAGATGAGATGGCATGGCTCACAGCCTACCTTCAATGTTCCCACCTGCTGTTATCACTTTTTTCCAGTAGGCCATCAGACAGAGCAAAAGAACTCTCATGTCCTTGTGCTCTACATTTGTGATAGCCCAAGAGAGAAAGGCTGTATGAACCCAGCCCATAATCACCGAACATATCGCTGAAGCGGGAAAGAAATGTTGTCCCCAGACCAGGGAATTGGACTCCGTGGCCACAGCGTGCAGGGTGTTCGGACATTGAAACCTGTGCAACCAGTCAGAATGTATCAGTGAGGCTCTGAGGGGAGAAGTACCGTTCAGGTACTTACCACAGTGTGCCCAGCTCGACCAACACAACCTTGCATTGATATACATCAGAGTTGACTTTGCTATCTGCCTGGAAATCTCAGAGAAAGGAATCCCAGGTTTCGCCCCACTCGTCTTCCTGGCACTTGCTGATTACAAACCAGATCTTGTGTCCCATGAGTGTTTGAATCTTGACCGCTGAACCGCCAAAGTCGGAGTGAGGTGGGGTGATAGCACCGGTGACCGAAGCCAATCCCCAAGAGAGGGCAGCTGCTGGGAATGGTGCGGCGAGCAGGTCACTGCCAATGGAGCGAGTGACCTTGCATGCCTCCAAATGGGAGGCTACCTCACTGCAAAAGGTGAGTACATCTTAGGCGTGGATAAGGGAGTGGCTGTACTGGAACAATGCACTCTGGAGGGTAGTATCGGGCATGGGAAGGGTTAGAGCATTCAAGACTCGGCCTTTCTTGCCTTTCGAGCTCTCATTCAGGACGGTTTGAAGTGTAGAAAAGTAATTATGACAGTTGGCGTTGCCGATCAAGGAGAGGCATCCATGACTCGCCGTATGGGTTCTAAAAGAGATCACATTGATGGTGGGTAATCACAGGTGAAACAAAGAGAACTCATACTGTGTACTTTGATTGGCGTGTCTAAGTCACCCAGTTCTCTCGCAGTCCAAGGGTTCCATCCCCATTTTCTTGCATGCTGTGGAATGTCGGTCACTAACACACTCCGCTGCTGAAAAAGAGGCAGGATCTTGACTGTCTCCAAATACCGCACATGCGCAACTCAAGACATCCCATCAGTGCAATCCAGCCATGCCGGATTTTCCCCCGGTGTCTCAGTTCGACACACGAGGAGCAACTCTAGGAGTTCTCTCTCAAATGGATCCTTTGCTCCAGATGTTAGTGTCCAGGTTTTCCTCAGGCAGTCAGGCACTTATGGACACCTTCAGACACTCAATCTCATATTTGACCCATCTATTCTGTGAGACACTAAACACATCAATGCAGACGGGAGAATTACATCTGTCAGTGAGGCGCGGATCAGGTGGTGGGGTGGAGGGGCGCTCGGAGGTTGGGGGAGTCAATGACCGCACAGCTCGCGCCGGGTGATCAACGGCACTCATAACGGGGCCTTTGGTGCGATGAACCCAGAGAATGCCATGCCGCCAGGTGCTATCTTCATCGTCGGCACCACTATGGGTGTATGCCAACAGCTCGCTCTTGGACAACCTGAATGGGGGAGGTTTGTGATGTATGACCTTATTCGAACTCGAGGCGCTAACAGAGGCGAGATGGGTATCCGACCCATCGTCTTCAATAACACTCTCGTTGCTCTTTTGCTTGCTCTTCTTCTTCTTTGGGGCAGGTTTCTCTTCAATGAATATGTCTTGCAGTTCATCCGCCTCCTCCTGAGCACTCTCCTTGCTCTTGCTCTTCTTGTTCTTCTTTGCAGCGTGTTTCTCCTCGACTGATACGTCTTCCTGTTCATCTTCCTTGACCTCATCCTCAGCTACTGTGTTGGCATCGTGGCTGCCACTGGGCGTTGAGGATGTGGTTTCCATGGTGGTGGCGGCGCCTGGCTCCACTGTAATTGAGGTTGTAGCAGAGCCCTTTGGGTGCTTCAAGCATGTCATGACATCAAACCACAGCGTCACATTGGTGACACCTGACGTGTGCACAATTTCTGATTGATATAAACAAAGAAAACAGGCAAGGCCATGTTCCGCTTCAAACACTCCACTAGCCACACCTAATAGCAGAGACCAAAGGCCTCTCTCAACACTCCTGAGGACTGGTGGTTTATCTCTGTCATCAAAGCTACACGAATACTGCATGGGACTATGAATGGATGCGCAAGGAGTCAAATATAACTACACCCACCAGCAAACACTGCACAGCAGGTGGGGCTGCGTCTCGCTTCCACTTGAACAAAATAAGGGGAGATATTGTAACACATTGTAGTAAAGCTGCTAGAGCATCTTTATTTCGAGGAGTGACGGTAAGGCATAGCACAGATCCGGATGGACCACGGATATCTGAACAGATATCTGTTCTAATATCCACAGGTCAGATCTGTTTTTGGCATCTGCTCGCCAGCATCTGCATCTGCCGGATGCAGATCTAAGATCGTAAACTGACATATATTCTGTGGATATCTGCATCCACACATTCAAAAATTGGAAGAATGATATACAATTTAACTATTGGTGCTATTGACATCCATTTCATCAACATTATCACTATCGTTATCCTCATCTTCTTCCTCCTCATCAACCTCTTCCACCCACCAACGTGGTCCCTTCATCCGAATCCCTTTGATTATCTCATCACTAGGAACAAGGCCAACTGATGCCCATGATCCCAGAACCGTGGATGCCCGAACAGATTTGTTGGACAATGAGTGACGAAAGCGGGAAACATTTTGACTTCCAGCAGAAAAAGAGTGTTCACAGTTAACAGAAGTGGCTAGATAGATGTATACTGTCAGAAAGATTCCAGGAACCATTCATAAAAAACTTACCGGGCACCGATAGAAAGTCGAGAGCAAAACGGGCTAGTGGATTAGTTGTGGGATCCTGAGATGACCAATATATCAAAGGATCACTGATATTATTTAGGACAGGACTGTGCAGATATAGTTCAAGTGGATCAGCTGTTGTAGTCATGTCTGGTGAAGTCACGTCATCTTCGGAGTCTGAGTCTGTGTCCCATGAGAATTTCCGACACTAAGGTACAATAGAATAAGCATGAGTAAGGTTTGAAAGGTTTAGCTTACTTTCTTATCTGACGTCTTATCCTTCTTAGCGACCAGTTCATCAGGAGTATGCCAAAAATGTGTTTTGAAGAATCGCCATTCATCCCGGACAATATTCAAGGCCTCGTCAATCCAGTTGGACTCCCACTTCTGCTGGACGAAGTATTGCTTTTTATAGCTCGGGTGTAGAACTGAATCAATGTTAATATAGGTATCCAGGAAAGCAAAGATGACAACGTACCCATTGCAGTGCGGTAAATGTGTGACTCATCTGTTTTGGAGTAGTAGCTATTCAATACATTGAGTGCATTCCAGCAAGCCAGTCGTACGGCTGGGTGCAAACACTGATTATCACGGCCATGTTCCAGTTTGTGGGTGAGCTTGTCAATTGCTGGAAAAACCTCATAAATCATGGGCTTGTTGCTATACGAGAACTTCAGAGTGTTACTCTTAAATTCCTGCAATAGAACTGACTAGATGTCAGAAAAATGGACACAAAATCACCACACACCTCAAGGTATTTAGAGCACTGCTCTAAAACTAGCCACTCAGTATCAGAGAGGATGAATTGGCGCAAACGCAAGCCTTTGGGGCTGTCATTGAACTTTGTCATGTCACAGATATCATTGAGGATATCCCTCAAGTCGATTCCCCGCTGTAGCATCTCGGAAACAGTATTCCAGCGAGTAACAACAGCACGAAGAAGCACGGCCTCTTTAATGCCATGGTCTTCGCTAGCAGTAGCGATAGCCTGATGTAGAATAGCATTGTTGAAAGCCTTTTTCCTGAGCTGAGTGAGCTGTACATTGTCTGAGTCAACAGTACACAATGTTGCGATACATATTACACACCTTGAAGATAGCAAAACACCCCACTTTAGCCTCTGTGGCAGTTACTTCTGGCTTCGACTCATCCATGTCTACCTCCTGATCGAGTTCTATCTCATTGAGAATTCTATTGAGATAAGCCCTTTCATCTGGATCGGCATCATCATCCTCATCGGCGTTGTCATCAGTTGGCTCATCATCCTCTATGAGATCATCAAAGTCTGTATCTCCTGTCTTCTTAGGCTCATAGTTGAACTGCTTCAAAAAGCCCTAGAAGTCGTGCTACAGTCAGTCCGATGCCTAATTTAATAGATATAGGAAATACAAACTTTGGTAACGAGCGCCCAAATATGGTCCAGACACCACACACGGTATTTCCGACCACGGAATGTTAGGACACAAAGTGAGAGCTTGTCGGCGAGCACACCATTTGGTGCAGCACCATCTGCAACCAAGCCAAGACCCTGGAAGACACAGTCAGTCCGTTCTACACCTGAAGACAAGACAAATATGTACCTTGTTGCTGATGCCATACTCATCGAGCACCATGAGCATTTTTTCAGCCATGTACTCACCAGTATGTGACTCAGCGCATCTATAATCAATGTCTCAGCTTCCTCCAATCTGCCGTGAATGAACCCTAGGTACCGGATGTAATCTAGAACAAATTCTTCGATTCGACCATCCACAACTCTCGCAACAGTGATCCCAAGGTACAAAATAACATTCGGAGATGTCCAGCCATCGATACCAAAGTGTAGACGGCCAGGAGTGTTCTACAACACGATTAGAAGATCGATTTTGGGACAAAACTGTACATACCTGTAATGACTCTGCAACCCGTGCCTTTGTTATAGTGTACATTTCGTAAATATCGCGAGAGAGGGTTGACGGCGAGGGTATGTCAACCTTTGCATAAAGCATCTTTAGTATATCAGTGAACTCTGGGTCACAGATGATCTTATGTGGCCGGTGTCACCGTGCACACCACATAGCCAAGAGATAGCGGAATTGTGCGGCACTATAACGGTGGCCGCTGGCAAAATCGGTGATGGTCCCTTGTCCAAGAGGTGCCTGAGGGCAGCACACCTTGACATGGTCATTGAGATTGCCTGTCGAGTCCTCAAATTGTTCTCGGCTACACGAAATATTGGGGTGCCTGTTGACAACATGAGTGATTGACGATATGTGAGGGTGATGTTCCTAATATTTTGCATATAAACTTGTACAGTTTTTTGCCATCTTCTTCGATAATGATGGGAGCTTCGAAATGATGGTAGACTGGAGAGTGCCAGGTGCTCATCTGAAGCGCTAAACAGAATAGTCAGCAAAATCCAAGGGGAGATCAGGATGGAATAGTAGTACCTAGAATTTCCTCGTCCGTTTTCCCTTTGTACTTTGCCTCCTTTGCAAGCTTGCGACAGCGGCTGTGGTCAAAGCTCGTTCGGGCGCAGTGGTTGCATTTTCTCCAGTGGTAACGTGTTTGGCCTTCTTCTTCCTTGATGTGATAGACTGACTCTTTGATTTCGATTGGCCAGTGGATTTCTGGATTTTGTGGGACTTGGAAGCGGAAGCCATGGCAGCGTAGTTCGAGTGTGCAAAATCAGGATCCTGTATTCCAGATCTTCTTATAAGCTACATAAGATAATGCCACTCATGACAAAGAAGACAATCAGGACAAGTCTAAATGAAATAAACGACTTTGTACTCAATGAGCGAACAGCAGAGCACAATAAATAATATATATATACCGGTGTGTGGTTTCTCTGCAAGAAATGTCGTCGTCATCACAACCCTTCATCATCTCCTCCCAACATTCTCTACAATCCGAAGCTCAGTCGCCGTGGCCTTGATCCTCACGTTCTGGCGTAGAAATGGTACGAAAGCAAGAAGAAGAAGATTACATACGCATCCGGCACATTGCGACATTCCCCGCCGAAACTGGACTCCGAGTGTATTGGAGTAGCTGTGAGAAAGATAGACAAACAACATATTAACAGATCTTGACTTGGGAGGAGGTATACTCGTTTGCTCGGCGTCAAACTGCAACATATATTAGCCATGCTCATTAATACACTAGATTAGATTCAAGCCCATCTGCGTAAGCACGTCTTTTGCATGAGACGCAGCAAGAAAGACGGGCTCTGGTAGCAACCAAAACCGAGACTTCACGAGATCACCCACAGCATGGATATCCGTCGAACTTTTAATCGGACTTAGCCCTAAAAAAACGACTTAAAACGATGTTGTATTGTAGGAACAGTTCTTCCTACCTCGATTATAAGCATCACGGAGACTAGTGATCTCAGAGGTAGCACCAGCAATGCGATCTTGAGAATACTGTCAGTAAAAATCCAGTACTGCATCCACCTGGTGCTTACAGATGCCAACTTCATCGCCTGCAGCAGATAATGGCCTCCGTCTTCAGCATCGACCTTGAACATATACGAGCGCTCGTTGTTGATGAACTCAACCACGCGTGTCGACCAAGCTGAGCACCAAGATTGGCTTCCCAGCGGGGGTGAAGTCGAGTTTCAGAGGTTGTTCGTTTGAACTCGGGACCATGTGTCGCTGCCGGGAAGAATGAAGTGGCGGCGTGTTGGCAATCAGATTGCACAAGTGCCTGGATGACGAAAATTAAGGTCCTGTCTCACGGTGGGTAAAATGACTCACCTGCGTTCATCAAAGTTGACGAGGCTCTGACCATCTTGGCTTGGCTCTACTACATCAGGTGTCGATATAACGTCAAGAAGCCATTGTATGACCCAACCCATATCAACTGTTAAAGCATCCTTTGACCCTAAAGACTGGCTAGATGAGTGTGACAGTAGAGATGACAGAGAATCACATTGCATGTTGCGGCTTGCCGCCACGTTTTGCTAGGCCCTATAATGCATTTGACTCTCAGCGCTCATTACTGCAGACGACACCACGGCTTCAACGAACGAACGAACACAGGCTTGGTCAATCAGCCATGATTTTGCACTCTTTTCTGTATTCCGTATACAGCTGGTTTCAATGGTCCGGAGTAAGAGCTCCATCTGAGCTTGTTGAGCTTGTAGCCCTAATCGTGGTGCCACAATCTTGGATATCAGCCATTTGCGTAAGATGGCATAGGCCCTGATACAACTGCGAACACCGGGGGGAAGAAGTCGGTAGAGAGAATCTTGGCCAAGTTCCGAGATCAGAAGCGAAGGTTCGACGTCTTGGATGTGAGAATAAATGGTCTGAATTTTGATACTATCTTCGGCAGTGGGGCCTTCTTTAGACGAAAACCAGCCGGTTCGGTCAGCACTTTGAACTTCGAGTAAGTCAGACGTGAGGTAAAGATCCTAATATGGACCCTTTTTCAGCATCAGAAATGAAGTATCAGAGAAATATATACCTCTTCCGTAACACTGCTAAACGTCACACAGGCCATGCCGTCAAGAATCTCCACTAGCTCCCCAGCATTTACTCGATCAATGTCAGGGGATTCCCTAGCGCTCATGTTCTGCAACCAGACAATGCTTGGCGACGGTATGATGGCCAATGATGATGAAGTTCATGAAGAAGGGTGCATCGACTGACTTTGGAAGTTACGGTGAAGAGACTGCCTCATCTCACGTAATGACGACATGGACGGCTTTAGGCTAGGCTCCCCTTCAAGGTCCACGGGAACACGAAAAACGTGGTCATCAGGACTCTTCAAAAAAGACTGCAGGCTTTGCAGCAACTGTGGGTCATCCAAAATATCTTGCGCGCGACCTCCCCCAGTGACACACTCCAGCATTGTTTCTAGCACCTCAGCGCGAACATTCGCTCTGGATAAATATTCAGATAATCGTGGTGGTGAGCTTCGAGGCTGGGCCTTGATGTACATTTGGAGGATCATTCGAAGGAGGTCGTGACCAAAAAATGAGGCTCGAACAAGCCTTTCCGACGAGGTTCTGCCACTAATGAAAGGGACATGAATTGGTCGATTCTGTCTTGGGAAACAATAAGATCAAAATAGGATCGGAGCGAACATATATAACATACCAGACGAACTTGAGGCCAATACCATCCCCACCCCAACCCTCCATGAACATCTCGCGCCAGTATGTCACCAGCTTCTTGACATCTTCACTGACTTCGTCGTCTGATAGAACGATCTTCCTCGGACATAGCAAGAACACAGTTCTATATGTCTCAAACCACTTTCGAATGGTCTCCATCAACTGTGCCTTCAATGTTTCGTCAGGCCCCTCATCCTTCACCTTGTCTATCTGTGCCTTCACCTGAGTCCTCAAATCACCTCCCCACGGCGTCTTTATTGGCTCTTGCACACCAATAAACGCCCCGTCGTCATCCGGATACACCCACCCTTCGACAGCTCTGAGCGAGAATGTGTCTGCGAGGTGCGCTCTTCTGACTTGCGATTAGGAGAAGACAGATGAGGAGAGCCCCCGTAACCGTTGGATGTATCCACCCCTAGAATCTGCATCAGCAATAGCTTTGTGAACCAGTGTGGGCGGTTACGTCTGAAGGCTGTTTTGTCCCCGACGAGGAGAGGCTTAAAACTCGACTTCCCAGAGTGAATGGCCAGCAAGATGCCATCGACCCTGGCAAGGTCAAAGGGTCGGTAGACACAGAGGTCAGCACGAGCGATCGGAGCGTACTTTGAAGCCTGGATATCCTCTTGATTAGTTTAGCAGCTAGTGATGGAATATGTTACATGCACCTAGTCTACACTCTAATCGACATAATATCACCGTCTAGACATTTGATAGAGGTTCCTTGAAATGATAACCTCAATAGATGACATAGTACAGCGGCCATTAAGTCGAATTATATTCAGAAAAGCCCAATGAAGGGCAGACCCTGCGGATACCCGCATGCATAGGCATCCATAGGTGAGTGCAATCCGTGGTGAGACAGGTATCCGTAGGGCATGGATGTCTACAGCTCGGATGCCATGGATCCGGTTGCCTTTGCACAGCCACATCTGCGGATGCAGATCTCGAGGTTGAGATCCATCATTATCCGCAGTACGGCTACAGATGGATCCACGGATCCATCCGTGCTATGCCTTAAGTGACGGTGCTAATGCTGTCCTGGACTTGCTGCCATACATTGGTCATTCCATTGTTAACAGCGAACCTGGCAAGCGAAAATGGTCAGTGAAGGAGGCGTATGGTATAGTCACATCCTTTACATCTGTAGTTGCCTGCCATAGGCTTCAGGGTCACCTCGAGTGCGGCGCATCCACCTTAGCTGCCAGGCCACTCCTTCAATAAGATGTAGCAACTTCTCCCAATAGCGCTGGTGGCCACGGCGATGCCATGAGCACGCGGCCTGTAAGTCCTGCCAAAGGGCTTTCTGTTCGGTAGAAAGTTGGGTGCCTGCTGGAAGGCTTGGAAGTGCTGTTTCAATGTGATGGCGGTCTTGAGAACGGATGGTGCTTAACAAGACCGAAGGCCACTCTGCGAGGCAAGTGACCCACTATACGCGCATGAATTTCGAAGGCAGGGAAAGCATCAGAAAATCTCTTACCTGTGTAAGTTTGGCTGAGGGCTTGAACTTGGCCTGGTAGTCAATGGCAAACTCCCCATCATCGATGCCCTCACAGCGTAATAGTTCATCAACCAAACACCAGGATACTAGCGCTTCGACAAGGTCCACCCATTTTTGGGAGTTCTGGTTTGTGAGCTGATGGAGTGGCTTCACGACTGCTTGAGGCAGTCGAACCAGACCACGACGGTATGCGGCAGGAAGTGATTGAGCCAGATCCTGGTAAATATTGACACACTCAGTTGTACGTCCCTCAGAGCTTGACAAGGTGATCTGACCTGAATAGAGGTTGAGAATCCTGCCCAAACTCCCAGTGATGCTACAATGTCATCAGGTGCATCGGAATGTTGAATGGCTGGCTCCTCTCTGAGGGGTAAAAGGCATGCGCTCAAGGGAAACGTCAGGAGTCGGGTGCGGTTGTGCAACGGAAGTGACTGAAGCAATTTTGTTTCTGTGGCTTGCTGCACTGATGTCGGCAGATCAGTGTCCATTTCCCTGGCCAAAGATGTGAAGACAAGAATAGACAAAGGCGACACGGCGACATACATCTAACCGTGCATGGAGGCAACATGGTGACAATACATGTCCAACCGCCCAAACTATATCCATGCCGATCACGAGGGCCACTTCCCCAGGCTTAGGAGACGCCAATGCCAATGGTGAGACAGGATCAGATGACAATCACTCATCTTCGAATGGGCAGCGTTGGCAGCCATGACGATCCAGCTCAACATGGCGGGAAGTTAGCAAAGTCAGTTCTGCTTGCTTCTTTGTCACAACTCTGGTTGTGTTGGTCACATCACTCTGTTGATTACATTGTGACCATACAATGCATTGTGATGGACCTATTGGTTCATCATGTCACAAATTTGATGTCATGTGAGCAATGCTTTTTCATTGAGTTTAAAGAAAGATATTTACACTAATCTAATTGGTAAGATATGTCACTTCAGGCACCCTTCCACCTTCTCACACCTTCCGCAGGTGTTGGCCGCTCAGAGTGTGAATCCATATCCAGAATGTGTGGTCTAAGCCTCCCCATGGGAGCCGCTCCCCGAAGTCTTAGCCATCTCAATTGTGAGTATGCGCCACAGCCGGAGTCTTGCAGAACTGACGGCCACGCTCTTTTTTGCCTGCATCTATTCAGATTTCTGATATATGTACCTGAGCAGTGTCAGTTGGAGCCCTTGTCGCTCTCACTAAACCCCCAGGTATGGTTCTTCGAAATCTTCATCAAACAATACACTAATTTCACTCTCACTAAACTACCAGAGCCACACTTATTGGTAAACTCATCTGATAGGTCAGACAGTTGTCGACCAATTAGTTTTCAAACACACTGTTATGGGCCTACTGGCAGGTCACGTCATGGTGACCATGTCATGTAAGCACTCTCCGCCGTTTTCTATTCTCGATTCTCCAGCTCGACGTCTCAGTCGCTGGTGTGCACTTCAGACGTTAGTCAGTGTTAATTTTCATCCTGTTGTAAATAAACCATGCCACCTACAACACCTCTATCTCCTTCCAACCACGGTCTTACATCGTGACTGATGCTTATGACTTTTGCCGGTTATTCAATATGCTGAACATGCCTACCCAGCTTCAAACCGTCCTGTCACCCACCCAGCGGATGTTGAAAGGCTGGAAGGAAGAACTGGGGCATGTACTCGACCAGTATCTACATTGATTTTGGGGTCGTAACAAATTCATTGATCCTCTCAGGCTGCTGGGGGGGATATGCAGACACCAGAGGAAGCCCTGTTTTGACTCCTTGCGGGTTCTGGAGATAGAAGCCTTAGCTCGAAGTTTAACTAACCAAATGTCGCAGAGCGATGGTATCGGTGGTGAGGCCACTAGGTATGGTTACATCAATCAGACATTGTCGGCATATATATTTTCGTACATGAGAGTGAATGGATGTATCCATATGAATGCTAATGCTTGATTTGAAGGCATATTTTCATGTGTGAGAGTGAATGGATGTATCTATCTATATTAATGCTAATGTTTGTTTTGAAGATGCTTGATCATTGTGTACCACATCACTATTTATCAATGGGGTGAATAGTTTCTTTGGCAGTTGTTCATGGTGGTCGGAATTCAATTACAGGCAATCTCTCCCACTGTCGCGTCACCCTGCACGACCCATGTTAAGACCGCTAAGGTTATTCCATGCCTTGATGATTGCATGCTGCATGAGGTTGGGTGATATAAGTTCAGCTATGAAGATGCAAGGATGGCATCAGCGTCATGGATTCATTCATACATCATGAGCCGTCTCCCACTCTACTCATATCTGCCTAATACTTTTGTGTCCTTCAGAACACCGGTACTATCATACTTAACAAGGTCAACATGGCCCATTTGTCTCACACGGTGTCACAGGTGAAACTCTGCGCGAAGCCATTCACGTTGATGGTGCACGACAACATGTCCATCACACATTTTTTCCTCATCCTCATCTCCAGCCAACTCTTGGGACTCTGGCAACAGCTTCAACTGGACATAATGTGTTCTTGGCAAAATGATGTGGTGACACTGGAGGTCACGTGAGTCACAATTCCACATTCCTGGTTGAAGTGTCTAATCGTCCTTAGGGTGATGGGTTGTGACTGTATCCCCACAGGAACACACATAGACCGGGTACTGTCATTCCCCCTCCTTTGCACTGACATCTCTGCAGGCGATCTTCTCGAACTCATCACCGGTGCTGGCTTGGACAACATCACGGTCAACGCAAACAATGCTGCATGCAGCCGTTTTTGTTTTCAAGCCTTGCAGACATTTGCGGACACTGGTCTGATTGAAGGTGATTGGGCCGAAGAAGCCTACGAATGGCACACCCACATCGGCATGGCAAGCGAAGGACTCGGCGCCACCATGATTGACGAGGACATTATAAATTTGTGATTGTTAGTATGCAAAAGGGCTCAGTCGGTCATGTAGTCATTGTGTATAGCTATATTGTAAACACTATGTGTTAGTATACGAACAGTTGTACAAAGGTAGTGGAGGACATATATATATAATAGTATGCAAAGTAAGATAAACATATCAGTCAGTCAAGTAGTCGATGTGAACAGCTGAGGTGTGATAAAGGGGAAGCGGCAAATAAAGTGAAACGTCAGTACATCGGAATAGGCAGGATATTCGGGATAGGCAGAATCTCTAACAGTAGAGACGGTACGTACTTTTGTATAGCCATTTGGGGACGGTCATAGGATTCAACCATGGCTACAAGCCTTGTGAACCTGCTATCAGAAGGTTGTGATGATCAACGTGAGATGATGTTCTTCATTACAGACAATAGTAACAGATGAAACAGTTAATCCTTGCTACAAACATTCCAGCGATACTCTTGATACCCAGTCATATATGTGGAAGTACAGATCGGTGACAAAGGGGATAATCGCCCACCACATTGAATCATATTCCGGTCCCCCTTCACACCTCACATCGATGACCATGTTTACATATTCAAACCATCTAGGATAAAAGCCCGCCGTGGCGAAATCAATGAGCCAAAGTTGGCCGTCCTCCCTGAGGATCAAATTTCACAGGGCCAAGTCGATATGAGAGTATACGAGAGTCCCATCATCTGGCAATGGCCCCTGGTGCATGGACAATCGGGCTAGGGCGGCTACATCCATAGCATTGTTGAAAAGCTTGATGAATTCAGCCGAGGTTGCGAATGGGCCCTTGACGGATTTTATAGGGCCGAAGATGTGGGATGCGTAACATCTTCCTGGCTGGTCACCATCAAGAACAGGCCCAGGAATTCAGGATTGGGTATGTGTGATGGACCTGAGCTGGCATACATAGCTTCGTAGGGTGAATGCTATACGGATTTTCTGCCAGAACCCCATGGTGGGCCAAGCCGCCGCCAATGTGATTCTGGGAATGAAGTCCATGACAATGATACTCTGACTTGAGTCCACCTTCATGATGCACCGGATCGGAGGTACAGGGATGTTTGTGTGGTTTTTAACGAGATCTTGGGCTAACACCTCTGAAGGCCACCCTGCCGTGAACCCGCATACCACCTTGACCAGAACATCTGGTGTGAGCCTGTGTGGGCAGGATGATGCGTCCCATTCATCCCTAGGCACAGAGATACACTGATCCAGTAGTTCCTCATCTGTTTTTTCATCAACATCTGCACTCTGTCAGCATTGATATGGATATGGGCAATCAGGCGTGAGGTCACATGCACATTTCAATATGGCAGTCAGCCTATAGGTCCAAAGCAGGCAAGCAAAAGGTCGGCAACAGCAATGACGGCCATGTAGAAGACAGTGAGTATGCATTTAGGTATCATTTCAACTGGTGGTTGGGAAGACTCCAGGGTACATGCACGTCGACTTATTCACAGCCTATAAAGAGCTGCGGGGTCTTCCAGGTGTATTAGGTAACTGGTGATGTAGGTTGCCTGGTTTTGCTGCTATTTATGACTATTTGTCGCCTAAGCTCGCCTGTGTCCCCGCCCTGCATACCCCGCACCTGTGAGTCTGGCTCCTGTTACCCTGCACTGGCTGTGATCGATCAGAGCGGCGCATTTTGCGTCTGCGGAGGCAATTCCTTGGTGACTGGACCCTTAGGTCATCGTGCTTTATTGACCCATCTCGACATATGTCGATGTGCTGTTTTGCTAAGCCTGCAGGGCCCTGCGTGCCCATCCTAGCCATAACTCATTGACCTTTGATGTTCCAGGATGCGTCACTCTCAGAACCGACTATCTGCCGAGTCCCTACGATGAGACCCAAAGTTTTTGACAAAGCTCTCTCGACCGGACAAATGTAAGTGTACCAAAGCCCATCCTTTTGCGACCATGGCTGATATAATTTCAGCCATTCATGCTTGGGATGGACTATGCAGTGCCATGGTGGATGAGCATATGTTCATAATGAGCCCCAACTGCCCATTGCGTTTTGACCCACCCCTAGGTGTCAACTGCGAGATGTGGATGAGAAATGATTACCAATACAGTGATGAGCCTCAGGGCTCTGTACGCTCAGAATTCACGAACTTTGTCATTTCTAAGTGACAATCGACTTAGCACCAGATATAATATTATCTCCGGTGTGCACACACTACTATAGGACCTTCTTGACACTTCAATGACCAGATATAATGGGGAATATCCATCCCAACTTGTTTCGCGGCTCAAATTGTACGCCATCACGGCTAGGCACCAATATCAACCAATTAGTTGACCACTGGAGATAAATCATATGACACATCAGAGCGCATCACTAGTGCATCACGGTGTAAAACCCCGGCATTGATCCTTTAATTATATGAGGTCATACTCATCGACTGTTATTCCGCTTCAATAATCACCGGGTTTTGGTCAGCTAGATGCCCGGTTTTACCAATAACACTGTGCCAAGGTCGCTAGCGCACGGTACTCCTTTCATACACCTCAGGTTATCGACTGTACCCGCTCAGTCCGCAGTTAAACAGCACCTCAAAAACCATGCTGGAGAAAACCCATGATCTAGGAAATTTACCTTCCTTTGGTAATGCAGAGGATTGGCTGTTACAAGTGACTACAGAGATACGTATGGACGCTAGGATCTTTACAAAGCTGCAGCCTTGTAGCTTTACTAAGTACCGCTATTAATAATTATCTCTGGTAGTATAAGAATGGATAAGAAAATCGTAGTACAGTAGTTAATCAACTACCACCCATTACTCTGCCATTAGCCTTGCCATATGCTTGTCACCGGATATAATCTTGTCTCGACACACTTGCTACAGTCATTAGCACCGATTTTAAACGAACCATACCCCACGCATAGCGCAGTATACGAACAATAGCAATTGTTTGCACTCCATATGCTCACTATAAGCCAGAGACCGGTTTTACACCGTCTGAGCTTCGTACTCCTTTGCGCTCTCCTTGAGAAACGCTCTAAACTGTGATCGACTGGTTCTAGAAATTATCTCCGGCATCACACATCGCATGTTAGCTTGCACCCTGTCATTAGCGGTTGGTACTCGCATCCAGCGAGTAACACCAGTGTTCGCGTCGTACACCGCCTCTTTTGTTTTATAGGATTGGACCATCTTCATCTTCATACCATAGGAGTTTTATTCGGCTTTATTTTCAACATCATTTATCGCAGCCCCCTTGGGTAGTCTCTGGCAGACTTATAGGAATCAACATCGTCAACATAGGATCGCTTTGGACTCAACACCATTTAGGACCATTATAGGATTGGATAGGATTGGATAGGATAGTCCCTCGAGAGGACTCATAGGTTTGACATTGACATAGGATAGGAACATCTCCGAGTAGACTCAGCTTTCGACATCAACTTCAGTATATTTCATCTCATATAGGAGCAACACTCGTTATCTCTGTGCCCCACCAGATATAAACGTATTTTCACACTTTTGCCCACATTAACTGGCATTATTAGGATTGCCACCCAGTACATCGACACTCCACCGGTTATAAACCAACTGCCGCACACCTAGCTTCATTTTCACCATTATTTTCATAGGACCAACGTCTAGAGACCTCGTCTATTTGTTTCCCCTTGTTACACTGGATTTGTGGTATTCACGTCATACCCAAAACCGTTCAATCTCGTCATTGAGATTATCACCAGCCTACAGCCAATACCTTTTAGTACTTGATCGCTTGAGTGCTACTTGCTTGACTGAAAAGTCACAGTATAAACTCGCGTCTAGAGGAAGTGATTAGGTCACATGGAGGTGCTCTGAACAACTCGCACAACACAGTACCTTTATCTCCGGTCTACACCATCATTAATCATTACTCTTTGAGTTTTGGTTTGCCATTGCCATGGAAGTCTAGGGTCATCAACGGCGAGGATGACCCTCTCTTGTGGCCCCAACCTTACTGTGCCTCACGTCCGTACCTGTCATGTTTGCGACTGTGTGAGAGGATGCAGTCGGATCCCAACCTTCCCTTATTTAAGCTGCCTATATGGGCTGAATTTCTCGAGCTGGACACGTCCTCCTTGATTCGCGGGCCTGGTTTATGGGCAGAAGACAGGCGATCAGCTTTTGAACATCGCTGTAGGGTAATCCTGGGAAGATCCACAAATTTAGCAGTTGGTGACGATGCCTCTATAGTGGGAGCTAATTGGGTGGAGCAGCTCAAGGTCTATGCGGTCATGTTTTTGGAGCAGTTGAAAAGCCTACCTATGACATTTCCCAGGCTGTGTCTTTGCGTCGCTGAGATGCAGAGACTGGTCTTAGAGGTGGAGGCTATCTCGACATTCTTCTCAACCATTCGTCCAAGGTTCGCTGCCGGTGCCACCAGTCCGCCACCAAAGGCAGACATGGACCTCATTGGATGCTTCACCACTAACATCGGCATGGTACAGCAGTTACACTGAGCCGGCATTCCCATCTGGGTCCTGTGGCCTCTCAATGATGTCATGCACACGAGGATTGATAAGGTTGTGGAGATGAGCACCGTGTCTGGGCATGTTCATTTGGGTACATGCCCTCTCCATCTTCCTTCCATCTTTGTTGGTTCTGGTGCTGATGAGGGCAAGTATGATGCATTTGACCAGTTCACAAGGTCCCACCTTAGTGCACCAAGGGTATTTGCATGGACGTCGGGGCGACTTCAGAGTGGACCGTCAAGAATGTGGGGCAAGCAAAGTATCCCCGCACATGGAGTTTTCTCACCATGTAAGCACCATCTATGTCTTGGTTCCTCTGCAACAAATAACCTGTGGGCAATAGACAACCAAGGTAATTGCTCTCGGAAGGGTCATCTGAAACCTGGGTCTCCGAACCAATTTGAAGTTATCATGCATGCCCTGTTGCCTGGGATTCACACACCATGGAAAGACGGGCTTCTAGGTGTCAATGTCGACAAGGCTTGTGTCAATGTCCCTGCTGCACCTTTTGCATTTCCTCGGCCTGATCTTTTCATGACGATCTCTGACTCTGGGAAATGGATGAGCGTGCTGAGTACCTGGCTGCATCTTTGGCCAGGCCACCTGGCCATGCAGACATCCTCATACTGCCCTGGGAAAGTCAGCCACCAAATGTGGCAGGCCATCCTGAGCTATGACTGGGTTGGGAAGTCAGATGCGAATGACCGGATGAGAGGAAAGGAGATCCAATGTCGTGACTTAGCGGCAACCTTCTTGGTTGGATGTCTGGATGAAATGTCCATTCAGGAAGGGGTATCAGTGGATGCGACCTGGCGGGGCAAGTCTATGCCTCACATTGATGTAGAGGACGTGCATAAAATCCTTTGGGAGCTGTCTGAATTGGGGTTCAGGTTGGAAATCTTGTCCGTGGATAGTCATTTGAGGGTCATCAAAAATGACTCTGCTCTAAGGAAGCATGAAAAACACTTGGGACACTGTTTTCCCAGAGGACGTTATGATCAGTGCTGGATTGTTGAGCTTGCAGAAGCCCACTGTGGTCTTGCAGAGTGTAGCTGGATGCGTCGGGCTCCATATGTCTGCTCACTACACTGTGTGATGAGTAAATGGAGAAATTGTCCGCAGAGTATACAGGATGAAAGGGAAAGATATACAGAGGATATGTTGATATCTTTGCAACAGGACATGGCCCTGTTTTATTGTAAAAGTTTCTACGCAGCCTTCGGTTGGGCCCCCACTTTACCACACGAGTTGGGTCATGTCCCAGATGTGGATGCAGAGTATCCTGAACGTGCTGTGTCCCTAACCAAATCCACCAGTTATTACCATGATGTTACAGACTGGGAGGCATCATATTGAAAATGTCACATGTATATTTGTCCAATGTAACACTATTAGTTTGTGACTGACCTACAGGTGTTGTGATTGTGTGTCACAAAACCAATAGGTTGGTCACGTGACATTCCGGACAACCCATTATAAAATGGTAACTGTCTTGGTGGTATCAGATAACCAGAAATTCAAGCATTCAGTCCAATTGGGGAATATGTCAGTTGCACCACCAGCTAAGAGTCCACAGAGCACAACATTGAGCTTGATCTTGACCAGTCTGAAGCACATGCTTGTGCAGAATGTCTGGGATGGGGGGTCATGATAGTCAGGCGGCAGGAACTGTATCTGTACGTTCCGTGTTAACCACTGCATGGAACTGATGAATGTGGCTGAGACTGTACCTTAATCTGTGAACCACCACAGGGCATATACGGTAAGCTGGTGGTGATTTCCAAGAAGCATGTCCCATGCTCCTTCAAGTCACGTTTGAAGTAGGTGCACAAGGCATCCTCCAATGCTTTCTTCACACTGATGTACATTGGCAGGTCATGTCCGTTTGGGTCTTTACCAAAACCCCAGTCACATCTTCTACTACAGAATGTATCCGTGGCAACCAGGCCCATGTCGACCTGTATGACTTCCATGAGGGCCTCAACGGAATGAATCTTCTGATCGTAACTGCTTTCAAGGTATTCCAGGAGGCTTTCAGGATTGTCCTCAATGGTGGGATAACCACTCTGTATGAGTGATGGCTGGTGAATGAGTCATTAACATCTTTCAATCAATATAGAATGCCTGCACACGTACTAGTCCACCAGTATACGAAGCATGTCCAAAATGGAATGCGAAGCCTTGCCATAGGGCATTGAAACTGTCACTCTGCTCGGCGAGTGGATGTGATAATAGGATCAGTCTCAGAACCAACCTATTCTGAAATATGGCCTTTTCGCTGTCTGTTGTCTGAAATCCCACCTCCAATGTCTGCAAATAAAATTTTGATGAGCAAGCGTGAGACATTCCACAGGTGCTTATGCTCTCACAGTCAAATGAGGCTCGCAGAAATTACTGATCCAGGGGTATCTCAGATCTCTCCCCCAATTGGCCAGTGGCTCCGAGGTCAATGGATCAGTCAGCCTGCATCCGAGCCAGAGTTCCATGAAGACCTCACACGTGGGATCCAGGGCTTTGATGACAGGACCAGTGAGTGCATCCAACATGCCGGGCAGACTATGCTTCTCAATGATTAGAGCGAGGAATAGGAACGGTGAGATGGGCAATGGCAGCATGCAAAAGGTGACTGTGCACACAGCAAAGAGAAGGCCCTGGGCTCTCCACTGGATAGTTTGTCGGGTCGTACAACCAGTCATGGGTAATTTGGCTGTAAAGTAGGCAGAGCTGTTCAGCAAAGTGACATAAAGGTCAGTATCTCTCAATGCCCTGATCAACGCTTCTCTGAAGATGATTTTGTTGATACCTCCCCCATAGCTTCTGCTGGGATCAACGACAATCCTCATCTGGCCAAATCTGGCTGGCTCACTCCAATTATCACAAGTGATGTCTGCCGACTTGAATTGGGGTCCTGGCCAGTGGTCAATGTGTCGCTTGAATACCTGCTTCTCCTCATCCCACCCGGTCTTTGCATAGAACAAGCACAGGGTCATGACTGCATCCGCAAGGGCACCAATATCGGGGCCCTTAAGAATCATTGTGTTGTCCCCCATCGTGTCCATATGATCGACCATTTGCATATAGAAAGAGGGGAAGTGCTTGTTGCGAGCGAGCTCAGCACGATCAGGCGCTGGCCAGACCCGGCCCATGTAGTAGGGGGGTGGAAGAGGGAAGGGCTGTGGTTCTGCTGGCCATATAGGTGATAGGCCTCGTACAGGAGGGGCACGTGGCGAGGGCAACCTCGATGAAGCTGGACACTTTGTGGAGCGGCAGTTCAATGAGCTGTTCTATGGCCCGGTTAGTACTGTTCAACCCCCCCGAACTTTGTTACTCACCTTGTCTAGCTTCCAGGCTCTGTTGGGAATGCCAAATGACACTGGACAACACGGAATACCTAGCTCGATGGGCATCTCTTCACCAAGAATATCAGCAGAAAGACCTCGGCATGCACATAGGCAAGGTAGGCCATTCTCATCACCAGTGCCACCCCGGCGTCTCATAACGAAGCTGAGATTGTGCATAGCCCGCTCAGCAAAACAGGCATGAACAGCATTTCGTGCTGCATCTGGGATTCCATTTGGGCCATAGTCAGCCACGTACAAATTCTGGTTCAAGAGGTTGTGACAGATAGGTGCAGTGGTTGGTGCTGGACAATGTATAGGCATTGGCTTGCTCCTTGGGCACTGAGATACATGAAAATGTACCAATGACAAGGGTGAACTGGCCAGGTGTGGCTAAGTACTTTCTCCTGCGGTGGCCATCAAACTTGGATTCTAGACTAGCGTACTGAATCATGTACAACAGGTCGAATTGAGTCTCTTTGATGGTCCTGTTAAATGAAAGCAAGGCATTGTCCGGTTTGCGGGTCATCAGCTGGAGGAAACACCATCCCATGTTGTCAAACGTGAGATAGTGGAGATTATCAGTCTTCAGGCCAGGAATCTGGGGATTCAAAAGGTCAGCATTATGTGCAAGAAGTTGACTGTGAATGTCCTTGTATGTGTCATTGCTGGTAGGGCGATATGTGATACATAGACCAAGTTTTTGCATGTGTCCACAGAATAGCTCGATATCCGTCAGTTCGAGGTTGTAGGTGTCGGACTGGGGCAGCGTGTATCCTCTGTACATGGGGGTAATTGTGTTTTTTGGCCTGAACATGATGGTGGGGACTGACAAAGGGGTATATGAGAATGTGGCATATGGGTGCTTCCCTGTCGCCCAATGCCATGCGCAAGATTGAGGCTTTCTTACGCCCGGTAGTGTTGGATCCAACAAAAGCTGTCGCGCTGGACTGTGGAAGCTCTCCCAGGAATGCATTGGGGTTAAAGCCATGCGATAGCAAGCCGACTACAGTGGGTGCTGGTCGCATATACGGCTGAGGGAGTGTGCTCAAGGTGTTGGCAGTTGTGTGGCTGGGTTGTGGGTAGATACCAGAGGCAGTAAGCCTGTAGAGTGGTGATGTGGTCGGAAGGCTTGGAACCGGATTGGTGCTGTGAATGCTGAGTTCTGCATTGGTGGTAGGATTCGGATGTGGTTCTGGTGCAGTAGGTTGCTCATTCTCAACAGCTGGTGCTGGGTTCACTTCTTGCCAACGTTGTGCTGTTTGGGAATGGCTGAGAAGTCGTGTCAATGGCACAGGGCGGGATTCAGACATGGTGAGGGAACAAAATGAATTTTCATTATTTGTCTTGTTTGTTTTTTTCAAGTGTGCGGTGGCGGAATTTATTGACAAATTTTGATAGACATTAAATAAAAATACATTATTGGCTACCCAAAAGCATGTCCCAGGCCTGGGAGCGATCCATGTGACTGTTGTGACAGAATGTGCATTGATGTGCTTCATTGGGAACGGAATTGTTGGAATCACTGTTCTGACGATCGGTGCCCTCGCACAGCCATGCCTGCCCTCATGCACGGCCATGTGCGATCTCGTGTGATCTCACATTTTAGTCCAGTAAAACCATACATACTTGTACTGAGTGACCAACCTAGCCTGGTGCTGCTTTCAAGTTTGTCCATGGACAAAGAGAGTGCTGTATGTTGATTTGTCGCTCGAAATGGAATATCACAGTTTTATAATCGTGACTCTACCAGATACCAACTTCAAGATCCTTGGTCCGGATAGGACAACATGGAATGTTGTACGTCCATCTTCCTGACCGGTTGGTACCAAGGTGAACGTACTTACGCAGTGTTGAATCCAGTTTAGGGCAGAGGCCGACAAAACCATGCTTCGTCATGCAGCAAGCCAAGGTGTCAAGGTTTTTGAGGAGACATGGGTCGAGTTGATATCTTTCTCGCAATCAATTGACATGGGCATTTCCAGAGAGTCCTGTCCTATTGCAGCCAGCTGGAAGAACAAGTCCGGGAAGGTCGGCAAGATCAGTTTTGACTGGCTTATCGATGCATCTGGTCGGCAGGGCATCATGTCTATGAAATATATGAAGAACAGGATTTACCACGAAGGCCTAAGGAACGTCGCTGCTTATGGTTATTGGAAAGATGTCACCATATTCGAGGAAGGAGGCCCTCGTTCAAATGCACCCTGGTTTGAGTGCTTAACAGGCATGTCTGCAATTGATACAATACTGATGTAGCTAAAGTACTCTATATATAGAGAGGGATGGGCATGGCTTATACCTCTCCACAACGGAACGACTTCTATAGGTGTTGTGATGCATCAAGATACATCAAACAGGAAGAAAGCTGAGGGTCCCAGTGGACTCGAACAACACTATCTGAGTCAACTAAAACTTGCGCCAGGAGTCCAGAAATTGATTGGCGGCAAGGGGACATATGTTCCGGGCAGCGTCAAAAGTACTGCAGACTACAGCTACCACGCAACAGAATATTCGGGTAACCATTATAGGATTATCGGTGATGCTGCAGGTCGAGTTCTCCAGATCTATTCATTAATGTACTAACTGACGCGGATTTTGAAGCTTTTGTTGATCCTCTTTTCTCTTCGGGAGTGCATGTCGCGATGACGGGAGCACTATCCGCTGCGAGTACTATCCTTGGGTCTATGAAAGGCCAAGTTACTGAAGTCGAAGCTCAAGCTTGGCACGATGCGAAGATAGGCATTTGCCAAACAAGGTATTTTTTTGTTCTGTGATTGACCAGCGTTGCATTACTGATTTGGCAGATTCCTTCTAGTAGTACTTAGCGCCTACCGGCAGATGCAGCACGTAGGCAACAAAGCTATCCTGGATGACGTGAATGCCAGTAATTTTGATGCCGCCTTCTCGCTATTCAGACCTAGTACGTTCTTTGAAAACAGGTTACTTCAAGCTTCACACCAAGTGACGTTCTTTTTCCAGTATACCAAGGAGAGCACGACACCTCCACCAGCTTAACAAATGAAGAGCTATCAAAGATGATCGATTTTACTCGTAACCTGTTTACGCCGACCACACACCAGCAATACAACGAGGTCAAGCAGCGCGTCGGCGATCTTATTGCACTCTCCGGTCCAGTCATGCATTCGGACGAGCTAGACAAAGTGTTGGACTCTGAAGATAGCGATGCCAAGGCCGTACTGAAGAGAATTAATTCTCTGAAGGTGTTGAGAAACGACACAAGCCCAGAGAGCTTTACTTCCGAGGCCGTCAACGGATACATCGTGAATTTGGAGAGAGGCCGGCTTGGATTGGTCAGGGCGTAGGCATACCCGCGTAACGTCAAAATCTTTCACAAGTCAATGTACAAATAATTCACAATGTTATGGTAAAAATGAGTTCGCTGAAATAAGCAAGATGAGGTAATTTCCGTAGTCTTTCAGGTGAAGGAAGAGAGCCAGAGCAGTTTTTACGTGAGCGGGACTGGTACGTGGAGTAGCATAAGGTAAAGTCACGTAGTATTTGTGTACATCTTGTCCTTCAAACGTTCCAGGTTATGCAGCACTGCGAGATCGTCGGCTCCGCCAAATCAAAACTTGCAGAGACATCGATAGAAAAAGCAAAAAGAAGGTGAGACAACTGGCAGGCTCAAGTTCATGTCAGCGAACGAGATAATGTTACCAGAGAGCAACGAGGGTCAAGGCGAAGGCTGGCGGCGGCCAAATGATAAATCACACAAAACGCGGAGAGAAATGAAGGACAGTATCCGTGAGAAAATGAGTCCAAATCGATACCATGATGTCACACTAACTCTTTCCTTCCTACCACTACGTCCAGCAAGTCTTCGAAATCCAAAGGCCTCTCGATTCTGAGCTACAATACATTGGCATCCTCTCTGCTGAAACGGATACAGAGATCCTTCCTACATCTGAAGTGTCGTGAAACTGGTTCTGGCAATTAAATAATGTCGACGGGCATGCGCATCTTATCTCGAGCATACAACTTCAAGGTCTTGACGTCTTGCCACCGCTCCTGCATTGGCAAGGACTCCGAAGGTACATGCCATGGAGAAGGGATCAAGGAACAGAGCGAGGCTGCAGGCACCGATGTAAACGCTATCGATGATTGAAGGGAAAGAAGCATCTTCGTTTAGCTTCACTTTGTTGAGCGATTCGCCAGGAGATATCGGAAGCAATGCCCATTCCAAAGTAAGCCGCCGTAACATTTGCGTTCCGCTGGCCAATTGCTCCGACTGCTGTTCACTCTGCGCGCTATCGATATCCTAGTCTCAAAAGGCCTACCTCTGTGAATACAAACAACCATTGCCTCCAGGTGGACAGAGGAAATGCTTGTAGCACGTCCCTCTACGTGTCACAGGTGCGACTTTGCAACAAGACCTGAATTCCTATTCTGAAGTTCTGGAAGGACGAGGGACCAGCGCCAACAGACAAAGTCTATGAACACAATCAATACTCTAATTCCGCTTCTTCATATGCTGTTCAGCAACTGCTGGCTGTTAGCGTAAGGTATTTCAGAATAAAGCATAGTCCGACACTGGCATCTCGTTTAACCAGCACCCATCCCTGGTTGTCACTCCGTTTCTTTAAATTCATCAACCATTCGTTTCGAGGTGTATCGTCTCTGTCAAACAACTCATCCATTCGACCTGTTATAAATAAATGTCATTCTCAAGCGCAATCTTTGGAAAGAACCCTACAGAGATACTCTGTGAGAAACCTTGGCGTAATTTATTGATTGTTCACCACATATTTCAATATGTTCTCGTAGCAGAAACACCTCCTTATGCTCTGTTCTTTCTGTTTACAGATAGTGGCGCGTCTTCGGTGAGACTTGAAATTCAGTGTTCTAAAATTTGTGAAGGTCCTCTAAATCTTCAACATATACCAGACATTGACATTTATTCTCGTTCTCTTAACCCCCGCTTGTGCGTACGCAGAAGCGATACTTCCCTAGGTTGACGAAGTAATCATCGTTTGCATCGATGATCGACAGACCCTATCGGATATCGTATGGAGTTGCCTCGCGAAGGTTTTTGCCCGCATTCCGCTTTCCGTACATCTCATCGTCCCTGGTTATGACATTGTGAATAGTGCAATCTTTTTCGCCATCGAACGTATGAAGGGTATGACCATCGAAATTCTGGCACCGGAAACCATCGTCGCATGGGCTGCAGAGCCTCACTTTATAGTCACGGTTTCATGGAAGGCGTCGTATGGTGGGTACTTCCTGTTATTAGTAGTTCGTTTCCATATTTACATGGAAGACCTACAGGAAAACATACATCCATCTCATCAGTGGTCCGAGGGAACCGGGAAGTCGCCTTGCCATATCGGAAGGGAGCGAAACTGACAATGGTCCACGGGTTTTTCTCGATATGAAGCGGCAAGCTGTATAAGTCTAATTCTGCTTTTCTTCGCCCCAAACTTTCGCGACGCCGAAGCAGCATTTGTCAAAGACGGCCTTCTTGCACGACTTCCTTGGGCCACTGGGGAAGGTTGAATGAGGACCTCAGAGGGACATACTTTCGTCAATTGTGCCATACTGATGAGAACGGAAGACTAACAATGATGAGTAAAAGCTGCTGCACGACGAGATGGTCTCTGTAGTGTTGGTTGAGTAATTATAGTTTCATCAATACTACGTAAGTTCAATACAGGTTTGTATAAGGATACAATCGTGGTTGCTATACATAGATCCGATATAATTGTTGTCCTCCGGTTACTACGCTGGATACTACATAATGTACGTTAGGAGAGATATGGACGGTATGGATGGATTTGGTGTACGTGAAGGTGCAGTTAGTGTACAGCACAGACCCTCGGGGTCAGAGGTGGGAAATCGCTAGGCGTAAACATAGGATATGCACTAGGAGTGTGTTCGGGTATAGGGGCCAAGGTCGTAACACTTCCTTGATGAAGACCTTGCCCATAGTACTCGGATTTGGTACTACCGATGGAGAAAGCAGATACAGCGGAACTGACGGTGTACACTGATTCTTTGCCGTCGGAGTCGGCCCGGGGTACCCAATCCTTTGAAATTTTAGTTTAGCGACATATAGCACCTAGAGCTGGAAAGGACCTCACCACGAGTTCCTCGTACATCTCTTGCTTCAAATGTACATTTCCAGCTGTATCACGATTCCATCGTCTCCGTTGTTCGACACAATATTCGGACAGTCTGTTGTATTCGTCATCAGAAAGTCGACGGCCATCACCATTCTTAGTCGTATAAAGCACCACGGGCTTTGTCGTATAAATAACAAAAGATATCAACCACTGCTGAGGGTGATGCCAATCCGGGACTGTGCGAAACACTTGTATGTTTGGGTTGGAAGGAAGTTGCTCGTTCGGTTCTACAGGAGCAACAAATCGCTGGAGAAGTTGTTTGAAATCTCGGTAATCGCCTTCAGAGGATGAGAATGTGGCCATTAAACAAATAAAATAGCCCTGCCTACGACCATTGGATTTGTTGTAGCCAGGGGGGCAATCCATGATGATACAAGGCCTTACTTTCCCAGAGGAGACAGGAGCGGGGCGGCCACGCTTGACGGTCAACGAGATACCTTCTCGGAGGTCGATGGGGCCGCTACCCATTGCCAAAGCTTCGGATAACGGTCTGAATGTGGATTCCTTGACAAGGCAGATTTGTCCACGCTGGTACCTCGGACGGTCCGGCTTCAGTAGTCTGCCAATTACTGAAGGAGGTTTTGAGATGCTGAGCGGCCTAGGGAGTTTTGTGGGATCGTAATCGTCCGAGTCGGATAGGATGGAACAACGCGAAGACCTAGGCTTCAGTGGCTTGCCAATGATTGAGGGAGGCTTTGATATATTAAGCGGTCTAGGGGGGTTGGTGGGATCGTAGTCATCGGATAGGACAAAATAACGTGAAGACATCGCAGGGTAATGAGAGATATAGAGGTGGCACCAGGCCTACCAGCTGTAAGGGAATGTAAGGTGACTTCGGTGTTGGGAGGAAGTGGTTAGACAACAATCAACGAGTGTGCGCCATTTTATATGACAGCCTAGCGCTGTTGTCATGGCTCCTTTGTCCGAATCATTAAGGAAAGATTTTTTGTTCTGCATTGTGAAAGAGAACAAGTGAGCACGGACCTACTGATGGCAACGAATCATGATGATCGAGATCCGAGCTCATCTTCTCACGCCTTTGTGCCATGTCCTTATTCTTGTTCTTTTGTTGGATCTGTTGCCACCCAGGGGACAGTATAAATATGCTCGGTAACGAAACAGCCACCTATCGCTCGCATCCCTACCCTTGTTATACCCCGTCATGACCCAGGCCCCTCCCTCCTTTAACACGAGGTATCAGTTGGCCCCACCTGTGGACCGTTATTTCACCTTCTCCATCGATGTGGAGGCAACTCTGGATTTGTATTGTGATGGGGGTGACGAGGTCATGAAACAAAAGCTGGAGGGCATACAGAACCGGCAATATGCAGGCTACTGCACAGAGGTGCGTCGTTCTGCGCTTTGCTTGAATCTGACCCACTGAAAGACACTTAGATTATAGAACCAGATGGAGAGCATCCCAAATACCATGTTATCAATATGCGGCCAGTACAGCAGGGCCTCACGAAGCCTCACCCTCGGAAACCACGACATGCCAGGCCTACTATGTGTGTTCCCATCTTACCGGCAATAGTCCATCCTAGGAACAGGGAACCTTTGCGGGTGGTGAACGGCCCACTGCCATGGGACAACTGCTACCATCCTACCTGTTACGATTATTTTGTCCGTATACCGATGGAATGGCGGGACTATCTTGACTCGCCATTTGTGTACCCTTCTCCTGTGCTTGACGAAGCCATCGTGGAGGATTCGCGTTACGGTGAACTTCTTCGAGCTGGACTCGACGATGATAGAATTTCGCGAGTTATTGACGGTCAAGAAGATGGCCCCGGCACAGACGACACTTCGGAGACTGATAGTCAAGTCTGCAAAACGCTTTTGGCCAAGATACCAGGGATCGATAAGCCTGAAGAGGATTGTGGTTTTGTGCCCGTAATGCGTATCGACCATGTCCTTTCGAATGTCCCGGAGATATCTGATCCATCTGAGCTACATGGAGACTTGAATGTTTTCCTAGCGTAAGCCGATGTCTCCACCTTCTACAAATCTTTTCTGAACTCTTCTTTTAAAGGATTGTGGAGGAGTATCAGCTTGCACGCTATGGATCTATCCTTCTATACCCACCAGAGGAACCTGAGTTTGATGACATGTCTATCCCTGAAATTTTTTCGATGACTTACAGTCTTACGTCGTCGGGATCCTACTCAAGTTTGCCAGAAGCGCTGGACTCGGATCAACCGGACTCGCATACCCTTGATTTATCGTCAGTCGACGAATCTGGCGAATCCGAGCAACTTCCAGTTTCAGCACCTGGCCGGAAAGGTGTGTATGTGTCGTTCATGCAGAACTTTCATTTATTTCTATCTTGCAGGCAAATGGAGAGTCAAGTCACTCTTCCGACGAGTGATCACAGATATTGTACAGTTTGTCAAGAGACACAAGTTCTCTACCAAGTTATGATGCTTTAGTCTGCAGGATAGACTACCACCACCCTCGTTTTCAAGATTATTTTACACATGTGTATTGCTAATATCTTTTTACCTATCGCGCCAGGCGACCCGAGTATTACTGCTCTAACCTGTACACCACAGCAAAAGTTGAAACGGCGTCACAGTCCAATTCTGGACATACTGCTACTTACGCATCCGATACTGTAAGTGCCTCAACGTTATCCCATACATTTGTGCCATCACAGAGGAGCTGTTCGACACGAATGCCTCCTAGCAGCTTGGGAAGTTGGCTGGAAAGTACCCACCATTCGAATTTTGTGCTCATAACTCGCTTCGTTTGCCGGGTAACGAAAGTCAACCATTGTTATCATGGATTCGATGTCGCTGTCATTTCATTATGTCCCAGGTCGTCTCACTGCGTCGTGTAATTATTTAGCTTTATCCATCGACGTCGCCGCAACTCTAGAGTTGTACCATGTGACAGAGGCAATGGCCTCGTGTATGCAAGTTACTGACAGCTCGTCGGTATGTTCTTCTGCTCTTTGCCTGATTCTCGTCAAGTCGTGGGGCGGCCTAACGAGGATAAAATGATTTCGCAAAATGTCCCATCCCAGGTCGAGGCAACCTCTGCAACTCCCGACGCCATTGCTGTGGAACAGTTGTTACCATCCTATCCGCCACGGCATCTACGCCTATGTACCTATCGAAAGGTGTGACGATTCTCAGTCACCAGAATCGATCAGCTTGTTATTTTCACCTCATGGGACGAGCGCCACTAGTAACTACCCACTGATTCAGACGATCAATTCGAATTCTCGCCGGCGAAGAGGGGTCAAGAATATACGTTTCGGACGATATGTTGGAGATGGGGAGAATGCCCTAGGTTCAACTCTACTGATACCGCTATCTTAGTCCTTGCACTATACGCATACACTACGAGCTCTGGAAACCCCATATTCTAGATCCTAGCAGTGATAAAAGCAGCCAACTCAGAAAACAAGTCGAAGAACTGGTCCTTCGACTCCACGGCCAAAGTACCTTCCTGCGAGGTATCTTCTTCCGAGTCTACTAGTAGTTGAGGGCCAGCACATTCGTGTGGCATTGTCCGAGTCCTATGGGCTAGAAGACGTTCTCCTGATTTCTAGGAAAAAAGAAAATTGATAACTTGGGTGTGGTGACCTTGGTTTCTGCTCCTCGATGATGCAGATATGACCAGCAGTTTTGACTCTTGTACCACTTCAGGGCTTTTGTCGTGTAATTATAAAGCAACGGAACGTATAGAAACAACAAAACATGGAATCCAATCTGACCTAAGTCCGCACAATTTACTTTGCGCTTCTATATTGGGGAAGAGCTTAGCCGTGGCCTTGTATCCGATAGCAAGAAGCACTGAATCAGTGATCATATTTCAAGGAGACGGCATATATGGAGAAACGACATACGATGCAACGAGTGGTATTGCATCACTCGCGAACACTTCCTCTCTTGATTCCAGTGATCCACCCGAATTACTTCCGGAGAATTCAATCATGTCTCCGGCTCGACGATGAGGATGTCATCAAAGTGGTCATGGCATACTCGAGCTGCGATGAGACCGCCAATGCTGGGAAAGCCATTCAGATGATGAACTCTAGAGCTCAGAGATATTATTACCTCCCACCACAGATAACAGCCGTCCCCTTGAATTTGTCGCCAGGAAGCCTGGTCCCCAGGGAGTCAATGTCCAGGACGCACGTCTGCTTCTCGAGTTGTCTACACCAGAAGAGGCATTTAAAGTAGATTAGAGCACCACAAGTAGCGACTGCTGTTCCTAATGCCTACAGAAGATTCATGATCCACTAGTAGTGTACGATGCAGCAGTAACAACGCCGCACACTGTAGAAAGACAATGTCTGCTGCTGCTTCCTGGGCCCTCAATAACTCACTCAACGACACTGCCCTCCCAGGTGTCGACAAGCTCCTTCCGTTCTCAGGTTGGCCCGACAGCACCGCGGTGAGCTGCCTCGACAGCATATTCACATGAGACTCAGATTCGGCCTCAAGAGTATTCTCCAAGTTAATCTTCTCTTCACGTTACTACCGTTGACTTCATTAGTTGTCCGTCACCACTGAAGACGACGACAATGCACCATTGCGAGTGTCCCTCAGAGTAGATTACTGTGCCTTGTGTTCCTTCGGCTTCGTACGCATTGACAAGGTCCTATTGCTCCTTCAAGCTCGACAACTAGAGACGATGAATAGGTGGTAAACAGGGACATGGTGGTGGTAAGAAATCCAAGGATCGAGCACAATATGTGCATGCCATCGTCGCCGTTTGTTGGTGTTGTTAGCCATGACGTCGAAGGAGCCAACTCTCCAATAAAATGTTGCACATTGGGCTTACTGGCGAGGGCGAAGCTGACATTCTTGCACATGAAGGGATAAGAGTTTTAGTTTTTGATTTTTATTTACCAATACAACATAAAACGAACGAGAAATTAAAAGAAATAAATTCAACGAAAATCACGCAACACGGGCAAGAAAGTCCGATCGGCCAAAAGAAATAAGTGCCAAGCCATTAAAAGGCAAATATTCCCAGGATATTGATGAATCTTGCGGTTTTATTCCCATGGTCAGGCTCATGCAGCGATCCGGCAATCACCGTAGGTATCATTCCCATGGTCAAATCCTCCATAATAACTGATTACCTATATACATAGGACTCGGAACCAAACTATGAAAGGGTTCAAAAACCCAAAGCTGGGTTGGATTGTCCTGCTCTGCCCTTGCACCTTCAAATTTTCCGGTACTGAAAAGATCGTCAGTCACCACTCAGATGATATTCATAGCCCTTACTATTGATCGAAACCAAGGCTCACTGCATATGACATTAGTGTTAAATAATAGGATAATAACATTCAAATCGCATACTGTCATAGAAAAAACTGTTTACGATTCTGCACAAAATTAAGTTACTTTTATGACTCGATCAAAGATGACTCACGAGAACGCCCCACCATTTTCCTCACTAGACCGGATAATCCACTGTACTTGAGGGATGTGAGGATTTTCTGGACAGATGATGACATCAGTGCCTGGTATATTGTCTGAGGACAGTTGTCAGATATGATTGAGCAGCAATGAGTGCTACTTGCCACCGGCAAAGGTCCAGAGCTACCCAATGAAATGATATATCAAAGAATGTATGGCATACATAATGATAATATATTAAAGCCCTGGTTCTACAGTCAACGGGGTGATATATCAACTACAGATGAAGATCCCATGACTACCCCGCCATGTAGAATCCTTAGCTCGCTGTGAGCATTGCTGCCTACCAGCGCTGACAAGCGGTCCCATCAGTGTGCCTCTGTGGCTAAAAATAAAGCAATCGTATCCTGCCTTTGTTACGATTTATTTACTTTTTACCCTTCAGAACCTTCACATTGGCACTATATGCATCACATGGGCAACGGTCGCATCAACTTCTATAAATCTTCACCATCACCGTTGTCAATAGCTATTATTAGGACTACCATTTAGTATATAAGTAGCACACTCTCAGCTGTAATACTCAGCTTCGAGCTAAAGTTTATATAACCTCATTCTTCTCTCGATTCACTCGCAACGACCTGACTGTTGCACTAGCATCTGATTATAACCAGACAAGCTGAGACTCTGTTGGACTCGGGTATTACCCGGCATAGTCTAGCAGTTTACTCTAGTTTGGTTTACTCAGGGCTAGTCCTAACAATTAGCTTGAAGCTTCCCTATATTCCTTTGAGTGCTAGCCACCATCGGAACCCATGAGCATCACCCCAGACATCACGACACTCGACCAGAACATCCTAATCGTCGCACTAGTATCATCTAGCGTCGTCTTTGGAGTCTCTATTGTCGTCCTAGTCTACTTCGGCAACAACCTGCGGGCCTGGTGCATTCGCACCTGGCCAGCGCCTCAGCCAGTCCAACAACCCATTCCCCTACAACCCATCCCCTTCCACCCTAATCCAATCTACAATGTTCCCCTCAGACCCCTCCCCCCCCCATGGGTCCAGCCGACGACAGAGATTACAAGGCTTCCTGAGACTACCAACCTCCTGGCAGAGGACAGTCCCAGGAGCCCTAACAGAGGAACCAATGAGCCCGAGCCCGAGAGCCCCATCGCTGGACCTTCCAGGACTCGGGACCCCTTTCGCCCAAGACCTAGAACTCCCAGAATCGAGGAGGACCTCACCAGCCAGAACCCATCCAACTCTAGCCGAGAGACCACCCTCAGACAGAGCCCCCCCCACACAGTCATACCCCCGCCGCGGAGTTTACAGGTTACGAACCCCAATCCTCGAGGAAGATTCCCCCCCGACCCTCCATCTGAATCTTCCTCCTCAAACTCGGAGGCCATCTCTATTCACGAGACCCCGAGAGCAGGCCCCTCCCAACCCGTACCAGGTCCGACTCCAGGAGAGTACATGGAGGTCGAGGGAAGATTCGTCATTTGGCCAGTCCTTCATGACACCCCGGGCGACGAGCAGCGGGCCCGCGAGCTCAGGAACGAGCGTCTATCAGTCGCTCGAGTCGGAAGGCCCCAGCTGTCGAGACAGTCCTGGGAGACTAGACGACAATACAACACAAGGCAACGAGCCCTTAGCAAGCACGAGGACCCCCTTCCCCGAAGGATGGAGGAGATCCTCGCAAGAAGCGAGCTCAACGAGAGCCCCTTCTATCCAAACGGACCAGACAGGGTCTGGCCGGACCTCACCAACCACCAGCGACGCCTCCTCGGAGAACATCGAGCAGAGGCATGGAACCTCAGACGAAGAGATTACCTCCGATGAGGAGGAGAAGACCCGGGCTCGGTGGAGCTCTACAGAGGAACTCGATGCTATGAACTCACCCCGTCTCAACGAGAGAGGGAACAAGTATATGGACCTCGACCCGGAAGAAGAGTACGAGAAGGAACTCTATGAGAAAGAACTGAGGGAGAGCTCGAGGTACTCTTCGAAGAGTTGGGAGCCCTACAAGAAACCTGGGAAAGGATTAACCGCGACCTTACCTATGACGAGTGGATCGGAGAGGAGCAGATACGGCGGGATGAACCTGTCCCGAGGTTTCACACCCAAATATCCGCCATGGGGGCCGAGACCTCTACCTGATTCCCCTCCCCCCCGAACCACGAGACAAGAGTATTATCCCTGGCCAACCAAAAGCCGACTAGTCGCCAGATCAGGAGAAGCCAGCGGATCAAGGAAAGAATATACTGAGGAAGGAAAACTCCTCTCCCTGGAAGAAGTCAGAATTAGGAGAGAAGCAGTCACATGGGAAAGGAGTGACATGGAGGAATTAATCCGGAAGGAACAAGAAAAGATCCGACAGCTAACCGAATACTGGGACCTCGACCCAGTAGAAGGAAAAGGAAAGGAACCAGCCGAACCAGCCCCCCCGATTCCCCCTAGACCCCACAGAGGAAGAAGACCCCCAGACCCCCCTCCCCCGGGACCTCCCTCTCTTGGGCATAACCGAGACCGATTCTCAGTCCCAAGACGACCCCCGAAATATCCAAGACCACCCGACGACCATTGGCCAATGGGCCCTGCCAACAACAACGACCTATTCCCCTCCGTCAAACCCATCCTACTACGCACCCCTCTCCCCTTCGAAGAAAAGCACAATGACATAATTTGATTCTTTGGGGACTGCGTCGCATATTTCGAAGTACATGACTCTTACTTCCACTCCACCTTGAAAGTCCCATTTGCAGCCTCCTATTTCGAAGGGGCAGCAGCCAGATGGTGGACCACCAAACAGATGGAATATTACAGCGAACGACTGGAAAGGTTCCGCTACCCAAACTGGCCGGACTTCATGCACATTGTCCAGGAACAGTTCATGGACGCCACAGCAAAGGAACAACATGAAAAGAAGATGATGGACCTAAGGATGGGAAACAGATCGGCCATAGTATACTTCCAGAAATTGGAAGGGGAAGCCCAACTAGCAGATAGGATCCATGACACCGGAGAAAGGGGAGCAATGGTCAGGGCACTCTGACAAGGAGTACCCGAAGACTACATCAGGTTCATTACGGACATGGGAATGAACATCCCAACCCAATACGTAGAATGGAAGGCCCGCATAACCACTATGCACGAACAACGGTCCGTCGCCCTCGCCTACAACCGAACCAACTATGGAAGTCGACGTCCCAATAATTGCCCAAACAACAACGCCAGCAGCAGGCAAAAAGCTGCTGGCGCGACAAGTGGGTCAGGGGACAAGAAGACCGCCACCGGAACAATGTATGGAGGAACGGGGAAACCCATGGACATAGATCGGATGCGAGCCGAAGGAAGATGTTTTAATTGCAACCAGAAAGGTCACCTATCAAGGGACTGCAAGGAACTGAGGAAGGAAAGAAAGAAGTGGAACTCGCAGGAGCTGCGAGCATTACTCGCCACTGCCGAGAAAGAGGAGAAACAAGTTGAGGAGAAGACACCCTCGACTACAAAGATAGAGGAAGTAAAAGATGGGGCCGACAAGTGAGCGATTCCACTTGCTCGGCCGGACTTATTAAAACCCAGGGTGTGTGCTCGTCTCCGACTGGTCGGACTTATTGTACTTCTGTAGTTACCACATGTTTACCTACGCATTCGAATATACCTGCTTCGACACCTTCCAGAACGACCACCCCAAAAGAATCGCACAACCGCTACGCTCCGCTTGCGGAGCTAGAAAAAGATATAAAAACACCTCCTGAACGCTCCACTTCCCCACCCCCCTGGACCGACCTCCTCCCCCTAGGCTCCTCTGACCATTCAAGAGCACCAACGATCCCCTGCATGTCCGCTCAAGGTGCAGGAACGCATCCAGCTGCGTCGAGACTGAACAACGTTCAATCACCGGACGCAAAGGGAACAACCCTTAGGGAAGCCGTCTTGTCAGAGGAGGGATCCGACAAAGGAACGGACGACAACGAACACCGGGAAGAAGAGTGGTGAAGACTCAAGACAGCAAGACCTGACAACCGGGATCGTAGGGAAGGGCCCCCCCAAGATTGTCACCCAGTGTCGGAAATCGCAAGCGCCCGCGAGAAGGGCTGAACAGGGGCCTGCACGCCCCAACAGCCGCGCACCACCCTCGTCAAGGTACCTGACGAGGACGAGGACACGGCCTATCAGATATGGAAGGAGAAGCAACGACGGGAAGAAGAGAGAGAAAGATGGGACCCCCCTATCACCCCCGCTAAAGATCAGGTATGCATCCCTCCCCCGGGGCACACCTGGTTCAGACCCTTTGAGGTCGACTGGACCCTCCGGGCGATTCGGGAAGTGCGTACTGAGTCCGAGGCCCGAGCTGCCCTTTCACTCTGGGTTCATCAAGACCGGGTCGGCGAGATCATAGCCGACCTAATCGATGAGCTCAAGGTAGGAGGGGAGATCGCGAGAGAACAACTCTATGAATTACGAAAACCCATTCGATATATCCGCTGAACAGAGGGAGCATCGTTGTGAGCCTTAGTCCTTCCGGTAAACATTGAGACCCTTGCCGACAGATGAACCCTGACAACCAATGGGCTTGTCGACAGCGGCTGCACCAGAAGCTCCATCAACCGAGCTTACGTAGAAAAGCACCAACTACCAACCTCGAAACTGCCAGTACCCATCCCAGTCTACAATGCAGACAGCTCCCGGAATAAGGCAGGGGACGTCACTGAGTTTGTAGAACTAAGGATGACAATTGGCGACCATAGTGAGCGGATTGACCTTGCCGTCACGGACCTAGGAAAGAATGACCTCTTCCTCGGTCACGACTGGCTCAAACGACATAATCCAGTAGTTAACTGGAAGTCGGGAAGAATCACGTTTGCCCACTGTCAATGCCACAAAAACCCCTTCCCCTTACCTGACGCCAACCCGGAAGACAGATGGGACGAAGAGTTAGAAGAGGGGGAAACCATTCTGGCGGTCGACATGCGACAAGCCCTAGAAATTAGGGCGGTACACCATGCGAACGACCTAGCCGCCCAGGCAAATGCCGGGAAGGCAAAAAAGACGTTTGAGGAGATGATACCACCAGTCTACCGAGAATTCCAAGACCTCTTCTCGAAAGAGAACTTTGATGAGCTCCCAGAACGAAAGCCCTGGGACCACGCAATCGAGCTGACCCCCAATGCGCAGTCGACCCTAGACTGTAAAGTCTACCCCCTCAACCGTCACAAACAGGAGGAACTCAACAAGTTCCTAGACGAGAACTTGGCCACGGGACGGATCCGTACCTCCAAATCACCCTTTGCCTCGCCATTCTTCTTCGTCAAAAAGAAGGACGGCTCGTTACACCCAGTACAAGACTACAGAAAAATCAACGAGATGACCATCAAGAACAGATACCCACTCCTGCTCATCTCAGAATTGATGGACAAGCTTAAGGGAGCAAAGTACTTCACTAAACTGGACGTCAGGTGGGGATATAATAACGTACGGATCAAACAGGGAGACGAACAGAAGGCTGCGTTCAGAACCAACCGAGGCCTCTTTGAACCAACAGTAATGTTCTTCGGCCTCACGAACTCGCCAGCCACCTTCCAGTGGATGATGAACGATATCTTCAAAGACCTAATTGCGGAAGGAAAGGTCACCATCTACCTCGATGACATCCTTATCTTCACCAAGGACCTCCAAGAGCACCGAGCAATCGTAAGACGGGTGCTCAGAAGGCTGAGGGAGCACAAACTATTCCTAAAAGCAGAGAAATGCGAGTTTGAAACACTGGAAACCAAGTATCTCGGGGTAATCATCAGCGAAGGAGCAATCAAGATGGACCCAGTGAAAGTCAAAGGAATCACCGAATGGCCCACACCGACAAAAAAGAAGGAGCTACAGTCATTCCTAGGCTTCACCAACTTTTACCGACGCTTTATCAGAAATTATTCAAAAATCGTCCGCCCTATGACTCAACTTACGGGGAACGCACCCTGGACCTGGGGAACCGCCCAGAATCAGGCATTTCAACAGTTGAAGAAACAGATGGCAGAGGATGTAATCCTGGCGATGCCGACAGAAACAGGGAAGTTCAGAGTGGAAGCTGATTCAAGCGAAGGAGCAATCGGTGCCGTCCTCAGCCAACAACAAGATGGGAAGTGGAGGCCAGTTGCGTTCCTATCAAAGGCCCTTACCATCATGGAAAGGAACTACGAAATCTACGACAAGGAACTCCTAGCTATCATGCTCTCCCTCACGGAATGGCGCCACTATCTCATGGGAGCCGCCGACACATTCGAAATCTGGACGGATCACCAGAACCTACAATACTTCAGGAAGCCCCAAAAGCTCAACCGCCGACAAGCCCGATGGGTAACGGAACTCACAGAATATCATTTCACCCTCTTCCACAAGGCTGGCACCGCCAATAGGAAAGCCAACCTGCTGAGTCGATGAGATGACCACAGCCAAGGCAAACAGGACAATGAGGACATAATCGTCCTAAAACCCGAACACTTCCGGGCGATGATCATGCCCACCGATGAAGAAACCCACGCTAAGATCAAGGATGCCACCAGAGATCACGGGAAATGGGATCAAGGCATCGCAGGGTCCCTCAATCATGAAAGAGGAATAACAGAGGCAAATGGACTCCTCTACTATGACGGACGAATATACGTCCCAAGAGACCACCCGCTTCGTGGGGAAATCATATCCCGCTCCCACGATCACATTACTGCAGGCCACCCAGGAATTGCCAAAACCAAGGAACTCATCCAACGAGAATTCTGGTGGCCAAAACTCCATAAAGACATTGAGGCTTACGTCAAAGCATGCGAAACGTGCCAACGAACCAAGACAAGCACACAAACAAAAGCAGCCCCCCTCCATCCCAATGAAATCCCTTCCGAACCCTGGACTCATATCTCGGTGGACATGATAACCGGTCTACCTGAGTCAAATGGGTTTGACGCTATCCTGATGATCATTGACCGTTTCTCAAAAGAGATGGTCCCAATAGCCTGTAATGTGGAGCTAACCTCGGAAGGATACGCAAAAATACTGCGAGATCACATATACGCCTGCTACGGAATGCCCAGCGTAGTAATCTCTGATTGAGGTCCCCAATTCGTCTCGAACTTCATGAAAGACCTCTATAAACTACTTGACATAACCCCAAACGCATCCACAGCGTTCCACCCTCAGACCGACGGACAAACAGAGAGGGCCAACCAAGAAATCGAAAAATACCTCCGAATATTCGTCAATCACCTACAGAACGACTGGAGCGAATGGTTAGCAATTGGCGCCTTCATCCACAATAATCGTATCCACTCCGCCACCGGTAAAAGCCCGTTCATGGTCAATTATGGCTGGAACCCTAGGATCGTCCCAGACTCTCACCAAGCCAACCCGTTCACCAATCCCACCGCCCAGTCCTTCTCCGACAAGATGAAAAACATCCATGCCGAGGCAAAGGCCTCACTTGAAGAGGCAGCGGACAAAATGAAAACACAGTACGACAAGAGAAAGCGACCCGCAATCAACTACAAAGTCGGAGATCGGGTATGGCTCGATAGTTCCCATCTAAGTCTCCCCCGTCCCAAAAAGAAGCTCGACGACAAGTGAGTAGGCCCCTTCCTTATTCTCAACAAATACGGTGCCTCCGCCTATAAATTGAAACTCCCACCTCATTGGAAAATCCATCCCACCTTCAACGAGAAACTCCTCTCCCCATATACTCCACCCGCATTCCCAAATCAGGAACAACCACCACCACCTCCACCCGACTTAATTGAAGACGAAGAGGAATACGAAGTTGAAGAAGTCCTGGACCATCGCACCAGGAAAGTCAGAGGAAAGAGAGGAGAGCTCCCAGTAGTCGTCACCGACTACTATGTCAAATGGAAAGGCTGGACCCGGGAACACAACAGCTGGGTACGAGAAAAAGACATGGAGCACACCAGAAAGTCAATCAAAGACTATGAAAAGAAAGCCAAACGCGCAGGCCGTCTCATGATAGCCTATGCGTCCTCCATCGAAACCGCGACAATCCAGATTGAAGTCAGAAAATTCCCAAGAATGATCCTGGAGGGAAAGTACGATGACAATGGAGTACTCAGCTACAAAACGCAGGCAGGCAATGGAAGCCAAGAATGGATAAAGGACCCACCAGACTACCCACCAGAAGCAGCCTCTGAGCGTCGAAAATGGGAAAAAATGGTCAAAACATACTGGGAAAACGTACACCAAGAAGAGCCCGAATGGGAACCCTAATGGCAGTCGGGACGACTGCCTTAACGAGAGGGTAATGTTACAATTTATTTACTTTTTACCCTTCAGAACCTTCACATTGGCACTATATGCATCACATGGGCAACGGTCGCATCAACTTCTATAAATCTTCACCATCACCGTTGTCAATAGCTATTATTAGGACTACCATTTAGTATATAAGTAGCACACTCTCAGCTGTAATACTCAGCTTCGAGCTAAAGTTTATATAACCTCATTCTTCTCTCGATTCACTCGCAACGACCTGACTGTTGCACTAGCATCTGATTATAACCAGACAAGCTGAGACTCTGTTGGACTCGGGTATTACCCGGCATAGTCTAGCAGTTTACTCTAGTTTGGTTTACTCAGGGCTAGTCCTAACAGCCTTTTCAGCTTTTTTTACTGCATGGATTCTGGCATCGAAGATCTTCATCTGTCCGTCAACCATTCCTCATCGCTTAGTGCCTGGAATCTAGATTCAAGCGAATCCACATCATATCATACATAATAATCACTATTTTCAGGTTTCTACTGGAACAACATATTTATTATGGAATGGATTCTTCATGTATGTCAGTATAGCTACATACTTCATGATGCTGTATCATACAAAGATGAAAATACAATGAAATTGTGAGCTAGTGAGGTATCTTGTAGAGCCTGCAAAGTAAAATAAAACAAACAAAACAAAATAAAATAAAATAAAAACAATTCCTACGAAACATGCAGCAAACCCTGACAGTATCAGACAGGATACGGACCAGGTGCATGTTGAATCAATACCATTTGGGTTGTATTGCATCTGAATCCATTGTGTGAGCATTTACATCAGAAAGCTTGTCTTGCCTTGCACCAGCTTGCAAAAGCATAATTATACATACTTGCCAAAGCAGATTGTGCCACTTTCAACCAAGCCAGGCATCTTTAAGATCACGGCTACTTAATTCTTCAAGGAAATGAAACATTTTCTGGGATAGCCCACAAATAAAGGTGTTGGCAAAGTCGGTGCACATTAGAGAAATCAATTGAATGGTTGCCCTTATTGTGGCTTCGTCTGACCGAAATTCTAGAGGTGGCTTTAGATGGAAACGAGTAGCCAGATGGAAAGGTATTGTATTATGGAGTGTACAGAAATAAAATTTGAGGCAGAGTATGGCGAAACACGTCCCTCATAGAGAGGTACTTTTGTGCTTGGTGATGAACCTAGACTTCCATGGCAACGGCAAACCAAAACTCAAAGAGTAATGATTAATGATGGTGTAGACCGGAGATAAAGGTACTGTGTTGTGTGAGTTGTTTGGGGCACCTCCATGTGACCTAATCACTTCCTCTAGATGCGAGTTTATACTGTGACTTTTCAGTCAAGCAAGTAGTACTCAAGCGATCAAGTACTAAAAGGTATTGGCTGTAGGCCGGTGATAATCTCAATGACGAGATTGAACGGTTTTGGGTATGACATGAATACCGCAAATCCGGTGTAATGAGGAGAAATGAATAGATGAGATCTCTAGACATAGGTCCTATGAAAATAACGGTGAAAATGAAGCTATGTGTGTGGCAGTTAGTTTATAACTGGTGGAGTGTCAATGTACTGGGTGGTGATTCTAATAATGCCGGTCAATGTGGGCAAAAGTGTGAAAATACATTTATATCCGGTGGGGCATGGAGATAACAAGTGTTGATCCTATATGAGGCGAAATATACTGAAGTTGATGTTGAAAGCTGAGTCTACTCGGAGACTTTCCTATCCTATGTCAATGTCAAACCTATGAGTCCTCTCGAGGGACTATCCTATCCAATCCTATAATGGTCCTAAACGGTGTTGAGTCCCAAAACGATCCTATGTTGATGATGTTGATTCCTATAAGTCTGCCAGAGACTACCCAAGTGGGCTACGATAAATGATGTTGAATATAAAGCCGAATAAAACTCCTATGGTATGAAGATGAAGATGGTCCAATCCTATAAAACAAAAGAGGCGGTGTACGACGCGAACGCCGGTGTTACTCGCTGGATGCGAGTACCAACCGCTAATGATAGGGTGCAAGCTAATGCGCGATGTGCGACGCCGGAGATAATTCCTAAAACCAGTCAATCACGGTTTAGAGCATTTCTCAAGGAGAGCGCGAAGGAGTACGAAGCTCAGACAGTGTAAAACCGGTCTCTGGCTTATAGCGAGTGTATGGGGTGCAAACAATTGCTATTGTTCGTATACTGCGCTATGCGTGGGGTATGGTTCGTTTAAAACCGGTGCTAATGACTATAGCAAGTGTGTAGGGACGAGATTATATCCGGTGACAAGTGTATAGCGAGGCTAATGGCAGAGTAACGGGTGGTAGTTGATTAACTACTGTACTACAATTTTCTACCTACTTTTATACTACCGGAGATAATTATTAATAGCGGTACTTAGTAAAGCTACAAGGCTGCAGCTTTGTAAAGATCCTAGCGTCCATACATATCTCCGTAGTCGCTTGTAACAGCCAATCCTCTGCATTACCAAAGGAAGGTAAATTTCCTAGATCATGGGTCTTCTCCAGCATGGTTTTTGAGGTGCTGTTTAACTGTGGACTGAGAGGGTACAGTCGATAACCTGAGGTGTATGAAAGGAGTACCGTGCGCTAGTGACCTTGGCACAGTGTTATTGGTAAAACCGGCCATCTAGCTGACCAAAACCCGGTGATTATTGAAGTGGAATAACAGTCGATGAGTATGACCTCATATAATTAAAGGATCAATGCCGGGGTTTTACACCGTGATGCACTAGTGATGTGCTCTCATGCGTCGTATGATTTATCTCCGGTGGTCGACTAATTGGTTGATATTGGTGCCTAGCCATGATGGCGTACGATTTGAGCCGCAAAACAAGTTGGGATGGATATTCCCCATTATATCTGGTCGTTGAAGTGTCAAGAAGGTCCTATAGTAGCGTGTGCACACCGGAGATAATATTATATCTGGTGCTAAGTCGATTGTCACTTAGAAATGACAAAGTTCATGAATTCTGAGCGTACAGAGCCCTGAGGCTCATCACCAGTCCTCCTTGTAATGTTTAAGGTACTCCTGGGACGAAAAACACCATTACATCAAAAATATTAGTGAGCTCACTAATAACGTACCATGTACTTGTGAAGTTGGCCCATCTTCTCAGTAGCAGTAGTGCCAAGGTTCTGGCACAACTGAGTAATGACAGCCTTTACGGCGACGAAGGGCATAGCAGGAGCAGAAGACATTGTAAGATATGAGGATGTTTAAGAGAAAATAAGACATTGAGAACACAAGTATTGGTTAGAGAAAACGGGTTTCTGGTGGTAAGGAAAGGACTGTGGGTGGGTCTCACTTTTATAACAAGCACTCGCAGCAGTCACAGTCTAAAAATAATGGGTATTCTCACTATAAAATCCAGAAACGCAGAAAGAAAATCTCACAACACAACATAGCCCACGGACTTAAAAATGTAATAAAACAGCAGCTATGTTGGGTTGGAAATAGTTGATAGGAGAAGTTAAAATTTCAGGGAAACTAAATGACTGAGGACAGTCAACGTCTTTTAGTGTGGGGGAGATAGTGGTGTACACGGTACATACACGGTACACCTTTATTACCATGAAATAGTAGAATTTCAGAGCAAAATTTGTGATTCTACAAACACACATTAAAGGCCAGAAAAATGGAATATTGAAGAATTTGAATAACAAAAACGGAAATGAAAGCCCATGGTAGCGACAAGTGGTGCTAGGACTTGTGCTAGAACGCTAGGAACGAAAAGAAAATAAGTACAGAGTCTGCAGACTAAGCAAGCTGTGAACATAGAAAAAGGAAATCATGAGGATGCTACGAGACACAGATGACAAGTCCAAAACAGACTTAGTGAGCTCGCCTAGGAATGGACTCAATGTAGTCCCCATCAATGAAAATCAGGGACATAACAGTCTAATACAGGGTCTTACTAACCAGATCACACAGAAAGTGAAAGAGTAAAGACTAATATGGGCTACGAGAGACAAACAAGTAGATAATTTTGATGGTCCTATAGACCGTAAGACGAGACCAGACACAGATAATATATATACAGAGATAAAACGGCTAAAAATACGACAAGAAAAGACCCTAAACCTCAGCCTCCGAATCGAACTCTCCACCATCCGAACCATGCTCATGAGAGTTGGAAGGACCCTCCTGGCGGTCCTCCTCACCGGGTTGATTGGGATGACGAGAAGCCCTCTGGGAGCGCCGGAGCCCTTCATCATCACTAAGTTCCCAAGCGCTCGCATCAGCATCATCAAACAGGATGGAGGGACCAGAGGGAACATCGAAGGATTGCCCCAAGGACTGGCGAATCCTGTCATTTACGATGAAAGCGCTAACTTCCTCATAGTTAGCAGTGAGGCCTTTGATGATTTGATTACCGTCCTCGTGGCTGGTGAGCTGATCCAAGGCCTCAGCGATTTCACGAATAATCAGGTCATGGGACAAGTAGCGACTACAAAGAAGGTAGTCGAGGTGCTCGAGCTCATGATTAGCGTTGCGAAGCTGAGCAAGGTCCCACTCAATGTCTGAAAAAGGAACATTAGAAAAGAAGTGGACCAGGAAAATAGAAAAAGGAACGTACTACCGATGTTATACTTAGCAAAAGGTGCGATGCGAGTCGAAACAACATTCATCTCTTGCACAGTATAGCGAGTGGAACAGCGACCATGGTGGCTCGTGACGCACTGATCACAAGCGGCGCCAGGGAACTTGTTGGTCCAGGTGCATTTGATCGACCTGGAGGCGCAGGGGATGCAGGACACCGCATAGTGCTGAGAAAAATCAGTAAGAGATAGAGAAAACCCAGATAAAAGAGAAAGCTCACATCAGGAGCCCTCGTGAACCAAGGATTGGTGGAAGAGCAAGCGCCGAAAGTACCGTTCTTACCAGGGTAACGAACGGGCCTGAAGAATAATGAATAAGCCAGGTACAGAAAACAAAAGAAGAAACGTACAGGAGGAACTCGTGAGGTGCAGTCCGGATATCATCGAAAGTAAGAGCTTCAAGCTCTGTGCACGTGGTATCCCGAGTAATAGAGACTCCACCAGTCTCGGAGTCAGAACTGCTACCAGGAGACCTGGCTATAAAACACGCCTTCTTGCGAGGGGTGGCCTTGGATTTCTTCTTGGGCTTTGCATCAAAAGAAGAAAGTTTGGGCTTCTTGGTAGCCCGCACCTTTTCGACCTCTGCCTTGGACTCGACGTCGGGAGACAGAGGCAGCATAGCCGCCTTCGAAGAATGAGCACGCGCTCTTGTATGAGGAGTGCTGATGTGCTCGGTAACAGTGAGTGACAAAAGGACTAGTGAGTTGCAACGAACTACAACCAACACTAAACCTCTCAAAACTCTACACTTATCACCAATGTATTGAATCCGGGCATTTCGAGTACGATAGAAGCACTCTACAAACTTCAATAATCCAGTAGACTTGTTCAAAAAGACTTCTATTTGTTACTAGCGAGCCTAACAAAGGTAACACTTGTACTAGCGGGGGTTTTAAGACACGGTTGGGGAAAGGTGACTTGATTCGAGCTGCTATGCTCGCTGGGACTATGACTACTTCGGACTAGTGGCTCTCTTGGCCCTGTAACTGCTCCTTACAAGCGATGAACACTTGACTAGTCGCACTCTTGGCAAACTAGTGGCACTCTTGGCCTAAGAATACTACTATGACTGCTGAGAACTTGCTTGAACTAACTCCGAAACACTCCTGGTCTTTGCTTGACACAACAGTAGATTCAAAAGGGGCTTCAATTCACTTCGATACTAAGATGAGTCCACGACTAGTTGTCGCTTCGTCAAGGTTTAAGCACAAAATCCTTTAATTGGGGCACTAGAATACTGACTAGTATGTCACAATTGCGGGGAAGGCTTGCCTGCCGCGCATGTACTTGTCTGTCTACTTATATATTACAGCCATAAGGCACAATCAGGGTCTAATTAAGCTGAATAGGGAGTATTATTGGTAAGATTTGCGGGGCTAGTCACGAGAAATGGTGAAAGAGCACGCAATAGCCGGTCTAGAGCCAGTTGCATGCTTACTAGTGGGACCTAGGAGCTCCGACGGGAGCCCTATCCCATGTCTCAAATCTGCTATTTGCCTGTGGTTGTCAAGGCTGAATGACTAGCCTGACGGGCGTGCCTGCAACAGTAGTCAATCATGATCAAAACCGCTGCCCGGCTATACTAGTGCCGATCATATGAGATCTGTATCACACTAGTCGAATCTCCAGCAAAGTTGATCCATTACTGATGCTTTTCCTAAGTCCTATTCGAGATTCCATATAGCTAGTTTATCCTGACTTAGGCATTTCTGCCAAGACCGGTACGCTAGTGATTGAACTCCGTGCTAAGTGTGTCCTCTGCCTCTGGTTTGGTTTGTTAGTCGCGTCCTTGGTCCACTCGTGGCTTTATTTGCTTAGCTCATTAGGTGGGAGGATACTAGTGTGACCGGCTGGTAGAGCTTGGCCCACAAGGGTGCCGTCTCTAAGTCCTGGTTTTTACTAGTCATGTACTAATCTGACTATCAGCTCGAAGCCTCTGCTATAGTCCTCTAAAGCCTCACTAGTGTCGGATAGATCCACAATAGTATTGTTGTAAAATCGCAAAATCTAGGTGTGAACATGTAGACAGCGTATCAGCGCTTGGGAGAGAGATGGCGGGAGCCATTTGAACAGCTTTGCCCTTTCCAGAGGAAGAGTGCTTCCTTTTGTTGGGAGACTTGGCAGAGCTCGGAGCGGACTCAAAACGGATGGCGGAGAGAGGGGCTGGAGGAGGCGTAAGCTGCTGGTGATAGGCCCTCCGCCCATCCTTGAGCAGCATACGAGGCTTGGGCTTCCTACCGGTAATCTTGGCAGGGGGCCCACGCGACGAAGAAGGAGCGGAGCGCTCAACAGTGTTAAGGGGTTCCCCACTCAACGCATGATACATTTGGGGAGGTGAAGGAGACCTCAGCTCATCGACAGGAGGGGTCGCAACCGGAGAATCCTCGAGCACAGCGATTGCAGGAAGCGATGGAGTGACGACAACCATGGGTACAGGCAGTGGATTAAAGTCCCCTTGCCCCTCAACAGGAGGCAAAGGAGACACCGACCGAGGCGGAACCGGCAAACAAAGGAGAGAAGCGGGATCGAACCGCGTTGGAGTAACAGCTGCAAAATCCTAGAAAAGAATTAAAAAGCGATGAGTTGACAGGTAGAGCTAGAGGCCCATGACTTACAAAGGAACGAGAAGAGCCCGCGGCAGGAAAAGCTATAGAAAAAGTATGAGTTGAGCCTGGGAAAAAGGAGACAAGACCTGATGCTTACCAGGGTGAGGACTACCCGGGTGAACAGTCCGGGACCTGGAAGAATAACGAGTAAATAGACAAGATTGCAGGGAGATCAAAGAGAGCTCACATCTGATGAGCGAGCTCCTGAAAACCTGTATCAGCAGGAGGAGAAGCGGGATGTCCCTTCATCAAGTTGTGGAGATTGGGACGAGTGGGCGTCGCCTGCACCAGAGAAGCAAGAAAGAAGTCAGCGGCAGTCATAGGAGAAGCCCGCAAGGGAGAGCTCGCTGAAGGAGCATCCATGTGATGAGAACTCAGCAGCGAAGCCACTGAGGGGAGAACCACTGAAGTAGATGGCACCGAGGCCTGTTCAACAGTAAGAACCGTTGGTAAAGCCATAGGAGACGCAGGGGGTTGAGAGACCGTGTTCGGCATCGGCTGGTCAGGCAGCGGTGGCAGAGAAAATGGCAGCTCAGGAAAGAGCGGCACCATCTCGGGCTCCGAGAGAGCGTCAGCCACAGTCATTGAATGGCTTTCAGCCTCGTCATCTTCATCGTCGTCATCGGGAGAAGGAGTCGGAAAACGAGTAAAAACCACAGAAGGGAAGGCAGTGTTTTCCTCGGGCATGAGGAAAGGTGGTCCATACACTACCGGTAGAGCTTGTTGTAAAAGGTAATCCTCCATCGGATTAGGCGCGTTGAGAGCCAAGAAATGTTGTCCTCCCGGTAGAGGAGAACCTAGACAAAAACGAGAAAGGTGCTGAAAAAGGGACAGTGAGCTCCGAGCGCAAGAAAGCAAGACAGAACGTACATGAGAGGGACGCATCTCGTCAGAAGTCCGGTGAATGAGCCCGTCCCAACCTATGACCCGAAGATTGGCAGGCAGCTCCAAGTGTAACCTGGTAAGGTGCCCTCGGATGAATGCCCCCACTCGTGAATCGATTAAGTGTTGCCCCTCGAGAGCAATTAAAGTCAGTCGCTAGAAAACTGTCAGGAAAGGGAATCCATATGGCAGAAACTTGGCAATGGCAGACGTACCAAAAACTGAAAAGCGGTCCTCAGCATTGCTGCCAGCTCTTCCTTAGTACCCTGAGGCATTTGATGCTTTCCCGGCATTAGGATATTGAAAACCTTGCGGTAGGCATTGTAGTGAGCGACGGGATCAAACTTGGCGAAGTACTGATACTGAGTATGTGACTCAGGAGGTGAAAATGGAGAAGACATAGTGGCTGGGGAAAAGCTGTTAAAGGAGGATCCCCAATGAGAAATAGTACGTGTTAGAACACGTACTAGTTCAGCTTGAAGAGTGAGGACTGTGCACAAAGGGCGAGCAGCTAGCACAGAAGTAGCCATACAGTGAATGTAGGCGAAAGCAATGAAGGGTGGGAAGAATTGAAGTCCAGCGCTCACTCTATATCTAAAAATTTCACTGGACTTCTTATCCTTTCCGCGAAGAAAAGAAGCTCTTGCATGGGAACTTCGATGAACATTGATGTAACCGGCCCATGGGCATGTGAAGCAGATGCCATGTGGAAAAGAAGAGAACCACATGGACCCACAACGCAATGACCAAGGACGGTCAGGACTTTAGTGATGGGGATATGTTACGACTGCATACATTCCAGACATGTAATTTTGCGATCTAGTGAATATACTTGGTACTACAGTACAAGGAGAGAAATGGGCCTAAGGACTAAGTGAGTATACATAATAAGTACCTCTAAACAATAAGACTACCTGTCTAAACGACATGACGTGACAGACTCAAACCGGGACTTAGTTACAGCTTGTACTTGACAGGCTAGCTTGACAGAAAGTTCATAAACCCTGTTTGGCCGTCGGTAGTTGTCCATTACCAAGAGAGCTCACTCCTTTAAACCAAGATGAAAAGGATTGCAATTTAAAACAATCGGCGCATACTAAATTAAAGTGATGCACTGTGCCTGAGGAGCCCGGTCCGGAAACCACACAAGAGATAAGATAAGAGGATAATCCGATGTTCAAGCCGTGGTATGACAAGTGTCTTCGTGGTTGTCACACTGTTGAGGAACCATTGCCAGTAAGGGTTACTTCTGGAAGAATGATTGAATAAGAGCTGGGCTAGATGTGGCATGACCACTACTGGTCAGGAGATATGTCCTCGGACTTGAGATTAGTGAGTGCTTGTAAAACCTTAGCGAGCTCGACATGGAAACTAAACCACATATGGCAACACCGAGTCAGACGCCAAGCAGGACTGCGGCAGCGGTGGGCTGTACGCATAGGAGTCTAGATTACCTGAGGACTGCGGTGATATTTCTAATTAATAGTTGTTTTAGTATAAGTAGTTAGAAGTTCGGTGTAGTATACAAGTTTCGAACCCCCGAGTTGCGGTGCATGCGTAGAAGGCGAGTACTGTAATAAAGGAATAAGTTTGTAGCTTCGAGCATCGTATATAAAGAACGAGCTCACCTCGAGGAATAGAGATAACTTCAGGATCTGACAAGTGTGCTTAAGTTCCAAGTGAATAAGAATCAGTGTCGCTGTTCTGTTCCATCTGAGTACTGCCGAGGTCTGTTTTGGAAAGAGTATGAATTGAAGTAGAAGTTCTGAAACCTGTCTGTCTGTCTGTCTGTTCTGTTCTGTCAGTCTGTTTCTGAATCCGCTTCTGTTCTGGTTTCTGAGTTGTTTCTGTTCTGAATCTGTGAACTGTTGAAGAGTCAGAGTCTGTTATCATCCCCGAAGTTAGTCTTGACAACCCTACCCCTAGGGGAGTAGCGAGCTCACTAAGTCAGTACTTGGTTGAGTGGTCTAAAGAGCGAGCTCGGTGTCATAGTGAGGAGTGTCATGTTCTATTGTGTTGTAGGATGTGTGTCCTAGTGTAAATTGAATATTACCATTCGCCTAGAAGGTTGTGCCTCGAAGTATACCTTCTTGTAAAAGATTCTAGCTTTAGGATCAATTAAAAATGAGTAAACACTGTACCGCGCTGAGATAAAAAGGAGCTTTACGAGTTCTAAAGTATTAATAACTGCAGAGTAGAAATAATCTCATCCCCCCATGCACTTACGAGGGTGATTGTATTATTGAGTAGTTGTGTGAGTGTGTGTGTGGTTTGGTGTGTGTCTCATGCCGTTCTACGCTCTATTCCACAAGTGCCCACAGCCAGCCTCTTCAATGCATGTTAGTCGGCTGCAAACAAGACGTTAAATGAAGAGACCTGCCTTTCTTGTCGATTCCTGCTACAAGAGCCAGATTGTCTTCAATCAAAGGTTTGATGTGATCTATATAGATCATATTATCAGAGTGGAACTGTGAGAAATGTCACTGACTTACAGTAACCAGGTTTCAGACTGGGAGATACTTCTATACTGTCTTGATGCTTCGCTATAGCCCAGTTAACAAGGACAAAACACCCAAGTTGGTTAGGGCTCTCCCTGTCCGCTGCCTGGGCTACAATCCTCTGATTACTGAGGGGGGAATGGGCATAAGGAATGTAAAATTGTATAAGAAAATACGCATTCTTACCAAAAGTCTTGACCAATGTGGACTACAAACTAATGTGAATGACACAAAATCAATGCTACTGCTTTGACTCACTATATCTAAAACGACGATTCTCGGTCCTGTGAAATGGTGTTTGGTTTATGAGTGCCTGTGGTGAAAAGACCTACCAGAATCCATCCTCATCAGGGCCGGAAATACGCCACTGTAGCGCAGGATAGTCAGGAACCCCAGGAATCATGACAATGTCATCGCCTGGGTGGCCATTGTCTGAAAGCAAGGCATTGAAAACTACTGAAAGTGAAGCATTTCCCAGCTTACTATGTGCAAACAATAGGAACTTGTCGTCCTGAACAATGGGAGAAACCGTGAAGATGTCACGTCCTTCTGTTGCTTGAACCTTCCAAAAAGTAGCCAGGGCATATACAGGTGATCAGAACGGTTGCACTTTCGCAAATGTGAGATATTGTCCACACAAGTAGAAGATGAGGAGAACCTTGGCCATCAGGGCTACATAAGAGCACATCACTGGTTCCAGCGTTCTCAATGCGATCTGTAGGATTATGGGTGAGTACTGACGCACATTTGAGGAAGGCTGGGGCATACAGATACCACTCTCCAGTGCTTGAACATAAGTTGAAATGACAAGTAAAGACACGAAGCAAAGAAGGTTCTTAAACATCATTGTCTAGAGAGACTACGAAGTTGGAACTTGAATCTGAGAAATGGCTATTGCTATTCGTCTGCCTTTATAAGCCCCACGTGCTTTCAAAGTTTCAGATGCATGTATTGAGCACGATATACTGAGCGAGGAGAGCGCCTATAACATTGCCGTTGTGACTGATGGGGAAATTTTTGGGTTAGCGGAACTTGCAAAAAGAAATTTGCTTCAAAGATCTCACCTCCATATATGACATTATCTGCCCAAGAGCATCGTAGCAGCCATGACAGCAAGCTTGGTCATTTACCAACATTTAAGTATCACAAGGATGCCTATCTTGTCTTCAATGGAAGTTGAAAATAGTTAAGATAAGCCTCGATGAAATGGAGGAAGGCCCGTTCATATCGGTTTCGGGCTGTGCACCATTCGACAAGACTAATCATTTGAATATTAAGTTCTTTACAGGACCAAGTGGCATTACCGACGTTAATGCCCAATAAAGTACGAGAAGCCGCCACTAACAATGACGGAAGTAGTCAATAATGGCGTATTGAAGAATGCTAGGGAGTGCTGAGTCCGAAATTTGCACGTGATTTGACAGGCAGTAATGCACCGGTAGCATGCTTCATTTCCTGCGATTGAAGGTGATCCATAATCTGTGAGTTCTGAGTCCTATGTATATAGGTAATTGGTCCTTATAGAGGATTGGCCACTTAAAATGATTCCTTCGGTGATTGCTGAACTTGCTGTATGAGCCCAACCATGGGAAGAATGAAAAAGATTCATCAATATCCTGGGAATCCTTTACTTTTCTTAGCGTTTTTGTTTGGCTGATCGGAATTAATCATCCATCGGGTGAAATTCGTTCCGGTTCCTTTGTTTTTTGGCTGTCCATCTCCTATGATGTTTGTCCACTTCTGTTGCATTTTGCATTGTCTCCCGCTATTCTTACAATGACTGATTATATTCTTGCCTGTATGTTCTTATTTATTTAAGGAAAACACATCTGTTTCTGATCCTATTGAGGTTCCATCCACCAGCAATTCAGACATACAGAAACCTATCAAGTTGCAAGATATACCTCCTTATAATAATACAGAATTACCAGTAATAACAGAAAATCTTGTACCTAAGGGTTGTAAATGGTATAATAATAGCTGTGCATATGATGCTGTATTGTTTGTATTATTTAATATATGGAGTTCAAATCTACATGTGTATTCTGTTCTGTTCACACAAATGAATACAGAATGGCTGGGTTTACTTGTAGGTTCATTTAAAAAGCATGTAGCAAATGAATACACTTTAGAAGAGGTAAGAGATTTTATCCATTGTAAATTGTGTAACATGTATTCAAATGTATTTGTATTTGGGCAGAACACAAGTGTGGAAGCAATTGTAAGCAAACTATTTGTAAGCTCAACCATATTCAACAAATTAATAGTAGAATGTTCTAATCTGCACAATATTAGTGTAATTGAATTGTTGAATTGTTCTATCATACCTTCTCACAATGGCAACACATCAAAGCAGCAAACTATTCAAGAGTACCTGGATGTCAGCTCAAACAAGACACTAAAACAGAGATGTACATATTGTTATGCACCTGTTTACAAAAAAGACTTATCTGAATCTGCCTCACCATTGCTAGCACTGCACATAATTCAAAGTATTTTCACCTAAAAATACATTAAAAATATTGAAAGTTTTTTCAGTGTTTTTTCTCTGAGAAAACATAATAAAATATATTGAAAACTTTAATGACATTTGCCGTGAAAAAACCTAAACATTACACAAACAAATAACACAAAAAAGTTTCAAATATTTACTGTAAATCTATTGTGTTTTTGTGCCTAGAAATACTGAAAAGAATACTGAAGATCACAATTTCAGTTTGACTTACACTTTTTCACCAAATAAAACAGTAAAAAAACAGAAGAAGATATATAAATATGCGACAAATTTGTGTGACAGTATTTTTAGTGGTTTCTTTTCTGAATCTTTTGAGTATTTTTGGCCAAAATATTATGAATATTTAAAAAAATTTAAATGCTGTGAAATGAGTTAAAAGCTTGCTTTACACAAGTCTAATGCTAGCAAGGGCAGGATGGAGACTGGCACTGGGATGCCAGTGTTACTATGGGACCAGGATCCTATTTGAATGGCTTTGGAAAGGACTAAGATCCTTATGATAATTTGAAGCCTGCTTGAGGACTAGTTCTGGCAGGTGTGTCCCAATCAGCACAGTGGCTGATTAGTGAGATAGCCTCTTAGCCCAAGGGCAGTCTCATTCATATCATATGCTGAGAGCAGGACCAAAAAGTCAGTAAAAACAAACAAGAACACTGATTGTCATGGACATGGCAGTTTAGATGAGGATAAGTAATAAAATTGTTTTATACCTAACTCTCTGAGGTATCATTGAATAGTATGTGCAGCATTGCTATGTTCGAAGGCCAGACAATAATAAAGAACATTGCATGCCAATTGATTTCACAGCTGAGCAATGATTCGGGGTGATTTTTGGCTGCATGTCACACCAGTCATTGTGAGAGTTTGTATGACTATTCTCAAACATCAGGGAATGTTGATGGACAAAGACTACCCCTGCAGACAAAAATCTACTGGATTTATTTTACTCTTAAGGATCCACTGAGTGTGGATTTTTACCATGTGTCACACCAGGCATTCCAACACTTGGTATCACTACTTTTGAGCTTCAGAGAATACTAATGGACAAAATCTACCCCTGCAGACAAAGGGCTGCTGAATTTATTTGACTGTTCAGGATCCACCGAGTGTAGATTTTTGCTGTGTGTCACACCAGTCATTCCAACACTTGGTATCACTATTCTCAAGCATCAGGGAATGCTCATGGGCAAAATCAACCCTGCAGACAACAATCCACCAAATTTATTTAACTGTTGAGGATCCACTGAGTGTGGATTAATGCCATATCTCACACCAGTTGTTCCAAGCATTGGTTTCACTAATCTCGATCATCTGGGAATGCTCATAGACAAAATCTATCCCTTCAGACAAAAAGTCACTGATTTTATTCTACTGTTGAAGATCCACCAAGTGTAGATTTTTGCCATGTGTCACACCAGTCATTCCAGGGGTTGGTATCACTAATCTGAAGCATCAGGGAATGCTAATGGACAAAATCTCCCCCTGTAGAGAAAAATCCACTTAATTTATTGTACTGTTGAGGATCCACCGGGTGTAGATTTTTACTGTGTATCACACCAGTCATTGCAAAAGTTTGTATCACTATTCTCAAGCATCCAGGAATACTCATGGACACAATCTACCCCCACAAACACAAATCTGTGGAATTGATTTTACTGTTGAGGACCCACCGAGTGTGGATTCTTACAGTGTGTCACACCAGTCATTGCAAGATGTTGTTTCACTGTTCTTGAGTATCAGGGAATGCTCATGGGCAAAATCTACCCCCCAGACAAAAATCTGCTCAATTTATTTTACTGCTGAGGATCCACTGAGTGTGGATTTTTACCATGTGTTGCATCAGTCATTCCAAGAGTTGGTATCACTATTCACCAGCACCAGGAAATGCTCATGGACAAAATGTACTCCCACAGACAAACATCCACTCAATTTATTTCACTGTTCAGGATCCACCAGGTGTAGATTTTTACTCTGTGTCACACCAGTCATTGCAGGACCCTGTATCACTGTTCGCAATTATCAGGGAATGCTCATGGACAAAATCTACCCTCACAGACAAAAATGCACTGAATTTATTTTACTGGTGAGGATCCACTGAGTGTGGATTTTTACCATGTTTCACACCAGTCCATCCAAGAGTTGGTATAACTATGCTCAAGCATCTGGGAATGCGTACAGACAAAATCTACCCCTACAGACACAAATCCAATCAATTTATTGTACTGTTCAGGATCCACCAGGTGTAGATGTTTACCCTGTGTCACACCAGTCATGGGAAGACTCTGTATCACTGTTTGTGAGTGTCAGGGAATGCTCACAGACAAAATCTACCCCCACAGACACAAATGCGCGGAATTTATTTTACTGGTGAGGAGCCACCGAGTGGGGATTTTTACTGTGTGTCACACAAGTCATTTCAAGAGTTCGTCTCACTATTCTCAAGCATTAGGGAATGTTCAAAGTCAAAATCTACCCCAGCAGACAAACATCTGGCAAATTTATTTTACTGGTGAGGACCCATGAAGTGAATATTTTTGCCATGTGTCACACCAGTCATTTCAAGAGTTTATATCACCAATTTTGAGCATCAGGGAATGTGGATGGAAAAAATCTACCCCCACAAGGAACAATGTACTGAATGTATTTTACTGTTGAGGATACACCAAGTGTAATTTTGGGCCACAGGTTGCAACAGTCATTCCGAGGGTGGGTATCACTAATCTTGAGCATCACAGAATGCTCATGGACAAAATCTACTGCCACAGACAAAAATTGGCTGAATTCTTTTTGCTGTTGACAATGCACCGAGTGTGGATTTTTGCTGTCTGTCACACCAGTCATTCCAAGAGTTCATATCACTATTCTCCAGCATTAGGGAATGCTTGCAGAAACAATCTACCCCCACAGACAAAAATCCACTGAATTTATTTTACTATTCAGGATCCACCAGGTGTAGATTTTTACTGTGTGTCACACCAGTCATTCTAAGAGTTGGTATCATTATTCCTGAGCATCAGAGAATGCTCATGGACAAAATCTAACCCTGCAGACAAGAATCCGCTGAATTTATTTTACTGTTGAGCATCCACCAGCTGTAGATTTTTACCATGTGTCACACCAGGTGGATTTTGTCCATGAGCATTCCCAGATGATCGAGATTAGGGATACCAACCCATGGAATGACTACTGTGACACATGGCAAAAATCCACACTTGGTGGATCCTTGACAGTGAAATAAATTGAGCAGATTTGTGTCTACAGAGGTAGATTTTGTCTGTGAGCATTCCCTGAAGCATGAGAGTCTTGATACCAATTCTTAGAACAACTGGTGTGACACACAGCCAAAATCCACACTTGGTGGATCCTCAACAGTAAAATAAATTCAGTGGATTTTTGTCCGTGGGGGTAGATTTTGTCCAAAAGCATTCCCTTGTCCTCGAGAATAGTAATACCAACTCTTGGAATGACTGGTATGACACATGGAAAAAATCCACACTTGGTGGATCCTCAACAGTAAAATAAATTGACTGAATTTTTATCTGCAGGGGTAGATTTTGTCCATGATCATTCTCTGATGCTTGAGATTAGTGGCACCAACCATTGGAACAACTGGTGTGACACATGGCAAAAATCCACACTCGGTGGATTCTCAACCGTAAAATCAATTTATGGAATTTTTATCTGCAGGGGTAGATTTTGTCCATGAGCACTCACTGATGCTTGTGATTAGTGGTACCAACCCTTGGAATGACTGGTGCAACCTGTGGCCAAAAATCACACTCAGTGGATTCTCAACAATAAAATAAATTCAGCAGATTTTTGTCTATGGGGGAAGATTTTGTCCATTAGCATTCCCTGATGCTTGAGATTAGTGATACCAACCCTTGGAATGACTGGTGCAACCTGTGGCCAAAAATCACACTCAATGGATCCTCAACAGTAAAATACATTCCATAGATTTTTTGTCTGCATGGGTAGATTGTGTCTGTGCGCATTCTCTAATGCTCAAGAATAGTGATATGAAGTGTTGGAATGACTGGTGCAACCTGTGCCCAAAAATTCCACTCAGTGGATCCTCAACAGTAGAATAAATCCAGCGGATTTTTGTCTGCAGGAGTAGATTTTGTCTGTTAGCATTCCCTGATACTCAAGATTAGTGATACCAACCCTCAGGATGACTGGTGCGACACATGGAAAAAATCCACACTCGCTGGATCCTCAACAGTAGAACAAATTCTGCTGATGTTTGTGTACAGTGCTAGATTTTGTCTGTCAGCATTTCCTGATGCTCAAGATGAGTGATACCACCCCTTAGAACGACTGGTGTGACACTGGGTACAAATCCACCCTTGCTGGATCCTCATCAGTACAACATATTCCACTGATTTTACTCTGCAGGGGTAGATTGTGTCCATAAGCGTTCTGTGATGCTTGAGATTAGTGATACCAATCCTTTGGATGACTGGTGCAACCTGTCACCAAAAATCACACTCAGTAGACCCTCAACAGTCAAATAAATGTGGTGGATTTTTGTCTATAAGGGTAGATTTTGTCTGTTAGCATTCCCTATGCTTGCGAGTAGTGATACGAACTCTTGGAATGACTGGTCTGACACATGGCAAAAATCCACACTCGCTGCATCCTCAACAGTAGAACAAGTGTGGCTGATTTGTGTCAGCAGGGTAGATGTTATCTGTGAGCATTCCCTGATGCTCAAGAATAGTGATGCCAACCCTCAGAATGACTCATGTGACACACAGCAAAAATGAACACCCGGTGCATCCTTAACAGTAATATAAATTCAGCAGATTTGTGTCTGCCATGGTAGATTTGGTCAGTGAGCATTCTCTGATGCTCTAGATCAGTGATACCAAGTGTTGAAATGGCTGGGGCAACCTGTGAGCAAAAATCCCCACTTGGTAGATACTCAATAGTAACATGAATTCAGCAGATTTTGTCTGCAGTGGTAGATTTTGTCCATTAGCATTCCCTGATGCTTGAGAGTAGTGATACCAAGTGTTGGAATGACTAGAGTGACACAAGGCAAAAATCCATACTCAGTGGATCCTCAACAGTAAAATAAATTTAGTGGATTTTGTCCTGTGGGGGTAGACTTGGTCAGAGAGCACTCCCTGATGCTCGAGAGTGGTGATACCAAGTGTTGGAATGGGTGTGGCAACCTATCACCAAAAATCACACTTGGTGGATCCTCAACAGTAAAATAAATTCAGCAGATTTTTCTCTATGGGGGGAGATTTTGTCCATTAGCATTCCCTGATGATTGAGATTAGTGATATGAACTCTTGGAATGACTGGTGTGACACATGGTAAAAATCCACACTTGGTGGATCCTCAACAGGGAAATAAATTCAGTGGATTTTTGTCAGCTGGGGTAGATTTTGTCTGGTAGCATTCCCTGATGATTGGTGATACCAACTCTTGCAATGACTGGTGTGATACACAGCAACAATCCATGCTCAGTGGATCCTCAACAGTAAAACAAATTGAAAGGATTTTTCTCTGCAGGGGTAGGATTGTGTGCATGAGCATTGCCTGATGCTTGGAAAGAGTGATACCAGGTGTTGGAATGACTGGTGTGACACATGGCAACAATCCACACTTGGTGGATCCTCAACAGTAAAATAAATTCGACAGATTGTTGTCTGGGGGGGTAGTTTTTGTCTGTGAGCATTCCCTGATGCATGAGAATAGTGATACAAAGTCTTGCAATGACTGGAGTGACACATGGCAACAATACATACTCAGTGGATCCTCAACAGTAAAATAAATTCAGCGGATTTTGTCTGCAGGGGTAGGATTGTGTGCATGAGCATTGCCTGATGCTTGGAAAGAGTGATACCAGGTGTTGGAATGACTGGTGTGACACATGGCAACAATCCACACTTGGTGGATCCTCAACAGTAAAATAAATTGGAAGGATTTTGTCTGCAGGGGTAGATTTGGTCCATGAGCATTCTCTCATACTCGAGATTGGTGATACCAACTCTCAGAATGACTGGAGTGACACATGCCAACAATCCACACTCAGTGGATCCTCAACAGTAAAATAAATTCAGCGGATTTTGTCTGTGGTGGTAGATTTTGTCTGTGAGTATTGCCTGATGCTCAAGAGTAGTGATACCAACTGTTGGAACAACTGGTGTGACACACAGCAAAAATCCACACTGGTTGGATCCTCGACAGTAAAATCAATGCAGCCACATTTTGTCTGTGGGGGAGATTTGGTCCATGAGCACTCCCTGATGCCTGAGACTAGTGATACCAACTGGTGAAATGGCTGGGGCAACCTGTCACCAAAAATCACACTTGGTGGATCCTGATCAGTGAAATAACTTCGCCATATTTTTGTCAGCAGGGGTAGATTTTGTGTGTGAGCATTGCCTGATGCTTGAGAATAGTGATACCAAGTGTTGGAATGACTGGTGCAACCTCTGGCCAAAAATCACACTCAGTGGATCCTCAATGGGAAAACAAATTTGGCAGAATTTTGTCTGTGCAGGTAGATTTTGTCCATGAGTATTCCCAGATGATCGAGATTAGGGATACCAACCCATGGAATGACTGGTGTGACATATGGCAAAAATCCACATTTGGTGGATCCTTAACAGTGAAATAAATTGAGTAGATTTGTGTCTGCAGGGGTAGATTTTGTCCATGAGCATTCCCTGGTGCTGGGGAATGGTGATACCAACACTTGGAATGGCTGGTGTGACACGTGGGATAAATCAACACCTGGTGGATCCTCAACAGCAAAAAGAATTCAGCCAATGTTTGTCTGTGGTCATAGATTTTGCCATGAGCATTCTCAGATGTTTGAGATTAGTGATACCAACTCTTGGAATGACTGGTGCAACACATGGTAAAAATCCACACTCAGTGGATCCTCAGCAGTAAAATAAATTGAGCAGATTTTTGTCTGGGAGGTAGATTTTGCCCATGAGCATTCCCTGATACTCAAGAATAGTGAAACAACATCTTGCAATGACTGGTGTGACACACTGTAAGAATCCACACTCGGTGGGTCCTCAACAGTAAAATCAATTCCACAGATTTGTGTTTGTGGGGGTAGATTGTGTCCATGAGTATTCCTGGATGCTTGAGAATAGTGATACAAACTTTTGCAATGACTGGTGTGATGCACAGTAAAAATCTACACCCGGTGGATCCTCAACAGTACAATAAATTAAGTGGATTTTTCTCTACAGGGGGAGATTTTGTCCATTAGCATTCCCTGATGCTTCAGATTAGTGATACCAACCCCTGGAATGACTGGTGTGACACATGGCAAAAATCTACACTTGGTGGATCTTCAACAGTAGAATAAAATCAGTGACTTTTTGTCTGAAGGGATAGATTTTGTCTATGAGCATTCCCAGATGATCGAGATTAGTGAAACCAATGCTTGGAACAACTGGTGTGAGATATGGCATTAATCCACACTCAGTGGATCCTCAACAGTTAAATAAATTTGGTGGATTGTTGTCTGCAGGGTTGATTTTGCCCATGAGCATTCCCTGATGCTTGAGAATAGTGATACCAAGTGTTGGAATGACTGGTGTGACACACAGCAAAAATCTACACTCGGTGGATCCTGAACAGTCAAATAAATTCAGCAGCCCTTTGTCTGCAGGGGTAGATTTTGTCCATTAGTATTCTCTGAAGCTCAAAAGTAGTGATACCAAGTGTTGGAATGCCTGGTGTGACACATGGTAAAAATCCACACTCAGTGGATCCTTAAGAGTAAAATAAATCCAGTAGATTTTTGTCTGCAGGGGTAGTCTTTGTCCATCAACATTCCCTGATGTTTGAGAATAGTCATACAAACTCTCACAATGACTGGTGTGACATGCAGCCAAAAATCACCCCGAATCATTGCTCAGCTGTGAAATCAATTGGCATGCAATGTTCTTTATTATTGTCTGGCCTTCGAACATAGCAATGCTGCACATACTATTCAATGATACCTCAGAGAGTTAGGTATAAAACAATTTTATTACTTATCCTCATCTAAACTGCCATGTCCATGACAATCAGTGTTCTTGTTTGTTTTTACTGACTTTTTGGTCCTGCTCTCAGCATATGATATGAATGAGACTGCCCTTGGGCTAAGAGGCTATCTCACTAATCAGCCACTGTGCTGATTGGGACACACCTGCCAGAACTAGTCCTCAAGCAGGCTTCAAATTATCATAAGGATCTTAGTCCTTTCCAAAGCCATTCAAATAGGATCCTGGTCCCATAGTAACACTGGCATCCCAGTGCCAGTCTCCATCCTGCCCTTGCTAGCATTAGACTTGTGTAAAGCAAGCTTTTAACTCATTTCACAGCATTTAAATTTTTTTAAATATTCATAATATTTTGGCCAAAAATACTCAAAAGATTCAGAAAAGAAACCACTAAAAATACTGTCACACAAATTTGTCGCATATTTATATATCTTCTTCTGTTTTTTTACTGTTTTATTTGGTGAAAAAGTGTAAGTCAAACTGAAATTGTGATCTTCAGTATTCTTTTCAGTATTTCTAGGCACAAAAACACAATAGATTTACAGTAAATATTTGAAACTTTTTTGTGTTATTTGTTTGTGTAATGTTTAGGTTTTTTCACGGCAAATGTCATTAAAGTTTTCAATATATTTTATTATGTTTTCTCAGAGAAAAAACACTGAAAAAACTTTCAATATTTTTAATGTATTTTTAGGTGAAAATACTTTGAATTATGTGCAGTGTAGCAGTGTTAGTATCATCCAGTAATACACCTGCAGACCCTCATATTGAACTTCAGATACACAGTCAAAAATTGAGATATAATTTACATGGCATAATATATTTTGGACACACTCATTTCACTGCACGGTATATAGATGACAAACATAATGCATGGTTTCATGACACTGCATGGAGAATTCAATATTCTTGACCAAAATATTAAATTCTATAACTGTATATTTTTTCAAAAATCTTCACCAAAATATCAAAACATTATTATTGATAATATTTCCATAATCCTGTATATTGAAGAAATATTGAAAAATTCCCAAATATTGAAAGAATATTTAAAATATTATTTCAATATTTTTGTGTAATATATGAAATTAATATACAGTTATAAATTTTAATATTTCAGCCAAGAATATTGAATTCTCCATGCAGTGTGATGGATTGACCCTGGAACGTAATGCAAAGTATGAAGGCAATATCCATGAAATTGATTTGGCTGATGGACCTAATGATCAAATACCTGAATTGTACATATACACCATTCAAATGTAAACATAGTTATACAGACATACACCTACAACATAATATATATAATACCATAACATATGATTAAATTCCAATATCATGTATATATACTGCAACTTAGATGTGATAAAAATTAAGACCATAGGACTCGGATAATGCCACACAAATGTGATGGCCCTCAACAGCTAGTCTATGAATAGTGACAATGAACTATATAGCGTGGATGTAAGGATGAAAATAGAACAAACATACATACTGGTATTTTACCTTCACATGGAAGTAAGGTACTGTTCGACCAGGTAGGTACCAACAACGACACCAACACTTAAAAACACCCAGTCATTGCTACTTTTTTGGAGTCTGTAAACCAAACACTCTCTATTGAATCCACATTGCTCAATATAAACGACAGGAAATTTTCTGTTTGACACCTTATCGATACCGCTTCTCTGTTCAATTAGAAACACCATGAAGTATCTTTTGATTGGAATGCCTGTCTGGTTCAGAGAATCGGGACACAAGGGGACAGGTAACTAGGGGTGGTGATAGATTTCAGACAAGTTAGGGGAAGAGCATTGAAAATCGCCTCTGGGCCGGACCAACCTCCGATTATAACAAATATTCTTTCGTAAGAAGGTACTAGTCTGATAATATTGTACGACCGGCAAGCATGGATTGCCTATAAGCTTTTTATCAAGAATTCATTCAAAGACATGCAAGGTGTGCCAGTGAGTCATAGCTTAGACCTGTTCTTTTCTTTCAAGTTTCAAGACTGCACCTCTAGTTATTTCATCAATTCATTGGCAACCCACTGTGTACATGTATAACCGCTTGCTGGACCATTACCTAACCGCTACCTCACATTTCTCTCTCTAAGTGTAGGACACTTGTTCAAGACCACAACACATGATCCCAGTACCTACCTGTCTTAATTGCGGGCGTTGGGTCAATACTTACCAACATATTTAAAACATATTTGTCTTGGAGAGCTGAACTCTCTGTACTCCCACTTTCTCTCAATAGGGGCATTTTTAATAAATTGGGTTTAAAGAAATGTATTTACACTAATCTAGTTGGTAAGATATGTCCTTCAGGCACCCCCCACTTTTCTCACACCTTCAACAGGTGTCGGCCACTCAACATGCAAATCCATATCCAGAATATGCAGTCTAAGCCTCCCCTTGGGAGCCGCTCGAGTCTTAGCCATCTCAGTTGTGAGTACGCGCCACAGTCAGAGTGTCGCAGAACTGACAGACACACTATTTCTCACCCGTGTCTATTCAGATTTCCGGTATATGTACCTGGGTGGTGCCAATGAGAGCCCTTGTCACTCTCATTAAACTCCCAGGTATGATTCTTTGAACTCTTCATCAAACAATATACTGATTTCGCTCTCTGTAAACCACCAGAGCCACATCTATTATTTTCTCATGCAATTAATAAACATTGTTTATTCATTGTCTTACCAACTCAAATACTGAGTTAGATATGTCTACTGGTTCTAATGGTTCAGCATGATCACCAGCCCACATGTCTACCTCTGGTAGCCCAACTCAGCAGACCAGTGGCTCCAGGAACATTGAACCTACTGGTAGTCCAGCAAGGTCGCCCGCACCTCTGGATGCACCTCAGGCACAAATTACTATCCGATGTGAAGCTCTCATTGAGACTTACCATACCAGCGTCAACACTTCTAAGTTGGTTGTCCTCATGCAAATCATCGGAGCTCTCGCCAAATTCTTTGCCACTCGTCCTGGACAAGAAGCGGACTTCAACAATGCCGTTTGCATCTATGTGGAGATGCTTGACAATTATGAAGCAGAGCAATGTACCCTCAGCCAGGAAGGAGCAGCACAGTTGCATGCCCATGCGGAGAATGAAGCAGCCAGCAGAGGAAATGAGCAAGCTCAAGCAGGCGACCACCATGAAGAGGAGGATGGAGATGACGACCTCAGACAAGAGAGGGAAGAAAATGGAGAAGAGCCCCCCAACAGTTCTGACACTGAAGGAATGGATGATGATGGACCAGGTCCGGCAAAACGAGCTCGCATCAACAAGTCTCAATTTCCCTGGCAGCCTGTTCGGGAGATTAACCGCACAATCCTCCACCCCGAGTTACAACTTACACTTGAACCTGTTGAAAACTACACTCTCGACCTTAAAGCCGCCAGACGCAGTCTCACCAACTCCCCAGATTGTCCAGAGTTCCCTGACAAGCAATGGCTCTCTCTCCTCGCTGGAAAACCCATCAATCTCGATGCAGTATTTGCTGCCGACCACTCCACCTCGATTAACGAAGTTCAGACTCACGAAATATCTGAAGGAATTGCGCTCCGACTCACCGAGAATTTGTCTGGCCCAGTTGAGCCCAAGCACGCCATTAGCAACTCAGATGAGTGGTCAACTACCTGGTACACTTACACGCAAGCAGTCGTCATGGCCTTCCCTCATTGCTCGCGAGAGCTCACTCTTTACCAGTGTTACATCTCCTCTCTCTTTTGCACCATGGCCATCCCTCTCCACTGCCGCGTACTCATGCTCGACTGTGCCATACGCAACCGAGTCAGTCGCTGCCGCAACATCTTGTTGTCAGACACTGAGAGATTTCGAGACCTTGAGTGCTCACATATCTCCCTGGCCAGTATGGCCTATCAAGAATTTGAGGCATGAAGAGTTGGGACTAAGGCGAAAAGGGGAGTCAATGAGAGAGGTCCTAGCCTTGAATTGTGTAGATGTTGGAATGCCAGGGTCTGCCCTTCCACTGCTGGGAAATGCAGGTATAGACATGTTTGCTCTGGCTGCAAAGGAGGACACATCGTCTCTGCATGCCCTGGCAAAGCATAGTGACGAGCAAGGCAGACTTGAGGGGAGGGGGAGGTTCAAAAGGAGAGAGGGGAGGGGAGGTGACTGGGAAGAGGGAGTGGAGCTTGCCCCAAAGTATAGAAGGGGGTTTGTTTTCACAGAATTGAGTGTGGGAAATAGTTGGGCCACCAGCTGCATGGAAACCGAGTTACCAGTGCCAAGGCCACCAGCAAACGAGTTTGAGAATACAGAGGCAATGGCAACTCTAGCTGCCTATCCTGGATTGTTCAGTGTCTCAACGCCCATCAAGGTCGACATGTTCATGAGTTATCTTGTTACACACCCAAATCAACCTTTTGTCAAGTCAGTACTCACCACACTACGAGAAGGGTTCTGGCCTTGGGCCAATGCGTGCTATGATTCGTGTTTCCCAGTCACTTGGGATAATAGTCGCATGAACCCTTGATCAGAGATGGAACAGCAGTTCATCTCTGAATACCAAGACGAGGAAATTGCTGCAGGATGTTTTTCGGTGCCATTTGGTCCTGCTTTACTACCAGGAATGTACAGTACTCTGGTCCATGCCATCCCTAAACCCCACACAGATGGGTTTCGCATGGTATCCAACATGTCTGCTGGAGTTTATGCACCAAACCGAATGATTTTACACTCTGATATTGTGGGATCCCGTTTAGATGGCTTACACATGTTTTTCTCCACCATCTTGCACTTCAGACAACAGTCTCCAGAAAACGCAGCAAAAACTCTTGTCATATTCAAATCAGATGTATCTAAAGCTTACCAGCTGTGTCCTATGCATCCTCTATAGCAATTGAAACAGGTAGTGACTACTGGATATCTTACCAGCGAGCGGAAAGCTGCTGGAGAAGATGAAGTCTTGGTTTGAACCATCAATTGCAACAACAATTTCAGTGGTCATGGGTCTGGCCGAGTATGGTACAGCATAAATGGCCTCATAACTTGGATAGCATTGCACGTCAAAGGGATCGATGACCTATAGGTTGCTACATCGACAACAATTTCGGTTTTGAGGACTGGAATGAGTTGGAATATTATGCGCCATACTCCAGCTTTTACCCAACAAAACAAGCCCGATTATTGAAGCTATGGGATCGTCTAGGTGTTCCTCACAGCAGGACAAAGCAGTTATATGGTCCTACACTGATGGTTATTGGGTTCAATGTTGACCCCAATTCTATGACAGCTACGATGCCCAAGATTGCCAAGATGGAGCTGGTTCAAGCCCTGAGATATTTCACATTCTCGAACTGCCAGAATCTACAGGAATATCAGCAGATTGCCAGATGGGCAAACTGGTCCTTCAACGTTTTTCCACTGCTCAAACCAGGCCTATGCAACATCTATGCGAAGATGCAAGGGAAAACTAATCCCTTTGCAGGCATCACCCTGAACAGTGATGTGAAAGAAGATCTGTTGTGGTTAATTCGGCATATTGAATTCTCAGACGGCATTTGTTGTTTTGATTCTTGGGATTGGGACCCCATTCTGGATGCTACTGTCACAATTCTCTGTGATGCCTGCTTAGAGGGTATGGGGTTCTGGGTGCCATGCATTGCATGTGGATTTGTTTGTCTGACACCTGGTTTGCCAGGAGGTGAAGAGTCAATATTCTTTTTTGAAGCCTTATGTGTGTGTGCTGCCATACATTGGGTAGCTGATACCATATCCCCTGAGTTATGCAAGCAGGTTACCATCTTCACTGACAACACCAACACAGTCGACATATTCAACTCACTCCATGCAACCCCAGTCTACAATCCCATTCTCAAATCTGCAGTCAATGTCATGATTTCGCATGGCATCAATTTGCACGTGATATATATTCCCAGCTCAGAAAATGTTGTTGCAGATGCTTTGTCTGTTAGACCCGAGTCTTACGTGATCCAAACAAGCATAAACTCTGAGTCATATACCGGTGGACACCGATGACTAGAGTGAAGCTGTAGCGATGGACTCGTTTAAGGTGCGGCACTAGGTGCTAGTCGTTGAGAGAGTAAGGCTGGTATAGATAAACTTTAGCTCGAAGCTGAGGTATTACAGCAAGAGTTGTGCTACTTATATACTAAAGTTTGTGTGCTAATAATAAGTCCTTCGGTAAGCGACAATGAGTGAACAACGAGTGAATGACAATAAGTCGAGTGGTAACCTTGTGGTGGAAGTGAGCCATAGCGAGAGAATGGTAGTCGACTGTTATAGTTGTGGAGTTGGTGTGGCGAGATGATGATAAGGATTAGATGATGGCGATTTAGATTGCGAAGATAAGTGCTTGAGTGCTTAGATGAGGAAAATGTGAATAAATCATAACATTACCCCCTCATTAAGGCAGTCATCTTGACTGCCATTAGGGTTCGTCTCCAGGGGTGTTGTCTCTGTCGTGTTTATGTAGAATTTCCCAATATTCTGTGTATTTGTCATCTGGGGTTACAATTTTGACTATTTCTACGTGTCCGGCATGCTGGACGCATTGTTCATAGTCATTGATCGCTTCTTGTGCATGTTCCATCTCAGTCTCTCATACCCACGAGTTGTGTTCTCGTGTCCATCCCTTCCATTTAATTAGGTAGTCCATGGTTGCCCTGGATTTTTGTCCCTTTTTTCCACGTATTCTCCGTGTTCATGAGTCTAGTACTTCCTCGATCTTGTACTCTTCTTCATCTTCAATTAGATCTGCAGGAGGTGGTGGTGGTACTTCTTGATTGGGGAATGCGGGTGGCGTGAAAGGTGATAGCAGCTTTTCGTTGAACGTGGGGTGAATCTTCCAGTGTGGTGGGAGTTTCAATTTATATGCTGCCATTCCTACTTTGCTGAGGATGAGGAATGGGCCTATCTGCTTGTCGTCCAGTTTTTTCTTGGGACGTGGTAGGTTGAGGTTGCACATGTCTAGCCAGACTCATTCTCCGACTTGGTATCCGCGAGCCAGCTTTGTCTTCTTGTCGTATTGCTTTTTCATTGTGGCCACGGCCTCCATTAGCGCCTTCTGTGTGTCTTGATGGATTTTTATCATTGTGGTCGAAAAGTCCTGAGCGCTGGGGTTGTCGAATGGGGTTTCGCAGATTGATTCTGATAGGAGTCAGGGGTGCATTCCATGGTTGACGAAGAATGGCGACTTGCTGGTTGCCGAGTGGGCTCTGTTGTTGTGGGAGAAGGCGGCAAGTGCTAGCCATTCTGCCCAATCCTCTTGTTGGTAGTCTACAAAGATTCGGAGATATTTTATGATCTCTTGATTGGCTTGTTCAGTCTGGCCGTCGGTCTGTGGGTGGAACGCCGTGGAGGCATTTGGTGTGATGTTCAACATTTTGTATAGGTCCTTCATGAATTTGGAGATGAATTGGGGGCCTCTGTCAGAAATGACGTGGGTGGGCATCCTGTGTCGTGCATAGACTTGGTCTCTGAGTATTCTCGCCCATCCTTCTGATGAGAGCTTGACGTTGCAGGCAATTGGTACAATCTCCTTTGAGAAGCGATCAACGATGATGAGGAGGGCGTCATGCCCATTGGATTCAGGTAGGCCGGTGACCATGTCGACTGAAATGTGGGACCATGGTTCAGTGGGGATTGCATTCGGGTTGAGTGGGGCAGCCTTGGGCTGGGTGTCAGTCTTTGTTTGTTGGCACGTTTCGCATCCCTTGACATAGGTCTCGACGTCTCTGCGTATCTTCAGCCACCAGTAAGTCCTTTGGACGAGCTCTAGGGTCTTCGATACCCCAGGGTGTCCGGCTGTGATGTGGTCGTGGCTCATGGCGATGATGGTGCCCCTGAGTTCGGCGTCCTTTGGGATGTAGATTCATCCATCATACATCAGGATGTTGGTGTCTTCCCCCTTGGGGCTGTCTTCATAGACTCCCCAGTCATGAATAAAGGAATTGTAGATGCTCATGTCTATGTTTTTGTTCTCTTTGAGTAGTTCGAGGATTCGGGGATGGAGTTCCTCGTGTGTGGGCATGATCATCACCCGGAAGTGCTCTGGCCCAAGGACGATGATTTTGTCGTTGTCGTTTTGCCCTTGGTCATGGTCTTCTCGGTGGGAGAGAAGGTCGGCCTTCTTGTTGAGGGTGCCGGGTTTGTGATGTAGGGTGAAGTGATATTTGGCTAGTTCGGTGGCCCATCGTGCTTGGTGCCAGTTGAGTTTCTGCAGTTTGCGGAAGTATTGGAGGTTTTGGTGGTCCATCCAGATTTCTACGTCATTTGCGGCTCCCATGAGGTAATGTCTCCACTCGGCGAGGGCGAGCATTATGGCGAGGAGTTCCTTGTCGTAGATTTCGTAGTTACGCTCGGTCTTGGTGAGGGCTTTTGACATAAAGGCTACTGGTCTCCATTTTCCGTTCTGTTCCTGGCTGAGTACAGTGCCGATTGCTCCTTCACTGGCATCCACTTCCACTCTGAACCTTCCTTCTTGTGTCAGGATAGTGAGGAGGACGTCCTCCGCCATTTGATTCTTGATCTGTTGGAAGGCTTGGTTTTGTGCAGCTCCCCATGTCCAGGGGGCGTTTCCACAAAGCTGGGTCAAGGGGTGGACGATCTTGGAGTATCCTTCTATGAACTTGTGATAGAAGTTGGTGAACCCTAAAAAGGATTGTAGCGCCTTCTTCTTGGTCGGGGTCGGCCATTCGGTGATTCCTCTGACCTTGACTGGGTCCATCCGGACGGTCCCTTCGCTGATTATGATGCCAAGGTATTTGGTTTCCAATACCTCAAACTCGCACTTCTCTGCCTTGAGATACAACTTGTGTTCTCAGAGGCATTGGAGAACCATCCTGATGATTTGTCGGTGTTCGGCTAGATCCTTGGTGAAAATAAGGATATCATCGAGATAGATGGTGACCTTTCCGGTCTCGATGAGGTCCTTAAAGATGTTGTTCATCATCCATTGGAATGTGGCGGGTGAGTTGGTGAGTCTGAAGAACATCACCGTGGGTTCGAAGAGTCTGCGGTTCGTGCGGAATGCAGCTTTTTCTTCGTCTCCCTCTTTGATGCGGATGTTGTTATAGCCCCATCGTACATCTAGCTTGGTGAAGTATCTGGTGCCTTGGAGACGGTCAACTAATTCAGTGATCAGGGGAAGGGGATATCAATTTTTGATGGTCATTTCGTTAAGCTTTCGGTAGTCTTGGACTGGGCGGAGGGTGCCATCCTTCTTTTTGACGAAGAAGAACGGAGATGCAAATGGGGATTTGGAGGGACATATTCACCTGGATTCGAGGTTTTCATCAAGGAACTTGTCAAGCTGCTCTTGCTCGTTGCAGTTTAAGGGGTATATCTTGCAGTCGAGGGTCAAGGCCGCGTTTGGGATGAGTTCTATAGCGTGGTCCCAGGTCTTTTGCTCTGGAAGTTCGTCAAAGTTCTCTTTTGAGAACAGGTCGCGGAAGGAGCGGTAATGCTCTGGTACTAGTTCTTCAAAGGTTTTCTTGGGTTTTCCCTCGTTGGCTTTCATGGCTAGGTCGTTCGCATGGTGAATGGCATGGATTAGGAGTTCCTCCTGCATATTTACCACGAGGATGCTTTCCCCTTCCTCCAGCTCTTCGTCCCATGCATCGTCGGGGTCTGAGTCCGGGAGAGGTAGTCGGTTCTTTTGACACTGACACCTCCCAAATATGAGAGTTCCGGTTTTCCAATTGACGACCGGGTTGTGTCGCTTCAGCCAGTCATGTCCTAAGTAGACTTCCTTGGTCCCGAGGTCGGTGATGGCGAGGTCAATGCATTCGATGTGTCCCCCAATGCTCATGCGGAGTTCCACAAATTCTGTAATGTCTCTGGCTTTGTTTCGTGTCCCATCGGCATTGTAGATGGGGATTGGGACTGTGGCTTTTTGAGTGTCCAAGCGGTGGAATTGGACTAGCTTTTGGTCAATTGAGCTGCCCGTACATCCGCTGTCAATCAACGCCTTGACGGAGAGGGCAGGTGTGCACGAGCAGGGTTCTAGCTTTGCGGTGACTGTCAAGTCTTTACTGTGCTTTGTTGTCGTGGTCCTGATGTATCGAATCGGTTTCTGGAGTTCGTACAGGTGCTCTCTTGCTCATTCCCCCCCTTTTTGGAGTTCTTCGAGTAACTCCTCCGTGTGTTCGGCCTCCCTCCCTTTATGAATCCAGAGTGCGAGGATGGTGTTTGCCTGACCAGGCATACGCGCTTCTTGGATTGCTCTCAGGGTCCATGCAGCAGAGAAAGGCTGATACCATCTATTATCCGGGGGGAGCGGGCTCCGAGACGGCTTTTCTTGCTCCGTTGGAATGGGCAGGGGGGCATGCTTCTCGGCCTCTTTGGTGAGCCATTGTCGGTACGAGGTGTCATCCTCTTCGTCGGGTACTTCGACAATGGTTGTGCATGGCGGTCAGGGCGTCTCTCGCCCTCTTCAGCTCTCTTGATCCTTGTGAGTGTTTGAGTGTGTAGGGTCGTCACCCTCGTCCTTCTGCCATGCTTCACTGACTGTACAAGCGGGGAGTGTCGGAGTCCCGTTTACATTACAAGTCGAGGGTGCAACGCTCACAGGTGTCAACAGGGGAGAGGGTCGTGAATGTCATGGTCCTGTCGCATGATCCGTACCCTCTACTGGTCCCAAGGGTAATGCAAGGCGACTCTTCATTCCCCTCACGGTGGCGGTAGTGGCAGTGCCTCGGTTGTCAGCTCGTCGGTCCTGGGTGCTTACTCGTATTCTTGAACTCACGCGCTTGTGGCTTGAGCCAGGCACCTTTCGGACTGGTCCGGTGGCCACCTTAGCAAGCGGACTTGAGGGACTCTCTGTCCCTTGTTCGGCCCCCTTGATCCTTGTGGGCACTTGAGAGGGCATCTCCTCATCATCAGTGAGGAGAGCATAGCGGTTCGATTCTTTCTTTACTGGTTTCGCGGTGGAAGGTGCTAAAGTGGGTATATTTGAATGCGTGTAAATATTGGTAACTACAAAAGTATTATAAGTCCGACCACCAGGGAGCGAGTGCATACCAGAAGAATGTCCTTTGGCCAGCCGAGTGGAATTGATCACTTGCTGGCCTCGTCTTTTACCTCCTCGATGCCCGAGGTCGTCTTCTCCTCGGGTTCTTTTTCCAACTCCTGTAACATCGTGCGTAGCTCAGCTTTAGTGAATCTTCCCCGAGCGTCCTGCTTCCATGGCCTCTTCGGTTTCAGGCATTCCCTAGACAGATGCCCCTTTTCTCCACAGTTGAAGCATCGACCCTCCTTCTTGAGGCGGTCTATCTCCATTGGTTGTCCTCATCCTCCATACACCGTCCCGGTGCTAGTTTTCTTGTCTCTGCTGGGGACAGCCTGTGAGGGTGTCGAGGAACTTGTCATGCCGGTGGGTTTGTTCTGTCCACTGGCAGGGTGGTTCTGTGGTCGGTTGTCTCATTGTTGATTGTTTCTGTACTGGAGTCCGATTGTCTGGTCGAAGATCCACTTTCTGGTGTGGTTCTCATACATCTTTACTACTTGGGCCTTCCATTGCTGATAGCCGTCGGGGGTATTTTCTCCATCGGCGATTGCGCAGGAGTAGGATTCGGGGATGCCGATTTGGACTGCTTTGCAGAGGAGTCCTCTGTCGCTTTTGTCTGCAAGTCGTCCGGCGAGTTTCGCCTCCTGTTCTAGTCTTTGGAAGTAGTCCAGGGCCATTCCTCTAGCCATCTGCAACTCAAACATCTTTTTCTCATGGACCTGCTCAATGGCGTGGTCTTTGAAGCAGGCCGTGATCATGTCTACCAATTCTGTCCACAAGGGGTATCGGAAGTGGCGGCTCACTCCATCCCAGAGCTCTGGTCTTTTGTGGGTCCACCAGTCTTTGGCGGTTCCTTCGATGTAAGAGGCCGTGAAGGTTACTCTTTGGGACTCTTCTTGAAAGAACGGTAGAAAGGTCTCGAAGTAGGCAATGTTATCACCGATGAAGCGGAGGATATCGTGGTGATGCCCATAGAAGGGTTTTGGGGTGGCAATTAGGGTCGGTTTTACCCCGAAGTAAGGGGCATTGGGTAGTCCGAGTCCTACCGGGGGATTGTGCGGCACGTACAGCCAGTCTGGGTGTCTTGGGATCGAGTATCAGTCATCCCGGTCATGCGGCGGTCGTAATTCATTTGGTGGTGGCACTGCAGGTGGTGGTGCGGGTGCGTTGTCGGGGGCCCCTGGTCGTCCCCTTTCTTCTGGTAGCCTATGTAGGTGGTGGATATCTGCATAGTTGTTTCCTTCTGCTATGGCAGCTTGGTAGGCATTTCTTGCTGTCTGGGCGGCGTCGTGTCGGTGTCTCATTTCCTGATTGATTGCGATCATCCTGTCTAGGATGTTGGGTTCGTTGATGGGTTGGCCTGGGCCTGCAGGTGGGTTCTGTGGTGCAGGGTCGTCCATTCCGGCATCCCCTGCCGCGCCAAATAGTCGGCTTGTGGTGGGATAAGGGTAGTATCCCTGGGTTCTGGTTCAGGCCAGCGGTGAGTCCGGCATTTGGGTGGGCTATTGTGGCTTGGGGTAGTAAGCGGTGAAGGGGTTGGATTGCGTATCAGGTATATACGTGTTAAAACTTTCAAAATTAGTCAGGGCCCCTGCGCCCGGGACAGTGCTCCAGCTCGTGAAGTCTTCTGCTGAGCTCGTCGTCCCGCCTCTCACTCCTCTCCCTAATATCTCTCCTGTTGATGCGGGGGCCCAGCTCGGGCGGGTGGAGGTTTTGGGCTGCGTTGCCTCGAATGAAAAGGGCGAAGTCCTCGTCGCATGTTCCTGGTGGTAGATGGGTGTGGGCGATGGTAAAGGCCATTGGCCCATGGTCAAGGCGGGTGCGGGTTCTGGTCTCCACATCCTCCCTCCTAAGGGTCCAGGCCTCGACTCAGATTGGTCCCAGTAGGTCTCTGTCGACCGGGGCGAGTTCGGGCCAGAGGCGGTTGGGGCTCCACTGGTAGAAGAGCTCGTGGTCGATGTTTTGGAGCCAGTCGGGCTCGTGCCAGTCCTGGATGGGGACCAGTTGAGTGGGCTCAGGTGTCCAGATCCTGATGGCCTCGGGGTGTCTCCCTCCTGTTCGGGGTATGGAGAAGATGTCGGGCTCTGAGGAATCAGAGTCGGAGTCCTCGGCAGGCCAGTTACCAGGCCCCTCGATCTGTCTTGGGGCCATTCGTACCCCTCTATTAGGGGCGGGTCATTCCACCCTCATTGGGTGGGCTGGGGTGTAGGCTGGGGGTGGGGTCGGGCTACGGAACCTAGTCCGAAGCTCCCTCCCATATTCTTCAGCTGCGGAGGACCGCCTTGGCTCGCCCATGGGGGCATTTGAGGGCCCTGGGGTGGGCGCTCGTACTGTCCCCTCACGAAGGGGGAATTCATCCAAGGAAGCATCACCACGGGGGGTGCTGCACCTCCTGGCATGCTGGGTCTGCGAGCGATGGGGCTCGGTCTCAGGGTAGGCCCCTGGCGGGGTCCTTGTGGTGGCGGGGGGGGGGGGGGGGGGGGGCTGTTGGTTGGTAGTGGAAGGGAACCCTCCTGGTGGGCCTTGGTTCGGGGCCGACAAGGATTCCATGTTCGTGGAGGAACTCATTGAGGCGGTTATGGTTTGCATGGACCATGAGGGTGGTGAAGAGGACTAAGAGGAATGCGGCCGGGATGGCTACACTCAGTTCGATGGTTGTCTATTTGTTCAAGTCAGGTGTCATGGGTAGGTTCGTCGTGGCTAGCACTGAGGAACTGTAGGGAAGCTTTGAGCTAACTGTTAGACCCGAGTCTTACATGATCCAAACAAGCGTAAACTCTGAGTCATATACCAGTCGACACCGATGACTAGAGTGAAGCTGTAGCAATGGACTCATTTAAGGCACGGCACTAGGTGCTAGTCGTTGAGAGAGTAAGGCTGGTATAGATAAACTTTAGCTCGAAGCTGAGGTATTACAGCAAGAGTTGTGCTACTTATATACTAAAGTTTGTGTGCTAATAATAAGTCCTTCGGTAAGCGACAATGAGTGAACAACGAGTGAATGACAATAAGTCGAGTGGTAACCTTGTGGTGGAAGTGAGCCATAGCGAGAGAATGGTAGTCGACTGTTATAGTTGTGGAGTTGGTGCGGCGAGATGATGATAAGGATTAGATGATGGTGATTTAGATTGCAAAGATAAGCGCTTGAGCGCTTAGATGAGGAAAATGTGAATAAATCGTAACATTGTCATGATCAAACCTTTCTGCAGCTTGTGAGTTGGTTCCTAAGCTTGTCATTCTTCCATTTCAGCCCCCTCACGATGTGCTGGGGGCATCAAAATGTTGATTGATCTTACTCCAGGGTCTAGACAGAGGCCGCATGAACCGTGGACCCTGGAGAAACTTCATCACGAGCGGTGCCTTGCTTTAGGATCCACAATTGACACAGCCAGTATTGGACCGTATAACTCGGCCTTAAATTCTTACCTCACATTCTGCAAACTGCACAAAATGCCTGTTCAATCAACAGCTGACACTTTCACCTATTATATCGTTTTCATGTGTGCACATGTCAAGCCGGACACTGTCTCCACCTATCTATCTGGCATCTGCAACCGACTCAAAAAATTCTTCCTGGACATACATGATATTCGTAATTCCCCGATCGTTAGCCAGACAATGAAGGGGTGCAGAAGATTGAAGGGATCTCCTGCAAAATGAAAATCCCCCTTGTCCCAAGATGACTTGCAGCATGCGATCAAGGCATTGGAGAACTCTCCCGACTATGACGATGCTCTATTTCTAGCCCTGCTCATCACTGGATTCAACGGCCTTTTGTGTCTAGCAGAAATGACGATGTCCAACTCCAAGAAAACTCGCAACTGGAGGAAGGTCACCCGAAAAACAACTGTTGAATGGTTGCCTGAAGGTTATGCTTTCTTTCTACAGGCGCACAAGGCCAACGTTGCTTTTGAAGGCAACAAAATAGTCATCCCCCACAATGATGACCCAGACTTGAACCCTTTCCCTATCTTTCATAGATATTTGGCACTCCATGACAGCAAACACATTGTACATCCTGCTCTATGGGTCACATCCACCGACTCTGTCCTGACAAGGTCCTGGTTCATGCGAAGACTTCGAAGATTGTTCTCGAACACTGGTATTGCCAGCCAATCTATGCGAGCCGGTGGAGCTACCGATTTAGCCAAACAAGGAGTATTGCCATACCTGATCCAAGCCCACGGACGATGGTCCTCCACGACCTTCAATATATATATTTGGAAGAACCCAGTCATGCTACAAGCTCTCATAGACACAAGGCCAGCTTCTTCCTGAAGACACCATGAACACTCCCCTCGACTCTTCAGTCTAATACCCAAATAGCACTCGCACATGTAGTGTCTGGATAGATGGTTCAATCACATGCATTTCTTTCAGTAAACTCTTCTGATAGGTCAGATGGCTGTCGACCAATTAGTTGGGTTTAAAGAAATGTATTTACACTAATCTAATTGGTAAGATACGTCCTTCAGGCACCCCCCACTTTTCTCACACCTTCAACAGGTGTCGGCCACTCAACATGCAAATCCATATCCAGAATATGCGGTCTAAGCCTCCCCTTGGGAGCCGCTCGAGTCTTAGCCATCTCAGTTATGAGTACGCGCCACAGTCAGAGTGTTGCAGAACTGACGGACATGCTCTTTCTCACCTGTGTCTATTCAGATTTCCGGTATATGTACCTGGGTGGTGCCGATGAGAGCCCTTGTCACTCTCATTAAACTCCCAGGTATGATTCTTTGAACTCTTCATCGAACAATATACTGATTTCGCTCTCTGTAAACCACCAGAGCCACATCTATTATTTTCTCATGCCCACCCAACTATGGACATTTTCCTTTACATGGACGACATTACATTTGCCTACATTACAGACTATACGGACAATACAGACTATACAGACTTAACAGACATGGACCAAATTGACACGGACTTATGGATTTGTTTACTATACATTGTCCTGTACCATAGTAGTGCCCTCCCAGTGCTCGCACATGTGGTGTCTGGATAGATGGTTCAATCACATGCATTTCTTTTGGTAAACTCTTCTGATAGGTCAGATGGCTGTCGACCAATTAGGGGTACTTATCAAATATTTACTGCAAAATCACGGTCATGTGACATCATCCTTCCCGTCCTAAAACGAACTCAAATGTATGCCCCGCTTGTCTTTCGCTGAGACATTCACAGCTTGTAAGACATATTATTTCTAGGGCTTTCTGTGAACATTTTCTGTCAAGAAAATCCTTAAATGATCACGCTCGCCGGTTTGGTGGCACGTAATAGATCGCGATATCGATTAAAACAGGAATAGAATGATGTCCGGTAATAGGCAAGAATCTTTGCAGTTTTTTTTTTGACCCTGGAAAGAGATGAAATCACGTCGCATATTTTGAAACAGCATATAGTAAAGTACTTGCCTCGGCAGTCAACCGTCTTGAACTACGGAACATATCTGTCTGATAAAACGAGCCACTTCAATGATGTGGCTCAGCTGTTTTAAGATGGACTCAACGGTCTTCACAAGCTCCAATGCCGACACCACATATGGACCCAGTTCTCCAAGTTCAACACTATTCCGAGTCCTATAATGTATATTATAGGTAATCGGTCTTTATGCTGGTTTTGACCATGGGAATGATGCTATTTGGGACTTGCCGAGTGCTTTTGTATGGTATTCGGCACTTGCCGGGCACTCCATGAGAAATATTGTGGGAAAAAAAAAGCATCGACCATCAAAAGCCTGGGAATCTCCTGCCTTTTCGTTGCCTCAATGCTTATGACATCCCTTTTGTAATATTCAGGACCACGGCGTTCTGTGCGCTTTTCTTTCCGTGATGTTTTTCTTTCTTCCTTGTATTTTCTCTCCTTCTGGTAGACTGCTTGTCATGTTCAATCTACTTTGATTATTTTTCTACAGCGACCTTGGTGTACCCTTCTCATGCTGTCTCATCCATCGTCGGCCCCTCCTTAGCTCGTTTGGCCGCCACGTCCTCACAGCTCTCCTTGTCCGTGAACCCAATCTTCCGTTTCAGTCGCTTGGGTCCAGTATCTTCGGGCGCTAAACATTTGCTCGACATTCGTTTGGCGTCCTGTGTGATGTGAGTTTTTTTTTAAATTTTAAATTTAGTTTTTACACGGTGATTTTTTGGCTGTGTTCTCACCAACGTCATATTGCAGTCCAGCATCGCAATTGCTCGTAATACGAGCTTCATCCTGTGCTTTGCACCCTTCGCTTTGAACATAATGACCGAACATTGTACCTCGACGATGTCGCCGATCCTGAACAGTTGGGGTCTGGCTCGTTGAAACCTGCTTATAGTGTCAGCAAGCCTCAACCCTAACGCAACCCCTGCCCACACGCACCACCGTTTACCTTTGTCATTGACGTTGGCTTTGAAGTACTGCACTTCGTTGTCTTCGGTGTGCGCCACGTCTGTTTTGCCTAACCGTTGTAATATGCCAACAGGGTCAACATCTTTGCTGAATTCGATGGCCTCGTATTGTCCACCTTCCTTCGCCATTCGGAAATACCAGTTGGAAATTGAGAATGCTGGGAAACCTCGGTACGTCGATGGAGTCCACTTTTCCAGCATGCCATTTTTGAATTCTCTTTCTCCTGTCAGCCTAATCTCCTGAAGAGTAGCGATCGTTTCGTCGAAGGCCACGCAGCCCAATCCTGTCAGCGTCATGCTTTGCGACAGCGTAATCGTTTTGTCTCGCCCGACACTGTGTCGTGTCAGTGGGGAACAGGTTATTATTCGTAAACAGCACGAATACATACCCTGGTGATCTGATCACTGGGGGTAGGTCTACTTCGCATATCACACCCGTGCACGCGAAGACGATCTCTTCCGTTTCCTCAGCTCCCCCCTTGATCAGACACCACACGAAATCGTCGTCGTCTTTCTGAAGACTGACATTCATCATTTGCGATCCCTCCTGCGTAACATGGTTAGTAAGTTCTCGTTGCAGTCGTTCTACGCTTACCTTGATTATCCTAGACAGATGATACTTGTTTGATTTCGTACTTTCTTCGGATAACTTTTGGATGGTATCTTCTAGGGTGTCATGGTCAACGTTAGTATGTGTTTCTCTTGGTCGTTGTATGTTGACTCACTCGCTTTCGCTAGGTCATAGAACTCATCCATGTTGTACCTCTGGTGAAGTGTGCGCTTCCTACCTTGATGGACGATACGGAATGCAAGTTGTTCGATTTTTGGATCTCTATTAACAGCCCTACCAGCCCGTATGAAACTCATACTATTTCGTGATTATTCTTTCCTGTCAGTAGCATGTGATCGTGTTCGCTGTGTTTATTGGATTCTCATTGCTTTAATGTATGTGAATTCCATTGACTTCTGACTTCCTTGTTTTGTCTTGGGACTTCTTCATGTTTCGACGTATGCTTTTTTGTTGCCCAGGCTCTTGTGTTTGGGTTTCGCCCCTCGCTATCAAGCTATCTGTCAGATTGTTGGCATCTTTGCTTTCATTTCCGCTACCACTTGTGTTTGGGAGACGCTTCTGGGCTTTCCCTCCTCTTACTCGCTTCGTTATTGTTATTGCCCGCCTCACATCGCCGTCTACTGTGATTCCTTAGAGTCCAAGTCAATACATCTTGAAACCTGTGGTTTGCTTTTATTTTTGTTGATGTGTTTCATTTTCTGATGCCTCGTTCGCCTTATGCAGGTGCCCATCTTATATATCATACTGTGAAGGTTTAGTGCTCCTTCTCTTTCTCTCGTCTGTTGTCTCCATTGTTTCCTGTGTAACCGCGCCATTGCTATGCCTTCTACCATGTCTTCGAGGAGCCCTTCGAAGCGAAAACTGGTGCATTTGTCGCCGATTCCTGCATCCATCGAGACTACTCCTGAACCGTGAGTGGTCTCTGTGTCTGTCATGTGTGTGTGCTGAGTGCCGTTCTTCTTAGGGTACCTCACAAAAAAAACAAGATATCTTCGTCTCATACTCGCTCATCTCCAAAGTCATCTGTGCTCCTGCCGGCTGTTTCGATCACGTCCGTATTTGCCCCATTGCCTCGCGATTCCATTTACCATTTACTGATTATTCTCCAGTTCTAGTCAGGCTCGTCCTCGTGGTCGACCAATGCTAAAACGCAAAGTATCATATGGCGAACTGTCTGCTGAAGAAGTCGAGAGTGTCGTTGCTCCTTCAGATGTGGATGACGCTGACCTCTCCGCAAACTCTCTCAAGCGCCGTGGACGGGTGTTATTTGTCGATGATGAAGCATCCGAGGCATCTCATGTTTCTGAGGAACCCTCTGCCGATGAGGACGACTATGGATCTGACTGTGAAGCTGGGTACATTTGTTCAGTCATGCTCCCTGTGAAACTTCATTTATTGTCTTCTTTGAGATCTGAAGACGGCGCTGTCGTCCCATCTTTGTGTTCACTGTAGGTTTTGTGGGTTCCTTGTCTTCTGTTTCTGACCTCTGGCCAGTAGGTCGAAGGTCAAGACGGTCAAAGGGTCTTATGTGGATGCATTGTATGTGTCTCTTTTTCTTGCTGTTTGTTAACAGATAGCTTAGTATCTTGTCTTTTTCGATGTAGGTTGCGTTCTGGGAATGTTGATGATGTGGCTGAGTCTGACAACGTCAAGAACGACCCAACTTTGACTGCATCAGTATCTTTATTTTATAGCTTTGTGTCACTTGTTAATCTTCCGTATTTTTGTGTACAGCAAGGGGAATGTCCGTAAACGGTCACCTTCTACAGTATATCTGGAGGATCTGGAACCCTTTGCTCCCAAGTCGTGACCAAAAGGCAAGTCGCCCGTGAAACGGGGCAGTGGCCCAGGCCAATGGACGGCCGGTAGGTCCAAAAAGGAAGATCTCTCCACCAATGCACGACTGGAAACCCAAGTGTCTGTGGATTCCACAAGCTCTACCCTAATTAAGACTATGGGCCTGTCTTCCACAAGATCTAAAGGTTCCCAGGCTGCTATTTGTGCATGTGCAATCTAGTTTTACTTATACTTTGTAACCTTTTTTTTTTTTTTTTCGTGTCGAGCAGCTGTGCACACTGCGGGCGACGCTGTAGCAGATTCGTCTGATGAACAGACAGAATTGCATACCCATGCCAATCCTGTTACACCTATACAATCTAAGCCTAGTCCATCGAAATCCGTGGCCGGTGTCAAACCTACTGTCGCCTCCACTGTGGGCCGTGGATCTGCTAAGGTGGGGGCTTCGAAGACCTCGTCTGCCAAGGCATCAACGAGGACATCGACGACTTCATGCCCTCGATCTAAGGCCACGGTCGCTTCCAAGAAGGATGTCGAACCGTTGGTCGTTTCTTCTGGTAAATCTTCTATGTTTCTCTATGTTTCATTTATAGAGCATTTTCTTCAGACAATCCTGATGACGATTCGACACCGGCGGCAGCGCCTGCCTCACAAATCACCAGTGAACTGGCAGCTCTTCTCGGGTACGTATTCCTTGACATACACTTACCCCGACTGATTTTTCCTCTAGAGATGATGTACGTGGCTCTTCGCCAGAGCCTGATGATGCAGGCCCCGTATTGTGTCTGCCTGAAATTGGAGTGTATGTGCCGCTCTTCTGTATTTCTCGTAGCCTAATAATTTTGTAATTACCTTGCAGTGCACCCTACAAGCCTGGCCCTGATCTCAGTGAGCCCGATGATCCTGCTCTCCGGGTCATGCAACCTGAATTGATGGAAGAGCATCTGGTCGCTCTGGGTGTCTATGTGTCGTTGCTGCCGCTTGGGTACGTATCAGTGTCCGTCTTCGATGTTTTGTCTTCTCATTGATTGCGTTATATTTACAGCGTGTATCGTGCCGTTGTATCCATGGGGTTCGCCCCGGACACATTTGATCCTCCTCGTTTTGGTTCCTTCACTGACATGGCGAAGTTATTCTACCTGGAGAGTTTAACGTTCGTGTCACTGTCTTGATCTTGTTCCCATACTGACTGATGAGCTCGACAGTTCTTTGGTCGAGGCCTTCAAGTTTGAGCGGTATGGTTCCTTCATCAATCTTGCGCGCGCAATGCCCTCTGCTCTGTCTTTGGAGGGGAAGACGTTGCATGTCAGTGGTTCTAACGCTGTGTGCATGACTGTCGGTCTCGTAACCGAGTGTATGCTATTCGAACCTGCACAGCAAGGTGGCTACGTGAGTGCCAGCGGCACCCAGGGAGGTAAGCGTGTCAAGCGCTTGAGGATAATGCCTTTTCATCAGATGTTTCGTCGTGAATCCATGGCATGGGCCTTGGCGTTCAACTTGGAGTTCGTGGAAACGACGTGCATCTCCAACCGAGGTGTGTCGTTTTCCACCAGAGTCGAGGATCCCTCCGGGCGTGGAAACAAGAATTCCAAATGTCGGTTTTTCTCTTGATTTTGTTTACGTGCTCATCAATGTATTTGTTGTAGATACGTCTGCATGCGCATCTCCCGCTAAGGGTCAGTGGAGATCGTCGACTAAAACTCTAACTACCGAGTTGGTCAGCCCTGGTGCCGGTTATCCTACGTCGATGGGTTTCCTGGATGAAGGTTCGTACTGTGTGGTCGCAATTTGTCAGACATTATCACCCATGTCTCTACTTAGTGCCCATTTACGATGGTCGCGCAAGCGGCGGAAATCATTTGAAATCATTTTCTCTTCCACCCTAGTGATTTTTCTGTGCTCAAGTCGTTCCCTTGTTTCACATCTTCTCGTGACCTTGACGCGTTCACTCTGGTCTCCGTTGGATATTCTTTATCGGTTTGGACTGCATTCAACAATGAACCGCGCCTCTCCCCCAACATCCTTTTCGTTATTGTATTAGGCACTGCGCCTAAGAAGGAGAAACTCGCCACGCTCGGGCTTCTTGAATAAGGGTGCAGATCCGTCTCCTGTGTATTATGGGCTGCGTGATATTCAACATGTACCATCTTAGTATACAATGTGTCGTTTAGAATGCTACTTGTGTCTGGCTCCATTTGGGTGTCTAGACTTTATGATTGTACTTGCATGTTAGGATGCCTTGAGAAATTTGTAAGCTATTTTAGCGACGGGCACTTGGCATTTTTACCTCGGCTCCCCTGGTGGTTAGTAACAACTAGCGAACGCAGTGCCTTGTTTGTATTGGCGTGCCATACTTTGTTTACACATGCACATACACATCGTTGCCGTCCTTTTGTTGGGCTTCATGGCTCTTTCAAACAGTCAACAGATACAGGATGTATTCGTCCATACATTCGCCAAGTTATGCGTTGGAGGTCAAAGCTCGCTGTGTCCTTGATTTGTCGGAATTAACGGATCCTTCTCTTTGGCGTTCTTCCGCTCTCGCATTACTTTCAGTCAACGACTGTTGTACGTCTGCATCTGTGCATCGCATGGTCCTTCGTCGTTTTTGGTTGCCATTCACAGCTACCGATATGGCTCGCTGGATTGCCGGTGTTCAATAGGGTACGTACCCTGTCATGGTGTCGCCGTCTTTATCCACTTGATTCACCCTCTTACAGGCCCATACACTCTCTGTCTCTGTGCCGCTCTACGATTCCTAGCGTTGCATAGTATCTTTGCTGTGGCCGTTCGTTGCAATGGAGCTATGCTTAGTGGACACACCTGTATGTATTTCCCCTCCTATTTTTTCTTCAGCATGTTCATCATTTATGATTTGGTCAGTTCAATGATGCGTTGGAGGATGCTATCCTTGCAGATATTGAAGCATATACCGAAGGTCTTGAAGCATTTGAGTTTCTTGATGAGATCAACAGCGGCAAGTTATTGTTCCGTCTCCTTTCTTCGTTTTGTGAGGTCGTGCTGATGCCGTTTAACTAGGCAAACATCACTATTATCTATATATGGACCGATTCGTTAGCCTCTGTCGTGAGCGAGACAGTCAGCTATATAATTCGCTGTTTTGCTATCACCACCTCGTTGCGGCTGATGATTCTTTGGGGTCCGTCTACCATGTCGATGACTCTCGTCATCTTTTCTCCCCTCTTTCTCCCGCATATCTACCACCCAAGTTGTGGTCTCAAGTCTTTGTTCTCCTCGATAGACGCCAGTTACGTGTCTTAAGGCTGGTCTCTGTATACTGGCATGATGTGGTGACCTGCTTGCTGTTCACCTCTATTTGTTTAGCTCTCCCTATGGCGTGGCAGCTGTCTCCCAACGCAGCTGAATATCAATGTGTTGCCAGTCGAATCCAGATCGCAGTTCTGTCTTTTGTGGTCAGGAGCGCATTGACTGACATCGTTCATTCCATGACATTTAGCAATTGGCATTTCACGCCATACTGCTTTTTCTTACATGCCTTCACAAGTGTCGACACGGTACGCTTCATATCTGAACCTGGTACCCCTGCTACCACGTCCCATATCCCATATCCATATCTGCTGCCCGGTTCCATCAGACGCCTCATCATCCATGGATGTTCCTTGTATGGACACAGTGTCGAAGGCCTTCTATCCTCGTCGTCCAATGCTTCTCTGGAGTCACTGGAGCTAGATAGCCTGGAATACGGTAGTATGGTAATATTTAACACTTTTTTGTCAAGGAATATTTACTCATTTTTCTCTATTATTCTAGTACATCCCTTCTAATCCATCCCCTCTCGAAAGAGACACCTGGCGTGTCCTAACCGGTTTGGATGGGTTTCGAAAGTCTTCTATTGTCGCCGGTCCGCTTCCTACCCTGAGGGACGTCTGCTTGGACTTATCATATAATGCCATTCGCCGTGTCCTCTCTCCTACCGATCCTCTTACTTCGCTCGAGGGTGCCAGAGATCTGCTTTGTCAGCTCTTCCGTGTGCCCTCGTTTCGTACCAATCTCAGCCTATTGTTATCTTCGACCGAGCATTTTCCATTGTCCATACGCTGCAATGTGCTGACATCGCTCGACATCACCGTCGTCCACAATTTGTTTCTGTTGATGTCCACTTCGCTAGTCGACGTCCGGTTTTCTCTACAAACGCTCGTTTTGCATTATCGTGAGTCTCCGTGTCAAACTCCATCGGGTCAGTCGTCCTCAACCCTGTTTTCTTCTTAGCTGCCAGGGTTTTCAGGGGTCGCTCTCCCAACACTCATATTGATCTATCGAGTCTACTTGTCCTTAAACATCTGACAGTGTACACTAGCCTGAAATACTGGCACAATTCAGTGCAGTCTACTTTCTCCTGGCACGCTCTCACAAAAACTCTTGTGTCATCGGTCCTCCGGCTTGTCGTCAGATACGAAGGCAATGACTTGGCACTATGTTACAAGTTGAGAAGGGAACATTTCAAGCAGCTCCTTCTCGATGCCGCCTCTTATCCGGGTCAGGTTGCCCCTCTCGGAGGCGAGCTGTACGTGCGCCTCATTCCGTATGGGCAAGACAGTTTCGATTTGCAGGAGTATGAAGCCATCAATACACTGCTGGGTTCCGTCGCCCACAATAGGGGCGTACAAGCCACCATTTACCCGGTTCAGATTGAATATGGCGGCGACGCCGTGTCAGATATGGCCACTATTAGTTGAATGGCATACTGTTGACCTGGGTAATCAGGCTGCTCATATATTTTGAGGCTTCGTTTTCTTTCATTGTTTCATCTCTTGATATGCCAGACACCGTTCCTTTGTCCTCCTCTCCACCATTTTGTCCTTTACGATATATCGCTCCGATACCTCCGAATATAGCTGACTAAGGGATTCAGCTACGCCTCAAGGGCTTATTCCATCCGCATGGAATCAACGATGTAGCGCCTTCCCATGTACGATTCCGCCCACTTATTTGGGCCTTTCCTGTTTGACGGAGGTTCAAACGTGTATAAATGGGGTCTCCGTTGTTCTGCCGCCGATTCACTTTGTTGAAACGCCTTCTCCCGTATGTCACTTCTAAACCACATCAACCAACGATATCTTCTTGTACCCTTTTCACTCTTCATTGTCATTGGGCGGGAGGGGCGTGCATCCGTCAAAGGGTTAATACCACTGTTTCGATGGGCTAAACAAGTAAGAGCGACTTGTTTGGATCCACGTCCGCTTCTTTGCACAACTTCATTCAGGGTACTTGTAGCCCCCCATCTGTTGGACTTCGCGTTCTGTCATGCCTTGGAAATTCTCTACATCCTGTACCAATTGATGTTTGAATTCATCGATTGTCACTGCGCCATGTCTGTGTTTCCCAAAACCGATCCCATTGACAAAAACAATGTGCATATATGTCATCGCATGGATATTACATTGCTCACATCGTGCCTTTTGTTGTGATATATCTGTATCTCTTAGTTTGATTGTCAACAGCTGCAACACCTTACTGAACAGCTCGAAAACATGGTCATATTATCGGACATATCAGCAGGTGTACAGGACAGTAAGTGCCAGTTGATGTTTTCTTCGCTGGTATTGATCTGACTCTACGTCTATTAGATTCTCACCCTTATACCGCTTTCTTGAAAAAGGTTGCCGAGTATGCCTACAGTCATCATGCAGTCCTCAATCAAGAGCATGCAAAATCCACGGATGAATTCCCCTCTGTCTTCTCGGCACCCCTTTTACCGTTCTTGTATCATGTTTTTACTGTCGGTCACTGAAGTCTTCCCCTCCATACGGCACGAATTGGTCGTCTTCACTGCCACTGTCACAGCTCCAACCACTCCCCCGTTCCGTTTGCTCTCCCTTCCCATCGAGATCATCCAGTTGACCTTCTCGTTTGTCCCAAGGCCCGATCTTATCCGTCTATGTCTCATTTGTCACATGTGGCACCAGTTATCGACACGTTACACCCATGACCATATTCAATTTGCCCTGCCTCCTGATTGGTCTAAGTTCCGAGAAAGTAGATCTGCCATGTCTTTAATCATGACGGATTATGCGGTTACGAGTGAGGTCGCCCTCGTTTATCTCATGAGTGGTTTGGGGCTGCAAACTGCCGTGAAAGAAATTGAGCTCATTAATTGGCCTGTTCAAAAGGCGTGCTTCTTTTTTCATACCTTCCCAAATGTCCAGGTGTTCAGGTTCGCAGGTACAGGAGACTTATCCTCCGGATACGTCCCATCCCTACCTCAATGTCACTCCTTGCCTTCTACCCTTCGATCTGTCATGTTAACCCAATGTTGCTTATTTGGGAACAGTATCGAGGAGCTATTAGGGCTGCAAACCCAGGTAACGAGCCTATCCCTGCGCCGTGTTGATCATGGCTACATTGTGAGTTGGATCAACATTGCCTTCATAGATTATTTATCCACAGCCTTTTATAGAGCATCCCCCCAGAGGCGGAAAGTCCTCCTTCCGAAACAGACTTGTTGCATGCCGCCCACTGGCGGATGCGACATAACCTCGACGATAGCAACCGGCACAACATGTGTCACCCTCCAAGTCTCCGAACCCTATGCATCGATCTTTCAAGCGTGCACCGTCACCCTCGTTGCACCGTCAGCCGCATCGGACATGCTCTCCACGATCAGTTGTTCGCATCACAGGCCACGATTACCAACCTCATGCGAATTGTCCCCACCGGGTGTATCTTTCCCTTTGCCACGTGCTGCAACAACCTCGAGGAATTGGACATAGTGGTCGGAGAGCAGATCTGGTGCATAGTACCGGACCTTTGGCTGTGTGTTCGTAATACTTTGAGGTGTTTGAGCCTGGACTGCCGTGAGTCACATTCTCATTCACTTAATTACTTCACTCAAGCTTCCGTTCCAGCACGGGAGAGACCTGATCACGTAGAGAAATATCTGCATCTGGGCCTCTTACGGAAACTACAGACTCTTAAGATATTAGTCTTTGTGACAAACATCCGCTTTGCATTGCAGACCCTTCGATCTTGGGAATCTCGTTTCTGCATAGACACTGAGTCCTGCTTGACTCTCGTCGTTCACATGTCAGCTGTGCAATCGGGTCGTTTGGCATCTTTTCTTTGGCTCACAGATATATATTCGTTCCTTGAACCTGCCCCTGGTGATGGATCTGCTACATTCATGAGGGGCAGTTGCAAGCTTGTTTTCACGTCGTCTAGTTCCTTAAGCCCCGCTGACAGCGCTCATGTACTTTTTCTTGCCCATTCGCTCAACACTGACTCCCGTGTTGCTGATCAGGTGTCTATTGTCATCGATGTGCAGACTTAATCGTACCTTTCTAATTGTACCTTTTCGATCTCGTGCTGTTATGTTTGATGTGTTCTGTCTTCCGTTTATCTTCCTTATGTGTTAATGTATTATCAACCTGATATGAGGGTATCAAGCCAATGTATACCGCACTTCAGCCACTTCGCCAAGCGCCTGGGTGGTTTTTCGAGTGATTAAATAAATTTGTGCCTACTTTGTTGCGGCCCAGACTGTTAGATCAACGTAATCCTTGGGCATCAGTCTGTGTCTCACCGCCATCTGGACCTGTGGTCGAACCGCTACTCATTGTCCGCTCGACGAATCTGGGTTCCGATGGACGTATGCGACTCACTCACTTCATCGTTATGCAATCTTGATAAAGAATGCAGATACTTAAGCCCGTTATGTCTTGTAAGTCGGCTTCTTAGTCGCTTCGTTGGTATTGAATCCTGTTCATTTCAGTGCGATTCGCATGGGATTATTCTCTGCAATTACCTCTGCCGCTTCTCCCTCCTTCTCTACACCGTCATCGTGCGTGGCCAGAACTGGTTTGGATTGCTACAAGATGACTGGCCGTATACGGTTTGATTTGTTCATTGTTTCTTCTGGCTATAAGAGTCAGTGACGTTCAAGAACCTCCACGCTCCCCTTCCCCTTTGCATCTCTAATTTTGAAGTGTGTCTCTATACCTGTAATGCCTGTGTATACTTCGGTGAGTGTCGTGTTTCCGAGAAACAAACTCATGCTAATTCAGCGCGACAAGTTTGACTTCAAGGCGATGGACGATGAGGTTTTTAAGTATGAGGATGACAAATTGGCTGGCCAAGTGCTCACATCTGTTGTAGACGGCACGTTCACTTCATATTCATCCCTAACAATGGCTGATGTTTCTATAGGTTCTCATGCGTACTACAAATACTTGAATGACCTGGTCGTATCCGGTCGGATGGAGGGAAATCCTCTCAAAGCTAACCTCTATCAGTCCCTCGAGCCTCTCCTAACTTGTTTCATCGGCGATTGGCAAGAGTTCAACGAAAAATACTTCTCTCCCCCTTCTTTCAGCTGGGACACCGCGCTTAGTGCATCATTCATGGAATTTCCCGATGAGCTTAAGATGGCTGTCTTCGATGTTGTGCCCCGTTCTGACCTTCTTATGCTTCGTCTGGTTAACAAGCGCTTGTGGGCACTTATTACACCCATCACGCACTCTCGCCTACGATTTCGAATGCCTCCATCCAGATGGTCGGCCTTTGAAGAACGTTCTACTGTGGTATATGAGTGGGCAGCGGCGGCGGAGATCCTGGGTGCCATCTTCATCAATGAAGCTTGGTTCCCCGTCGTGTCTGTGACTTTCCAGTCATGGCCGATGAGCCAATATTGCTTTTTCAAATTTCTAAAGAATGCGGTGGGTACTAGCGTCGTTATCACTGGTCATCAGTACCCTTTATCGTTCTTCCCCCATATTCCTTACCCCTTTATGTTGCCCCCTACGGTGAAAAGCCTTGTCATCGTGAGATGCTCCCTTACATGCCATAGTCTGTTGGGGTTGCTCTCACCGGGAACAATGCTGGAATCTTTGGAGTTCGATCGTGTTGATGATGGGTTCGTGGTATGTCCTTTCTCTTGTTAAAATTAGCAGGCTGCTGATGCTCTGTTATATCATATGATTTCGTAGATCACCCCAGTGAATCCCACATGGACCGACGTCCACGATTGGCGCGAGCTAAATGGTCTTAGCTCTTATCACCAATCTCTTGTACAGAACCCCCCTCCCGCATCCCTTCAACGTTTGAAAATAAGTTTCGCCCCAGTCATACGTCCAGTCGTAGAGGACAGAGAACCGTCTACATTGTATCAACCAACTTTCATGCAACACCTGTTTGTCTCTCAGCTTTTTCGAGTACCTCAGTCGCAACCCATATTCCAGCTATACCTGCAGAACAACGAAACATTCACTGTCCATCTTCGTCTATGCTCACTTGTTGAGCTCGATCTCTGCCTTGGGTCGTTCCTGTACCAATACGTCCGATGGGGTTGGAGTGAGATGAGCGAATCTCTCACTATGTTGACTATACGGGCTTGTGAGCATTTTCGCCTATCGTCGACTATTCTTGATCTAACTGAAGTACTTCTAGGTGACGTAGAAGCTTCAGAATACGGTAACGGCCATCTACCGCTGGCCGGCCTGATGTCGCTGAAACACGTTAAACTGGTCGCACCTGTTTCTTCGATTCGTTGTATGCTTTGGAGCATCGTGACATGGACGTCTCCTGCCAAAGAGTCATCGTCTGCTACTCTCGGCATAACCGTCTGTGTGGACAGACTCAGCCGATGGGATTTTCCTCGCAAACTGTCAGAAATGTTCCTCCAACACATCTTACTCTCGACGAGATATACCGAGTATCACCACTTTGGTGGTTCTGTCCGTATATCTATTGCATTGACACTCCCCAGACCTGTCCTGGCAGAAGAGGTGAAGTATCTTACCCGTATCTGTAATGATCTTGCTTGCGACGAATCTGTTAAAGCCATTTTTTTGACTCCTAGGCTTATCATATTCCCAGAGTATATCCGTAATATTGTGATTCATAGCTGAATTCAGAGGTTTGGAAATACCAGTAGTCGACAGTCTGGTGTATTTTTTTTTTGGTCTCAGAGGTCGTTGTGGTGCGACACAAATTTGGCTGTATTATAGTAACTATTGTACTCTACAATAGAATACAAGTTATACTATGTCGTTGCACTGGTCAACGCTGCTATATGAGCCCATAGATGAGGGCCGTACGACTACGAAAGATGGTGCACGCAGGGCGATACGCCAGTCGCTAGCCCCCCTGCCATGTCAATAGTCTGCGACGAAACCAGTTAGCATTAGCATCGTCTAGGTTGACCGATTGATGTACATGCTGAATTATTGTATCTCAACGACTACCATGCGAAATTCGCATTTGAAACTGTGCCGTACCGCAAGAAGTGCTGTCGAGTTTGTAATGTAGAAAGGCGGAAACAAAAGGGAATCTTTTGTTTCCATGGGCTTGATACAGCCGAGTTGAAACCCTGCTGGATATAACCGTAACTTCAGATGATGACAGCGTCTTGCATCACATCGGGTATAGTTGGGATCCCGGCACCGGTACATTTGTCATGTGCAGACGGATGTCGTCCGACCCCCGATTTAATTTTTTTTCTTCACTTTCTACTCCGTAACTCCTTCGTCGAATCAGTATGTCGTTGCATATGTTGAAACTATCTGCCATAGCTGTGGTGAGTCGTTCGTTTCCTAATGTATATATTTGATACCAACTGTCGCTAGGTGATCTGGAGTGGATTCCACTACCCTCCTGGAGTATACGCCGCAACTTTTCAAAACAACGTCTTTCTGGTACGTACATTCCGTATGGCGATGATAATCTACTTAAAACCTATTCAGGAAGCGCCTCACTTATCCATGCATTTATTTTACCCACCTCGACCGCCTTGGTTGCCGACTCATTTTGTGGAAATCTATCACAGTCCGCTTCTGATGTTCACACGTGCTCAGTCACCTTTTGGGAGCATCACAATCCGCTACGTCTTATTCAGGATGGGCCTTGTTTGTTGGTGCATTTGTTTTACCCTCCCACTGCATTGATTTATGACTCATATCTTGGACTTTTATCACAGTCCTCTTTCAACCTCTCCGTTCACTCGTGCTTAGTCGCCATCTGGGAGCAGGCGAATGAGCCCATCGCTATCCACGAACGTCTTGCATTTGGCTGCTCGTTCGTCCGGTCCACCTTTTTGGAAACTAAAGATGTTCCTTCGTCCGCGAGCATGCAATGCTACGAATACGACATCTTGGGTACGGAACTGATGGACCGAGTTGCGACTGCTCTCCACCGCCTCGAAATCACCGAGGCATATCTTATTGTATGTCCTTCGATGGCTTGTGGATGGTCCTCTCCAATGTGGGTGTCTTCGACTGGTGAGCACGCATGTTTATATTTGTCACTGCCTAACTAACCTGTCCATCGTACGCAGCCACTCTTGTATGCTCTCACTTGAACCTGCCGTTAGACTTAGTTCCGTACGCCAAATATATGGGTACAAACTCTCATTGTGATCTGTGTGCCGGACATATGGGCGCAGACACTCGTGTATTTTCTGTTCCTGCTCGGAATGATACAGATGTGCACGCCTTGTTTTCGGGTGTATGTTCGATAAAATGTTGTCGGAACTATGACATCAGTATAGTTTGTACCATAGGATTACGCTTGAGTATACATAACTTATATGTCATGTATGCACTGTGCATGTTCGCTGTCAGTGTATTTGTTTATGGATTGTCTGAATCCCTTTTCTTGTTGAATTCTGGGGGAACTCAGGATTGTCAATACAGTGCAACTCTGACAGTTCACATTGGAGGTGGTATCCAATACATCAGTTATGATACACTCAAACCATGGCTACCGACCACTTTTGGGCCTTATAATGCTAACCAAAATATATATCGATACAGCTTTGTTGGGCACCATCTTGCAGAGGAACCACTTCCTGATGTGTTACCTGATAACCATGTTAGAATTTGTGTACCACTGTCTGTGATCTGTGCATTTATACCAGTAAGAACATTAAGAGCCTTGACAAAGATACATGACATTGAGGCAAGTGGCTTGTCTTACAAAAATAAAGATGCTATGATTAAAATGGTTCAGTCACATACCTGCAAAAAATGTGCCCACACCATTACTGTATTAAAACAACACTTGCTACCAGGTTTAAAGCCTACACTAGCCCAAAGAAATAAAATTGGTATGGGTCCTTTTGAAGACAGCAAACAATATGCTTTCCCTCCTCCACCTCTAGATGAAGCATGCACTCTGTCTATTGTTGATTCATTCTGTAAGGCATCCAGTCCAGAAGCATTCTGTGAAGTGGGATGTGCAGTGTGTGGCCAACTGGTCCCATTGACCCAATTAAGTGACATCAAACATGTCAAGTGGTTTCTATATATATTAGAGAATCCTGATGTAACTAGAATTGAACGTGTCAATGAGAGAGATCCTGTTACAAATATAAATGGTCCGGTACTGGCAGATTCCACTCAAATGATATGCTTGGCTTGTCGTGCCTCTGTCCGTAAAGGTTGCATTCCTGCTAATGCATTGTGCAATGGGTTATGGCTTGGAGAGGTACCTGATGTACTGAAAAAGTTGACATTCGTTGAAAAGCTATTGGTGGCCAGAGTACATCACAACTCTTGTTTTGTAAAAGTCTCTTTGGCATCAAGCGGTCATCCTGATCTTGGTAGTCATAAGATGGTTTCACATGTTATTTCTTTTGAGTCTCCTGTAGCTAAGGTTTATGATATGTTGCCCCCTCCAAAGTCAGACATTGATGAAGTGCTTGCTATTATGTTTACAGGACCAAACCAACCTACTGAAGAAGATCTGAAGCGTACGACTTTACTGGTGCGACACCGTGTTGTTGTAAATGCTTTACATTGGCTATGTAACAATCACTCAGAGTATCGGCATGTACAAATCTCTAAAGAGAATCTCAATGAATACCCAGATAATGCTATACCGGTAGAAGTTATATACCAGCACAGTCTTACAAATAAGGTTCCAGAAGGTACAAGTGTGTTTGACAATTCTGATGCTGATGGTACTGAAGAAGGACAATGTCCAATGGTAGTACATGGTCTGATTGGTGAAGGGTTACCACTTCTGGATATAAAGACCCAAAAAAGTTTGGCCACTAAACATTTTAAGGAAGACAATGGAGTCTTAGCAATAGGCCATGCAGAGCAACCTGAATCCATATATAATAACCCTTCATGGTATTCATCTATATTTCCATGGCTCTTTCCATATGGAATGGGAAGTATTGGAGACACACCCCTCTCGGATGCTGCTCATATGCGTTGGCTGATGATGTATCATGATAAGAGATTTCAGACTGATGTCAACTTTCCATTTGTTGCATTCAGCCACACACAGATCAAAGCTAGTACATCTGCTGGATATCTCCTTGTTAAGAAGGATAAATTCAAAGGCATTGCAGAGAGAATCATGACTATAGATGAGCATGTTCTAGAGGATTTATCCAATCGGTTGAGTTCTGGTCAATCAGTTGTACCACAAACACAAGCAGAAAAGGATTGTTTTCAACTTTTCAATGATTTGGATTATGTATCTTACAAGGTGCAAGGGTCTCTTACATCAAAGAAATACATGCGCAATGAAGTATACTCATTAATGGCAGCTGAAGGTGCTCCGACATGGTACATTACATTTGCCCCTTCTGATTTTAAGCATCCTATTGCTCTATACTGGGCTGATAAAGATATTACATTTTCACCTGCATTACGTTGTGACCGAAACCGGCTCCTTCTTATTACTAGTAATCCAGCTGCTGCAGCTAGATTTTTCAATTTTATAGTGAAGTTATTTGTTGAACATGTACTTAAACCAGATCAAGAAGAGCCTGGTGCATATGGAAATGTATCTTCTTATTATGGAGCAGTGGAACAACAAGGTCGTCTCACCTTGCATCTCCACTTGATAGCTTGGATACGATGTGGTTTGAGTCCTCAGGAAATCAGAGACAGGTTAGTTGGAGAGGAGTCTGAGTTTCAACAGCAGTTGATTGCATATCTGGAAGCAGCTCATTCTGGTGACTATATCACAGGCTCAAGTCTTGAAGTGATTGAAATGAGACATAAAGCTAGTTTGTTACCAGATTTTCAAGATCCAACTGAAACACTTCCCATTCCGCCACCCTCATTGTGTGTCTGTAAAGTGCCTACTTGTCTTGGATGTAAGAAAAATGAATCATGGTGGTCATATTTTAAGCAGACTGTTGATATAATACTCAATCTAGTCAATGTACATACATGTCACCAGAACACATGGGCAGATGGTACCTTGAAACAGAATGTAGCAGCTAAAGGGTGTAAAGATAATAAATGGGGAAAATGTCGTGGGAGATTTCCAAGGCCACTGTTTTCAAAAAGTAATGTAGATACTTCCACCGGTCACCCGAATATTTAAAAAAAAGAATCCTGGCTTAATACATTCACTTTTCTGTTGACATATCTGTTACGGTGTAATACAGACGTCACTTCCTTGTGATCTGGAACTGCAATTAAGGCAGTGTTGATATATGTAAGTGACTATGTCACCAAACCTGCATTAAAAACTCATGTTTTTTTTGATGTTATTAAGAGTGTATTTCAAAGAAATAAGGAGCAACCTCTGTTAGGAAAATCACAGTATGACAAGGCAAGAAAACTTATGACACAGATGGTCAATATGTTGGGTGCAAAAATGGAAATTGGGGCACCCATGATATGTTCATATTTACTTGGCTTACCAGATCATTATACAAACCATACATTTGTGACTTTTTACTGGAGGTCTTTTGTTGCAGAAGTTAAAAATGACTGGAAGGTTGAAGGTGATGTGATTGAAGAGATTAAAATACATATTAAAAAGAAAGATGATGCTATAATAGGTATTTCTCCTGTTGAAGATTATATACATCGACCCTCTGAGTTAGAACACCTGTCTCTGTATGAATGGATCTGTAGATGTGAACAGATGTGTATTCGTGTTTTGAAGTCTAACACAAAAGCCTCAGATATGACAGATACAGAACACAGTGATACAGATTCTGTAATAGAAAAGCTAGAAGAGCAGGGTGATGATTGCTCAGATACTGAACACATGTCTTCTCACAACTCTGATAACTCTTTAGATTCATCATCTCTAGCAGACTTTATAGTTAATGATGATGCTGTATCTGATACTACGTCCGGCATCAAATTGGACCAGCAAAATGACCTTAACAATCATTCTCACTCTCAATCTACTATGGTAGGTACACAAAGCTCATCTGAACATCCTCCATCATATTCTCAACAATCAACTCAATCAACATTAATAGATGACATACCTGTCAATACCATACCTAACACTTCACCAACATCTAACAATAAAGTCAAGTACCCTAAATATAAGTTTCTAGCTATGCATCCTTTACATGATACTCATCATGTATCTGTCAAACCAGAGACTTTGAGACACATTCCTAATTTTGTAGGAGGCCTGTTACCAAGACATAATGTTGGAGATCGTGAATACTATTGCATCACTATGCTTACATTGTTCAAACCTTGGCGCCGTGGAAAGGATCTCAAGTCTATTGATGCTAGCTGGGCTATAGCATTTACTGAATTCAAACTTCTGCCTTGGCAGGCTAAGATAATCAGTAATTTTAATCTACGATATGAATGTTTAGATGCAAAGGATGATTACAATGCACAGATGAGACAAGGAGAAATACAAGAAGCTGATTTTTTTGATACTAATTGGTCAGTATTAGACCACAATAGTGATGTCTATATTTCTCCAGATGATATTGATACAGGTATTTCTGGTGATTTTGAACAAATAGCAACTAAGTTGGGAACTGCTTATATGAAATGAGCTCAGAAAATTGCAAAGATTGCAAAAAATATCGGAACTGATGGATGTTCATGGTCAATTCCACAACATGATTTAGCTGATATGAGGCATATCCAAGAATCTATTGTTATCCAGAACTGGCCTGCTTCAGAATGGAAGCAAGAAGTTGCTGTACTACGACAAGCAGTGCTTGAAAGCAGAGTTATTGAGCATAACAAAAACATGAACAATAAGACCTCCAATCATCAAAAATATGTTGATCAGGCAGAAGTTATAACCCATAACCATCTTACCAAATCAAAACATCAGACCAATGAATGTGATATTTTGGATAATGTTACTCAGCTCTTTAAATTGAATACAGAACAAGACAGAGCATTCCGAATTGTTGCTCAACATTCATTAGATCCAAGTGCAGAACAACTGAAAATGTATATCGGAGGCATGGGTGGAACTGGGAAGTCTCAAGTATTGAAATCACTTACAGAATTTTTCAAACAGAAACAAGAGAGTGGCAGATTAGTCTGTGTGGCACCTACAGGTACTGCTGCCTCTATTGTCAAAGGATCCACATATCATTTCACATTTGGAATAAATGAATTTTCTGGAAGCGATTTGAGTAAGAAAGGTATGGCAGAAGTTAAAGCACGCTTGATGGGGGTTGATTATGTTTTTCTAGATGAGGTCTCTATGCTTTCCTGTTCTGATTTATTTAAAATCAGCAGCCGATTGGCAGCTTGTTTGAACCATCCTGACTTACCCTTTGGAGGAATGAACATGATATTTGCTGGTGATTTTGCTCAGTTGCCTCCAGTCATGGGAGGTGAGTCTTCTGCATTGTATTCTCCTCCAACAGGCCTGATCACTACTAGTAAGAAAGGTCAAGATAGTGCATTAGGAAAAGCCATATGGCATCAAGTTACAACAGTTGTGATATTACCCAAGAATATGCGCCAACTATCTCAAACAGAAGATGATCATAAATTACGAACTGCATTATCAAACATGAGATATAAGGCATGTACAGTTAAAGATATTGAATTTCTTGCATCTCGAGTGTGTGGTTCTTCATCTGTTGCACCTGATATAAACAGCAGTGAATTTAGAAATGTATCAATAATAACTGGGCTGAATGTACAGAAAGATGAAATCAATAGAATAGGTACTATACGGTTTGCTCAGGAAACTAATCAAGAGTTAGTCCATTTCTTTTCAGAAGATATGATTTCAGAAAATGTTAATTTAGCCCAAGTCAAACGTGGAAAATCAAGCAAAGTGACCATACTGTCTCCACAAATTCAAATTGAACTATGGAACTCTCTTCCTAGTGCTAATAATAAACAGATACCAGCAAAGCTATCATTATGCAAAGGTTTACCTATTATGATCAGATTAAACACAGCTACAGAGCTAGGAATTACTAAAGGACAGGAAGCTTTTGTGTACTCTTGGGTTGAGGGTACAGGAACAAGAGGCCAGAGAGTGTTGCAAACATTATTTGTTAAACTTGCTGCACCACCTGAACCCATACATATTCCTGGTCTACCAGAAAATGTTGTACCTTTGACAAGAACTTCTGTTGCTATTACATGTATGCTAAAGGATGATTCAAAGCTTAATATCTCTCGACTTCAGGTGGAGATAATTCCAAACTTTGCCATGACAGATTATTGTTCACAAGGAAAAACCAGACCATGGAATGTTGTTGATCTGAACAACTGTCGATCTCATCAGTCCTATTATACAGCATTGTCCAGAAGTGCATCTTCACAAGGTACCTTGATCTTACCTGATTATACTGACCGCAATATGGAAGCATTTGATCCAGCAAAAATACATGGTATGTGTTCTGGTCATCTTCGCCAAGAGTTTCGAGAACTGGAACTGCTAGATCATATAACAGATCTGCAGTACAATGGACAGTTGCCTTTAAGTGTTTGTGGTGACCGTCGCTATGCATTAATTGAATCTTTTCAAAGCACATTTGGCAAATATTTTGTACCTGATGCAGTGGAGCATAGCATTTGTTGGACTAAATCAGATCCACTGGAACTTATTGATCAGACAGTCATAAATTGGGATTTATCAAAATATGGACATAAACCTCTTCCAAAGCCACCTCAACCCATTCAGAGTGATCTTCAACCTGCCATGGTAAAGGCTCCAACATATCCCATATCACAAGGATTGCCTAAATCTATTACTACAAATAAAGATTGCTTGATTACCCCTATGAAACAATCCACCAAAAGAAAGAGCAGACCATCTGACCCATCTGTGGTATCTTCATTCATTGTATCACCTGTTCATAAACAATCTAAACATCAAAATAATGACAAGGATAGCAATATATACACACCAAGTACATCTGTAAACACAACTCCACGGGGTTGCAAGTGGCATAGAAATAGTTGTGCATATGATGCAGTACTGTTTATACTTTTTAATACATGGAACTCTAATCCACTCAGATATACTGGTAAATTTAATAGTATGAACACAGAATGGCTAGGGCTTCTTTCAGGGTGTTTTCAAAAGCATATAGATAATCAGTATACTCTAGAAGAAGTGCGAGACTATTTTCGTAGACACTTGAGTAACAAGTATGGTGACTTGTTTAAATTTGGAGAGGATACAAGTGTAGATGCTATTATAAGTAAGATTTTCATGGGTCCTGATGTATTCAACAAATCAACTAAGATTTGTACTAATAATCATGTGGCATCCACAATAGAATCATTCAACTGCTCTATTATGCCATCTAATACTGGCAAACAACTTGCATGGCATTCTATTCAGGATTACCTGAGTATCAGTGCAGACAGACAGTCTGTAAAGAGCTGTACCCACTGTCATGCTCCAGTTCACATGAAAGAGCTATTCATGTATGCTCCACCACTTATAGCACTACTGGTGTCTTTTACTACAACATCTCCTGACCCTCATATTGATGTCATGATAAAGACTGATACCATACAATATGTGCTGACAGGTATAGTGTATTTTTGCAGCAATCATTTCACTGCTCGGTATATAGATGACAACAGGATTGTATGGTTCAATGATGGCATAACACTTGGACGTAATGCAAGACAAGAAGGCCACATAAGCACTATTGACTTATGCAATAGATTAGATGAATATGAAGCAGTGATATACATTTACACTAAGGTGACAACATAAAAGGAGGAAATGTTCCTACATGTTCACACATCTCATTGATTACACCATGTATAATATATTTATTAAAAAAAAAAAAAAAAGACAATAGGACTCGGTTATGCCACACGTCTGTGATGGCCCACACCCAGTTATTCATCATCTCTTCGATTTTGTACCAGGTCCCGGGCTTGGTCCATGTCGGTCGTGCCGCGATTGCATACATAGCTGCACATATAAGGAGGATGAAGGAAACGCGGATTATCCATTGAGTCAACCCGCCCAGTATCAACTTTTTGTGGTGTGCGCTGGTCGACGACAATCTCGATGCTTGCATCAGCTGACGGCTTTCCTCGTCTCTGATGAATAACTGAGATCGGCACGCCAGTAAGTCATCAAACAAGACCTGTTGTGACTCAGGCAATGTCATCTCTCTGTCGAACGTTTCTTCTCTGGCCAGGGCCCGGGGCATATTGAAATAGTATTGCCTGTAGAGCATACGAGTCAGCACGGTCTGTGAGATATTTAAGAGCATGCAGAAACATCCGACCGTATGGTGCGAGGTGACGGTAAGAAGCAAAGGGCTTCCTATATCTATGCCACTGGTCTGGAGTATAAGAAAGAAATTGAGCCTTTGTTCGTCGGCCGTCGCTGATACCCGAAAGTGAGCGAACAAAGGGACGAATGGTAAATGTGCGAACTTGGCATTCGTACTGAGTGATTGCGTATTACCAGAACAGCGTATTCAACGGATGCGACATTGCGATTATCATTACTGCTAAGATGCATAAAACGGAATAGGACATATAAGAATCACGACATTGATACATTAAAATTAGATATAAGAAAACTGGCAGGGATGGGTACGCGATCGCAGCAACAGAGAAAGCAAGTCCAGACATGCCGTATTCAAGTCATGAGAAAAGTCAATGACTCACTTCACATGCCCTCCACCTTCATGAGCCAATCGCGAGCATACGACGCGCCAACTCGTTCCGAACCGGTCTTTGTATAGTTAGTTAGCTCTCTCCACCACGGTCCATCCCGGAGCTGGCGAAGTAGCTCCTGAAACGAGGGTATTCTTATCGCTTTCCCATCTTTCCCTCGCTCGATTTCAATCGACCCTCCATATTCCATCCAGTTCCTCAGTCCACCGCTGTTGTCCTTGATGCAGATCCATCGCTCAGTAAAGAGCCCCCTGTCCTCCGGCCTGAGTAATAAGACCTCCAAGAAGTCAAAGACCGCCGTATAGAGACCAGGCTTATGCTGAGAGCCAAGCCAGTTGCTGAGTTGACGGTACTCTAGAACAGACTGAATGACTCTTGGAAGCAAGGATAGGCGCAGCAGATCGTCACAATTCCACTGGCTATTGTCTTGGGAGTCGCATTTAAAGTAGAACGTCAGAGCTTTGAAGGCTTTGTTGAGAGTCTCC